>OX382374.1:17256330-18456330 GCA_947508005.1 Amphipoea lucens
CAAACATTTGTCCTGGGTGGGAATCGAACCCACGACCTCCGGCATAGCAGTCAGGGTCACTAACCACTAGACCATCAGGCCTGTCAAAATCTTATTCAAAAATTATTATAATAAAAAAAATCGGTATACTATCAAAAGTTTAAATTAAAAAATAAAAATTGTCAGATGAATATAGTAGTTATTTTACTAGTACATCGTTATCTTAACTGTTCATGTACAAACTTACACTTCCCAAACTTATAGGACTTTACCACAAAATTCACAAAAACAAGAGCAGAAGTACAATTAGGTCAAATCTTCGGACTACGTACAGTAATCAACACAAGTTGTAACAACTATCATTCTTGCTGGCACAGTTGGAGACCGCAACATGTGTGGGCTATACTAACGACATGTAACCGACAAACTTCGCCAGGACTCGGAAAAAGTCGCTCTTTATTAGAAAGCAAGATTCCGTGGCGGGATTTTGAGGGAGTTTCAGAGAGATGGTAGCGTTATGTGGGGCAAATTGTGATGAAGGTTGAATTATATGGAATTATAGACTTAATTATCATTAGGTGTCATCGCCTCTCTGTATTAATTATCACTAATTTGTGCTAGTCGACTCTTCACGTAACCAGAGGGCTGGCCTATTTCTTGGCCAAAGAATTAGTATTGCCATACAACGTGGCAATGCTGCCAGCCTTTTGGGCACTGTTCCTGTTGACAGCGATGCGGACGAATTCTTTGATGCCCTATGATTATCTTGTTTATTTTTTCATATAATTGTACATATTATTAGGTAAAGTTTATATGTTAGCTTATATTTGTGCTCAGGGTTTAAAAAGAAAGAAAAAAAATACGTTTATTTGCGGTGAAAATGACGCAATAAAGAACATAATACACAGAAAAAAAAATAAGAAAGGGGTGGGGGAAACATGTGTCACATCCACGCAAAACGGCTATCGCTCAGCATTATGCTGCGACCCTATGCAAGACAGAGCCCCAGCGCTGGTTTTCAGCGACAGCCGGCGCTGACGTAATGACGTCGTCCGGTGCAGCAAACAATTATTAGGACGCTGTACTGGTACAGCGTACACAAAGAAAAGTAATAATATACTTAATTGAAAGATAAATCGAATAAAAAAAGAACTAAATGATAACAGCCGCAGTAGTCGATCGAAAGATAAGCTACGCTTGCCGCGGTCGGTTCATGGATGGGTGACCATCCATCACATATCGAGACTCCCAAACTTTCCAATTTTCCCGTCAACTTCCGTAAAAACCTGATTCGGACTACCACAAACATTTTAAAACAAAAAAGTGCCAAATCGGTCTGGCCGTTCTCATTCTCAAGTGATGCGCTTACCAAGGCGCGGCCTAATTTTAACCGACTTCAAAACAGGAGGAGGTTCTCAATTTGGATGTTGTTTATATTTTTTATTATATGGATGTTCTTTTTTTGCTCTGTCAATAGACGGATTTGCAAAATTCTTTAATGGATAAATATTTATGGGTAAAAATGAATTTTGGAAAAAAAATGGATAAAAATTAAAATTCTTTTTTAATGGATAAATAGATGTTTTTGAGTTAGCTTCAATAATACGATTTTTTTTCCACTTAGTTTATAGTGTTGATATTTTAATAACCTCCTGGCACTGATATTTACACCTACAACTAAACAGCGAAAAATAAAAACTTTTTTAAGTACAAAAAAAAAGACAACCATCTTCCAAAAAAACACTACAAAGTGAAAAATAACTTTAATTTCGGAAGTCGCTGTCAAAAACGAATATGCGTAACCAAGGACACCGACTTCCGAAATTATAGTTATTTTTCAGTTTGTAGTGTTTTATTTTTGGAAGACGGTTGTTTTTTTTTTCATTTTTATACATTGTAACTTATTATAACACTATGTGAATTTTCCCAACGTAAGTAATTATCCCATGATTGTCTTATGTAGCCAGGAAGTAAATAACATCATAAATATTAATTAATTGGTGACTTTGTAAGTACTTACTTATAAATTTATTGATGGCAAGTGAAGTTCCCATAGGCTTTAAACGGCTATTTATAGGGTCTGGCGGTTTTTCTATGATAATATGAGAAAAATAAAACATGAGGAAGTTTCTTTTGGGCCTATTGAATTGCTTCCTCATATAAAAAGGTTTTTAAAAGGAAATTAATTTATACTTAAATAGTGGTATTATGGTTATGGAAAACTAGCACTTGGCCCGCGACTTCGTACGCATGTACTTCGTACTTTCCTCTAAAATATACGAAAATGTATATTTATGATCTTTATAAAGATTTTTTATTCAAATTTTCGAGTTCAGGGTGAAATTTCAATCACCGTTTTCCTCTTAAGGGGTCATTGTACTCATCATTATGAACAACTTTTACTATGGGACTAAATATGAAATCGCGAAAAAAAAATCTACTGTTTCCTTCATTTTGACGAGTTATGCGAAGATAAATATAGGGAACAGCTAATTTTTTTTCACGATTTCAGGTTTGGTCCCATAGTTAAAGTTGTTCATTTTGATGAGTACAATGACCCCTTAAGAGGAAGACGGTGATTAAAATTTCACCCTGTATAAATGTGTGGGTGTAGATACCTACCCTTGTTTTTCGTTTTTTTAGCTTGTCCTTTACAGCTATTAACAACCCTCCGACAGGCTATCGTATCGAAAATGACACATTTAGATAACCTGATATGCCTTGCCCCCGGCACGGCAGCAAACAGCTGTCGAAAGAATAGTGGTCGTCCATTTGATTTAAACTGACAAAATTTTCGGATTTCGAACTTGTAAACAGCGTTTAAAGGACTCCTACGATAACAATGATTGATGTTCGGTACGGTACGGAAGCGTTTCAAGTGGTTGTGAATATACAGGTCAGAATGTTTTCCGTGTTATTTATAAGAAAAAGCGTTTACCTTGCAATGTGAAAATAGCAAGCTGGTAAACATACCTATAATACAACCTACAAAGAAAAAAAAAACAGTGACACTCCGGGAGTGCCGACAGAAGTGAAAACAAAACACAAACAGAATATTTTTCCACCCGTCACTGACATAATATCCATACTATAGGTACTAATATTATAAATTCGGAAGCAACTCTGTGTGTCTGTCTGTATGTTTTAATATTATAAATTCTAAAGTAACTGTGTCTGTCTGTCTGTCTGTATGTTACCTTTTCACGCCAAAACTGCTGAACCGCTTTAGATGAAATTTGGTACAGAGATATTTTGAGTCCCGGGAAAGGACATAGGATACTTTTTATCCCGATATTCCCACGGGATTGAGGCTTATGCGGGTGAAATCGCGGGGCGCAGCTAGTCGGATATACATTAAAACCGAGTACACCCCGAGGACAGCCGAACACATCCGAAGCGGTGTCGGTTACGGTAACAGTGGCGTGAATTCAATGAAAAAATGCCCACCGCACCTAAAGAAGTTTTCACTTCAATATCATTGTTACCTCCTCTTTACTAAGTATAGCATCTTCAAAATAATCAATGTCTGTGATAGCTAACAAATTAATTGATATAGCCAAGGGATGGGTAATTACGTTCACGGTAATTGCTTTAGTCACGCCTCCCCCACACCATAGACAAGATAGAAGTAGCAGTTTGTTTTTGTTCTTTCTTAGGGTTGATTTTACCAAATTCAGAAGTGTCTTCTGCTCCATAGGTAGGTAACTATTACGCTTCGGAATGGGCAAGTGACTGACCGACCCCTTGACAATCTAGAAGTGCCTGTAATTGGTTTACCTATTTGAAACTCAGGGTCAGCACCCGGTGGGACGGCTGAGGTAGAGAGCCTCACGTCCCAGCCGCCGCGGGAGACGCTCCGGGAGCCGCGTGACGACTTCCGGCCACCGTAGGCGCGGGCCTGCGGACGGAGAGTAATGGGTAGCTCACCGTCCGATCAGGACCAGGCCCGTGCCGGACGGCGCGTACGTGTTCCACACGCGCCTCAAAGAGATGTCAGCAAAAAGGAAGGGGCCTGACAGGGCCGAAGCCTGCCGGGGGTGCGGGATTGTCCGAAAGGGTTACCGCTACCCCGGAACATAAAGGGCTAAGGAAGGAACACGGATGGGTTTTAGTCAGTAAGAGTCTGACACTCCCTTCCGCTCCACCCAGAGCGGGAGGGGTCATTTGATGATTTCCCATCCATAAAAAAAAAAACAAGGGTTAGCCCCCGGCGATCTTTGTACCGCCTCAAAATCAATAAACACAAAATGTATGAGAAAATGAATTATCTTCATAATGTTTTTTCGCGAGTTATTCCCGTGTTTTAATAGTTATTCTCCTATTCGGGGCGGAGACAAATCCAACAAACCAAAGATCATAAAAATTGGTCCAGTCGTTCTTGAGTTATTAATGGTGTAACTAATCCGACTTTGTTTTATATAAATAGAAATTAAATGCTTTGAGTTTGAGTTTTTAATCCGTGGAATAAATCTGATGTCTGACAGTTCTAGTAAAAACTGTCAAAAATTCAAAATTTATTCTCAAGATAAGACTTATTCTAAGTATAAAAGTTTGGTGGAATTCGACCTTACAAGGATAACCGTAGAGTCCTTGATTGAACATCTTGTGAATAAGGTTATAAATATAGCTTGATATTTGCGCTTAAAACTGTGTGCGTGTGTGTTAGTTAATTGTGGTGCTTGTGGCTATAAATAACAGCCGCATGGGTCGATCGATCGGGTTAAGCTACACTAGCCGCGGTTGGTCCGTGGATGGGTGACCATCTTCACATACCAAGACCCTCCGTGCCTCGGAAAGCACGGTAAATCATTGGTCCCGGCTGTCAATCGTGGATCTTTGACAGTCGTTACGGGTCTTCAGTAGCCCGAAAGTCTGACAACCAGTCTTACCAAAGGGTATCGTATTACCCAGTAACTGGTTTGTTGAGGTCAGATAGGCAGTCGCTCCATGTAAATTACTGGTATTCAGCTGCATCCGGTTAGACTGGAGACCGATCCCAACATAGTTGGGAAAAGGCTAGGCGGATGATGATTTGCGCTTAAAACTGATCTGCGAGCCTTTTACCCAACTTCAGCCCTTAATCATTCTATGGTAAAGACACGATTTTTATTAGAATTTATACTTACATATAATTCCTCTCGTTGGTCTAGTGGTCTGCTACTGATGAGCATGAAGATGTTCGATTGCCCGGGTTGGGCAAAGTGTTATTGGGATATCAGGAATTCCGCAGTAGCAGCGTCTGGATTTGTGCGCAGTTGATGGCAATAGGCCTGTAGCGGTATCTACAACGCCACATGCGAACAACGCGTCATACTGACGTCACGCAAATCCTGCATCTCGCAAGCAGAGTTTACCGCGCAACTAGCGTAGATACAACAGCCCGACATGAATCATCGGGCAGTTGCCCGCCAGACACGACACCCGTCTGGTCGGAGGATCCTCCCTTTTCTATAGAGTATGAGTGAACTTTACACCGTGTTCCTCATACCTCTATCGGCTTGCCCCCTATTACATTGGAACTTAAACATAACTGGCAAAATGAGGGTGCACTATAAGCACAATTCTGTCTAACCCCTTGTGGATTACAGGCGTGATATTATGTAGATAATTCTATTCAGAGTGCCTTCCGCAAGCTATACGTACTGAAATCTAATCTAGATGGTCCATAACATCCCGCTATAGTAGCGAAGCATTTATTAATTTGGTCGGAAGAGCGGTTTCAAAGGAAATTGGCGGTTTTCCTGAATGAACAGGGTGATGCAGGGTGATGTAGTGGCCCACTATCGGGAAACTTCCTATTAAATTAAATTGTTAGTGTTTATGGAGTAAATAATGCACTATGTACCGCCAGGGAAATTATTTGTATAAGCAAATTGACACCCTACGTCAATTTGACGTGTTTTAACCGTCATCTGCCTAGCTTTTTCCCAACTATGTTGGGGTCGGCATCCAGTCTAATGGGATGCAACTGGATAACAGTATTTTACATGGAACGACTGCCTATCTGACCAAAACAACAACATACAACACAACACAACTTACAAAGGGGTATCATAGTATCATATTACCCCGTAAGAGTGAGGTCACAAGATGCGTTAACGGTGCGGTGCCGCGACGTCATCCTACATACAAATCACTATGCCATGTCACACGATGCGTTGGGCCGCCGTGCGCGTCGCACCGTAGCACAGTGGAACGAATGTATGGGAGCGGTTGGACGTAGACATGTCCGAAAAAAAAGAGTAAAATTATGCCAAACTAATGATGCCATCTTATTCGATTACTTAATGCCTTCATAACTTGTGGTGATGAATTTCTTCATAACTCCCATATTTCGGGAGTAATTTGAGAAAATGTGAAATTTTACTATGAAAATGAGTGTATCGAGCTCTCTCCCTCCTGATTCCGGGCTTGTTTCAAGTAGCGGTCTCTAATATCATAATGCTTATACTAAGAGCTATATTTAATACTAAGACACATAGTGCGCCAAATGTGCACTTTCTGGGATAAAGAGTGATGTTTATTTTATAACACAATTTTTTTATTTTTTGTTTATTTTGTTGATTAAAACCGTTTTTCTAAAGGTTTACCTTATTACAATAACATTTCTGAGCAGCCAATTAGAGAAGATATAAGCTAATTAGGATATATAATTAGGGACTTAAGGTTTACATATAAAACTGATGCACTAATGATTACTGATAAGAACATTGCTATTATTTAATTACTAAATGGCTCTTAATACACTAATTTAGCATGCATCATTTACTAATTATCACAATAACTAATTACCTTGCAATATTTAACAAAGGATACCTGGGATACCTGGATTTTATATAAATAGGTCACTATTAGTAACTTTAAAATCAGTGTTGATTTACACCTCGTTGTATCCAAGCTAATCTCGCAATGTATTTTCCAAATTTTAATACAAATCTTGATATTCACGTTGCTTTATGCGCACGCGCACATAAAGATTTACGCGACTTTAACTATTTGTTCAGTGTTTTAAAAGATAACAGTTGTGTTCAGTTATGTGAAAGTGCTGAAACAAGTTTAAAAGACTGGTGTCGTCGATTTTGCTACCGCATTTATGCAAAATGGACACAGTCTGGAAGAAGCACAGATAAGTTTCGGAAGAAACATGAGATTTGGCTACAGGCTGCAATTCAATGGCCGGAATTACAGAATGAAAATATGGAACCTTCTACAGAAAATATAAGTGACGTCATCGAGCCCATAATTTCTCCTGCTAAATCTGATGCTTCAACTTGTACACATCCTAGTCCTCGTAAATCTTTTGAGGACCTTAGTAACCGGCAAAAAAGAAGACGCACTGAAGATAGTCTTTCATGCAGCAGTAGCAGCGCTGAAATTATGTTTTCGGCCGAAAGGGCGCTTCAAAAGGCAGGACAAAGCGATACAGCTTATGTTATGAAATACTTGACGGAGAATCCAGAAGAGGCCTCAAAAATCAAAGCCTTCATTGAAGGTAAATCAATTCAGGTACGGGAAATATCCCCTTTGAAGGCATTGGCTCTTTATGTATCGATGAACTTATCGAAATGGCGCTATAACACTCTTCGGGATTTCAACACTCAAGAAGGAGCTCTTCAATACCCGAGTTACTACATGTTGGTTAAAGAAAAAATTAAGTGCTATCCGGCCAAAGAAGATCTCACAGTTACAGAGAGCTCTGCAAAAATCAAATTACAAGCCTTGATGGATTTAACCTCAAGAAGACTTATTAGGTCGTTAGAAACCCCTGTTGATCCCAATCAACAGCTCGTATTGACCAGCAAATGGGGTTTTGACGGATCATCTAGCCAAAGCATTTATCATCAAAGGACGAGTGAAGATGAGCAAATCGATCTTGCTAGTAATTTTATGATTAGTCTTGTACCACTGCGGCTCGTCTCAAAAGGTGTAACAATTTGGGAAAACGAGCGACCATCTTCCACTTCATTTTGCCGGCCAATATTGTTTAAGTTTATAAAGGAAACCAAAGAAAATGTGCAGAGAGAGATGGCTGAAATCGAAGCAGAGATTGAAGCCTTAACTCCATCCACCATCACTGATGGAATTAGTGTCAAACACCAACTGCTGTTGACAATGATTGATGGTAAAATTCATTCCATTATATCCAATACAGCAGCTTCAGTGTGTGACATATGCAAGGCTTGTCCTAAAGAAATGAATAATTTAGAGTTAATCAAAGATAAACACGCAAACGAGGACATGTATAAATATGGCTTAAGCACCCTTCACGCTTGGATTCGCTCAATGGAATGCTTATTACACATTTCCTACAAATTAGACATAAAATCATGGCAAGTAAGGGGTGATATAGCAAAAAGGCAAGTTGATGACAGGAAGAAAAGAGTTCAAGAGGCTGTAAGAAGAGAAACGGGCTTACTTCTCGATGTTGTGAAACAAGGCAGTGGATCCACCAACAATGGCAACTCGGCAAGGAGATTTTTTGAAAACTACACTAAATCTGCTGAACTGACCGGAATAGATGCTATGCTTTTAAGAAAAATCTGTGTGATCTTGCAGTGTATTTCATCAGGAGAGAAGATCAACGTAACTAAATTCCGAGAGTTCTGCTTTGATACTGCTAAGCTTTACGTGGAGTTATACCCATGGTATTATATGCCTTCTTCACTTCATAAAATTTTAATGCATGGGCCAGACATAGTTCAGAACATGTCAATTGTGCCCATTGGTTTTCTATCCGAAGAGGCATCTGAGGCTAGAAATAAAGATTTTAGAAAATATAGAGAGGGGCATTCTCGAAAGCATAGCAGTATCTCATGCAATGAAGATATTATGCACAATCTTTTACTGTCTTCTGATCCACTTGTTACAAGTATCCGTCCAAAAGGAAATAAGTTTGTAAAAAAATCTTCTTTTAAGGAATTTTATGAGCTTACGGATTCTGAGAAAAGTGATATCGAATTTGTTAACATAAATGATTTAGCGGACATCGATTCTGAATTTGAATTAATTGATGATGATGATGATGACGAAGATAATTAAATGATGTTATTGTTTTAAAATGTGTAACTTAGTAAATTAGAGCTTACATCTTAATTATTTATTGTACTTTTAATGAAACTAGGTAATTTATTATCAACTTACTTAAAAGTCATACTCTCATCAGTTCTTGTGAATATTTTTGTTAATATATATTTCTGTATATATATAATATATTTATAGACCTCTTAATAAGTCTGTCTGCGGTTTAAAGTAAATACAAATGGGGAAAAAACGTTTTTTTTTTTTAAATTTTCATTTCCTTTTATCCCAGAAAGTGCACATTTGGCGCACTATGTGTCTTAGTATTAAATATAGCTCTTAGTAATAGCATTACGATATTAGAGACCGCTACTTGAAACAAGCCCGGAATCAGGAGGGAGAGAGCTCGATACACTCATTTTCATAGTAAAATTTCACATTTTCTCAAATTACTCCCGAAATATGGGAGTTATGAAGAAATTCATCACCACAAGTTATGAAGGCATTAAGTAATCGAATAAGATGGCATCATTAGTTTGGCATAATTTTACTCTTTTTTTTCGGACATGTCTACGTCCAACCGCTCCCATACATTCGTTCCACTGTGCGTAGGCGCGCCGCGCTTGTGACCTGCGAGACGAGGCGGGGAGGGGTGATGCGCTGCGGCGCGCACCCCGGTAAACAGCGTTCTACCACAGAATACTTAAAGTACTACGTACAGAAAGGACACTCCCTTCCCCGCACTAACATCAGTTACCGCACCTCACCCCGCACTTCGGCATGTTCGTCGCCCGTTCTTTAACAAGAGCGCTCGCGAACACAAGTACCTCACGCACACATTCATACGTATACAAACGTCATTTTTTAATGTAGTAGTAGTAGGTAATTATTTTGCGAGCGTTGTATGGAGTGTCCGGGGTGTGGTTCTACTGCGGTGCCGCACCGCCCGCCTGTGTAGCACCCTATAGCTTAACACATAGTGTGGCTTCGCTCTTACTGAGTTACGGAGGTCAGCAAGGCCGTCTCTTCATGTAAAATACTGGTGTTTAGGTGCATCTGGACGACTGGAAGCAGACCCTAACGTGGTCGCGAAGAGGCAAGGCAGAAGATGATTTTGCTCAATCTATACTAATTACTACTCTTGCTAGTAGGGGGTAATCTCTAGAACTACCAACCGGATTTGAAAAAATATTTTTAAATATTATGATAGTTCAATTCTTGAGAAAGGCTATAGGCATATGGGATATTATAAATTGCATATCAAATAAATAATCGCCTATCAATACATACTCATCATTTATATTCTTTTTTACATCAAATAACTTACTTTACTACAAATAAACATGTTTAACAAAACTCAAACTGCAGATAATTCGAAATTATACATCAATATGACACTACTTTTTTCCTTATAATGCAATACAGTTAAATTTATTTTTGTACAAAAATACTGCATACATAGCATAAATAATGACTGCACAGCAAATTTTCCATATTTCATAGCAAAATAACTATCCCAGTCGCATATTAACCAGTAAGTACAACAAAACCTGTTCATCATATTTGTCTTAATTTTCAAGAAGCCATGCTCGGCAAATTTAATGATTATTATAACAAAAAAATCCTTTTACATTGCATTATTTCTAAAAGCAGAACAAATTAACTGAAAAAAGGTACGCGGCTTCGCGCGCTTTTTCGTCACTGGAGTGCAGAGTGGCGCGAGCGAGTAAGATAGAGATAGCGCTAGGTCGTGTCGTCGGGAGTTAGCCGTATATCTCGCGCGTAAGAGCGAAATAGAAATATTTCGTTAGTGTATTACACAGAAATAGGGGCCCCGCGAAGCAGGGCTCCGTCGACATAGGATGCAAGAACGAGCGAAGGGTACCCCGAGGTTCGGTTTGGTTAGGTTACTTTAAACCCTTTACACAGAAATAGGGGCCCCGCGAAGCGGGGCTCCGTCGACATAGGATGCAAGAGCGAGCGAAGGGCACCCCGAGGTTTGGTTTGCTTAGGATAAATTACAATTTTGTATCTAATTTTATATTTTTTTTGCTGATCTCATTATGTGGTACTTAATTAATAAATAATAAGACGACTGTGACTAATAAAATGCTGTTTTATTTAGAAAAACTGCTGTAAATAATATAAAAATAGAAGCTATATTTAAAAGAAATAGAGTTAACATGTATAATGTGCATTAAGGTTATTAGCTGTGCATTGATGAAAAAGCTTTTGCTTTAAGAAAAATCGCTGTACGCTGCGAAAATAAATTGTAGTGTGATTAGTGATATTTTGAGTTGAATATTTTGCTGTGCAATCAGTAATTTTGATGGGAATTCAGAATCTTATTGCATAGAAAAAGGATGTTTTTTGATTTGCGTTTAAATACCACCCTAGGCATATTACCATCATGCGGGGACTCTTAGGCCCAGCGCACACCGCTGGAGGCGCGGCAGAGAGCAATTAAAGACAACAATCACACTAATATTATAAAGACGAAAGTTTGTGAGTGTGTGTGTGTGTGTGTTTATATGTTTGTTACTTCTTCACCCTCAAACGGCTGGACCAATTTCGATAAAATTTTCTATGAAGGTAGCTGACACCCTGGATAAACATATAGACTACTTTTTATCCCGATATTCCCACGGGATCGGCATTTACGCGGGTGAAACCCTGGGGGCGCA
Source organism: Amphipoea lucens (assembly GCA_947508005.1). Classification (NCBI taxonomy): domain Eukaryota; kingdom Metazoa; phylum Arthropoda; class Insecta; order Lepidoptera; family Noctuidae; genus Amphipoea; species Amphipoea lucens. Next base: position 17,268,012 of record OX382374.1, read on the forward strand.
GCTAGTTTAAGACATAGGGCGCCGCGCGCCGTTCGGGGCCCGCGGAATCCGCCCGCGCGTTTCACGGAAATGCGCTCCGCCGTGCCTCCAGCGGTTCGCGCTGGGCCTTAGGAGTCGAGAAAAAGGAAAAAGTCATAAACAACGCGAAGCGAAAACGAAGTAGGTAACATCGCGGGCAGGCGATGCGATATAAATAAATAAAATAAAAGAGATTTTAAATAAGTCTCGATCCGTACAATCTAACTTTATTATTTTAACACAAATCCCATTGTGCGACGAAATAAATTTTTGAGGAAAAAACCTTCGCTATTTTTTTATTGTAACGAATATTGTCAATGTAAACGTAAATATTTTAACAATCCCATTTTCGGGACGGATTTCTTGGAAAACAGACCGAGAATTATAACAAATATATTAGTAGACGCAAATGGTGAACATTTAGAATGAAATTTCGTACAATGGAACGTTAAGTAGTCAACCAAGTTTTTGTAGAGTTTCAAACTTAGTTATTTCACAATTTCATGCGTTTTCACTACTAATCCTTATTCTGTCATAGTATCTATAAAACAAAGTCGCCGAAATGTCTGTACGCGCATAACTTCCGAATAACTGCATCAATTTGGATAATTCATTTTTTGTTGTGTTCAATATTGCTAGGACATGGTTTGTATGAAAGAAAATTTCGAAAATTCCAAATGTAAAATTCTTGAATCTGGGGCGGGCCGCTAGTATAAAATAAAGTCCTGCGTCTATCTCTCTGAGCGTGATAAACTCAAAAACTACCGGACTGATTTTCATACGGTTTTGACCAATAAACGGAACGATTCATGAGGAAGGTTTTGGTGTATAACTCATTAAGGTTTTGTGTACATTGGCAATTATTGTTAAATATGTCGAAAAAATCATGCTGACTTGGAGCTTTACTGGCGTGAGCAGCGGAAACCAATAGTGTTAGGTATATGAAAACAATTTATTACTGAATTATTCCAATCACTTAGGGGCCCGTAGCTAAATAACAACAGCCGCACAGGTCGATCGATCAGGTTAAGCTATGCTTGCCGCGGTTGGTTTGTGGATGGGTGACCATCTTCACATACCAAGACCCTTCGTGCCTCGGAAAGCACGTTAAGCCATTGGTCCCGGCTGTCATTCATAGATCTTTGACAGTCGTTACGGGTAGTTACAAGCCCAAAAGTCTGACAACTAGTCTTACCAAGGATGACGCCTAGAAGTCAACTGCCTATCGGACCTCCACAAACCCAGTTGGGTTGTGGAGGTCAGATAGACAGTCGCTCCATGTAAAATACTGATATTCAGCTGCATCCAGTTAGACCAGAGGAAGCCGGCCCCAACATATGTAGTTGGGAAAGGCTAAGCGTAGACGTACAGTCACCAAAAGAAATAAGTAACCAGGGTCGTCGGATATAGTTGAAATTTAGTAAGAAACTATAGAGCTATGAGGAACACGGTGTAAAGTTCACTCATACACTATTGAAAAGGGAGGATCCTCCGACCAGACGGGTTTTGTGTCTGGCGGGCAACTGCCCAATGATTCATGTCGGGCTGTTGTATCTATGCTAGTTGCGCGGTAAACTCTGCTTGCGAGATGCAGGATTTGCGTGACGTCAGTATGACGCGTTGTTCGCATGTGGTGTTGTAGATACCGCTACAAAACCAATGGATGTTTTTGAATGAAATTTAACATGATATATGAACTGTTTGCTTTCTATAAATCAAATTAAATTTCATTCGAAAACATCCATCGGTTTCTGAATAAACTTCAACTATATCCGACGACCCTGGTTGCTTATCTCCTTTTGTGACCGTACCTAAATGCGAAGAAACAGATGCCATACAGTACAGTCACGTCTAAAAGTATGTATACACTTGACTTTATTCAAAGACGATTTTCTCCTTTATTTTTGAATGAAATTTTATGTTATTACGAAAATAGTATTTTCGAACCCATAGGTTTATGTTAAGTGTCGTATTTCAACGTTGCATTCGTTATTTCACGAAAAAATCGCAATTGAAAATTGCCAAGTGTATACATACTTTTAGACGTGACTGTACATACATTTTTGTACGAACCGCAATAATAACGAGCCGCTGAAGCTGTCTGTTTTAAAGGGCTTGGTAGATCGAGTATATTTCATTAAAGCCAGGTCATTATCAAGTTGGTATTGTTCAGTAAATGGTAAATAAACCACATAATGGCGTCTATATATTTTAACTAGTGGTCATTAGTGAGTGTTCGTCGTCTGAATAGTGCCATTGTTCGGCTAAAGTTCGCGTTAATTTTTTTATTTGGCCATCATTAAGGGTCACATTAGGGAACTCGGAAGTACTGCTATTAGGGTAAATGGTTGGGAACTGCGCCTATTTTTTTTTCAATTGTACCCCAAATAATATTTTTGTTAGGGTCTCTTTTTTATGCTTTATCGTTTACCAGCTATTCCCCGTGACTTATTCTGCGGTCCAGGATGAAAATTAGCCTATGACATAACCTAGGTCATGGTCTTCCCATGTGTCAAATTTCATCCAAATTCTTTCAAAACGTCAGTACAATCCGTGTGAAGGCGTTATAATATGAGTAATCTATTGTAAATCGCATTTATAAAATTTTTATTTCTTAAGCTTACGGTGAAATAAAGCAAAGCGTACCGAGGGAGAAGCGCGACAAAATACCTTACATAGTGAATGAAGAATTTTTTGAACATGAAGAGCTGTGTTTAAGTTTGATGACAGACTTGAAGGATTTGTTGGTGTCTCAACCAGTTAACGTTAGCGGTTCTTTGCCTACACCTAGTGATACTGAACAAACACTAGTGGTTTTTGCCGAAAATACAACTACGTACAGTGTCCAATAGATCTTTGCATAAACCACACGTCGTTTCATTCAAAAATTCGTACAAGCAAACCTCGACCTTATCACCGTAACATATAGTTAGTTAGGATACATACAGGAATGATAATTATCATTATAATTGATAGTTGACAGACTGCCCCGCTTATCTTGAGATTATTACCGACCATATTGCGCTCATCTAACCATTTTGTATTGAAGTGAAAATATAATAGTTTCGCCTGCGATTTTTGAAATGAAAACTTCAATAGGCGTGTTGGGCATTTTATTAGATGGAAAAAACCATTGAATTCGCGCCACTGTTACCGTAACTGACACCGCTTCGGATGTGTTCGGCTGTCCTCGGGATGTACTCGATTTTAATGTATTTCCAATATGTCAGTGAGTGATGGCCAAGTATTCTGTTTGTGTTTTGTTTTCACTTCTGTCGGCACTCCCCGAGTGCCACGGTTTTTTTAGATGAATAATTTACTTACAAATATTGTATTGAGGCTTCTAATATAGCACGATACTATATTATACAGGGTGGACAAAAAATCGTGGATCAAACGAAACAGGGCGATAGTCGCGGTTATTTGCAGTAAAAAATATCTGTCTGGCAGAGCCCTAACTTGATCTCCCTAAAAGTTATGGCAGTTTGAGTGTTTACATTATGGTTCTAAGGTTACAAATAATTCTTCGTGAGACTTAAAAGATATTGAAAAGAGTGCCAATACTGATAAATCATGGTACCTACTGTTATAAAAGCAGTGTTGTAGTGATGATATTTGTTTAATTTTTGTTTTTTCCAACTATCGCCCTGTTTCGTTTGATCCACGATTTTTTGCCCATCCTGTATAGTAGAGTTGGCAACCCGAGTCACAAATCATGCAGATCATAATCTCTACAGTCCCTTATCAAAACAATCAAACATGATTTATTAACAAAAGATTATTCTCCTTGTTACAGGTAAATACATCACCACTGTGCTGCCACTTGGAACAAATCCTGGACACAAACATATGTTAGAGAAAGACTTATACAAAATACGAGCGTTAATTCTATTCGTAGTGTCATTTATTATGTCTGGAATCGTTGGCATTGTGCCCACTGTGCGTTGTAGGCTCTCAAAAAAAAACGCGTTAGGTTGACTTATTTGGTATCGTAGGATTTTAAGTTATTGGGCCATTTAACATACTTACCCATTAATGTAAAACAATTTGAGATCATATAAGTAGACTTTTTAAACTTTTTTAACAGTGAAAAAGCCCTCAGTTGTAGCGCTTGCGACCACTATCATAATCCCAATTGTAAAGCAGTTTGTATATTAACACTAGATTTGTTACTAACAATCTATGGACTCTTTCTTCCGAAACAAAACCATGATTATTTTGCACGACTCATACATAATGCGAAGCATTAATAGAATGATTTACAATCAGCCTCCTCGTGTAGCGCAGTTTGTTCCGCACAGTTACTCAACTGAACCGAGCGCTCGGCGCATCCTGGACAGTCACACCCAACACCTTGTTTGACTGGCCAATTCTTCCCTTGCGCCGGTAGGGCTAACGCTCGCCTGGTTTGCGACCACCCTCCCACCGGAGTCCGGCGTCAAGCAGCCTGTTGTGTTTCGTCGATGCGTGGAAGTTCCAGTGCCTTAGGCATCTTCTGGGCACGCTCGTTCCATCATAGACCTCGTCCATCGCTTTCAATCAGGCGTTATCGAGGTCAAGAGCGTGTCCATTCAGCAATAAAAAAATAAAAATAAAAATGTCCTCGTTTCTGCAACTGTTTCTATTGTTATACTCCTGCTAGTACAAAGAACCTATTTAATTTATATACCATTGTATAGATAATTTAATGGAGATTAAATCTGAAATTGATGACTTTTCAAAAATTGATTAATGCTATAGAAACGAAAAAATCTGAAAACATTGTAGCTTGCGAAAAAATCGATTAATTGAGTCAATTTTTTAAATAGATTCATTTCACCGGTAGAAGAAACCCTATTGAAAATGGCTCTTTTATCTAAAGTAGTTTAATTATAATTAATAAAAAACTAACTAATATAATAATATCTATGTTTTTATACGATCAAATGAGCATTATGAGTCGTGCACTTTTGGATTTTCCAAATATTTTTTACTTTTTTATGTCAACATAGCTCGGGACCGTCCTTTGGAAGGCCATACGAGGGGCCGAAGCCAACTCGCAGAAGCCCCTCAGACAATTTTAATATGATTTTTTTTTATAAAGGTAGCCAACAATATTTGCTTTGCATTTACAGATACCTAACTTCACTTTGTAGGCAAAATAAAGTTACTATGTAAATGCAAAGCTTTCCAAATCTCGTTATTTACTTTTCTACTTTACATGCATTATTCATTATATGGTAATTGATCTAAAACTCTCAATTTCTGTAAAAAAAAAGGATCGATTTAGCAATTTACTAAGAGCGCTGGTTGACTTCAGGAGTAAACTTTGCCTAGAATTGTAAATCGAGTTGGGAATTTGGGAAATGTTCTAGTTTATAGTCCTAACGTCCATAATTGAATTAATTCACAGGTTATACAATTGAAAATGTTATAATTCGGAATAATAATTTGAAACCTAATCAATCTTTTGCTGCTATTTTACCATTAATAAAACAAGTCCCAAATGGCAGGAGTCGACTCCGCGGTAGGCCCAGAAAGAGATGGCGGGATGAGCTGGACTCCTTTTTAAAGGATTGACCCACAATCGCAGTAGACCGGGAAAAGTGGAAAGAGGGAAGGGAGGCCTTTGCCCTGCAGTGGGAAAACAAGAGCTTTTAATAATAATAAAAACAAGTCTACAGATAGTGTCATCCACGAAGACGCGCCCCACTCTTCCTCCTAATCGCTAGTGGTTATCGCTTATTAATTGTTCGAGTGTTATTTTTTTTTCGATACACACTAATTATAGAATAAGTAATCAGTGTGTCAAAACCAAAACACTAGCGGAATGTTGCACACTTGTCACACTATCACACTAATATTATAAAGGCGAAAGTTTGTGTGTGTGTGTGTGTGTGTTTTTATGTTTGTTACTTCTTTTATGTTTCTTTTATGTGTGTCTTTTTGTATTTAATTAATGTAATTGGTTATAAACCGTTTTAATTAAATTAAATAAATAAATAAATAAATAAATTCTTCACGCTCAAACGGCTGGACCAATTTTGATAAAATTTTGTATGGAGGTAGCTGACACCCTGGATTAACATATAGGCTACTTTTTATCCCGATATTCCCACGAGATCGACATATACCCGGGTAAAACCGTTGGGCGCAGCTAGTACTGTAATAGATTAGGAAGAAGATTGGGGCGCGTCTTCGTGGATGGCATTATCTGTTCACACCTACTGACTTCCATCTTCTTCTCGAATAATAAAACCTACCATTCTCATAATAATTCTCGAAAAGACGCCTTTCCTTTGACTTTACCGTGAAGTTACAGTTCACAAGACAGAATGAAGGTAATTTATTGTCCTAATTCCGAGTAGGGTAGTTGCAAATATATTTCGTTGACTACACACCCCTTTTTATGTCTAATAATGGCGCTGAACGCACCTGATCGCCTGTCGTTGTAACTTTAGCTACGGGTAGAGACAAAAGTTGCTGTGCTTCATAAGCAATATTTAATCTTAAAAAAAAAAAGCTTTAAAAACTAAAACCCGACTACTGAAAAGGATGAAACAAGAAATTACCTTCCTGTGGTTGCATGCCGCTGTACTAAATAAGCTATGGTAGCATGCGACCACGGGAAGGTACTTTCTTGTTTCATCCTTTTCAGTAGTCGGGTTTGAGTTTTTAAACTTTTTTTTATTTAATTATTTTGGGGCTTATTTCAATAATACATATATTTTTGAAATGTGCTAATTAAGCCCTTTCATTTGATACCCCACAAGGCACCATCCCAAAATATTTATTTTTAAATTCATTACTTTGTGTCCTCTAGAGGGCGCCATATTGAATTTATTGTGACGTCATATAACCTATAACCAGCGGACGGTCAAGACGCTTCTAACGATACCTCATTTGTCAAATTATTATAAGTACTTTTTAAGTTATAAGGGAACAGATGAACATACGTACATACTGGTAAAAATCACAACCCTCCTTTTTGCTTCGCCGTAGTCAGGTAAAAATAACAGTAACCTTCAATGAGAATGCACCTTAGTTAGAAACAAATCTATGTATAAATAAAAAAATATATATATTATGCGTCGACTTGAGAACCTCCTCCGTTTTTTCGTCGGTTAAAAATACACATGAATCCAAGGACTCCCACAAACAAACAAACATCTCTAAAAAGAGAACTGAAATCTACATCTCTTACATATTTACGTAACCGAGATACAAACTAAACCTATCTCCTTAGTTACGAATAAACAGACAAACAGATAAACACACAAATAAACTTTCGGTTAGACAAAGTAACATGTTGGCTGGCAATCTAAATAATGTAGATTTTCAACAAGTTCTCTTGCCGCAGGTAATGAAGTGGTTTTACTATACAGGGTGTTCAATTGTACAATGGAAGTGTTGTTAACTAAAATTAAAATCTTCTGATTAAAATCTAAGACGAATTTAATGTATTTAGGTAAAAGACAGATAGATCAGGCGTGACCGAGAACAAGAGCCATCACTCACTGACATATCGGATATACATTAAAACCAAGTACATCCCGAGGACAGCCGAACACATCCGAAGCGGTGTCGGTTACGTTTTTTCCCATCTCAAAAAAAAAGCCTAACTAAAGAAGTTTTCACTACAATTTTTTTTTTAATGGTCTCGTGGCTAAGTAATAACAGCCTCACGGGTCGATCGATCAGGCAACTGGTAAAGCTACGCTTGCCGCGGTTGGTCCATGTATGGGTGACCATCCATAACATACCGAGATCCCTACGAGCCTCGCTAAGCAAGTTAAGACGTTGGTCCCGGCGGTCATTCGTGGATATTTGTCAGTCGTTGCGTGTAGTCAAAAGCCCGAAAGTTTAACAACCAATATTGCCAAGGGGTATCGTATTACCCACGACCAAATTTCTACATTATGTATTCTAATTTTGTTTCCATTCAATATGGACCTTTCATAAATCAATTTGGGCAGCGTCGCAACCCTTAAATGTCAGCCTTATTGAGTTAAGTTTTAGTCTCAATTAAGTATGAGAAAACTTTATTCATCAATTTGACTTGGCTGGCCAAAAAAGTACCAACTGAAAATCTCTTCGAAATCATTTTAGTGTTTTTTGTTTAGAATTATTTAAGAACTAGCTGCGCCCCGCGGTTTCACCCGCGTAAGTTTCGATCCCGTGGGAATATCGGGATAAAAACTATCCTTTGTCCTTTCCCGGGACTCAAACTATCTATATACCAAATTTCATCGAAATCGGTTCAGTAGTTTAGGCGTGAAGAAAAGACAGACAGACAGACAGAGTTACTTTCGCATTTATAATATTAGTTTGGATTGGTGGATCACGTTGGGGTCTTCAACATGGGAGATGGGTAGGAAATTGATTATGGTACTATTAAAATGTAAAAATAATAAAATATATTTCGTCTATTTTAATATAAATGATTTTATTTCTGTAAGTAGGTTTGTACAAACACTTTTACACGGAAAAGGTATTTCTGCATACAGCCAATGGCCAAAACACCATGCATCATGATTGCGCATCCGTATCTGCTTTGTCTGGGTCGACCTTGGACAGATCCACACGAATAAATTTTCTTTAAAAAAAAAATAGGTTATTAAAAAACCAAGCGCACATAACAGCCGAAACAGGCCTTCAACGCATTTTCTTAAAAAAAGCGTGTTGCGGCCCGCCTATAGCGTGCTTTGAGAAAATGTACGAAAGTGATGAAATAGTATTTTTGCTATGCGTTGCGTTGCGGCGCAGCCTATCCTAATATGCCTGTAAGGTGCATTCCTTTTTTTGGGTTTGCTCTTGACCTCGATCACGCCTGATGGAAAACGCTGGATGAGATCTATGATGGAACGAGCGCGCCCAGTAAAATGACTTGTTCAAGAATGACAGTTTTCCAAAAAAACCGAGTGTGCTTATGACCACACGACCGGAGTGAAACTTCAAACGTATTTGGCTGTGAGAGGAAGAGAGAAAGAAAATGTGCGCGCGCACTGCTTTCTCTTGCTTATATCCCCCACTCAACTCCCGTTCGCCTCGCCCGATCACACTTTTCGTAACGCTTACGTTAGAGCGTTTACACATGGCGCCGCAACGGCAGCGTTTTTCGCCGCCGCGGTATCAAGCCTTATCAAAACTCGCCGCCGCAGCCGCGGCGCCATGTGTAAGGATTCATACAAATACAAGGGTAACTAATACAGTGGCACCGCGGCGGCGGCGGTGCCGCTGCAGCTGCGGCATAATGTGTAAACAGCCTCACGCGTTCGCCAGCTTACTCCCCAAGTCAAGCGTGCGTAAAGAAGTTTCACTTCAATAATAAACACCCTGTATACAAAGGTTTCAACACACGTCCCTAAGGACCAGTCCGGAAAGGCCTTCCCTTAAGTCCTGTCTCATTCTGCTAATGCCTTACTAAATTGCTTGTAGGTGAATATTTACTAGACCTCCTGCAGCTCTTAGTATAACAATGTAGGAAGGCGGTCTGGGTGATTGGATGGGATTATTCCAGAGAACGTTAAACCCATCAAGTTATGGGTATTGGGTTTTTGTTTGGGCTTGTTTTGGTAGTAAAAGTACTTATTAAGTACTTAGTGGAGACTACGGGAGGTAACGCCCTAGAAGTACATAATAAACACCGTGTTCTTCACGATATCCATAAACTTTGTCAAACGCTTCTATAGCTTTTACAAATTAAATCTAACAAAGGAAGTAGTATTTGAAAAGGGTTCATTACAAAGATATTGTAATTTCATTTAGTGAAATTTTATTGAGCCATGCAGTACCTAAGAAAGGGTCTTAACTCAGTTTTGACAAGTTTCAGCCCGCCAAATCATATGAATGAAAATACGTCATCGTTGCCGATTGGGATAAAGAAGCATGCATATCGGGCGATTTACGTCAAGGCATTTAGTTTGTATGAAAATTAACAAAAAATAAGAGTTCGTTAATGTGTCCATAATGAAAAATGCCTAGATCCATGGTCTGAACTTCTGCTCGAAGTTTATGTATATCGTCCGGAACACGGTGTATAGTGACGTAAGCGGTGATGTTTTTCAGAAAGTTCATGCGGCGTGCGTGTATGACCAGATGTATGAACGTAAACGAAACAAATGGATTATGGAAGGATCGTAGCAGGTGTCGATCACGGTAACAGTGGCGCGAGTTCAATAGTTTTTTTCCCCATCTCAAAAAATGCCTAACGCATCTAAAGAAGTTTCCACTTCAAAAAACAAAAAGAAAAGTTTTCTTAAACGAGAACTTAAATTCTTTCTCTTCCCAGAAAAAAAACCACTCAAACAAAAGCAGGACACTGATACTCGCCGGCGGAAAACAATAAGAAAACTGGGTCACTCTCAGTCCCCATGTCATTCATATTCCATCCAAAATTCAAGTTTCGTGAAAAATTTTCAGACGCACATCGGCGCCGCGAATTTTGTCTTACGTTTTTGGCAAGCAGCCCACTGTGCAACGTGCAGAGTAATGATGGTCCCCGCATCGCGAATTCACGTAGTTGTGAGACAAAGGAGATGTAATAACTGTCTTTTGTGGTATGATAAAACATTATATAAAAGGATATTATGCTGGTATTTTGTGTTTTGAAGTATCTTTATGATTGTCATTATGGGCGGTAGTTTTAGCTCGGTTGGGAATGTGTGTTGTCTGGTAAGTAATGTCACATTAAGGATCTGTTATTCAAACTAATATTATAGTAAAGAGAAATGATTTGATTTTTTTTATGTTTACATCTTTCGGGCACGTATTCCCTACCATTACCGCGCCCCGGTCTATTCCTTCATATGCAATGGTCGCTGTAGCACCATGAAAATGAGGCTACAGGAGCTAGTGCGAATCTTGGGGCTCATTCGATTAATCGAGTCTGGTTTAAATATGAACAGTGGTCCCCAAACTATTACAAACATAAACTGCTCCATCTTCGCCTGTCAGCCTAGCTTAGACTTAACCTAGTTTAACCCCCTCACTCGAAGCCTAATACTTCTAACTTGAGGCTCACGATTGACCTAAATGTACGTCTCTCATCGCTTAAGACTTCCCCTGAATGTAGACTTGAGGAGTTGAGGCTTTTGGGTTTTATTGAGGTCAAAATGACTTTGAAGTTTTGAACCTCCTCAAATGTGTGGGAAAGTTTTATTACTTAGTACGAATACGAACAAAAAAAAAGTAACAAAAGGTAAAAGGTAAGATTTATGCATTGCTTTATTTTCATTCAAAATTTATTTATCATTAAGTAATTGAAAAAATAAAAAGTGTATAATATAAATAAAATAGTGCATGTGGTGTTAGCATGTAAGTGATTGTTGCACTTATAAACGTATATCGTGTACTTTTAAATGAAATGTAACGAGTAAATAATTGTAGGCTATACCTAAATAAATAAATAAAAAATATCCTATATCACTTGACAATAGTGTAACTTTCTATCAGAAAATTATTTTTTCTTATCAGATAATTTCTTCCTGATATTACCTATTATACACAATTTTACCTAATATTAAAAAAATATTATTTAGATTTGGATTTCCTCTTCAAAACCCACCTACTAAAGAAACCAAGCCTCGAAGCTATATTATCATAATTCATAAGGTGTCAAATTACAACACAGCAGTTTACGAGTTTACGAGCAAACTCAAAAGAGATATCATTCTTTATGACTTTCATTATGATAAGGAAGTCGTATAATGGTAAATTTTTACGTAGCCTGCAAAAATAAACCTTCTAATCAAGACGCTGGGAACAATATAGACTCTGTCGCATGGTACAGAATGTTTGCGATCTTTGAGATGCAGTTTTTTAGCGTGATCTTATGCTAAAATAATAATTATTATTATGTTAAAATAATAATCATTATTATGTTAAAATAATAATCATTATTATGTTAAAATAATAATCATTATTATGTTAAAATAATAATTATTGTTATGTTGCCGTGCCCTAACCGGGTTTCATGTTGGAACTTATTTATGTTGTAACAACTGTACCTACACATGAATGCAATAAAGAATTTGAATTTGAATTCTTCGTCGTATCGATGATTCCATTTATAAACAGGGACACACATATACACATTCAGGTTAAAATTGAAAACATGTGACAAATCGAAATGGGAGATTTTACTCATCATTACGAAAAACTTTTCAAAACAAATAAAAATCAGCTGGTCCCTACATTTATTTATTTATAATAATAAGCACATCAACAGCACAGACACTTACAATACAAAAGATATATCAACTAAAATTTGAATTTCAGTAACCATGTAAATAAGAGGTAGGTATGCATGACATCTAACTCAAAAATATTAGAGACAAAGGAGAACAATAAATAGTGTGTCTAGTAGATCTTCTAGAACAATACAAAAACAAACCAATTTAAGCTAAGTACATAGACGTGCACTCTTCACACTGTCTAAATAGGGAACGTCTGTATGAAGCATAACTCATGAAAAAAGAAGGGTTGCACTCCGAGAGTGCCGGCAGAAGTGAAAACTTAAATATTAACGTTGAAATAAATCAATTATTAATTGAATTAATATAACTAATTTTTTTTCACTATTTCTGCGTCACTTTTTTCATTAATCGATGCATTTTGTGCAATTACTTTATATACACGAATTTTACGAATACACAGCAGTGTGGCTACTACACAGACGGTCGAGCCATCAGCTGTCCATCCATCCATCCACATCCACGTCCACCATCACTATCACCGTCACCGTCACCGTCACCGTCACCGTCACCGTCACCGTCACCGTCACCATCACCGTTACCGTCCGTCCGTCCGTCCGTCCGTCCGTCCGTCCGTCCGTCCGTCCGTCCGTCCGTCCGTCCGTCCGTCCGTCCGTCCATCCATCCATCCATCCATCCATTATCGCAACGCCGCTAAAGAAGTTTTCACTTCAAAAATATCAATAGGAAAATATGTCAAGTTGGACCTTTCATTATATTGCCTTGCTTGCTTGTTCACTAACTCGTCAAAATGTAGGGAACAGCTGTTTTTTTTTTCGCGATTACGGGTTTGGTCCCATAGTAAAAGTTGATCATAATGATGAGTACAATCTCCCATTTCGGTTTGTCGCATGTTTTCATTTTCACCCTTTATACACGATGTGCCCTGCCCACTGCCACATGCCAGATGATTTACCTATAATAAATTAAATTAAAATGTACGGTTTCGTGGTAGTTGTGTGAAGAGAACATTTCAGCCAAAAATTTTCAGCATCTCTAAAAAATAAGGTAAATATGGTAAAAAAGTTAAGGGCCGTGTCTCGTAGAAAACTAGCCGTTTCCTCCCCTTGTCGCATAATGTTGCTATAGAAGAATGCAAGCTTGAAAATAACAGCCACGAAAATGGTTTTCTTCTAAAGACACTTTACATGAATTTTATTGGCATGCTTTTTAGTAAAACCCAACCTAGAGGGGCCCATGGCTAAATAATAACAGCCACACAGGTCGATCGATCAGGTTAAGCTACGCTTGCCGCGGTTGGTCTGTGGATGGGTGACCATCTTTACTTACCGAGACCCCTCCGTGCCTCGGAAAGCACCTTAAGCCTTTAGTCCCGGCTGTCATTCGTGGATCTTTGACAGTCGTTACGGGTAGTCAGAAGCCCGAAAGTCTGACAACCAGTCTTTCCAAGTGGTATCGTATTACCCAGTAATTGGGTTGTGGAGGACAGATAGGTAGTCGCTCCATGTAAAATACTGGTATTCAGCTGCATCCGGTTAGATTGGAAGCCGACCCCAACATAGTTGGGAAAAGGCTAGGCAGATGATCATGATGATGCTTTTTAGTAAAACCTCTAGATGTGGCAAGTCGTTGATATTCTAAAATAAAGAGGTCAAATCGTTTGTTTGTTTGTAGAAGGTATTCTCTGGAAGTACCGTTCCGATCACAAAAATACTGTCGCATGCATAATCAGCCTAATAATATTCCCACTGCTGGGACACAGGCCTCCTATCGGTAAGAGGGAGTGGACCGTAATCACCCCCGCCGGCCCATGGCGGGTTGATAGATGCGGGTCTTCGAATTTCTGGTTCTAGAACATGCCGATTCCCTCACGAAGTCTTCCTTCATCGTTTTGAGAGCAGTGGTAATGAAATAATTTACATAAAGTGCCTGTCTGGGTTCGAACCTATGACCTACAACTCATAAATCGCGGCCGTTACCACTGGGCCACCACTGCTCATCTGTTAATGATTGCAAGCTATACTCGAATGTGGATATGTTTTCGGTAAAATAATATTGTTCACTATATTTGTCTTCTATGCGGACAAAGTCGCGGGCAGCAACTAGAACACGATAAATCCTGCCATTAAGTTACTTCTGTTACAATTTTAATGAAGATTCTTACCATCTTCTATGTTATTTCCCTTATAAAGAAGCATAAAACTCCTTTATTTTAATAATAAACACAATAACAAAGTACTGTTCACGCTAAAATTCCCTTGCGACTGTTCTCGGCTACCATAATTGCTAGATTCCCCACAGAGACTCGCACAATTACATTATTCCCATAATAGTAAGGTTTTCGTTTCTTACATTGTTTCCCATGGTAAATAATCCATAAATTTTTATTAAAGTGGTCTGTAATATTATTCTTAGATAACACAACTTGTATAGTATGTATCTGTATCGGCTGTTGCCGCTGTTTATACTTCGAAAATAATGGACTGATGATGGTTCATGAATTTAATTTACTTTACTTTAATTAATATGACGATGACGTGACGTCTCTGATGAAGGCGAGACGACGACCATGACTATGACAGGCCCCCTGGCGGCGCGAAGTGGAGATGCGGTATGGCTCCGCAGGCATCGACGCGGAAAGTCCTGCCGTGCGCCATCTGGCGGAGGCGGGGCCGTAACATATTTTTGAAAAATACTGGGTTCCTGAGCTTTGACGTGCCTCAAAAAGGTGCCTTATAGATAAGGTAGGTAAGTCAAAATAAGGCAGCTTCGGACGGGTCAAGTCGGCTTCCAGTCGAAATGGAAGCAGCTGAGCACCAGTATTTTACATGCAGTGAATTTCCTAATAGACAACCCAAAACATAACACGCTTGCGACCATAGACGCAAATCAATCCGCCTAGGTTTTTCCTAACACTTCCAATCCAACCGGATGCAGCGGAATACCAGTATTTTACATGGAGCGACTGCCTATCTGACCTCCACAACCCAGTTACTGGGTAACACAATACATAGATATTTTATTGTATTGTATACATAATATTTGTACCAGCCTCTCATCGCTGCCCCGTGTGATAGAACACCAAACCAACCGATGTTCAACAAAAACTACTTTATACAAACTGTTCAGGAAGATAGGGACCAGTCAGGAGCCAATGAAGTGCGCATCTACACTGACGGCTCAAAAACACAAAACGGTTCAGGTGCTGGCGTTCACTCCCTTGACCTTAATATCAACTTTCACATACCACTAGGCACACACAGTTCGATATTTCAATGTGAATGTGTTGCCTTAACACAAGCCGCAATAGCAGTAAAGCGCTTAGGCATCCGGAACTACGGCATTAAATTCGTATCCGACAGCCTATCTGTACTCAAGGCTTTAGAGAGCAAACAAACTAACAACAAGCTAATTTATGAGTGCCATTTAGCCCTGGAGAGTCTATCGACGTTCAATCGAATTACCCTCCAGTGGATCAAAGGGCATAGTGGATCCTTGGGCAATGATGCTGCAGATGAACTTGCGAAGAGAGGCTCTGACATGAGGGTGCTAGGCCCGTACCCACTTCTTCCTCTGCCTTTCTCACAATTTCGTGCATGGATTCGCCAAAGATCGACCGAACTCCATAACAACAGATGGTCACGGGTAACTGACTGTAGACAGTCAAAATTGGCTTTACCAATGATACACCCGCGATTAACTAAAAAACTTCTTAGCCTAAGCAGAAATAACCTCAGAATAATAATAGGTACAATTACGGGCCACAACCCTCTTAACAAACACCTTTTTAACATAGGCACCATGGACAGCCCCCTTTGCAGGGGCTGCCTTGACGCCGAGGAATCAGCCGCCCACGTCATCCTGGAATGCGAGGCTGTGGCGTCTCAACGCGAAAAAATCCTCGGAACAGTGAGGTCGCTCCGTGAAGCCTGCGAAGCTCCCAGGAAGCTTCTGTGCTTCTGGACGGAGCTAGGCTGGCTCTGTTAGCCAGTATCCCTACGCACAACGGACCAAATGGGAGTCTAAGTGCGGAAAAGGGAGCCCCATCATCATCATCATCATCATATACATAATATTTGCACCAACGACAGCCCCATTTTTATGTCCAGGGAAATCACTGTCCATTCCAAGGTTGCCTGGAAGAGATCGCAGAAAGCGATAAGGCCGCCCATTGTATATTTTGTAGTGTTTAATGTGTTTATTTCATGTTATGTATTTTTGTGGTGTACAATAAAGTATATATAAATAAATAAATAAATAGACCATAGAAACAGTCTACTGAAAAATATTCAAATATGAATATTAATACGGGACTCACAATTTTACCTAAACAAAGCAATTGCCAAGCTACATAACATTTGGCAAAATATGTCTAAGGCATCCCCATAAAATCATCATCTGCCTAGCTTTTTCTCAAATATGTTACCCCAGTTACTGGGTAATACGATACCCCTTGGTAAGACTGGTTGTCAGACTTTCGGGGTTCTGACTACCCGTAACGACTGTCAAAGATCCACGAATGACAGCTGGGACCAACGGCTTAACGTGCTTTCGGAAGCACGGAGGGGTCTCGGTATGTAAAGATGGGCACCCATGCACAGACCAACCCCGGCAAGCGTAGCTTAACCTGATCGATCGAGCTGTGCGGCGGTTATTACTTAGCCACGGGCCCCATAAAATAAAACAGCCATAAATATGCCACAGCACGTATTTAAGTTAAATCAAAGTTATAAGTAGATAGGATTCACTTCCTCTATCATTATTAATGGTACATTCTCGTTTTGAATGTTAAAACTTAGGGTGGAAGCAAGCACGCTACTCGGTAGAAAGTTTCGGGATTTTTAGCAGAATCAAGAATTGAATTAAAAAAAAAACAACCGACTTCAAAAAAAAAACACTACAAGTGATAAATAGCTTTAATTTCGGAAGTCAGTGTCGTTGGTTCCGCATTTTCGTTTTTTGACACCGACTTCCGAAATTAAAGTTATTTATCACTTTGTAGTGTGTTTTTTTTTTTGAAGTTGGTTGTTTTTTTTGTAAAAAGGTTTTTATTTTTCACTTTTTAGTTGTACCTTCCCCACAAAAATTCAATTAACACTACTGCGTTGAAGAATTAAAGACACCGAATAGAAGAATCATCAAAATTCGCATAGAAATGCCGGAGATGGAGTACATTTATGAATATAACTTCGTATATAAGAATAATTACCTAATGTATTATATACTAAAACCTTTCTGAAAGTATGTAGATGACATTAATGAAATAATTATCAAAATTGGTTCATACATCATACAAACATGTATTCATACACACGGGTCGAATACAAAACCTGCTTTTTTGAAGTCGGTTAAAAATGGTTAGAAGGGTTTAAGGTGCTACCTCAAAAATCTAAAATCCTCGAAACCTACTAAGCGAGTGAAAGTGATGCAATTACTTTGAAACCGCAAAAGAAGATTGATGGCTATAATGTGCGTGCGCTCGGAATAAAACGACGTACTTATGTGCCAAAACGAATATACTCCATTTTTAACAAAATAAATTAAGTAAATTTAAGACTACTTGGAGTAAACTATTTACTCCTTTTTTAACAAAATAAATGAATTAACTACTTTGGGTAAACTATTACATGATAATTCTCTATGTTTTAAAGTAAATTCCATTGAATAACTCTTAAGAGTGAAAACTGGGTTGTGGAGGTCAAATAGGCAGAATACTGGTATTCAGCTGCTTCGGGTTAGACTGGAAGCCGACCCCAACATAGTTGGGAAAAGGCAGGCAAATGATGAAATCAAATTCAAATAATTAATGTAAATCATAATTTATACATGAATAAATTTTTATCTATTTAGGTATTTACCTACAAACGGGGTGAATAGGGATGCAGGGGTGAATCGGGACGAAACTTTAAAATGGATTTTAACGTTGAAATAATATAGTCTGTTGTCAATAAGGGCACGTAATCGTTAATTAAATTACAGTTACATTAGGGTCCTTTTTGGCCACAAACTATATTATTTTAATGTTAAAATGCCTTTTAAAGTTTTGTCCCAATTCACCCCTGCATCCCTATTCACCCCGTTTGACGGTAATCGTTTCGATGAAACATAAAATCCCTGAACGACAAAAAACTGCATTTTCATCACAGACTCGCTTCTTATAAAAGCTCAACGCTTTTTTTTACAGCTAACACTTGATTTTAATATTCGTCCGCCATTCTCACATATTTTATATGCATCCATTTTAATATATTACCTTTTTCACTAACAGCGTCTGTAAGCTCACTGTACTTTACAGTCTGCGTCAAGATTGTCGGCAAACATTTTAAGATGGTGTGTGTGTGTGTGTTTGAGGGTGGGCTTGTGTGTGTGTGCGAAACTAGAAGATTATTATGTGAGTTAGGATGTGATACATTCAGTGGCGTGCATTGCATATAGGCATATAAGCAGTGCCTACCTCGATATATCAACATAACCCTGTCAATTACATTTTAGTGTGTGTGCCCCACAATTAAGAAACTTACTAAATTATCATACCTAACAATAAACAAATTCTTCATACCTACAAATACGCGCGGCATGCGGCAGTACCTAGGCAGTCGCCGGACGGCCTACTCGGCTCCCGTAATATGTATTCGCACATTGTCATTGGTCTTTACTCGTTCATGTTAATACGACAAAATTAAAAATACGTACGTCTCACGCGTAATACCATGACGTTCGACCTTCGCAATTTATCACCCTTAAGTAGGCATGCCTACTCAAATAACCACATTTTTGACCTTACTTTTTTTTCCTGATTAGTGACCGCGTTTGCCTAGACTAGACTCGGCCTATTGCCTACTTATTCTGAAAACCAATGCACGCCACTGGATACATTGTACTTTTGCATTAGGTATAATCTTTTATCTACAAAATCGCGGGGGAATCTGCAATCCTTTGCTCTCTGTATACCTATAACGCAATGTGCCTAAGTCGCGTTATGCCTAGAGGCTAGACCAAACGAGATGTAGGTATTGTGACTTAATATCACATTGGCCTGTAAAGGTCAATGTAAAATCTTAGATAATACTAGCTGCGCCCCGTGGTTTCACCCGCATAAGTTTCGATCCCGTGGGAATATCGGGATAAAAACTATCCTATGTCATTTCCCGGGACTCAAACTATCTTCATACCAAATTTCATCTAAATCGGTTCAGTGGCTTAGGCGTGAAAAGGTAACATACCTACAGACAGACAGTTACTTTCGAATTTATAATATTAGTATGGATAGATATGGATGATACCTGTTTACGCAAGAGGGTTAGAATCATTTATGTTGTATTTATGGTCACAGAATGCGTATCGATGTCCCTGCCACCTTGTAATAGTCATTAATCTGCCCATAAGTGTTGTGTACCTGAGGGCTGATTATTCAATGGTCATGGTGGTAATCATAATCACACTATCACACTAATATTATAAAGGCGAAAGTTTGTGAGTGTATGTGTGTGTGTGTTTATATGTTTGTTACTTCTTCACGCTCCAACGGCTGGACCAATTTTGATAAAATTTTGTATGGAGGTAGTTGACACCCTGGATTAACATATAGGCTACTTTTTATTCCGATATTCCGACGGGATTGAAACTTATGCGGGTGAAACCGTGGGCGCAGCTAGTTGTTCATAATATTTGCACGCCATATACTAGGTGGCAAACATGTCTGATCCTTTCTTTTTTATATGTTTGAGCAAATAAATATATCTGATCTTATCAGATAACTTTTATCTGAAGCATAAATATGTAAATTAGAAATGTTTTCTATACTAAAGCTGTCAACCCACTATAAAGTTGTCTAACGATTGAAAATCAACCCCAAAGCGAAGAAAAAAACAATGTAATCGTCATAGAATCTGATCAAAATCCGGATTTGACCCGATATCTAACACATCTGCACACACACACACACACACACACACCCATGCAAGTGTGCTGTCTATCTTTGCAGAGCCCAATATAAAGCTCTTAGTCCGGCTTAGCGCTCCGACATGTGATATGAACGACGAACGTTATAAGGCTCTCGTGTTTCAGAATGTACCTAGTGGGGAAAGACTAGGTATTATGATACAATATAGGTTCTGAATATAGGCTTTAAGTTGTGAAGAAAATGTGTAGTGAAATATGTGCCTTTTTTTTTCTCTCGCGGTGGAAATCGTCATAGACTTCCTCTATCGTGGGGGTGACAGAGGGGCATGCCGGACTTATACCGGCTAAAACCACCGCGGTGTTCCACCTCTACCTATGGCCGGGGGTGCGGGATTCGTATAAGCATTCACCGCTCCCCCGACGGGTCCCACCTCCCCGTGCGCCCGTTCCTGTAATGGCCGCACCCACTCTCGAGACGAAAGCAGATGATGACCACTGAGCAGCGCTTACCCTGCTAGTCAGTCCAAACATAATCAGCCTATAATATTTCCAATGCTGAGACACAGACCTTCTCTTTGAGTGAGAGAGTGATATATAAAGGAGTTTCCATTTTCCTCACGATGTTTTCCTTTACAGTTCAAACTCAAAGCATTTATTTAAATTAAACCAATTACAGGCACTTTTGAATTGTCAAGGTGTCGGTCAGTCAGAAAGATGAAGCTAGTTACCCATTCCAAAGCGTAGGTACGTATGGAGAAGAACGGGCAAGAAACTCCATGGACACTCTTTTAAATCAAAATAATATGGTTACAAAGTCTTGGTTACATCATTTATGTTAAAAATTATACATGTGAGAACGATGCAGAACGTTAAAAGCGTCCATAATGAAAAGACGAGAAAAAAAAAGCAATTCAAATATTAAATTAAAATAAGCCATGGCAGCAAAGAGATGACCAGTCCCTACTGACAGTTTTGAGAGCAATGGTAATATAATAATTTACATAAAGTGTCTTCGTTCGAACCCACGACCAACTCACAGCCACAGTCCGCCACTGACCATCAGTTTTGAACCAATCTATACTAATATTATAAATTCGAAAGTAACTCTGTCTGTCTGTCTGTATGTTACCTTTTCACGCCTAAACCGCTGAACCGATGTAGATGAAATTTGGTGTAGAGATAGTTTAAGTCCCGGGAAAGGTCATAGGGTACTTTTTTTATCCCGATATTCCCACGGGATCGAGACTTATCCGGGTGAAACCGCGGGGCGCAGCTAGTAAAAAATAAATTAATAGCCAATGTTTTTCTAGAATACCTTCCAAAAAATCGTGAAGAGAAAAGTAAAGTGAAGTATTTTCATAACTGAAATCAACAGACTATATCCAGAGGGTGCTCAGCATATTACAAAAGATCACGACCCAGATTATGAGCAAGAATCTTATTTTCCTCCGAAAAATCTTTACAGTTTTCCACGAACAGTGGCAACCCCTGATATCCTCCGTTTCATTTAAGTAGGTAATAATCTCGTGAATCCTACACGAGGCTTGACGGACTAAAACTGTAAAAAAAAAACACAAAAAATCTCTGCAATACCACGACTCGGCTTTCCTCATAATCCTGGCTACTTGAAAATGGCACGATCCCTTTATAATATTATAAGTCTACACGCATGTAATCCTACCGAAAAATGGCACGTTTTCAGCAACTTTCAGCCTGAAAGATTACGGACAAGGAAACCCACTTTACTGCACAGCAAGGGCTGCACGCAGTTTTTCTCTCCTTATTTTATCCTAGCTGCGCCCCGCAGTTTCACCCGCATAAGTTTCGATCCCGTGGGAATATCGGGATAAAAAGTAGCCTATATGTTAATCCAGGGCGTCAGCTACCACTATACAAAATTTTATCAAAATCCGTTTGAGCGTGAAGAAGTAACAAACATATAAACATACACACACACACTCACAAACTTTCGCCTTTATAATATTAGTGTAATGTGATAGTGTGAGTAGTTTCTGCCCATGACTTCGTCGGCGTAAAATTTCTTGTTTTAACATAAAATAGTATATCCTAGCATTTCATCCGACGGACCGGTGGGATTCTCCGATGCTTGAGCGCTGGATGCGGCTGCACGCAGTGAAGTAGCATACATGCGTTCTGGTGTCGGATTGTCCTAAAATCTTTTTTATTATATTTGTTTGGTTTTACTAACCTTAGCTCTTAAGTATTTTCGTGTTACTAACAATTTATATGGAGAAATCTGAAATAAATTATTATTATTATTATTTCTGCCAAAAGACGTCCACTGCTGGACATAGGCGTCCCCCAAGCACCTCCACTTCTCCACTCAAGAACAAATCCCGAAATAATTAGTCTAACTTTAATTCATGTAGGTATACGAATTATATTGACGATCATTAAACAAACCGTTGTATCATACATTAGATATAATTGGATTCATGCGCGGTCCGAGGGGGGGGGGTCGTGGGGGTCATGACCCCCCCCAAAATCATTCAAGCTGTCAAGAGTCTGAATGATTTACTTGCCTTATTAAACTTAAAACTGTACATGAGCCACGAAAACCCCGATAGGCATATTCAAAAACATTAAGAACATCGGCAGACATGGGGACTGCCGACTGAAGTAAAAACTTAAAACTATGAAATGACTGTGGGTTTTCTAACGCGCCTAAAAATATTTTTCTTTAAAAGCGAGCGAAGCAAACTCGGGATATTGGGCACCCCGCTCGTACGTAACTTTTCGTCATAATTCGATAAAGTAAGTTCTCTTTTTGTATGATGGGTAAAAGAAAACAGAGACTATTCAAGGTGGGGTGCTAAAATTTTGAGGCTCTTGAGCTTTTCTTCAAAAGTCGACAAAGCAAGTAATTCCTAGTCCTTTTGGAATGATCGAAATTCGAAAGAAAATCGAACCAGGAGTGTGAAAAAATTTCGAGCTCGCTTCGCTCGCTCTTACATTTTAGTTTCTTCTAGCTGCTTGAGCTTTACTGCACAAGTCGACAATGTAACCCCTATTTCTAGTTAAAAATATAAAACAAAACCTAATTAAATAGAGGCGGGTTGTAAAAATTTTCGAGCTCACTTCGCTCGCTCTCCCCACCCTGCACAATCTGTCATTCTAATACATACAGTACCCGGCGGCGATAAATATTGCACTTCGACCTTCGGAAAGAGACAATCGGCTAATTTCGGCTTCGTAGAGCGTTATCTCTGTCGCACACTACCTATGTGACGTTTTGTCAGTCGTTGTTCAAGTGCGATAGAGTGCGGTCGCGTCCAGAAGGCCAATTCTCGTAATTTAAAATG
The DNA here is from genome assembly GCA_947508005.1 of Amphipoea lucens. Lineage (NCBI taxonomy): Eukaryota > Metazoa > Arthropoda > Insecta > Lepidoptera > Noctuidae > Amphipoea > Amphipoea lucens. The sequence goes on from OX382374.1 coordinate 17,291,449, forward strand.
TTCAAAATCTAGTCTCAGTCTCATCTCAGCGACAAACAAATGTCAAAAACTTGTCAAAATGTAGGGAAATTTGAGACATTTTTGACAGATTGAGACTGAGATCAGACTGTGAACGTTCTTAAAATTACGAGAATTGCCCCTCAGGTCAAAATATATATTTAGACTTGTTAACACCCCCAAATTTTAATAATTTAAAGTTGTACTATGGCATCTTTAGCCATAACCATAAACTTAAGACATGTTGTTGTTAACCTAAAGCCATCATTTATAGAAAAATTGGTGTATTTTATACAAAGAATAAAAGGAATTATCAAGAGAAGCAAATCATAATTGTTTTAACAGCTCCTAATAGATACCGGACTGTTTGTATTTCGTGCGACAGGGATAACGCTCTACGAAGCCGAAATTAGCCGAATGTCTCTTTCCAAATGTCGATGTGCAATATTTATCGCCGGGTACTGTACAACGAATTTGGCAGCAAATGTAAAAGCTGCGTCCCTGAATAGCATAAGTAATGTGGAGCTGGAGATGTACATGAACCTTAACATATCATCACGCCTTTAATCCCCAAAGGGTTGGGCAGGGGTCTACCTTCATATAGTACATACACCCACATTTCGCCAGTTATTAAGTGAAATGTCATAGAGAGCGAGCCTACTGCCGCCAACCGGGCACAAATCCAGACTCCAGGCTGCTTCTGAAAAATTTCTGATGGCAAAACCCATTAATACTTTACCCGACCTAGGAATCGAACCCAGCTAGGACCTCATGCTCAGCAGTAACGCTTGCGACCACTAGACCTACGAGGAGATGAACCTCCCTTAAAATATTCCTCGGCAACCATGATGACCCCCCCCAAAATCTTGGGCTGCGACCGCGCCTGATTGGATTACATGAATTAGACTATTAATTCCGGGATTTTACGTGAAAATCCCGAAAATTCGGTAATTGCAAGTTTAGTTTAAAATAGCCTTTACCCATCTTAAATAAAGCTTATTTTCAACTTATTTAAGATTACTCCCGAATTTCGGAAAAAGATGTCGTCTTAAGGAAGTCTCCACTTTGTCTCTGTTCTCCGAAGTTTAGATAAATATACTCAGCCTATTCCGATCACTGCTCATAAGTGAATGTTTAAGCTCTTAAGTAATGGCCTATGTGTATGATAGGGGGCGAACCTATTGCCACTAACCGGTCACAAATCTAGACCCGGGCTGAGAAATCACTGACGGATAAACCGAATAAGACTTTGCCCGACCTGGGAATTGAACCCAGGACCTCATACTCTGTAGTACCACTAGACCAAAGAAGTCTAGCATAGTTTATCGCTTTTATATTAAAACTAGTTACGCCCCGCGGTTTCACCCGCATAAGTCTCGATCCCGTAGGAATATCAGGATAAAAAGTACCCTACCTATGCCCTTTCCTGGGACTCAAACTATCTCTATAGCAAATTTCATCTAAATCGGTTCAGCGGCTTAGGCGTGAAAAGGTAACAGACAGACAGAAAAACAGACAGAGTTACTTTCGAATTTATAATATTAAGTATGGATATTAGCTGACCCGGCGAACTCCGTGCCGCCTCAGAATCAATAAGACCGAATGTATGAGAAAATTATTTATCCTCATCATTTTTTTCGTGAATTGATCTCATGTTTTAATAGTTCTGCTATTCGAGGCGGTGGTGCTTGGGGGAGGCCTATGTCCAGCAGTGGACGTCTTTCGGCTGAAATGATGATGATGATGATTCGAGGCGGAGACAAATCCAACAAACCAAAGATCGTAAAAATCGGTCCAGCCGTTCTTGAGTTATAAATGGTGTAACTAACCCAACTTTGTTTTATTTATATAGCCTACTAGCTGCGCCCCGCGGTTTTACCCGCGTAAATGTCGATCCCGTGGGAATATCGGGATAAAAACTATCCTAGATGTCCTTTTCCGGGACTCAAACTATCTCTATACCAAATTTCATCTAAATCGGTTCAGTGGTTTAGGCGTGAAGAAGTAACAAACATATAAACACACACACACACTCACAAACTTTCGCCTTTATAATATTAGTGTGATGTGATAATATATGTATTTTAAAGTAACAACAAAATATATATTTGAAAAAAATACAAAATTCACATAAAGCAAGGTTGCTTGGAAGAGATCGCAGAAAGCGATAAGGCCGCCCATTGTATATTTTGTAGTGTTTAATGTGTTTATTTCATGTTATGTATTTTTGTGGTGTACAATAAAGTATATATAAATAAATAGACAATCAAATATCTATTATCGAATGCAAAAAATCTTCAAAAAGTAAAACAACAATAAGCCCATCAACCTGTCAACTATATTTTCAATAATTTAATGCAATTTTTAAACCACGTAGCGGAACAAACTTTCATAAGATAAAACAATAACTAAAACCTATGTATACTTATATACAAATGATGAGTAAATCTACAAAAATGTAAGCACACCCCGTCAACTGCGTAGAAACTGCCAATTTATACGAAGGCTGAGTTGAAGCGTGTAACTTACTCGGAATACGTCAAAAGTCTAGATGAAAACCAACACCGAAACGTACACGTCTTTGTTTATCAATCAGAGTGCTTCCAATAAGGCGCAATACGCGGATCTCATTATGCGGCTCATAAAACAAAATGTCTCTCTGGAACGTGAAGCCCCCGCAGCGCTGTGAATCAATAAATATCTTCAGCTCAGACCCATTCTGGTAGTTCTTGTGCATCGCCAAGCTCACATGCGTCGGCGCCCCTCGGCAACCCTCGGTTATTATCGTCGCTAATCGCAACTCTGGGGAAAACGATTTGTAAAGACACAACTGGAGACCAGCTTTGCTAACTGTTGAGGATAATGTGAAACTGGGTCTGTCGTAACGAGCACTGACCGAGAACTCCGGGCTCGGCGGGTACGCAAGCGGCCTGAATCCAATCTCTGTGCCGAAGTAAACGTCTGGCAGAACCTTGTACATCCACTGCGTCACCATGCGTAGCGTGTTAGGGTCTACATCTCTCACAGAACATGAAATCGAACCCACTGATTTTTCATTATCTTTCTCGAAAACTATTTCTGTTTCTGACGACACCAAGTCCCTGATTCTCGACGTCAGTCGCATCTCGTACGCTCCGTCTAAGATTTCCTTGTACGTGGCTGTCGCAGAGCCAGATGCGTCTATCAGCAGCCCTTCACCGGTGCTCTTTGGCTCCATTTCCTTGTGGATTAACTGGGAGAAACACTTATAAGACTCTTTAGTCTTCCCGTAGTTGTACTGTTGAACAAGTTTAACCTTGTCCATGATTTCCCTGAGGATGATGAGCCTGGCTCCGATGAAGCACTTCGGGAACGTACCCTTCGCTTCGGCGTGAACATCACATAGCTTGATTGTTTTTAACTTGGGTGGTTGGATAAAGATGATTTCCTTTTTCTTGGGGAGTAATCTTTGCAGTGAGGACACAAAGCTGCTAACTTCTTCCTTGAGTTTGTCTTCGTTTATGTCCATTGTGAATAATTTATTTATTTGATATTTTGTTTGTTGGATAAAGTTGGATAACAGGTCTAACGTCATTGACCCGTCTGGTTTTATTTTCGTTTGACTGAGCTCTAGCGACGTGTCCGGCCAGTCGCACGCTGCAAGGAGTTTGGTTATTTTTAGTTTGTCTTTGAGATAAAGCGAACTTATTTTTGACACTTCCTCTTGCCGGGTCGACTTAAGCTGTATGTACACGACTAGTAAAGGTTATGTGCACGAAAAACATGTTAATAAGATAAAGGCTAATGAGATAAAAAATCTTTTGACGGAAGAAAACATAATTCAATACTAATGAAAAAAGTCCTCATTATTTTTCCAATAACTTTAACTTTTCGTTTAATCAAGTACGGTATAGAGGATTCTATAAATTTAGAGAATAGGTACGAAACTTGCTTGTAGCTTTATTTGTTAGGTGTTGAATGTCCGCCGTTTATTCTTGTACTTATTGATATAAGCATAATAACAGGAAACACACTGATTCTATTCTTCGCCAATCTGTATCTCCGTCAATTTATTAAAGAGACCGACAGTCTGTCGCTGGCATGGGTCGCTGGTCATTCATGGGCCATTCGTTCCCATTCGATGTCCATTCATGACACTCTTGTTCACTCAACTGCGGCTCTTGGTAACACAACACGTTGTAGATATTAATGTACAGACGCCGCCAGCCAACGAAGCTGTATGGTCGTTGCCGCCAGCACATCAACCTACTACAATCTGTCAAATTTCTTTAATAGATTTTCAACTTTATCACTGAAGCATAAGGTTCAAAGTTGATTGGGAAAATCTGACAGTTTCGGGTAGGTTGATGTGCTGACGTCTGTACATAGCGTTGGGTTTGTTTCAAGGGTACAGACGCCAGCACATCAAGCTACTACGATCTGTCAAAATTTAATAGATTTTCAACTTTATCACTAAATTATAACCCCCTTATTCATAATCCTATTTTATCTCTATTTTAGCTAAAATAGGTTTATAGAACGGTTGTCTTTATCTGTCACGTTGACATTTCTGTGTGTAAGAAAGAGACAAACCCCATTTTAACTAAAATAGGTTTGATAAGTTTTATGAATAAGGGGGTAAGGTTCTAAGTTCATTGGGAAAATTTTACAGGCTCGGGTAGTTTGATGTGCTGGCGTCTGTACATTTATTTATACTAGGTGGTAGATATCGTTGAGTAATTGACACTTCTGAGACAGACAGGGTTTTGTATGAGGTAATAATATGGTTTAGTAAAGTATAATGCCCACCAAAAATTTGTTCTACTATGAATAATGTTTGCCTCGAAGCCAAAGGACATGGCTAAAAGTTCATAGACAAAAAACCCAGAATCGCCAGCAACGAAATGTATAAAAATGGGTTCACTATAGTAAACCCAGTACGGTTTCAAAAAATCAGCCTCCTAAACCATATAGTATAAAAGTTATTATACTTTGTGTGTTTATGTTATTCATACTTACATTGATTACTTGACTTTTATTTTATCACAATCTCTTTAGTATAATTACGATAATATATTAAAATAATGTAAAAAATATACCCTTCAATACATCTTTTAATATGTTTTATTATTAATAATCTTTATACAGAATGATTTTTTTTTTTTACTTTGTTATAAATGAGCTCTTTATTTTAGTTTGACGTAAGTCATTACTTCCCAGAATTCGATCCTTATTAGCGACACTGTCGAATGGTGTAATAATACAGTGTGTTTTTTTTTTCAAAATCAACAGGTTCGATTCCTGACTAGAAATATATCAAAAATCCAATGATACAGTTTTAGTTTTCATCAAAATTGAGCCCGCGACTCCTTTGAGTACTTTTCGCTAGTCCTCATAGATTCGGATTTGGCCATCCACGCCCACTTGAAAAATTCACCCTGTATATCTAGTATACCACGTCGTTTTTACAGTATATTATTATATATTTTTGTTGTACATATTATGCCTATAAAAATGGCATATATGAAGTTTCTGGCGATTCTGGGTTTTTTTTAGCCATCTCTTTTTTCCAGAATAAAGTCAAAAACCCTAGCAATAATTAAAACTAATTTTAAACATATCGGTATTTTATAATTTAATTCAAAATAGTATTACAACCATTGATATATAAATATATCAATGATTACAACCCTGTAAATCACACTTCACACAATTATAAAGGCGAAAGTTTGTGAGTGTGTTTGTATGTTTGTCACTTCATCACGCACAAACGACTGAACGGATTTGGATGAAATTTGGCACACAGATAGTTTATAACCAGGATTAACACATGGGATTTTTTTATCCCGATATTCCCACGGGATCGACACTTATGCGGATGAAACTGCGGGGCGCAGTTAGTATAATATAAAAATTCAATTCGTTGACAGCTAAAAGCCGGTTATCAAAATAAAAAGAAATATCAAGTAATCATCATCTACCAACCCGCACTGGGCCCGCGTGGTGGATAACGGCCCACTCCCTCTCACAGGGAGGAGGCCTGTGTCCCAGCAGTGGGAACATTATAGGCTAATTTTATATCAGGTAATCCCTTGTCACTTGACAAGGGATTACCTGATATAAAATTAGCCTTTTTTTATTAATAACTTTATTAGATTAGTCAATTAAAATATGTGCCTACAGTCCAAACATTTCAAACTAGTAGGTATTTTTAATCATAATGGCGAACGGACCGTAATCCATCACCACGCGGTCGGTAGATGTTACATGTCTTGGTTCTAGGACATGCCGGTTTCCTCACGATGTTTTCCTTCACCGTTTTGAGAGCAGTGGTGATGAAATAATTTACACAAAGTAAAGGGCCTGGTTGAGTTCGAACCCATGACCTACTCGTAAGTCGCGCCCGTCACCACTGGGCCACTAGTACTCTGGTCTTATTAAGAGACTAGCTTCTGCCCGCGACTTCGTCCGCGTGAAATTTCACCCTCCCTCCATTCACCCTCTTAGGGTTGGAATTTCGAAAAACACTTTCTTAGTGGATAACTACTCTTCACAAAGAACACACCCTCCACGTAACCTACGACAAACTTATTATTTGCGGTTGGTACAGTAATCGGGTGTAGGGATCGAACCTCAAAAATTAAGTTAGTTTTTTATTGTATAGATATACTTTTCCGGGATAAAAAGTGCCCAGTGTGGTGCCCAGGATATTAAAGAATAATTGTACCAAGTTTCATCGTAATCAAACCGGTAGTTTTTGCGTGATGCCTGAACAAACAGACAGACAGACAGACAAAATTTTTATTAATCACATTTTTGGGTTCGGTGTCGGTCTAGTCACCCCTGCCATTTATTTTTTTGATATTTTCAATGTACAGAATTTTCACTTCTTCAGATTTATTATAAGTATAGATAAAAAATCCTGAAGATTAATTAAAACCTTGTACTTTTTCCTAACTCAAATATCAACAGCACGACATCCACCATCAAAATACCTTTTAATGTAGCCAGTCAAGTTACAAAATGATTTATTACCTCTCTCGTTGTTCCCCACCTGTTCCCAACTGTCCAGATATCCTGGGTCTACAATTTAAACCCTTTTAGTGAATTGCTGTAAATGTGACAAGCATTTGAACGTTCTGTTTTAGGTTCAAAGCAGAATTTATTTGACACAAAGTAAAACCTTTTGCGTGATTGTCAAGGGGTTGAAGTGGTTTCGACGTGTGTGCAAAAATAAAGTTGATTGGGTATGTATTGATGGTGAATAGGTATGTCTGAATGAATTTTACGTATAAGAGGTATTTAGAGAGAGATATTTTATTTTAATTTCTTGCTTATATAGTGTTTATTATTGTATTTGTTGGTATATTGGCGTGGCTAGCTAACCTACGGCAAATAATTTAATTTAATGTTCTGTGTCCTGTAATGTTAATTACTTTGCATACTTAGTAATGTATAAAATCAATTATTTTCTAACTGAACAGACAGCTGTGCTGCTGGGGAGTTTGTTCCGCCACTTCTTCTCCCCAGCGAAAGCACTAGGAAGAGGCGAAGGTCGGGCGTTTTGGGGGACTGTCTTTTGTAATTTTGACGTTCGAAAAGTGCTGATTCTCAGCCTAGTTTGAATAAATAACTTTTGATTTGATTTAGAGGATTGGAAAGTGATTACCACAGATATAGATACACCTAGATAACGCAAGAGCAACTACTTCGCGTGCCAAAAATCGTACCAGCTTACGTACAAAAATCGTAAGCCGCCACTTTTGCGCTCAGACCTGTGTAGGTACTGCTGGCTGGGTGAGCGTGAGCGCTGGCGCTAGGCCCCGGGGGTGGGGCGAGAAGGGTGCCGCACGCTGCGGGTCTTTAAGGTGATTATAGCCTCGAATGTCCTTGAGCGTTTGGGCGGAGCATAGGCGAACTCAGTGCCTCACCCCGCGCGCCCGCTTACCTCCCCAATGTCAAAGAGTGTCGTACTCGTACGTAGCGCATGCAGATGCGGCGGCGTGGGACGCATTTTGTCTTAGGCAGTTTTATGACGCTACCTACTGAGTGTAGATGGATCGAGAATACGTACAATATTTATGTTGTGAGTATGAATGCTATTGTACAGTAAAAATACTGCTTTCTTAGAGACAAATAAAAAATAATAATAATATCAATAAAAAACGTTCATTCAATATACAGTTCGTTTTTTCACGTATACAGATTATAAAAAAATACAATTACAAAAAAAAACTTATGACTAATACCGCTTTTAACAGTGGTAGTTTTTAGGGTTCCGTACCCAAAGGGTAAAAACGGGACCTTATTACTAAGACTCCTCTGTCCGTCTGTCTGTCTGTCACCGGGCTGTATCTCACGAACCGTGATTGCCAGAAGAATACCATTATTATAGTTTCAAACTCAAATGGGTCCCGCCTGCTTCCAACTTTTATTTAATTTAAAATGGGCTTGTTTTTAGCTTTTCAGTTAGTTTTAGCATAAGGTTGCAGTCGGGTATTTTAAATTTTACTGCTTTTTAGTTTACAAATGTGAAAGATTTCGCAGACGATTTAGTTCTTGGTAGGTGTTTTTTTACGATTTGTCACTTTGAATAATTAGTTTTTACCATATTATAAGTTGTATATATTTTTGTAATCACATTTTAAAACCTTTTATTTTGATACCCCACTCGATAGGTTATGAGAAAAAAAAAATTTTTGAAGAAATAATATTGCGCCAAAAATCCGCCATTTTGTATTTTTTATTTTGATATACCCAGTGTCACTCTCACAGTACATACAAATCTAACGACACCTCTCAAGCTAAAATCCATCGAGCCGTTCAGGCCGCAGAGCGTGCCAAACAATTATACATACATACATAATAATATGTGTTTTCACTTCTCATGCTCTAAAAGTCCGTCTTTATGACATCATAAAGACGGACTTGCACATGCTTAGGCGACATAAAATTGCTTTTTATGTTCTAGTGCATAAAGTAATTTTTTTTTCTAAGACTAAAGTAATCAGGCCCAACAGCCACACGCACAATAGAACTTCGCAGATTAAAGTCGTGATTTATTTCATTTTCTTTAATTTATACTACTTCCGTGTTTTCTATCGTTAATTTAATAAAATCAGGTGAAATAGTTGTCATTTATTATTTAAAAAGGCAAAGAAACGTTTTCATTTTTTGGCAGTATGAAGTACTCAAGTCGAATGACAAATGTTGAAAATTAAAAAAAAAAACTTTTAAAAAGTTTCTTGGCGGTATTATCTGTGGTGGCAGGAATTAGCTATGGATGCAACATTTTTGATTAATTATGTACTGTATACTTTATGTCTGTTTCATTTTCTCGCAATCGAAGTGTACCTAAAGCAGAGTGTATAACTCAGACGTAAACGAGCCATTTTACCCCTCGACTTAACTATCCACTCTCGCCTGCGGCTCGGGTGGATGTAAACGTCTCGGGGTAAACTAGCTTCTTTTATGCCTTAGTTGTACAATCTACTATTATGTATGTATAATTGTTTTTCGAGAGTATATATTATATACTCTCGAAAAACATAACCCTTCTTCTGGCTATCACGGTTCGTGAGATACAGCCTGGTGACAGACAGACAGACGGAGAGAGGAGTCTTAGTAATAAGGTCCCGTTTTTACCCTTTGGGTACGGAACCCTAAAAACTACCACTGTTAGGAGCGGTATTAGTCATAAGTTAGTTTTAATTTTTTTTTTTGTAATTGTATTTTTTTATAAACTGTATACGTGAATAAACGAACTGTATACTGAATAAACGTGTTTTATTGATATTATTATATTAGTATTCAATAGACAATAATATAGCGTCCACTCGCAAACAAACTATCACTACTACTAATACTATCAACGTCCAAGCGTAAACGAACAGTCCGAGTGTACTATCTGCGCTATTTAGTCTTTGCCACAAAAATGCAGATCGGAGCGAGCCGACATGCGACACAACCTCCCCGTGCGAACGATCCAGCGAGACTGGCCGGGCGGCTGCTGCCCGCGCCCGTATAGGTAAAACCATGGTGTTATTGATTTTTTCCCACTTAAATAATAATTATTAAAAAAAACAAACTTAATTTTTATAAACCATTAAATTTGCTATAATTTGGTGAAAGAATCATCAAAATCGCTTCAGGCGTTTGAAAGTAGAAAGAAAATTCTTGCGTAAAATAAGAGGATGGATATGATTTTTTGTTGTTAAAACTAACAGTAATATTAAAAAAATCAAACTTAAATTATATTTGTAAACATATTTCACATATCATATATTTTTTTAAATATATTTGGGCTATCCATTTGGGAGGAGTAGGCCTTCAAAGAGAGGTCTACTTTGCAGTTTGGCGTAACCATTCGCCTTAAGTTGATTAGATTTTCCCATCACTAAATAGTGCTTGTGACGTCATAGTAGGTAGTCAAAAATGGCACGCTTGGTTTTCATGCAGACCGTGATAAAAATGACAATAAAATAGAATTGATTCAAATCGCCCCTTCCAAAAGGTAGTGTTCGTATGGAGAAGAATGCGCAAGACACTCCACCGTTACTCTTTTAAAATGTTCCACAAGGTTTTGTTTCATATAAGTAAAGATACTTATTCAGGTGCGAACGAACACAAAACACAAGAGAGCAAAATCTATTCCTAAAAGTGTTACGATTTGTTGGTAGGCCGACTCCCATCTGACCACCGCTAAAGGTTATTGAAACCGATCGTTTTTAACTGAACTCTAGTAAAATAAACTACGGGAGCGGATACCATAAATATTAGGAATAGGAATAGGTGTGAATTCCGCGCAACACCGTTCGCTTCCCGGTTCGATATCCGACTCGAACAATATTTACTGCTCCGAACCGAAGCGTGTGCTGTTTGATTGCTTTATTTATTGCCCGACTACAACAGTGGTGTTAAAAGAAGGTTCTGTATTTTTTACAGCATTCTATTATTCGTTAGTGTAACTAAACTTCTTGTACTTTGTGAAGGCTACACATAGGCAGAGACGGTTTCAAGATTTGTAGCATCGTTTCATCATAATCATGATTTCAGCCCGGAATCACCTATAGAGGAATGAGGAACAGGGTGTAAAGTTCACTCAACCTCCATAGAAAAGGGAGGATCCTCTGACCAGACAAGTGATGCGTCTGACGGGCAGCTGCCCGATTTTTCATGTCAGGCCGTTGTATCTATGCTAGTTGCGCGGTAAACTTTATCTGCGAGATGCAGGATTTTGCGACGTGACGTCAGTATGACGCGTTGTTCGCATGTGGCGTTGTAGATATCGCTACACACCCACTGCTGGGTATAGACCTCCCCTTTCTTCTGCCTTACTTCCCTGTTCTGTGCATCTCTCGTCCAGGTACCATCATTACCATCACATATAAAACCTGACCCTGACCTGCAAATTGCAAAACAGGTAAGAAAATTAGAATTTCGCGATGTCTCTTAGCACATCCCCCTTAAAGCCCTGATTTCCTGAATCTATATCTATCATGAACTTCAACATGTTCTAATAACGAAAAACCCATTATAGTTTGAGTTCCTACGGAGAGTAATTGAGTAAAGGGCAATGACCGCTAATGCCATGCTAAAACGAGGCAACTATAGTCAAAGCAAAAAACCATTCTATCACAAAAACCCCTGTAAGGTAGTCATAATAAAAGCTATAAAGGCCCTGGATATTATAAATGTTTATAATATATCGAAACTTTCCGGGTTCGACACCCTGGGTCAAACATTGTTTACGGTTTCAGCTCGTTCCGTTTTGTAATATATTACATGAAGCAGATGTGCTTAGGTGGTTAGCCGACCGTGCAAAGAACGTGTAATGGTTTTACTAACAAAATGGTGCGGCTGTAATTGGCTGTGAAACGATATTACAAATTATTTGGTGAATTTTGTAATGCTATGACTAGAGATCGGATATTCGGATGCATATTTATGCATTTGAATATCCGATCTCACAAAAAAAAAAACACTAGGTAAATACCTAAAGTGCACGTACTGAGTAATGCGCCCCCCGCCCCTCCGTCCCACCGCTCACATACCTAAGGCGCGGCCAACTAGTTCCGCGCGGACTGTAGTTAAATTTTTTAAATCATTCTTCGCTATCTTTAATGTACCCACCACCTCCAAACCAGTGCTCTGGCTCTGTCTCGCATAGGGTCTCAGCATTATGCTAAGCGATGGCCGTTTTACGTTTAAGTGATGGATGTTTCCCCGTACTTGTTATTTTTTTCGTGTGTGCATTCTTTTACTGCATCATGTTTACCGCAAATAAATGTTCAAAATATTTTCTTTCTTTCTTATATTAATAACACTGGTCAACAAAAAAAATAAAATTATTTGTTTCCTGTGATTTTTTGTTTTGATTTATTATCTCGAATTGACGCGTATTTTTTAAATATGGCAACAATTTTTTCTCTAACAGCTTTTGTTTTTGAGTTATAGCTAACTAACGTCATTTACTATTTCTACTTAGATTTACGTTTTTTATTGGACACTGAATATATTTTGTTGTTGTTTTCGAACCTCGAAACCATCATGACGATTGCTACTTCTGCGTTGTGAAAATAAACGGAATTAACCCTGGAGAATCGAAATAAGTGGTCATATCCTAACTTATCTTCTGCTCAAAGACCTCAATTAAAATTTTGTTAACATAATGTATTAATTTTCTGTATTTTTTTGTCAATATAATAAAACTGTATATTTCAAAAAGCAAAGCTGTTAGCCATCTCCCAGTATTTTTTTCATAGTCAGGGCCATAGATAGACCCAATAACAGAAAAAAAATAAAGGAAATAAGACTTGTGTTGACCAGTGTAATCTATCAACAATTTCCCTTCAAAGTGCTAAAACCTTCAACAATTCCAACGGGCTAAAATATTACCCCGTTCAGCCTATTAATCGATCGGCGTCCAGCTGGCGTAAAGTACCTCTTAAATTGCTCAGAAAATCCCAAACACATTAAAGTTGATGGGACAAATTGGAGTTATTGAGAACTCCTACTTAGCTTTAAACAGCCGATTTTGTTGAAACTTATTAAGTGCTACTCTTAAGGATCTGCTGAAGTTTAAATTTAGGATTTAATAGTCGTTTTAGTTTCGACTACGTTTTGGAAATGGCGACTTTTGAATTGAGTTGTTGAGACTGTTTTAAGTGTTACTTGCTAAATATTTAAAAAAAAATTGTGTTATTGAACGCCGGCTGTCATTCGCAGATCTTTGACCATGGACTTATTATATGTAATTTAATAAGTCCATGTCTTTGACAGCCGATACGGGTAGACAGAAGCCCAAAAGTCTGACAACCAGTCTTATAATTACCACGGGGTACTTATCGTCTTACCCAGTAACTGGGTTGTGGAGGCCTGATAAGCAGTCGCTCCATGTACAATAATGGTATTTAGCTGCATCTGGTAAAATTGGAACTTCCAGCCTAACCTACCAAATGCAGCTGTATTTTAGCTTCCAGTCTGATTATTTATTGATCGCTGAAAACTCTTTTACGAACCCTCCTTGAACATCATTCTTCATTTTATTTAGTTTAAAGCCGACTGCATTAACCTTTTTCTGTGGACAGTTTTAAAACACATCTGAAAGTAGAAATTGCATTAATCTCACACCTTTTATCCTCCATAGCAACTGAGGAAATGTGGGTGGTTGTTTCTCCATAGAAACGCTCTCGCCTGTTTTCTTTCTGGTTAATGACCATAAAGCAATAATTTCTTATAGAATAATAAATATGAACTCCTTGTATGTCCCTATGTTCTCCTTTTTGATGATACATTATTTTTATAAGCCCTAGAACCCTCAAAAAATGCCGATTTAAACCGCTGTTAACAATATTAATGAAAAAAGAAAAACAAGGGACACAGTATTTATTTATTTATTAAAACTTTATGCACAAGTAAAAAAAAATACTGTACAAATGCGGACTTAATGCCTGAGGCATTTTCTACCAGTCAACCTTGAGACAAAACACAGGATAACTAGCTAGGAAATGAATATAAAATACAAGAATATATACATAGATACATACATACATACATACATATAAACAAAATGAACTCTACAGTATACAGGGTTATTGGAAAAACACCAATAACCTCTTAAGAGGTCATTGTTCTCATCATTATATGAACAACTTTTACTATGGGACCAAACCTGAAATCGCGAAAAAAATCAGCTGTTCCCTACAATTATGTTCGTATAATTCGTCAAAATGTAGGGAACAGCTGATTTTTTTTTTCGAGATTTCAGGTTTGGTCCCATAGTAAAAGTTGTTCATAATGATGAGTACAATGACCGCTAAAGAGGTTGTTGGTGTTTTTCCAATAACCCTGTATAGATATCGTTCTTTTTCAGTTTATGAAATATCTTTTAAATTGGTCCAATATTGGAGGAGGAAATAAGCCACAGCCAAACCTTGAATTGTGACTTTTTACTTAGGCTTTTTCAAAAGTCTCTCCGACCGCATTTCCTCTTAAACAGTTTCACAAACCTCTATTACGATACCCTAAAATTCCTCTTTACCAATTTAGATAAGTACCCGTCCATTAATAATAACCCGATGATGGAGTAAATCCGGCTCACCAAATACAGCCACCAGGCGATTAGCGCTCGTGTAATTAATGTAGTAGGGGCGAAATTTGATTAAATCTGCTTCTGAAATGCAGCCCGGTACTGGTGTGCTACAATTTAAAACACTGAATCTGAAATTAAGCAACGTTTTAACTTTTTAACTAACGGACTGACTCTTTGACAATCCAAAAGTAGGTGTGTAAATGGTTTAAATGAAATATGCTTGAGTTTGAATTAACTTTAGTTTCTTTAGGTCGTTTTTATTAAGTCGTTCGTTCGTTAAGTTCGTTGTTTGGTCATTCGTGGATCTTTGACAGTCGTTACGGGTCGTCAGAAGCCCGAAAGTCTGACAACCAGTCTTACCAAGGGATATCGTATTACTCAGTAACTGGGTTGTGGAGGTCAGATAGGCAGTCGCTCCATGTAAAATACTGGTATTCAGCTGCATCTGGTTAGACTGGAAGCCGACCCTAACGTAGTTGGGAAAAGGCTAGGCAGATGAATAAAAACTAACTTGAACAACAACAGCGATGCGGATGAATTTTTCGACGCTATGTTTTAGTTTGGTATAGTTTTAGTTAAGTTGGGTTATAATTTTGTTATTTATGTTGAAGTCAGTTACTTGAACAATATACTTAATCTAAAACACAATTTAACCATTTTCCAACGAGCACCCGATATTGCCCGACAAGACACGACACTAGATAAAATGACTTTTCTTCACAAAGCTGCTTCGTTCTTTTGTTCTTTGATACTTGATTGCCTTTCAGTCTACGACGTATTCTGCTGTGTATCTCGAAAGGATGTAAGCTGAGTAATCTATTAACTGTCCTTGCAAAAGAGTATAGGGTAGTGATTATAAGTCAGTGTGGTTGTTGTTTATTTCGTTCATGGTTTGACATCACACTTAATATCATAAAGGCGAAAGATTGTGAGTGTGTTTATATGTTTCTTACTTCTTCACGCTCAAACGGCTGGACCAATTTTGATAAAATTTTGTATGGAGGTAGTTGACACCCTGGATAAACATATATGCTACTTTTTGTCCCGATATTCCTACGGGATCGAAACTTATGCGGGTGAAACCGCGGGGCGCAGCTAGTTGTGTGATTCATCATCATCTTCATCATCTCAGGCGATAGACGTCCACTGCTGGACATAGGTCTCCCCCAAGCACCTCCATTTCGACCGGTTCTGTGATATATACATAGAAATAATAATAAAAAAAACTTCTTTCATATATGTATGTATATGGTGTGATAAGTATTAGATGATCATCTGCCTAGCCTTTTCCCAACTATGTTAGGGTCGGCTTCCAGTCTAACCGGATACAGCTAAGTACCAGTATTTTACATGGAGCGACTCCACAACTCAGTGACTGGGTAATACGATACCCCTTAGTAAGACTGGTTGTCAGATTTTCAGACTTCTGACGACCCGTAACGACTGTCATACATCCACGAATGACAGCCGGGACCAACGGTTTAACGTGCTTTCCGAGGCACGGAGGGGTCTTGTTATGTAAAGATGGTCACCACGGACCAACTGCGGCATGCGCAGCTTTACCTGATCGATCGGACCGTGCGGCTGTTATTACTTAGCCACAAGCCCTATGGTGTGATATTAGATGTGTTACTAAAAAAGTGCTTGTTTTAGGCTGTATTGTGTCGGTTCCAGCTGCCATCTTGAAAGCATGTCGTTTGGTCAAAGAATTAGTGTCCATGGAGTTTCTTGCCCGTTATTCTCCATAGGAATCTACGCTTTGGATTTTTTTTTAAAGTGAAAAAAAAAATGTTTTTTTTTATTTTTTTACTAGCCAGTCAAGCGCCGCGCGTCGCCTGTCGGCGACGATAAAATAGAAAAATAATTGTGTCTCATTAGCGGAGCTCGACAGATTAAATAAATACTTCGACAATTAAAAAAAACAAAACCTAAGATAAAATATCTCTTAAGTAAGCACCATGACTAACTTTGTTAATTCAATTATCTACAAAATACGTAACTTCTTGCAAATTACGATCAGACAGCCACTGTTGTTACTCATTCCTAATTAGCGATGTTTTGTTGAAAACATTGGCTAATCAACTAATGAAGGAATATTCCTTACGGTCTGACTCTTATTTACACCTGATTTCTATTTGTAAACGGCTGTTTTTACCCGACTGCAGCGAAGCCCAAAAGGAGGGTTATTATATAATTCTTATCATCATAATAAGCCTAGAATGTTCCCACTGCTGGGACACAGGCCTCGTCTCGGTGAGAGGGAGTGGACCGTAATCCATCACGCCGGCCCAGTGCGGGTTGGTAGATGTCACATGTCTTCGAATTTTCGGTTCTAGGACATGCCGGTTTCCTCACGATGTTTTCCTTCACCGTTTTGAGAGCAGTGGTGATTAAATAATTTACACAAAGTAAAGCGTTCGTCTGGGTTCGAACCTACGACTCGAAAGTCGCAGCCGTTACCACTGGGCCACTATTAATGCTCTACTAACATCAATACATCAGTTTGAAATTATGTTAGGAAACCTATTACTCATAGGTAAGCACAACGTTGACTTACAACAGTTTTTCGAAAAACAATATTTTCGGGCTAACAAAAAGACATTTTCTGATTTTTCTTTCTGAAACTAAACATCCCCTTGTCTCCATGTAACTGTCGGAAGCGGCTAGTGACAATTTAAAATCGGGAGGGTGGAATGACTTCCTAAAACTGTGCCAAATCGCAAGTTTCATCGTCTAACTGTCTTCGAAGGAAAGGAGTGTGACATACGGACAGACATCGTGTCTTTAAAACTGTTACGGTTTGCCAATCGTTTTCGCGGAACGTTGAGTTAATGGAAACTTTTTTTACGAAAAAAAAACAACTGACTATTGTGTGACTGTTCACTGCCTTCTTAGGAAAACAAAGCATTTGTAGGTGTCCCAATTTCTTTATTCTCAGCAAAATAAAAGCGAAAGAATCCACGCCAATCCAGTTAAGAATTCTTGTCATAAACACACGCCATTTTGGTATTCCGTATGCCAAGCAAAGCCGCATTTCGTAACGAATATTATACCAAAATATTACTTATAAATCTGCGCGAAAATGTGTGCAAAAAAGATTGTACCTATATCAAAAGATAAAAACCATTAGACGCCTGTTACGGAATAACGATTATGTCTCAACTTTTCAAGCGATGAACAACAACTGGGTGCCACAGTGTACATAAATACAGTAGCTCCAAATCAATGTTTAATTGGCCTGTTACCAACCATCCTACTGAGTTAATCACACTATCACACTAATCAATTCACACTATAATATTATAAAGGCGAAAGTTTGTGAGTGTGTCTGTGTGTTTATATGTTTGTTACCTCTTCACGCTCAAACGGCTGGACCAATTTTGAAAAAAAAAATTGTATGGAGGCAGCTGGCACCCTGGATTAACATATAAACTACTTTTTATCCCGATATTCTCACGCGATCGACACTCATGTGGGTGAAACCGCGGGGCGCAGCTAGTAATATTATAAATGCGAAAGCGTGTCTATTTGTCTGTCTGTTGCCTTTTCACGCCTAAACCGCTGAACCGATTTCGATAAAATTTGGTATAAAGATAGTTTGAGTCACGGGAAAGGACATAGGATAGTTTATATCCCGATATTCCCACGTGATCGAGACTTATGCGGGTGAAACCGCGGGGCGCTGCTAGGATATAATAATGTTGCTACGCTTTCTAACTATGCCGCTTCTAAAACCTCTAATTACCTGATTTACCCAGATCAGTAGTGGCCCGGTGGAAACGGCCGAACCTTACGAATTGCAGGTCGTAGGTTCGAACCCTGACAGGAGTAATAAGTTCTTTACTTTGTGTAAATTATTTCATCTCCACTGCTCTAAAAAATGGCGAAGGAAAACATCGTGAGGAAACCGGAAAATTCGAAGATATTTGTGACATCTACCAACCCGCACTGGACTCGCGTGGGGATAACGGCCCACTCCCTCTCACAGAGAGGAGACCTGTCCCAGCAGTGGTACATTATAGGCTGATTATGTTACCCAGGCATCCGAAAATCATGAAACAGCAATCCCAAATGCGTAATAACTTTCTTTCACAATCCGAAGGCTGTTGAAAGAAATTCCTTATGCATTGCTTCATATGTTGGCAAAATTCGACTGCTCAACAACGTAAATAACGCAATGAATATTGTCGAATTGTCAAAATTAAAGGCATTCCAATTGTTAGTACCTATGTTACGCAATTACCCCGCAGGTCCTAAACAATTTGTGGATGTAAGTATTTTGATTAGATCAACCAATCACAGCCTGCAGCTAACATTAGATTTGCATAGATTATGCTTGCAGAATCCCGGGTTTAGTATGTTTAAACATGATCAAATTATTAATACAATGATGGCCGTTGTCTAAAACTGCATAAATTAGCTATATTACTGCATCAAATCAAACTACTGCAGCAGTAAATAGTTATAATAATAATACGGCGCCCCGCGGTTTCACCTGCACAAGTTTCGTTTATAATTCAATCATGATTCGGAAGACACGTGACGCCATCTATTATCATAATAACGTTATTGTTGTTTACCTCGGAAACAGCACTTTTTTTCGGGATGAAAGGTACCCTATGTCTGTTTCTGTACACCTGACAACGTATATGCAAAATTTCAGGATGATCGGTTCAGTGGTTTAGGCGTGAAAGGTAACAATCAAACAAACAACCTTACTTTCGCATTTACAATATCGATACCGGAAATATGAAATAACGTAAGGGGCATTTTGTCGAAAATGAGTTATATATATCATTGGATTCGAAATTTCTTGCTCTATCGATTGGTATATTTAAAATCTCAATATCTCAAAAAAAATGTCCCTTACATTACATATTTTCCGCAGGTCTAGACCATTTTTTTATAAAAACTGGCTGTATAGGACGTTTTAAATTAATATTGTTATAAAAACTAATGTAAGTCTCTTTACTCACAGTATTTGGTATTTACATTAAAAAAAATCAAGAACATTTTACAACAGGTCTTATACATTAGTGTTCCCTGAGTAGGTGCAAATACCATGTCCCTTACGTTAAATTGTAGCTCGAATTATCAAAATCATATTGACCCATACGTTAATTTGTCAGCATCGAAAATAATTGACCTGTCGTTTACATCTAAAACTTAACTAAATGAATATTATTATACGTCTCTGTCACACGCAAAACGGTGCAACATGTCTGAGCTAGATAGCAATACGGATTTTGTTTTTGATTTTACCTGCGCGGTCGTGACCCTTACTTAGTATTTCGTAACACTGTTTGTGACATTACACATCTTCATTTAAGTAATACATCATCGTTTCATTGATCTAACTACAAGTACCTAGTGAAAGTTTTATCTGGATTCTAAACATGAGTGATGAAAAGTTATCTTTACTTCTCTAGCCCGCAGGCAAAAATGTATGAACATTATAGGAATCACATAAACAGGTAATTATTTCTTACTACTTTTGGTAAATTATTGTTTAGTCATAAATGGAGTCCAGTAATTAAAAAAATTGGTTTATTTAGATGGAATAAAACCTTAAATCCTTGCTGAAGAACTACAGACCCATCTCGCTCCTGAGCCACGTATACAAGCGTTCTCGAGGGTCGTCACAAACCGTCTCGCCAGAATACTTGACGAGTTCCAGCCGCCAGAACAAGCCGGTTTTCGAAAAGGCTTCAACACCGTAAACCACATCCACACTGTTCTGCAAGTTGAACAGAAGACCGAGGAGTATAATTAGACGCTGTGTATGGCATTTGTGGACTACGAGAAAGCCTTCGACTTCACCGAAATATGGGCAGTTCTGGCCTCTCTGCAACGATGTCGAATTGACTGGCGCTACATCGAAGTGTTCAAATGTTTCTATGACACTGCCACGATGACTGTCCAGATCCAGGATCAGAAAATCAGCCCCATCCAACTGCTTAGAGTGGTGAGAAAGGGGGATATTATATCCCCTAAATTGTTTACAAATGCGTTGAAGAACGTCTTCAAGACGCTGGATTGAACTGGACTATCAACGTGAACGGCGAGTACATTTCAGATCTTCGATTTGCCGATGACATCGTCATAATGGCAGAGACGCTGGAACAGCTAAACCAAATGCTGCACAGTCTAAGTGTAGCTCCTCGGCGGGTTGGCCTCGGCATGAATTTGGACAAGACGAAAGTCATGTATAATTCGCACGTCTTGCCAAGTCCAATCTACATCGAAGGGTCGCTTCTCGAAGTTGTGAAGGATTATGTCTACCTAGGGCAAATAATCCAGCTCGGTAGACACAACTTTGAGAAAGAAGCCGACAGAAGAAGCCGTCAAGTCTTCTCGTCGCCTATCCCGCAGTGTTTGAAGACTAAGATCTTTAACCAGTGCGTTCTGCCCGTCATGATATATGGTGCCGAAACGTGTACACTGACAGTCGAGCTGGTCCACAAATTCAAGGTCGCTCAGCGCGCTATGGACTGAGCTATGCTCGGAGTCTCTTTGAAAGATAAAATCAGGATTTAAATTTTCCGGAAAAGAACCGGAGTTACCGACATAGCTTGCAGAGTAAACAGTTGCCACCCCACCAGCCCCACAAACACAGTGGGTTGGGGCCAGCCCACTGCCACTTGAGTTGAAGTGGCAGTGGTCTGGTCATGTTTTATCGAAGAACCGACGGCCGATAGAGCAGACGAGTCCTGAGTGGAGACCGCGTATCGGCAAGCGTAGTGTAGGTCGCCCCCCAGCTAGATGGACGGATGACCTAAAAAAGGTGGCTGGAACGGACTGGATGCCGAAGGCAGAGGACAGGGTGTTGTGACGCAGCCTGGGAGAGGTCTATGTTCAGCAGTGGACTGCAATAGGCTGAGTTGATTGATTGAGATAGAATAATTCGAATCCTAATAAAAACATACCTTCCATTAGGTAAAATATTGGTAAGTATGATAAATAATTGTGTGTAGTAAGTAGGTCATGTAAAAATTACAACTTATTAAGCAGTTAACGCAGGATGAATAGACAGCATGCATGTTATCATTCAAAGGGAGATTAAAAATCTGATGGTTTGGGGACCTTCCCAGTGGCCATCATTCATGGAATCAGCCAGAAAAAGTCCTCTTGCTTATCGAGCAATTATGTTGTACTTAGCATAATTTATGCGAGTTATTTGCGATTATAAAAGAGGATTAGTGAGTACAAATCAAAGTTTTATCTCTATCTATTAATCTATTTTATTCGTTTATTTTTTATCCTTTTATGTCAGCAAGTAGGTTTAAACTATATTGATAGGCGCAGTAGGTCATGAATGTATTAAATTCTATTTTTTAAATTTATTAACAGAATAAGCAATAAAGAGTACACCATTAAGAGACCTTTACTTTGAAAAACACTAAATGTTTATTTCATATAATGTCCCTTACTTCATAAAACTCTAAATGTTTATTTCCTATAATGTCCCTTACATCAAAAGAAAAATTTGTTTATTTCCTATAATGTCCCTTACATCAATGCTGTTCATTTACATCTCAAATTTTGTTAACGTATGTCACCCGTATTCATTATTATTTAACGTAAGGGACATGCTATCTTTAAAACTATAGGTTTTAATCAATTTTTGCTATTTTAGCTTAAAAGAATGAAGAAATCTAAGAAACTTGGTCCTAGACACTTTTTACATAGAACATATAGTTAAAAAGTTATAGTCAGTTTTTGTAAAAAAATATCTTATTTTTGCTCTCCTGTAAACGTTAGTTTTGTCCCTTACGTTATTTCATATTTCCGGTATCGATATTAGTTAGGATTAGAATTGGAATGTACGGGTCACAGCCGTATGCACGATGTCTGCTGGGTAAAAGTCTCCACATTATGGGTGCCTGAAGATTGGCGGCCCCACCGAGGTGGGCCCAGAAAGAGATAGCAAGATGACCTAGACGCAAGGCGTGGTTCGAGGTGGCGCTGGAAAAGTGTTCCTGGAAGGATTTGGCGGAGACCTTTGCCCAGAAGTGGGACAGTATGGGCTAACAAAAAAACAAAAAGTAAATGCATAAATTATACAAAACTAACTGCGCCCCACGGTTTCACCCGCAAAAGTTTCGATCCCGTGGAATATCGGGATAAAAACGATCCTATGTCCTTTCCCGGGACTCAAACTATCTCTATACCAAATTTCATCTAAATCGGTTCAGTGGTTTAGGCGTGAAAAGGTAACATACACACAGACAGACAAAGTTACTTTTGAATTTATAATGTTAGGATATAGTATGGGTTAAGAAACTTAGGTAGTTCAGGCAAATTACTGTCTTTGAAACCTTCTGAATCTTTTTATGCTATGGTTGTATATGTTTCTTTAGCTTATCTACAAAAATCTAGTTTTATCGTTATAATAAAAAGCTTTTTAAGTTTCACGACCTACTTATTTTATTGAAGTGAAACTTCTTTAGGCGCGCTTGACTTGGGGAGTAAACTGGCGAACGCGTTACGAAAACGTGTGATCGGACGAGTAGGGAAGGTACTTATTTATGCGACTGGGTTTTTACACCAAGTATTTGCTTCCAAGTACGCACACCAGGTACCGACTCAAAATACTTGCAAGACTATAAAGTATCTTATACGGCTACTCGCTCAAATACGTAGGTACTCAACCGCGTTAGTTTTCGCAAATGTGATCATGCTCCTTATCAGTAAGAGCCTACGGAACTATTTCGTATGCAAGTATTTTTTACTTTAATGGTGTGCAAGTATTTATTTGTAAACGCCATTTTGCTCCTTATTTATAGGAAGTCATTGATCAATTTCCTATGAAAGTATTTTTACTTCCAATGGGGCTTTTGAATACGCGATTGTACTTCTTATCTGTGTGAAGGTTTGGATCAATTTTTTATGCAGATAGAAAATACTTGAAAGTATCTCGCTCCGTCGTGGCTCGACGCTCGAGTACGTAGGTACTCAAATAGTTCAACAACCGCGTTAGTTTTCGCAAATGCGATCATGCTCCTTATCAGTAAGAGTCCACGGAACAATTTCGTATGCAAGTATTTTTACTTTGTAAAAGTATTTATTTGTAAACGCGATTGTGCTCCTTATTTATAGGATTTCACGGGTCCATTTCCTATGCAAATACTTTTTACTTCCAACAGGGTTTTTGTTTGATGGCGCGATTGTACTTCTTATTTGTATGAAGTTATGAATCAATTTTCGATGCAGATAGAAAATACTTGAAAGTATCTCAAGCCCTGGTTTTAGGCCCTGGTTTCTCGATTTTGCAAGTACGACCCATGTCTAGTGTGATCGGGCGAGGCGAACGGGAGTTGAGTGGGGGATATAAGCAAAAGAAAGCAGTGCGCGCGCACATTTTCTTTCTCTCTTCCTCTCATAGCCAAATACGTTTGAAGTTTCACTTCAGTCGTGTGGTCATAAGCACACTCGGTTTTTTTTATTTAGGTAGGTCTACTTTTTACGCTGAATAAATTCAGGTAGGTATACAAATTATTGGTGTCACGTCATGGATTCTTCTTTAGTTCTGTAAACAGAAGTCCAATTCTCGTAATTTAAAACGTTCAAAATCTAGTCGCAGTCTCATCTCGGCGACAAACAAATTACAAAAACTTGTCAAAAATGTAGAGGTATTTTTGACAGATTGAGACAGATCAGACTGTGAACGTTCTTAATCTGCCAAGCTCCGCTAATGAGACACAATTGATTTTCTATTGTTTCGTCGCCAATGGGCGACGCGCGCCGCTTGACCGGTTAAAATTACGAGAATAACCCTTCTGATTGTAGAAAGAAAAAAAAAAAGAAAGATATTTTATTAACGACAGGAAATACTAATACTTATAACGTTACATTAAAACAGCCAATAAAATAAATTACCAAAAAAAAAGACCTGTGCGAGACAAAATAGGCTCCAATGTGAGCAACACAAACTAATTCCACCTTCTCCTTGTTCCAGTGTAACAATGTGGTCAGCTAAGAAGACCGACAGCAACAACGCCAGCACTCCGTCTGCGGAGGAGGAGATCAAGGTGGTGCTGGTGGGCGACACCCAGTGCGGGAAGACCTCGCTGGTGCAGAGGTTCGTCTCCGACACCTTTATTGAGGTAAGTCTTTCACTGTTTAGGTAAATTTTGTCAGAACGGGAAAAAATGTTTTTTTAGGGTTCCGTACCTCAAAAGGAAAAAACGGAACCCTTATAGGATCACTTTGTTGTCCGTCCGTCCGTCCGTCTGTCAAGACCGTTTTTCTCAGGAACGCGTGGAGGTATCAAACTGAAATTTATATTTAATACTCAGATCTACTGTCCCTTGGAGCTGTGAAAAAATCAAACTTCTAAGCCAAAGCAGTTAAAAGATACAGCCATTTATGCCGCAAATTTGCGAAAATTTTCGAAACTCGCACGGGAATCAAAACCTACAGGGTACTTCCCGTGAACTTAGAATCTTGAAATTTGGTACGAAGTAACGTGTTATAGTAAAGATAAAGGAAAAATTGTGAAAACCGTAAATTTTTAGTTACATCATATAATAAAAAATATTTTTGAAAATTTTAAAGTTACTACAACTTTTCTCATGAACGCGTAGAGGTATTAAATTGAAGTTCATATCAAACACTCAGGTCTATAATACCTTTAAGCTGTAACTAAATCAAACTTCTATGTCAATGCAATCAAAAGAAACAGCAATTTAAGCCGCTTATTTTCAAACTTGCAACTACCCGCAAGGGAATCAAAACCTAAAGGGTACTTCCAGTCGACCTAGAATCTTGAAATTTGGCGTGAAGCAATGTTTTATAGCACATATAAAGGAAAAGTTCCGAAAATCTTAAAATTTTATACGGAACCCTCGGTGCGCGAGTCCGAATCGCACTTGGCCGGTTTTTTTCAATCAATTCTCTTTATTCTATTGAGTTGTTTAGGTATTTATTTATTTCTAACTAGCGACCCACCCCTGCTTCGCACGGGCAATGGCGACGTATCAAAAAATCGACCAAAATGTGGCCAATTGGTACAATTTTCCTTTAGAGTAATGGCAGCTATCTTCATCATAAACTCTTTCTCTTTAAGCATACCTATTTACGAAAATAACTCACAACTAAAAGATTGACAATTATGCACGGTACTACTAAATTATCGCTGATTGACATCTACATATAAATTAATTACATATAACTTCCCAGAACACAGAAACAGCGATACAATTATAATTATGTCTAACGCAAATCGAGTAATTATCATGTTATTGACAGATGCTTAATTACTATTAAATGAAGATCCTGACATTGAAGTGTGTTAGATATCTGTATGAAATCCGTATGTGTAATCGTGTCTATTTCATTATTTACATAATAGTTAGTTTTCAGGCGCTACCCAGAAGTAGAACACCATAAAATGCTCAGTTTTATGTCAAAATCAACTGTTTCATACATTTTGGTCGAGTAGGTATTGAACTTTTGTATTAAGCAGCTGTATTTTTTTTCGTGATTTATGAGTTGGTCCCATAGTGAAAGTTGTCAATATTCATGGGTAGAACATCCTGTAAAAATTTGGAACCGGTAAAAAAAAATATTCTGTATATTACAAGTCAAAAAAAAAGAGTGTTTTGTTAAATATAAAGAAAAGACTTAGAGGTATTCAAAAATATGTTATAAAAATAAAATAGTATCATGATAAAACAATCGTAAAACAGAGCTTAAAAAATATTTTTCGTCACATAATTTTAATATTCTCAAAATATTAACCGTGAACTATCATATTTTATATTATGTAATGATAATAAACGAAATTCAATCAACTAAAGAAATACTTAAAAATAATTCCACTGAGCCGTACTTACACATATTTTTCAAACTGCAAAATTACTTTTATTTTGATGTTCATTCGATTTAACTAACATCAAACGTGTCGCTGTTTTGAACCTTATTTGTTGCTTACATCTTTCACACCACTGACACCTTAAGAGGGAGGGGTCTACAATTTGTAGGCAATTGTCATACACCGTAACTTTGTCGAAACTCTATAAGGAAGTTGTAAGTCTGATGCCAAATGAATACAGTTAAACCAACGTTTAATTCGCTTATACTTATCTCGCTGGAGGAAGCTGTCACAACTCAATCTACACAACTAGCTCTTCTGCCCGCGACTTCGTCCGCGTGAAATTTTACCCTCCCCCATTCACCCTCTTAGGGGTGGAATTTCGAAAAACCCTTTCTTAGTGAATACCTACTCTTTACAAAGAACACACCCTCCAAATTTCATATCTCTAGGACCAGCGGTTTAGGCTGTGCGTTGATATATCAGTCAGTCAGTCAGAACTTTGAATTTTATCTACACAATTACTGATAACACAAAACAGACACAGATTAAATTTCACACACGCTAATTCCTGACAGTTCTGACTGACAGTTTGACATGTTGTTTCAGTAAAATTACGAAGTAAACATGTTTTGGTGGAACATCGAGAGATGAAAATGTCGCGATAAAATTGCGAATTTACTTTTTATTTTCATTTTTCTTTCTTTTGTTTTTTTCTTGGTGATTGAGTGAAAGGAAACGTCAGTGGGCTGTCAATGTCAAAATGTGTTTGACATTAATAAATCAACTTTGTTATTTTGCCTCAATATAGTGTCAACCATAGGGAAGTTTTATATCCTATGGTTCACACTACACACAGATTCTAACAAATTTCTTCCTTTTAGGATTTTGATTTGATCGTTATGAAATTCTTATTTAGGTACTTTCTTTTTTCGTAGCAAGAGTTCCCCAGACTTTAACCAGATAGCATCATAATCAGCCTATAATGTTCCCACTACTGTGAAACAAGCCTCCTCTCTGTAAGAGGGATTGGGCCATAATCCGCCACGCAGGCCCAGCGGTTGGCGAATGTCACATGTCTTCGAATTTTTGGTTCTAGGACATGCCGGTTTCCTCACGATGTTTTCCTTCACCGTTTTGAGAGCAGTGATGCTGAAATAATTTACAGAAAAGCAAACTGCTTGTGTTCGAACCCACGACCTACAACTCGTAAGTCGCGCCATTATCACTGTATGAGTTATAGATCCACGAGAACTACCTTTTGGAAAGGGCGACTAGAATCAATTCTATTATAAGGTAATTTTTGACGTTCAAAATTGCCTTTTATGTGCCTATTTGAAATAAATGCTTTGACTTTGCAAAACAGGAATATCTAATGAAATACCACAGAATACTTAAAGTACTACGTACAGAAAGGACACTCCCTTCCCCGCACTAACATCAGTTACCGCACCTCACCCCGTCTTCGGCGTATTCGTCGCAGTTCTTTAACAAGAGCGCTCGCAAACACAAGTACCTCACGTACACATTCATACGTATACAAACGTCATTTTTTAATGTAGTAGTAGTAGGTAATTATTTTGCGAGCGTTGTGTGGAGTGTCCGGGGTGTAGAAATACTTAACTTATCAAATCTGGGGGCACGGGAGTGCCCCCGCCAAGACGAGCCAAGCGAAGCGCAAGGGCACTACCTACCTTCTCTCTAAGCACTTCGTCGTATTTTTGAACCTCCTTAACTTGAGTTTGGATTATACCAGTTAAACAAAATTTTCGGGATATGATGTCAGTGGTTGACTTATTAAACCTATAAAGTTTGGCTTGGCCATTTCGCTACATTCACATGAGCGTAAGGTGAAAAACTCTCATACTGTTATACAATGGTTCTTGTAGTAACGAAACGGCCAAGCCATATATTTTGACTAAGGTGTAGAGTTTGCGAAGTTAGGCCTTGTAGAGTTAGGGCGTGTAGAGTTAGAAGCTTGGCTCTACATGAGATCTCATATCTGATTACTTTTTGACAGTGCGAGCTACATGGTCTCGTCTTGGCAACATTTAACATGAAATGTTTTTGTGGGTATTTTCTTTTTCAACACCTCACACATTAAAGTCACTGAGGTCAGAACTAACATTGCAATATTCTTTGAAATTATTTCTCAAACCACTAATGTCAACTGTCCGGTCTAACATTGCAATATTACTTTCACAAAAGTCTCCAACACGCCGTATTTCATATTTCAACCCCTCTTTTTATTAAGCACCGCGTTTACCAAGAAACAGTTTAACACTTCTCATTTGAACGTGGGAATGCAAAAAAAAACTCGAAGTTAGTTTGAGCCGAAGATAACATCCTGTCGTTAATTTGTTCTAGCTGAGTGACGGGAAGCTTAGAGATGTTCCAAGAAGGCTATAACAAGGACACTGATTGTGTAAGGGCTATAGAGGTATGAGAAACAGGGTGTAAAGTTCACTCATACTCTATAGAAAAGGGAGGATCCTCCGACCAGACGGTTTTGTGTCTGGCGGGCAACTGCCCGATGATTCATGTCGGGGCGTTGTATCTATGCTAGTTGCGCGGTAAACTCTGCTTGCGAGATGTAGGATTTTGTGACGTCAGTATGACGCGTTGTTCGCATGTGGCGCTGTAGATACCGCTACAGGGTCACTACCACTCTAGTTTTAGGTAGCTAGGATACTCGTATCTTCAAAGAACTCTGGTTGTCAAGCCTTATGTTCTCTGCACTTTGCACTGCTTCTTGGCAAGGACTTAGGCTAATGCTCCATTTGTTATGTTTAACAATCATCATCAGCCTCATAGCAGTCCACTGCTGGACATTGGCCTCTCCAATTGCACGCCATTCAGCTCAATTCTCGGCAACTCTCATCCAGCTGCTTGCTGCCAGCAACCCTCCGAAGATCGTCGGTCCATCTAGCCTGAGGGCGTCCTTTGCCGATTCGCGGTCTCCACTTAAGAACACGTCTACCCCAATGATCATCATTTCATCATCTTCAGCTTCCAGCCTAACTGGATGTAGCTGAATACCAGTATTTTACATGATGCGGCTGCCTAGTGAAACTTTTTTCAAATACGTGAGCAATTGAAAAAAAAAATTTTTTTGTTGCCGTCTATTATCCGCTAACACTTAATTTTAACGTAAAATAAACCTAAAACATCACAACTCTCATTACTCCGTCAAGAGACGTGTAAAAACAAAAAAACAACAAGTCGACTAGTGTTTTACTTCGTCCTAAATAAACATCCGCCACGTTTTGTGGAAGCCGTAAGAATCCGGTTTACATGTTTATGAATGACCATACAGACATGGGTTCGGGATTTGTTACATACATGACTGAGTTTTTTTTATGTTTTGTTGAAAAACAGAATTTTACTGAGGGTTTCGTGGCCAAAAAATAACAGCCAAATGGGTCGATCGAAAGTTGACACTTTGCGGGACGCTTAACGCCTCTCGACGTAATAACAATGAAACTTCTATTGTCTCGTTCAGTATCCTTCAATGTGTTAAGCTACGCTTTCCGCGGTCGGTTCGTGGATGGGTGACCATCTTTACGTACCAAAACCCCTCCGTGGCTTGTCCAAAGTATAGAATAGAATACTCTTTATTATGTACACCATATAAATTACAGACATAAATAAAGCCTAACCTAAAGTATAATCATTTATTACAAAACACATCAAAATGCGTTCTATAATTTATACTACTACGTTTAAAATTAAATGGCGCCGATACATATTGAATACTAGCTTCTGCCCGCGACTTCACCCGGATGAAAATCTTGTTTTTACATAAAATATAACAACAAAATTCCAAAACCTTGCCATATTTCAACCCATTAACGTGATCCACTAAACACTGCGCCGGCATCCACAATGTAATCACCAGCAAAAATTAAAGCTCACTTTGTCACCATTAATACTGTTTTAACGAGGACCCGACACTGACTGACACAAAAAAATATGCAATTTACATTGATGGTTCGACAAGAACAAATGACTGAATTACAATGCAATCTAACAAATTGGCCTGCAATGGAACGGTGCTATCGATTTTACGGCCCAAGACCACAAAATATGAAAGGTAACAGAAGTCAAAGGGACCTCGACAATGAAACAAATCACCCGATTTAGGAGCGCAAATCATCATCATAATCAGCTATAATGTGCCCACTGCTGGGACACAGGCCTCCTCTCAGTGAGAGGGAGTGGGCCGTAATCCACCACGCGGGCCCGCGTTGGTTGAGGAGCGCAAATGCCTTGTCAAAACTATCAGTAAATCTGCAATAATCTTTTAAAACCAGGGGTTTTGCATACTGTTATAGTAAAGTTTTGCATTTTGAAGTTCATACATCATACTTTAGCAAATTTTAGTCACACCTTTTTCAGTAGTCATCATCATCATCATCAGCCTATAATGCTCCCACTGCTGGGACACAGGCCTCCTCTCTGTGAGAGGGAGTGGGCCGTAATACACCACGTGGGCCCAGTGCGGGTTGGTAGATGTCACATGTCTTTGAATTTTTGGTTCTAGGACATGCCGGTTTCCTCACGATGTTTTCCTTCACCATTTGGAGAGCAGTGGTGATGAAATAATTTTACACAAAGTTTTCAGTAGTAACGACCTACAATGATAAACGATTAATAACATCCTGGCTGCGAACCATTTACGATCCGTTTCGGTTCGTGTTTGTGAATTTTCTTCACGTTCACTCGATAATCATTTTATTTCCTTCTACTTCTGTGGCATTCGGCATGACCATTTAATCGAATTTTTGCCTGACTTGACCTTCTAATCTATCATGGTTATTCTCATTCGAAACACAATTTTTTTTTTTTCTGGAAATTTCGAAACCGTTTTTGTTTAATACTTGACAAATTTATCTATGTGCACGAATGGAATTTAGCGAGGGTCTGTATTCAGACTGGCGTATCGCTTGAAAATTAGAATTGATCCAATCTATACAAAGGTGCAATAAAAACATCTGCCACGGCTTCAATGGGAGACAGTATTCTGTTTATAGATTACAATAGTAAACATACATTATTGATCTTATGACATAATTTTTTTAATTAAAAAAAAAATGTGCATATAAATTTGAATTGATTTAGTTGCATGAAACCGTCCCATAGTAATTAGCTGTTGCCGCACCGTCATTTCATTTCGCAAAACGTGACCAGGCGACACATCTTGCGTAGTTTGTGAACCACGTCATGCAGAATAGACTGTTTATTTAATTACTTTATTTTCTCAAATTGATTTAACTATTCCGGGGCACAAAATTTCTTCACTACTGATTACAGTAGTGAAGAAATTTTGTATAAACCCTTTTTGTAAATATCTGTGACGGCTTCAATGAGAGACAGTATTTTGTATATAGATTACCATATACAACATACTGTCACTCATTGAAGCCATCGCAGATATTTTTATAGCACCTTATATATCTGTACTAATAGTTTGTTTGAACGCGCTAATATCTAGAACTACCGAATGGAATTGAAAAATTCTTTTTGCATTGAATTTACCCAATTCTTGAGGAAGGCTTATAGGTTACTTAACATCATACTAGGGCCTTGACTAGACTTTTTGTTGGTCCAGGTTTATAGGCACAAGGCTTTAATTTTAATACATTTTACAGTATGTCTCTTCTGTAATACAAGTCATTCGCTGCTGGAAAATCTGTATTGAATCTGTTGTAAGTCATGGTTCTAATAAACGTCAATTCACTTTCTGACAGAAAACTTATCACTTCAGTGATGCTATTCTGTAAAAAGATCACCGTGATAACTTAGGTGAGGTGAGCTTCAAGTGAGCTGTCATTCCACCTGATGCTAGGGATTGACACTATTGAAAGCTCACTTTAAGTTTACTTCACCCAAGTTTTCACGGTGAAATTTTTACAGAATAGCATTACAGTTCTGGCAGATCTCTGAACCGATCTGTAGACTTGGAATATCTTTTCTTGCTATCACTTAAAGCGACTACATGTCTCTCTTTTTCCGTATACAATGTGAAGACAACAATACGAATATACAGGGTGAAATTGAATTCATGGGCATCCTTTTAGGGGGTCATTGTACTCATCATTATGAACAACTTTTACTTTGGGACTAAATCTAAAATCGCGAAAAAAAAATCAGCTGTTCCTTGCATTTATGTTCACATAACTAATCAAAATGTAGGGGAGAGCTGATTTTTTTTTCGCGATTTTAGATTTAGTCCCAAAGTAAAAGTTGTTCACAATGATGAGTACAATGACCCCTTAAAAGGATGCCCATGAATTTAATTTCACCCTGTAAATGATAACACTGGCAATAGGTACTAATGCATAAATAACTTATATTTAAGCCTCATAACGACAATTCTACGCGTTCATGCTGTTAATTCTGTAATTCATAGCTAACCCTACTAAATTGTGGTGAGAACGTCTAGACCAATTTCAAGGAATCTTGACACCTAAGCAAAAACATTAAATTAGTTTGGAAACATTAGTACCTATTCTAGATTTCAAAGGTTTAATTACCTATGTACCTTTTGGCTAGGATATATCGATTACCTGTAGACCCCGAAAATGACCGTGAAGACTTCTTCACGGTGACATTTTTACAGAATAGGTCAGGTAAAGTGAGTTTGAAGTGAGCTTTTAAATCGGAATTCTATATCTATGTTTTAAATATTGTCACTCCCTAGTATCACGTGGAATGACAGCTCACTTGAAGCTCACTTCACCTAAGTGGGTCAGAGAGGGGCGGGGAATGTAATTTTTACTTGTCACGATTTGGTGTTTCAATACAATTATAAATACCAAGTTTCATCCCAATCAGTTTATTAACCTTTGAGATATTGCGGGTTAAACAAGTCAATCGGGAAGAAAATATAAACTACCATACAAAAAATTGAGTGTCGTACCGTGATAAACATCCTCAATAAGCAAGGAAAAACGCCTCAGAACATTATGAAACAAATGTCATCTGTTTACGGGGAACTCTTGCCCTTGAAAAACAATGATTTACATGTAACATAGTCTCTTCAAGCAAGGCAGAGATTCAGTTACAGACGATCAGGCCTCGTAGCTTAGTGACTAAACTTTTTGATGTATTTGATTGAATTTTCGTATGCAGACTGGGAACCACATTAGATATACGCAGTCTAATTTACTGTCGTATTGTCGTCCCGACTTTGTATGTCATACGAATTGCTATAACAAGAAGTAGATGAATTTTAACACTGCAAAGTACCAGTTCCAATTAAATAGAAAACCACCCAAATGCCTCAGCAAAAACCTTCAACCCCAAAATAAAAGGTACTATTTGAAAGATCCTCTCCTATCCCACGTAGTAATGTACCTACAAATAAGTGAGATTTATGGGGTAGATGTGAGCGGAAAGGACTTCGGTGAGCACCGCACGAGTCCGTTCGAGAATACTAGGGAGGACGCAAGGAGGGTGGATATAAGTGGCACGGTGTTAGGGACATTCCAGAAGTTATAGGTTCAAGGAATCATCAGCAAACGAATACGAACGAGCCTATGAATTATGCTGCTTTACAAGTTGTTAAAATAGACTATGGGCCGTACCATATGCCGTTGACCATAATCAGCTGTATAAATCTACCTAGTCTTTTCCCTCTATGTTGGGGTCAGCTTCCAGTCTAACCTGATGCAGCTGAATACCAGTATTTTACATGGAGTCACTAGGTAGTCACTACATGTAAGATAGATTTTATTTGTGTGTTTATGGAGGTCAGATACCTATCTGACCTCCATAAACACACAAATAAAATCATACTTTGGGTGCCAGAATTCATCAAAAACACTCTTGCATTTAGTTGTAACGCTGCATAGTGCTTAGATAAGTGTTTTTGTACAACAGAATGTAGTAATGTTTTTTTCTTTTTCCGTAGTCCAGTGACTGGGTACCACTATACCCCTTGATAGGACTGGTTGTCAGACTTTTTGGGCTTCTGACTACCCGTACCGACTGTCAAAGATCATCGAAAATTATGCTATACTTACAAACAGGTTTTTTTTGTTACCCTATTTTGTGTCCCACTCCTGGGCAAAGGCCTCCCCTTTTTTCTTCCAAACATCCCTGTCTTGTGCGATCTCTGGCCATGTTGGCCCTGCAAATGATATTAGATCGTCAGACTGCCTTCGCCTTGGTCTATCTCGACAGCGATGTCCTGCCTCAGGCGTCCAGTGAGTGACGATCTTTGCCCATCGCTCCAGGTGCATTCGTGAGACGTGTCCAAATACAGTAGTAAAAAATGAAAATCAAGTAAAAAAACCAGCTATCCTGGGTAACATGAATTTATATAGCACACTATAAAACCCGAGAAAACAACTCTTACGCCTCTTCTTCTTCATAGCGTGTCAATAGCAATCTAAATGGACTCGGCCCAGAATTCGGCTACATGCTAGGCGCCATAACCAGCGTCCATCAGTTTCTGTAACGCGCAGCTGACAGGACATGCAGGACACGATATTGTGTCCCACCGTTTGTGGAACAGCACCACATTTACACCTCTTGAAACGATACAATTGGTGAAAGTCTAGCGAAGCGTAGTTTCACCAAAATTTTCAGTCCAGAAACTTTGTATAATAAGAATAGAAATCAATCCTCCGATCCTAAATAAACACAATAGACGATCAGCAATCATTAAGAACGCCATTTCTCCTCTCCAACGATTTTACTTTCAATGAAGCACAAAAACGGTGGTCAATACCAATAACACGATTGATTGAACATTGATCTATCAAGTAGAAAATGGTTAGATTCATCGTAAATATTTGTCGGTTTTCGTTTATTTGTGACGAATTTACTTTGTCCAGAATTGTTCAAGCAATTTGGACATAGCAACAGATAACTTTATCGTAAGTAGCTACTCTTCATCATCACCTGCCTAGCCTTTTCCCAACTATGTTGGAGTCGGCTTCCAGTCTAACCGGATGCAGCTGAATACCATTATTTTACATGGAGTGACTGCTATCTGACCTCCACATTCCAGTTACTAGGTTCAAAAGTCTGACTACCCGCAACGACTGTTAGAGATCTACGAATGACAGCCGGGTACAACGGCTTATCGTGCTTTTTAAGGCACAGAGGGGTCAAGACAATCAATGGATTGCCACCCATCCACGAACCAACCGCGGCAAGCGTAGTTTAACTGTGTTCGACCAGTGCGACTGCTATCATTTAGCCACATAAAACATCGTTAAACACGATACCAAGTTCAAATAAAAATATGGCATAACCCACATTATGGCCGAGACACTAGGTACATATTTTCCGTAAGCATAATACTATTTTCATCTTAGTAAAACTATGTACCTAAGGCATCTTAGCCCATAAATTCTTGTAATATGCTGTTCGGACTATCTTTTCTTAGCTGGTTACTCTACCCAATATTTTGATAAACATCCAAGTTAGAATAATAAAAACAAGTACCCATGAGCTGTTGCTTAGTAAGGCTATAAAAAAGGACCCGAGAGGGTGAATAATGATATTGTTTAGAAGAGGAACGGTGTTTTTGTTGATGAAGCTGCTAACACATACATAGGTACACTCACGCTAGCGGACTGCGGAAGGCAGTAACTACAAAACATCTGCTTCGATCCTCACATACTCATTTGCTACGTTGATTGACGATATCTTGTTTAGATTAACCAAAATCTTAGTTAAGTTGATCATCACGACATGATTGCAGCAATACTAGTTCGAATGATTGAACGCTCAAACAAGTTTCTTGTTTAAGCATCGTAATGCTACAGTGGATGTTAATGTAGAACTTGTGGGGTTAGTACTGGACTAAAAAAAAAAACAAAAAGATAAAATACCATATTAAATTATAATTGCTAGAACATTAAAATAAACATAAACCACATCCAAACAGTCAGAATATTGGAGGGAACAAATCATAATTTTATATTATTATGGCGGATGAATATCATCAGCGCCACAAGCAATTCTGAAGAGGGATAATGTTAAAAGGGAGGGGAAATTAATCGGAAGAGGGATCTTTTGGGGAGACGGCTAATGTCTCAACCTGTCAAAAATACCTCTAAATTCCCTACACTTTTGGCAATTTTTTGACATTGATTGTCGCTGAGATGAGATTGTGATTAGATTTTATATGTTTTTAAGGTCTTCTAAAGCCTTTTCTCGTAATTTAAACCGCTCAAAATCTAGTCGCAGTCTCATCTCGGCGACAAAAAAATATCAAAATGTAGGGAAATTAGAGGTATTTTTGACAGATTGAGACTGAGATCAGACTGTGAACGTTCTTAAAATTACGAGAATTATTATTGCCCCTCAGTTGTAATGCGCATGAAATACTTAACTCATAAATTTCTCTATTTCGGTGAATGACAAGTTACACTCGTTTCGGGTCGTCAGAAGCCCGAAAGTTTGACAAGCAGTCTTACGAAGGGGTATCGTATTACCCAGTTATTGGGTTGTGGAGGTCAGTTAGGCAGTCGCGTCATGTAAAATTCTGATATTCAGCTGCGTTTGACAACCAGTCTTACCAAGAGGTATCGTATTACCCAGTAATTGGGTTGTGGAGGTCAGTTAGGCAGTAGCGTCATGTAAAATTCTGATATTCAGCTGGTTAGAATGGAAGCCGGAAAGTCATACATGCAGGCCGGTTGCGAGTTTACTCAAGTGACCTTTCTGAAAAACTTCACCAATAAGGTAACTATATAATATATCCTCCCGTTCCAGTCTAACTGGATGCAGCTGAATACCAGTATTTTACATGGAGCGACTGCCTATCTGACCTCCACAACCCAGTTACTGGGTAACACAATACCCCTTGGTAAGACTTGTTGTCAGACTTTCGGGCTTCTGACTACCCGTAACGACTGGTCAAAGACCTACGTATGACAGCCGAGACCACAGACATGTGAGTGTTCCTATATTACCCTAGGCTGATAAAATTTTCGTTTTTCCTAATTATGTTAAATATTAATGTTTAGGACGGCTTTCCGAGACCCGTCCACGGACCGCCCTCGGCAAGTGTTGCTTAACCTCGAAGATCAACTCGTCCCGCTGTTATTATTTAGCCATAAGCCCCTACACATTCCCTACTATCCCAAAATTATAAACTCGAGAACAAGAAAAGAACAACAAATCACATTTCACAAACAAGTATAATTCCAGAAAAGATACCGATTCTAAATACGGGTGGGTGTATTAAGAAGGACAAAAGAGAAGGCATATTCAAACAAACGTAAATGAAAGAGACAAAGAATTAAGTGAAATGTTTGTTAGAAGAAAGTTCATAATTCGTTTTAAAACGTAAGTACGTAGACGTACTTTTTGAGACACGACTGCTTACTTCATTTGGGTGTAGGATTCAAGTTTTCTGAAGTATTTCCGTAAAATGCTTTGGAGAAACTCGCTCTTGTGGTCTGGTTTTTTTACATTCTGCAGCACTTGTGTATAGACTGTGGTATAGACTAGGCTGCCTGCATTATTTTTTTTTACATTTTGCAGTAGGTACTTATGTGCAGACAAGGTTGCCTGCATTATTTTTTTTTTACATTCTTCAGTTTTTACTTAATTTCTTATCAAGTTTATTAATGTTATAATGTCAAAGAACTTTTTATTTACCAATTTTATAATTTTTAATCAGAATTTCATAAATTTGAATTTCATTTAAATGTAAGTTTGGTTACTTTTCTGATTCATTGTTTTATGCATGTTCATCTATAAGTAATTGATGCACTGTTATTTTACTTTAAAAAATGTATGTATTAGTGTAATCAATTGTATTTTCAGTAGAACTCCCAAGAAGTTACAGTAAAGAGAAAATTAATTAAAATACAAACTCAATTTTAAAGTTTATTCGTTGATTCTCTTTGACAATTACGATGTGAAACTTCCGTCTTGTTTTAAATAATAGCATAAGGCGATTCTCACACTGCCCCGCATGATGCAGCGGGGCGCAGATAACGCACCCACGCGCGTGATTTTTTACATACAAATTCAATAAAAACGCACTCACGCGCGTGGAATTTGACTCCGTATCCCGCACACCGCTGCGTGAAACGCAGCAGTGTGCCAATCGCCTTATTAGTGGTACACTCAGAGCAATATTACAAAGTCGGGGTAATTAATTGTTTAACAAATTGACTCATCTGCCTAGTCTTTTCCCAACTATATGTTGGGGTCGGCTTCCAGTCTAACCGGATGCAGCTATGATACTTACCAGTACATGGAGCGACCGCCCATCTGACTTTCACAACTCAGTTACTGGGTAATACGATACCCCTTGGTAAGACTCTCTCCATGTAAAATATTGGTAAGTATCCAGCTACATCCGGTTAGACTGGAAGCTGACCCCAACATACTTAATTTGGAAAAAGTTAGGCAGCAGGCAGCAGATGATGAATAGAAAGGAATAAACGTTTATCGTCTCTGGTAGTACCTAAGAGTGAGGCGACACGGAGCGGTGCCGCAACGTTATCCTATATACAAATCACTATGCCATGTCACACAATACGTTGGGCCGCCGTGCGGCGTCGCACCGTAGGCGCGCCGCGCTTGTGACCTGCGAGACGAGGCGGGGAGGGGTGATGCGCTGCGGCGCGCCCCACAGTAATTTACAGCGTTCTACTGCGGTGCCGCACCGCCCGTGTGGCACCCTATAGCTCGAATTAATTGCGGTGCGGTGCCGCACCGCCCTGTTTGCATCGTGTGGCCTCGCTCTAATTATACAGTTTGCCCTAACTTATATTAGTAGAAGAATATCAAATTCGAATATTGTCTAGGATTCATGGCGCCCTTCATTAATTAGATCACGTAAATTACCTACTCACTAATTAATTAGTTTTAGGAGGGTAGATTTTCTATTTACAGTAGATACCAACCAACGATTTTAGTCAAGTTTTGCAAAAACGATCGAACCTAACTGTACATAAAATTAATAAATTTATAATTAGATTTTATTATAGGTACTACTAGCTTCTGTGCGCGGCTTCGTCCGCGTGAAATTTCGGATTTTTCATTTTCACTCAGCTTTCTTACCGACTTTATTTGTTGTTGCTGGGCTCCTAAGTGTCATAGCGTGATGTTAAATAGCATATAACCCTTCATCAAGAAATGGGCTATCAAATGCAAAAAGAATTTTTGATATCCGACCTTTAGTTCCAGAGATTAGCGTGTTCTAACAAACAAACCCATTATTAGTAGGTACTTATAAATAGACATTTTAGGTTCCAAAAATGTTACCAAGTAAGTGAAATCTTTGTCTTATAGGATAGCATTATGCTGAGCGATTTCCGTTTTGCGTGGATCTGACGCATGTTTTCCCCCAACATGTTATTTATTTTGTGTTCTTTTTCTGCTTCATGTTTACCCAAAGAGATTCAAAATAAAAGAATATGTATTTTAATGTCTTTGTGTTTACCTACCGCAAATAAACGAATTTTCTTTCTTTCTTTCTATTGAGTAATAAATTACTTTAACCCTAAAAAAACCATAATACTTGCATTTATTTTTCAATAACATAACAACATTTTTTTTCATCTACACAACAACTAATAATCTATTCTTGGACCAATAAATAAACTGGCTGGCATACCGAAGCGGCATTTTAAAAAAAAAACATGGCGCCGACATTCCACGAGAGAACGCTTACAATTATTTGTGGTCTATGGACCGATGATATTTCTATGGTGATCTATAGTTACTTAGTATGTAAAAAATAGTAGTTATTCTTAAGGCGACTACACGATCTAAAGCGCGGTCACTGTCGGACTGCATAGAAAAGAAAGAGAAGCGCGATGACACAACCGTGGTAATTTATTGCAAATATGAAGCAATTATCTATTTACAAAAACTCTCAAACACCAAACAAATAAAAACCGTATACTAAAATTCGGGGAATTAAATTGTCTTTTAAATGGTGAAAGTTTTATGAAAATACACCCGATAGTGTTTGCGTGATTATCGTTTTTATGTCCGCGGTAGACATTACTTTACAAATTAATTACACTATGTTAAAAAAATATAATTGCAAATATTCACATATCAAATTACGAAGCAAATGGTCTAGTATAACATTTATTTTTTTCAAAGAAATCAGTCCGGTCGATTAGAAGTGATGTTGAATTTAAAATCATTAGATGTAATGATTGATGTTTAATAGAATACAATAGAGATTCTTTATAAATTACTCTCAGGGATATTTACGAGACCAAGGGGTGTCAGGGGTGCCAACCATGTACTGTTGCCGTATTGTGACATTTTAATGCCATCATGCTTCCAGTGTGAGAGAGAGAGACGGAGCTATATAAGACCGATAGCACCATCCCTTTTTCGAATTGAAACATGATAGGATATTAATGCCATTTGCCATCATATTTCAGTAAAAGTATTAACTTCATAATACGGCCCCTTATCAAAGAAATAGTTTAAAGGACTATACGTTCCACATTCGACATTTTTTTTGTAGCATTTGACCTTTTTCTTTCAAATTTCAACGTACCCGTTGTGGTTAGTTGACCTGCAAATGTAGCCGATTTTATGAGTTGTCATAAAAATTAGACAGCAGATTCAATAAAACAGTGTTCTGGAAACCAGGAGGTACTTTTAAATCAACACTTAAAACAGAACTGCATAACATTTTTCCACAAAAAAAAAAACAGTGCAACATCAGCTCCCATTTTTAATTTCAAAATAGGAATGCATCTAAAACGCAGCAATTTGTAAATACAGTGCGCGTTACACCGCACGGGGACAAAAGGACGGTTCACACCCGCCGACTGTGATTTATTTCACACGGTACAGTGCGCCAGGAATATGTTGGATGGTAATGCTTAAAAATATTGTTGAAGCTACATTATTCTTTCCGAGTAATCTCTCGCATTAACATTGGTTAAGCCAGTATATTCTCGTGCTAGCTTTCGTCATAATTTTGCAGCATCTAGCCACTCGTTGTTGAACATAGGGACTCTTTAATACCATCACCATACCTGCAGTGGGACAAAACATAGGCTTATTATAAAAATCTATACTATATCTATACTTACTATAGTAATAAAGCTGAAGCGTTTGTGTCTCTGGAACTATAGGCCGACCGCTTAACTGAGACGTTGCCTGAGGTAGCTGCGCGGTGCGGGAGGGGTGATATTTGTCACACGTTGACGAATCATTGTGCTCTTGCATCACGTCACCACACCCCTCCCGCACCGCGCTACTACCTCAGGCAACGTCTCAATTAAGCGGTCGGCCTATAGGTGCCATTCTGATAAGAAAAAATATTTTTGCATTTGATAGACTAATCCTTGAGGAAGGCTATTTAACATCTCACTAAGACTCTTTCTTAACAGCCGAACAAAAAGAAAAAATAAGAAAGAACGCTAAGCGTAAACATAGTACGCTATGCAATGCGACGACGCACAATGTGTAATTTCCATAATCTAGAGGGACAAAAGTCAAATTCTACACTAGTTTATGCTGGTAAAATAATCATTCCTATATAAAGAAGACAAACCATATTACGTGTCCCTAAAGGTTATTTTCCAATAACTCGTAACACACAATTAAAAAAGGGTCAGAACGGCCGGCTACCTGAGCTGTGTCGACCGAGCGCTCAAAGAGACGCCTCATTCGGCTGAGTTCGCTCGTTGAATACACTCAGTTTATGTGCGCTACTAGCTATTGTGAGTTTTTATTGTTTTCTTCGAAGTATTGAGGTAAGTTTTCATATGTATTTGTTTTGATTTGTCTTAAAATTTAGTCACGAGCGCCATTTTACTAAAGAGAGATTATTTTTTAGTCAAAATATTAATAAGTGAATTTGTTGTTGAGTTTTAGTTTATTATATCGAAGTATACAGATACCGTATTATATTTTTTTGAAAGTACTATTTGTTAGCTACAGGAAAAAGGTTCTGTTGTTTGCGAATATTTGCGACACTCATATAACTTTTTTTAATTTTCAGAATGCCTTCACAAATATCTCGTAGAAAATTTTTCGACGTTTGGTTTGCTAACGCAAAAGAAATAAGACCGGATGCTTTGCTACACCACATATTGCAAGAAATTAGTAACCCGTCCTTTTCGGATGATGTTATAAGTAGTTTAAAAGTGACTATCAGAAGTTTTTCCCAAAAAATCGAACAAAAATGGTTGAAGTCGGGAAGACATCGAGATCGACTAAATTTCTTCATGTTCAAGGTCTTCATGATTCTTAAAATTAATCTCTCTCTCTTTATAAAATCTGTTTTTTTTTGTTTTTTTTTTTGTACATTCAAATAATTACTAATTCGTGTTATATGTTATATAATATGGTTGCAATATATGTCTAAAACCTCGAAAACGTCTTTAAATTTCATTCAATACATTTTATCCCGTAGTAAATTTGTATAGTTTAGATTCAAGACTTTTGACCCTCTAGATTATGGAAATTACACACTGTGCGACGGGGCGACAAACAATTTTTCGTGGACGAGTTCGCGAGCAGAAACTAGTACTTAATAAATAAAATAATAAGTGCCCCGTCTAGCTCATAGGCTTAAGAGGCGACTAATCTAAAAGCCAACATTATACAAACATCATTTATTGGAAACAACGAAAACCGTAGTTTTAAAAAACTTTCATAAAACCGCCGTTAACCATGCCGTCTACAAAACACATTCCGAAAAGGACAATAAAAAATAAACCTATCAACATCGTACCCTATTAAGAGTCTCCTAAACCGAATACCACCCATAGCCCATTGAATGGAGCGTCTTCCCCGAATTCTCGCTAAGTGCCAAATTCTAGGAAGCCCCCTAAATCACTTCCTTTAACACTGGAGTGCCGGTCGTGGTCCATTCAGCCTTTATGGGATAAACAGTTAATACTCCTTGGAGTTGCTTTGCTTGTGGGATTGCATTTATGGGGCTACCTCCATACCTACCCAATTCCAATTACGATGACTACTGTCACACTATTCATAATTGAAATACTTAGGTAATAATATGTACAGACGCCAGCACATCAAGCTACCCCAATCTGTCAAAGGAGAGGTCAAAAGTGGTACTAAATTTCGAAGATTTTTAAACGCTAATGTGGTGTACCTTATTAGAAAGCTTATTTATTAAGCTACTCGATTATAGTTAAATATGATTTTTTCAGGCGCCCGTTTTTGTAAAAAAGTGAAAAATGTTTCAGTACAACGAAACGCACGTAGCCTTTATTTATTCATTTCTATGGAATATAATTATTTTAAATGTGGCTAAAGTTTCTGTTTCTATTAAATACTTTGAGATTTTATTATAATTTTAGCTGCAGCTCCATGAAATTGAGACAGAAAATATTGATTATCATGACAATGCAATATCAACACGTGTCGAAAAAAGGTCAAATCTGTAAATGTCAGAATGACGTTGAAATAAAAAAAAATCATAACCACTGGTGCAAGTCCGCGAGGCGTAGTGTTTTTATATGTAGAAAAATACGTCGACAAATGTATTAATGTACTTAATTTATGAAGTACAAGTATGTAATAGCCACTTATTTCTATGATAAT
Organism: Amphipoea lucens; assembly: GCA_947508005.1. Lineage (NCBI taxonomy): Eukaryota > Metazoa > Arthropoda > Insecta > Lepidoptera > Noctuidae > Amphipoea > Amphipoea lucens. The sequence goes on from OX382374.1 coordinate 17,335,365, forward strand.
TGACAATGAGAAATGACAATGACAATGTCAGTGAGCCGTGCCGTGAGGGCTGCCAACCCTAAAATATAAATAATGTTTGTAGTTAGTGATGCAAGCATTTTATTTTTCAAAACTTGTTTAAAAAAAAACGGGCGGCTGTAAAAAAAAATTAAATGCCCTAAGTCATCAAAATAATTACCCTCTTTCAGCTCATAAAGCTCAGAAGGCTGTTTAAATTTTCAATTATTTTAGTACCAAGCCCCATACATTTATTGAACGTCTCCTTTCTTTGATAGATTTTCAACTTTACCACAGAATACTTAAAGTACTACGTACAGAAAGGACACTCCCGGGCCATTCCGCTCAATTAGGCCGACTTTTATTTGCAAATGGTGATGACGTTTGGTGCTTGTTGATTGCAATAATAAATTAAATAAAGGTGTTATACGTTTTTAGATAGCGGCGCCATACGTAAAAACATGTAAGAAATGTCATATAAACTAAAAAAGAATGCAGCTATGATATTTAATTTATTATTAGCATATATTCGCCGTTAGTGGATTTCCGCGGATTGACCCTCCCTTCCCCGCACTAACATCAGTTACCGCACCTCACCCCGCACTTCGGCGTATTCGTCGCAGTTCGTTAACAAGAGCGCTTCGCAATCACAAGTACCTCACGCACACATTCATACGTATACAAACGTCATTTTTTAATGTAGTAGTAGTAGGTAATTATTTTGCGGGCGTTGTATGGAGTGTCCGGGGTGTGACTTTACTACAAAGCAATAAGGTTCATATTCATGTTCATATACCTAGACAAAGACAAAGACATTTATTCGGTCCAATTTATTGTCGTAAACGGAAAAAAAAAACTACGATAACAAATATTTTGATTGATATTACCTACTCAATATTTATTTAGTCGGTTAAAAAGCAATGGTAAGGCTCCGTTTATCCACTCAAAACAAGGATAATAAAAGAAACCAGAATAAAAGCTTGCAATTACGTCAAACAATTCCCATTCAATTAAAAACTATCATTCCAGCACAATCCTTTTATTCACTAACTCCGCTAAAAGGCAACTGAAGCAGACACAATAATTACATTTTACATAAAATCGCTTTTAAAAAACTCCTGCAATACAACGTGCTGATTGCCTTCGCAAACACTCCAACGTTTCCGAACTAAATCTACGCTGTAGAGAGCTTTATGCCAATTTATTTTACAAACCATGCTACGCAAATCTCGACTTTAATAAAACGTTATAAGGATTTCAAATGTGAACAATAAGTTGGCTGTCGCTTACCTGTTTTGTTCTCATTGGTGTATGCAGTGGTGATTAGCCTTTTTGCTCATACCATGTTCCCGAACACAGCCGCAACGGGTAACAGAAAACAGACTGATTTTGCGGCGAAAAAAGCGCGGATAACTTTATCTATGGTGTCTTTTCTTTTTTTGAATGAGAAACGAGATTCTTTGAATGTGGATTGATTTTTAATTTTCAATGGAGAATGTTTATTCGCAGATTACGTAGATACTGAAACCTTCACTGCATAATCAGCCTATAATGTTTCCACTGCTGGGTGGGACACAGGCCTCCTCTCTGTGAGAGGGAATGAGCCGTAATCCATCACGCGCGCCCAGTGCGGGTTGATAGATGTCACATGTCTTCATTGACTTATAAAGTCATTGCATGTCTTCGATTTTTTGGTTGGGACATGTCGGTTTCTGCAGGATGTTTTCCTTCACCGCTTTGAGAGCAGTGGTGATGAAAATATTTACATTTTTTTAAAGCGCCTGCCTGCTTCTAGTCAGGGCCCTTACCATTGGGCCACCACTGCTCACGCGTAAGCTTCACTGAACATTATTGAATAAAATTATTGAATAAATCAGTTGGGAGGCATTGGTCAGTGCTTGAGGTTTTGTAAAATAAAAGGGTATTGAATTTAAATTACAAACAGCATGAAAGCCGAGACAAATAAATGCGTAATTAATTCATAATCATACAGAACGCCAAGCGTGCGGTCATTTTCTATAATTTTAAATGACCCCTTTTATAATTTATTTGCGGAAACCTAGTCATAGTACATTTCACATGATTTACGTATACATTATTTTAGTTTTCGTGTATCGAACCCTGATATTGTATATTTGTATGGCGTATTGTAAATCACACTCTGTGGTATCGCGCCCATAAATAACAGAACAACGCACAGATCAAAAATAAAACAGCCTAGATTGAGTATCGAGTGCTTTATTACTCTAGTTTACTATTTTAGTCTATGGAAATTGTGGTGGGGTAATCTATGTTCTATGTTATGGGTTTGGTTTCCGCACTTAGTCCTTCATGTGGACCATTGTGCGTGGGGTGTTGTTTTGTTGTTTGTTTCTATTCTGAAATAATACATTAGTGTACGTAGTTTTTGGTATTTAGTTTATAGCATAATCAGCTTATAATGTTCCCACTCCTGGGACACAGGCCTCCTTTCGGTGAGAGGGAGTGGGCCGTAATCCACCACTCGGGCCCAGTACGGTTTGATAGATGTCATTATGTTTTCGATGTTTTCGTTTCTAGTACAAACGCCAGCACATCAACCTACTACAATCTGTCAAACATTAATAGATTTTCAACTTTATCTCTAAAGCATAAGGTTCAAAGTTGATTGGGAAAATTTGACAGTTTCGGGTAGGTTGATGTGCTGGCGTCTGTACATGCCGGTTTCCCCACGATGTTTTCCTTCACCGTTTTGAGAACAGTGGTGAAATAATTTACACAAAGTAAAGCGCCTGTCTGGATTCGAACCTACGACCTACAACTCGTAAGCCGCATTTAGGTAATTTATTGATATTTTGATTATTCAAAGCCGGATCTTTTGCTTCGGGCAGTCTCCAATCAAAAATAAGGCATTTGATCTCTAACTTTGTCAGTCGTCAGAGATCAAAGGCAAATCAAAATCAGTGTATAGTCTATTTGCAAGCATAAAATAATATAACGCCTGATTACCCGAAGGGTTAGGTAGAGATATACCTATAGTACACCCACATTTCACCAGTAAAAAAAAAAATAAGCAATAGCCAAAAATTCAGTTTTCTTTAGGTTTATCCAAATTTTATAGTCGAGGCGGGAATCACATCACACTAATAGTATAAAGGCGAAAGTTTGTGAGGGTGTGTGTTTATTTGTTACTTCTTCACGCTCAAATGGCTGGATCATTTTTTATAAAATTTTATTTTGAGGTAGCTGACACCCAGGATTAACATATAGGGTATTTACTTTTTATCTCGATATTCCCACGGGATCGAAACTTATGCGGGTGAAACCGCGGGGCGTTGCTAGTTTATTTATTGAAACTTTATGCACAAGTAATAAAATACTGTACAAAGGCGGTCTTAATGCCTGAGGCATTTTCTACCAGTCAAGCTTAGGGTGATGCCGAGACAAAACATGGCAGGTGCAACATACAGGATAACTAGCTAGGAAATTACTATAAAATACAATAATAATTATTAATACATTATACATACACTAGCTGCGCTCCGCGGTTTCACCCGCGTAAATGTCGATCCCGTGAGAATATCGAGATAAAAAGTAGCCTATATGTTAATCTAGGGTGTCAGCTACATCCATACAAAATTTTATCAACATTGGTCCAGCCGTTTGAGCGTGAAGAAGTAACAAACATAAAAACACACACACACCCACACGCCTTTATAATATTAGTGTGAAATAAACATACTTAATATTAGTGTGATATAAACAAAATGACCTGTCAGGAGCCTTCACGCGCCTTCACTTTGAAAGATAACCGACTGGTTGCCGTCCTGATGTTCAGAGGGAGCGCATTCCAAAGAAAGACTACTTGGACAAAGAAAGAAGAATAAATGATTCCAGAACGTTGAGAAAGGCATCGAAAAACGATTACTATACTAATCATATTCATGATCCCACTAGAAGTACCTAAGCAGGGTGCTCATCATCAATCAATAATCCTCGTTCCTTGCTTCAATCACGTAATACATATTTTAAAAGCCACCATGCATTCAAAACCCCGCATTAAATTCATTCACTCCACAAAACCACTGCAAATATTTCATCAGTTCATTTTAACATAAAAATCACTACACGTTCCGTTACTCGGTTGCGGCTGCGCCCAGCACTTATTACTTCCATTCCAGTACAGTTCATTTGCCACGAATGGCTCCCACGCTACCATTCAGCCAAGTGCATTCATTACATAGTGCATTTAACTAAGAACCAATATTCATTGATCTCTTGCTTCCTGTCTGTAGAACTACTAGACAGGTCTTGGTAAACTGGTGTCTTCGGACCGCCATCGTCGACTCGCCTCCCAACTGATGTTTTGCCGACAAAGATTTTTTGCTATTGAAAAAATGGCTTTCAATCCGCTGTTCGAAGTTTGAATTTGAATGGAACGGTATCGATAATTTTGTATGTGATTTTTATTTGAATGGAGGGAATGTTTTTTGAACGAGGACTTGATGTATGAACCTAAGGAATTCAAAGAACGATTCTTGGTCTCACTCCTCATCATATTATTTTCCTATTTATTGTAAGTCTAGCTATAGGTACTAGGCGTTAAATTAACGGATTGTGTTCAAACAAAACACAATACTGCGCTCCAAAACCAAGATAGTTGACGTGGCTCAAAAGGCTGCCCAGCTTAAATGGGACTGGGCAGGCCATGTCAGCCGACCAACTGTAGTCCCAAATAGCACAGAACTGGTGCCCTGAGACAGTGAAGCGGGGTCGCGGCTCGCGGCAGACCATGTAGGAAGGCGGGACGAGGTGGATAGGTTCCGTATATTATCTGTGGTTCCGTCTAAACTGGAAGGAGGTGCGCGGGCTCGCGAATGATGGAAGTAGTGACTTTGCCTGGAGGTGGGACAGCGGAGGCCAATAAAAAAAGGTCTAGATACTTTGTCAAGCAAATTGACTACCTTTAAATTATCAAATCACAGCTATCATTCTTTGACAGTTGTATGAAAGGACTATAACACGGTAAATTGACGTAGCGTGTCAATTTGCGTTACAATCAATTTCCCTGACTACGTTTTTTTTGAAAATTTTCTTATTCCATACGAAAACCTATTGAAACCGTGTCAATTTGCGTTACAATCAATTTCCCTGACTACGTTTTTTTTGAAAATTTTCTTATTCATTTTAACGAGTTCCGTTTCCATTTTAACGGCCACTAAATCATCGGAGATTAAGGTAAATTGAAATAGCAACCTCATGAAATACTACTAATTTATGCCGACATTCATTGTCTTCAAAATATATGTAGATGGTTGTATAACTAAATTGGACAAACTTTGCGCACTTAGGGACCGCTTCGCGCGCTCTCAAACTTTGGAATATTCATGCTGGGAATGTACCTACAAATTACGGTAACATTTATTAATATTATTATGTAAATAAACATTCTGACGTATCTATAGCGGTACAAGGTTTATTTTGGCACGTGGCGAAAATCGGAACTAATCTCGCAATTTTGTTTTTTAAATTAGGTTCTTTTTTATTTTATCTTTTTGATAGATTCTTTTATATTTTGGGAATGGGAAAACGTTGTAGGCCTTGAAGACTAGATGTGTAGACCATTTTCTATTTTATTAAGCACATGGTGCTTTTTGACAGGCCTACACTGTCCTAAACATTGTAAAAGCCAATTAGGTATTTTTAAAAGAGTAACGGTGGTAATTTCTTGCTAACTCTTCTCTAAACGACCAATTGGACCCATGCACTTAGCTTCTGACGTTTCATAAGAGCCTATCACATGTAGGTTTATGTGAAATAAAATATTTTAATTTTGAAATACATTTCAAGTGATATTTCACAAAACAATTGCAGAAATGTTAAACCAACAGCGCCCCCCTGTCAACGTCATTCGAGTGCCTAAAGATCAGAGGGGCAATCCTCGTAATTTTAAGAACGTTCACACTGTTCACAGTCTGATCTCAGTCTCAATCTGTCAAAAATACCTCTAATTTCCCTACATCTTGGCAAGTTTTTGACATTTGGTTGTCGCCGAGATGAGACTGCAACTAGATTTTGAACGTTTTAAATTACGAGAATTGGCCTTCTGACAGTGCAAATAAATATTCTGACGTAATAGAGACGGATAGCAGTGAAGAATTAAATGAATGAGTAATTTAAAAGGCTGAATGAGTTGCTTACCTTGGAATGGCGGAGTGATAACGTTTTAGCGCCAAATTATGACAGAAGTAATTTACGGCTTTTGAAATCGTAAATGTAATTTACCGTGTCCCGTATATTTTCAGAGAAATGTTTAAAATAATAGGTAGGTAACTAGAACAGAAAATGGAGGAGATTTTTTTAAGTGGGTCAATTTGGGTTATCTCATAGCTTAAACAGGCGCTTATTAAAAGAGGTTTAAAAATTTTAATTGGCAGATTTATGACTCTGCCAATAAATTAACATTTTGTCGGTTATTGAAGAATGGCTTCTTGGAGTTTTTTTTACCATGTCGGCAACTTTCGAAAGGTCTTTTTGAGATTTCTAACAAAAAATGTCTACCTGCGTTAATGTGTTGAACATCCGTGAGAAAGTTAAGACATTCTGTTCAAGAAGTAACTGCCATGAATTTATGTGTTAAAGAAATGATTGCTTACGGAAATTAGAAAAGTATATAATAAAGAATTTATTAATTACGAGATTCTCTGTGATTAGTGCTTACAGAAATGTAAGCAATTTCGTCTAAAAAAATTGTCCAAATCGCAAAAAGAATTTCCCGTACCGGGAATCGAACCCGAGCCTCCTGGGTGAAAGCCAGGTATCCTAGCCACTAGACCATACGGGATACTGACAGCAGTGGCGAAATATCAGTTAAGCATCGACAACCAAGTGTCATAACTTTTTTTTTATTGTTCGTGACGTTGCTTGTTGTTGTTAAACTCTTGGGTTTTTACGACTCAGATTGTGGTGTGGTGACCCATTTAAAAAATAACGATAATGCCCGTGACATAATTTCAATAGTAAACCCAGCAAACATTTTTGTCATATAATCAAACATTTATATGACCTTGAGTCGTACTAAAGTTATTTTACAGTATTTTTTTAAACTCTTCGTCATATACTGGTGCATTATGTGTCCGAATAGTCATATACATTTTTTGTCGTATAATAATGTCATGTAGACGTTATTTCTACATTTTTATACAATCGTCATATAATAGCGTCTACGATGACATCTATAAAACTTACTTATACAACTTTTCGTCGTGTAAACGTTATCGTAGTACAAATGTCATAATACTGTCAATTTGGTCATATAATTACCTTTTAAACATCTGCTAAACGGATGATAATTGTTTACACATAGTATTTGTAACCATTATATATAAGTCGAATAAGTATTACGAGTGCAACCTGTATACATCCTAAAGTATCACAAACATGATAATACGACCGCTATATAATTAATATTCATATTAAAGCGCTTCAAGCACGTAATTTAATACAAAGTAATAGAGGTCAAGCTGAGAGTGAGAAAAATGAGAAGGGTTCCGTATCACATTTAAATGCTGAACATTGGGAAAAAACGTCCCCACCCTTGTAGCACTTTTTCTCATATATAAAATAAAAGAGCGTAAAAAATACATAATTTTATTGTATGACAGTAAATGTGTAAATAATAAGGGAAAAAAGTTATTCATCCACAAAGAGAAACACAATAAATAATTTTTATTAAGATATATTTTTGAGCACACAATACATGCTTAAAATAAACAATCATTGCGACTGAGAATCGCGCCAGTCTACCTACACTAAAGCCACAGAATAAATAATAGTACCTACTAACCTTAAATCCAGGAAAATTAACAATTGTACGATGGGTCATTGAAGTCGTCAACGGTTGGTTCAAGAGACACTTTAAAACATTCAGAAATCAAATTTTTGATAAAAGCCTTCCGAACCTATTTATTGACTTTCGTATAGGTGGAGCTCTTCTGAACTCGGTTAGAGACGCTTTAACGCTGCCAATTTCGTGGAGCATGTTCCTAACAGCTTAGGAAGCTATGTAACGGAACAAAATATTAATCGACAGCGAGCGTCATTCGTGACATTAACTGACGATTCCATCGATATGCCTTTTCCTGTATTTAAAGAGGAAGATATCGTATTGTTTAGTCTAGGAACATACGATATCTAACTCGCAAGCTCCTACGATTACTTAACCTCTATGATTATTTTGTATTTAAAATAGTATTAACATAAATAATAAATATATTTTTTAGAAGCATTCATTTCTACAACCATAATGATTATTATACTGAACCATACGTATACAGATTCATTTGTAATATCTTATGATTACTTACTTTGTTATTTTTAAAATCTATGAACATGATAAAAATCATAAAATAGTAACCCTACAGAGCAGTCTAATATAAAATAATTAAGAAAAACATTTTTTGCCACATTCATTATTTCATACTTTCTTTCAGTATTTGTTATTCAGAATAACATCGATTTTTTCACACATGGCCCATAGTACTACACTGCTGGGGATGGGGTCCATACAAATTTTCCCATTTAACCAATCAATTTAACCAAAATGTTTGCCAAAGTTCAGGACTCTTGTTCATTTTCCGAAGTTGAGAGTTCATCCTCCGAAAATGAAGATAATGTTGATAAAGAAGACACTTCAACCAAAATCGATGACTTCAGAGACCATTATAAAAAGTGGTCTATTGATTTTAATATTCCTCGTCTCGCAGTATTCTTTGATACAAACTTATCAACATCTGCATAATTATAGATCATTGTGGGGTCTACCTAAAACAAAAGTATTATTTAGACTTAACTAAGTTATATGTCACGTAAATCCTTCTGTTCTAAAATGTAAATGTTTTGAACTAAGTTAGCCAGGCGTTTATAATTTTAGTATTGATCCCTAAATTAACTTTCATGGCGTATAAAATAGGTACACATTTACAATGAACACGCAGTTTATAGGTCGGGAAGTTATATAGTTGTCATATAACGCAGTCACTTTATAAATTATTAATAAAAATATGTAAAAACATTCAAATTTTAAAAGCGCATAAAAAATTTGTTACAAACTTACCTCACATTTATCAGTAAACTTGATTGCGCAATGGTTTACAACTGATGAAATGGTTTTATCACCTCAAATAACAGAAAAATGCAATATTAATACAGCTGTCAAAAACACTGCCAAATTAAATTAATCTTTTATAATATAATTCGTAAGCATCATCTTTAAATGACAATAACACAGCGATTACATTATATAAAAGTCATATTGTGTGACAAGTAGTCAAATCATCGACGTATATATGACTACTATGCGACTAAATAGGTAATTATAGGACTGTTACACGAAACTCTTAGCGCCTTAAGTTGAATAAAATGGGCCCTAATGCCGTTGAGTAAACGTCCCTATGACATTTATACAATTATACTAAATAACATTAAATTGCCACCAAAACGTCTACTCAACGTCTTAAATGTTTATTGGGAAGCGTATCAAGGCCAATATAATAAAACCTCGAACGGACATTGAGCCAATTATAATAGCATTACTTACCTACTTATCAATTTATCTTTGACGTTTAATAAAAACAAGACTCGATATGATTATGACAGAATTTTTAATCGGATTTTCGTTGGCCAATTAGATGAAAAAAAAATATAGTTGCCCGCACGAATTTTAAAAATCGAATTTCATTTCAAGAATTTTTAAACATTTGCAAAATATTTCACAGTCCATTTGGTTTGCCTAATAAATTGGAGTGCGTATTAATAATTATGCAAATATTGAAAGAGGTTGTAAAATAAATTATTATTGAACTGACTACAAATCATTTATCTGCACGAATATCAAACACTAGGTATACAAATAGGTACCAATTTTATAAATGCCAATAACATTTAATTTGTAATAGGGCTGGAGGATTTTACAATATTTTCGAAGGTTTATTTATATTTTGGTATTTTTATTTGGTATTTTATATTTTGGTAGGCATTAGCGAGTGCTTGTTTGCTAAATCTTTTAATATAAGAATCTCCTAATATACAGGGTCCCTTTAAAGTAGATGGAGAAATTTTAACACAGCGCTCAGTACGTCTAACCAAAGATATCCAAGCAAAAAAAAAACACTGATTAAGTTGATTTTATTTTCACCTTTAATAATGAATTGCCGGTACATTAGTGTATTTTCGTTAGCTGATTATTTTTCTTGTAAGTATCTATTGCGTTTTTCTTATATATTTTTTACCATCGTCCTTATTTTGGTGGTCTGAATGATTTCTAAAAGTTTGTCCATCTATTTTAATCGGACCTTATATAAAAGACCCCAGGCTGCTACTGATAAATTCCAGATAGAAAAACTCAACATATATTATTCATTAAATTAACAATAAACAAAAACAAATAATTCAGGTCATCTCAATAAGTATTGATTTCCCTCGAAATGGTCATTCGTAATTCGTAATTCAAACATTTTGACATTCAAACATAGTCGGCCATCTTGCTTTATCAAAAACAGCTTCGCAAACTGAAGTCCGCCATTTCGAAGTCTATACAGGGTGCAATAAATTGAAGTTTCTCCAGCTTTGTGGAGTGTGGAACAGAAAGTATTACAAGTGTTGTCGTGTAACGAGCGTTATCTCCCGTCTGCCCTGTTACAGCAGGTCGTTGCTTTTAACAAGGATATAGCATTCGTAGAACCTTTGTAGTGGAATTTTAAATGATGTTAAAAACTGATAAATTGTTGCTAGTCTTCTGGATAAAAATAATAACAGTCCTGCGGGGTAGTTGCGGTAGGAATGGCTTTCATTTTGGCAGTTCAACAACATTCATTACGTTATTTTTCAAAATGATTCAGATTTTGGTTGATAATGTCACAACGCTGGTAATTTATTGCAAAATATGAAGCAATTATCTTTTTACAAAAAATCTATCGTTTGGACTAAAAAATTAAAACACTAGTGCTTTAGTATGTTGCTTGTAGAATAATCTGACAAAAATCTGAATGATTGTATATAGGTATATTAGTATGGTTTTTATTGTGAAAAGAATGTTTTTAGGGGTATCTTCATGACTTTTGTTTTATCGTATCAAATTAGTTCTATTATGTTTTCAACACTACTACTACTAGCATATATCCTGAAGAATATCATATATATTTTTATAATTTTACGTCAAGGTCCTGTAATCCCCTTAATGATGACGTATTCTAAACCATAAAGTTAAAATTAAGACTAAAACGACCATATTTTACTCCAGGCCTAGATAGAAACATTGTTCGGGGAGAAAACGCCTAAGTTTAGAATACAAATGAGAGAATTATGTTAGTGGGACCTTTAAGTAACCCTTCGTCGTTATCGTAAAGAAGAAAGGTCTAGAAATATTTAAGTTTCTTGTGGAATTTTCGAAGGGAACTGAGCTGAATAACATAATGTTTTAAAATTATTCGACTATAGACGTAATGACTATTGCGATACAATGATGACTTTTTTGCTCTAAATAAATGATGAAATTACATATTGAAGTGAAACTTCTTTAGACGCGTTGGGCATTTTTTAAGATGGGAAAGAAAACCATTGAATTCGCGCCACTGTTACCGTAACCGACACCGCTTCGGATGTGTTCGGCTGCCCTCGGGATGTACTCGGTTTTAATGTTTATCCGATATGTCAGTGAGTGATGGCAAAGTATTCTGTTTGTGTTTTGTTTTTTTTATTACCTCGATCACGTCTAATGGAAAGCGATGGATGAGGTCTATAATGGAACGAGCGTGCCTAGAAGATGCCTTTTCACTCTTGTTTTGAAAACTTTCTGTATTTAAACAACCTACTTAACCTTTATTTTATGAATATCCTGGGGCTATATGCACGCATATATGCAGGGCATACATGCTGCTTTAGATCGACCCCTGGGTTATAGAATCTAAGTCCTGGTTCATCAGTTATCATTTTGTCAACCAATCACCAAAACATGAGACTTGAATAAGACACAAACTAGATCAGGCTTAGGTACGCTCTTACTCGTACAAGGTCTGACAGAAAACAGGGGTGCGATTTATCTCTTCCATTCCCTACACATCCCTGGTCTCTAAGGTCAACGTTTGCCTCCACCCACCGGACTAAGTATATATGTAGTTTATCTACTAGTTTGCTATGTACACACAGCTAACGGGATAATGGGAGACCAATACATCTAGAAAAATAAACTCGTTTTCTGTCTCGATTGTAGTTGTACTAAAAAGATATATTTTATGTTACTGATAAAGAAATTCCAAGCGTATTGTAGATATTTATCTGTCGGTTGTGGAGCTAGATTGTCTAGGTATTGTATAGCATAATCAGGCCATAATGTTTCCACTGCTGGGACACAGACCTGCTCTCGGTGAGAGGGAGTGGTTCGTAATCCCACGCGGGCCCAGTGCGGGGTGAGAGCAGTGGCTCTCAAAACGGAAAACCTCGTAAGCCACGTTCTAGATCCAAAAATTCTAAGACATGTGCCATCTACTAACCCGCACTGGGCCCGCGTGGGATTACGAACCACTCCCTCTCACCAAGAGCAGGCCTGTGTCCCTTACTTTAATTGTTACTTACTTAAATTGTTTCATCACCACTGTGATGAAACAATTTAAGTAAGTAAACAAAGTAAAGCGCTTGTCTAGGTTCGAACCTATGACCTACAACTCGTAAATCGCGGCCGTTACCACTGGGCCACTATTGGTCGGTATTATATGAGAATATTTAATTATGAAAAGAAAAAATATAAGGTGGAAACAGAGTTATAACACGCCACGTTACGCGACATCAATGAAGCTTACTCATTGGCCACATTTTTCGTCTCGTTGAGCTATTTTCGTCATTAGGCCAATAAGTAAGCGTGGGATGGCGTCGGATGTTACAAGTGTGCAGCGGCCTTTATAATTAACTAGAAGGAAGCTCAACGACGAGTAAACTTACAATTTTTTAAAAGTAATTCGTGAAAGTTGTGATTTGGAAACATCTGCCCGTTTTACTTTCTTTTATGATATCCTTGTTGTAAATAAGCTCTAACAAATTTGCAGGGATGATTTCATAATTATGATATTATTTATATTTTGAGGTTTTCATTACTCACTCTATCATAGTCCACCAGCGATCACGTTCTGATTTAAAAAATTTTGAAATGACAATTTAAAAAAAATGCCGAATGGGCCTGCTCTTCACCTCGATCACGCCTGACGGAAAGCGATGGATGAGGTCTGTGATATAACGAGCATGCCCAGAAGATGCCTGTTCACTCTTGCTTTGAAGGCAGACGGGATAAATGTGGAACGGGGAAAGTTAATGCAGAAAATACTAAAATTGGCAGCGATATTCCTAAGAAAGGTCCCATAGATTATCCCAAACACAAATAGTATTACTTATATACCTATCGAACCTAACCAAAACGCCAGGTCACCAAGGCAGAACATGTGCCCTAGGGCTCGACACGTTCCGAATAATATTAAGGACAATTAATCATACGACACGTGTCACCCTGTCTCTGACACTGTGACAACGGCCTTAGATTATTCCAAGAGGGTTAGGCCTGGCCTTTGAAGAGGCCAAAGGCCTAGATTGTCTGGCGTGAGATTGGCGATAATTGACGGGTTTGTGGTTTTAGGGTTACATTGGCTTGCTCTGTGATTTACTTATGTATACTCCTAAGCCTAGTTGATTTAGATTTGGCTGTTTAAGACACTAAATTATTCCAGATTTCTCAGCCTTGTGTGAACTAAATTCATCCAACCTTTAACCAAATTCATTAAGATTTTAAAGCATATATTCGTAAGGCCTGTTCGCATGCTTAATGGAACATTGATCGATTAGCATATAGGTCAGAATTGAGTTACAGAATTTTTTTTACTCAGATCTCATCAATAATAATAATTATAATAATCATTTTATTATCAGGCAACTAAGGCTAATAGTTAATCATAGACGTTCAAAATACAAGCATTCATGATTAATAAATAGTCAAATCAAATCAGTTTTAATTTTATGCGTCAACAAGTAGGATAAGTCCTCATAGCCAGATCTTCTTTTGCGACGTCCCAAAAATCTTCTTTTTTGAGTTAAGTCAGTATTCCATTAAGCATGCGTGTTGGAGTATAGCAAAAACAAATCGATCCTACTTGAACACTGTCGTCTTTCTCATTCTAACTCATAAATATTATTTTTTACTATACGGGCTCCCCTTGCCACTTGAAATCCTTATGTTTAGTGACTGTACAATACTTCTAGCCTCTTGTGGTGGGATCACACGTCTCATGTTGTATTAGTAAAACACAGCTTTTGCGTGTAATTTAGCGTTTGAATCCTTCATATGTACTGACGAATCATTTTCCAACCACAATGTAATATTTAAATTACATTAATATACGTAATATATTATTTTTCATGTCATTTTCTCTTTTTAATAAATACCTAGTACCTAAAATAAGTTTTTTTTTTTTGTTTAATTCCGCAAGCGTCCCGCTCTGACGAAAAAAATAAATAGTCACGTTACTCATAACACAAGAAAACAGATAAACTCATTTCAAGTCACAACAAACAAGGTAAATATCCAAAGCATACCTAATATTATTATACCACACACTTCAAAACTTCTCCGAAAACCTTTCTACAACTAGAAATCGCGATTTCGTATTCTAAAGCAGTATCTCATTATTATACCCCTGCCAAATTCGATATACACTTGAATAGTTGACCGCTCGAATAACCATTGGGTGTGGACGTTGCTCTGAAAGCCCTCTTGCACGTAGCCGAGATGCCCGGGCAATAACTGTAGAGCATTGCACTTTTGAAGCTGGTGCAAGTTAACAGGAAGTGGTGGAAAATTTGAATATCAGTGAAGTTAGTTGGGAGTTGGCAAATTTTTAGCTATTGGAAGATGACGGTAACATAAGTATGAAGGATCATTATGACCTTTTCGCCAGGCATACAAATACTACATGAGCAGTGGTGGCTCAATGGTAACGGCCGCGAGTTGTAGGTCGTAGGTTCGAAACTTCGAACCCAGACAGGCATTTTACTTTGTGTAAATTATAACGTCACCACTGCTCTCAAAATGGTGAAGAGAAACATCGTGAGGAAACCGGCACTTCCTAGAACCAAAATTCCAAGACATGTGACATCCGCCATCCCGCACTGGGCCCGCATGGTGGATTACGACCTACTCCCTCTCATAATGAGGAGGCCCATGTCGCAACAGTGGGAACATTATAGGCTCATTATGTATGTATACTAAGGCATTCGCATGTGGTTTCTTTTCGAGTTAAGTCTAAGGTCATAATTTTAGCCATCTACTGTTAGATTCTATTAGAGAAAGGTGAACAATCAAAGTAGATACCGTCAAGCTCACTTGGTTTACGTAATAAATACAAAGAAGAAGAAAGAAAAACATTTATTTGTGTGGCTACAGTTCGTGAAAGACGCACGATATACCAACATGAAAAATAACAAATGGAATTCTGTCATAACGTGTCACTCTCGCACGGCTGCGCCATAAAGGTTAATCAAATATCAGTAGGAAATCTACGATGATTTAAAAGGGAATCTGGCTTATGGTGAGGTATGAGGAACAGTGTGTAAAGTTCACTCTTTCTCCATAGAAAAGGGAGGATCCTCCGACCAGACGGATGTTTTGTTTGGTTGGCTGCCCGACATTTGATGTCGAGATGTTTTATTTATATATGCTATGCTATAAGACGTTGATTTTGCGCGAAGTTAGTTTGGTGCGTAGTTTGCATATGGCGATGTAGATGCCGCCACAGGCTAAAACTGTCAAAAGTTTACTAAATGACTGTTATGGGCGGTTCATTTATTACGTAAGAAGAAAATAAGACTTGGATGAACCCCCTCTCCCCTTTCTAATCTAACGTAAGATCAGTATCTACCAAAATTGCAAAGAAAAATTCATCATTAAAAAAAAAAACATATTATTTTATGAATATTTCGTCGAGGAGTATTTCTTTCTTTTGCTGTGCCCGACAAGGTCCATGATTGTTTCTTTTGGCAAATATTTACCACCTAAGCCTACATTGTGGAATGCAATAAAGAATTGAGTGTTGAGTATATACATATAACTATCCCGTCATATTTTATTACACGTAGAACCTACGACTCTGAATGACACATGCTTAAACGTTGGAATGGAACATACCTTCAAATATTACTGGCCTTCATCAAAAGAGGACAGAAGCTCTAACAACAGAACAGTCTAGACCCCTGCCACCCCCACGTAAGAAAAAATAAAACTTGGTCTGAATGCTGGGCTGTGAAGAAGACGGATGAAAAAAGATTGCATGCAGCGGAGATGAGAATGTTGAGATGGATGTGTGGAGTGACGAGAATGGATAAAGTAAGAAATGAGTATATAAGAGGAAGTTTGAAAGTGGCGCCAGTGACAGAAAAGTTGAAAGGAAATCGTTTGGCTTGGTATGGGCATGTGATGAGAAGGGACGAAACGCATGTGACTAAAAGAGTGATGAATATACATGTTGATGGATGGAGAGGGAGAGGAAGGCCGAAGAAAAGATGGATGGATTGTGTGAGGAATGATATGAAAGAGAAGGGAGTGAATGATAGCGTGACGGTTGACAGGGGAGAATGGAAGAAGAAAACGTGTTGCGCCGACCCCAAGTAACATGGGATAAGGGCAGGAAGAAGAAGAGTTTGGACCTCCTCCCCCCTTAAATCGTCTTACGTAATAAATGAACAGCCCCTTATTGATATTACAGATCATGTCTGGACAGAAGAATCTTTTCTTACGTTTCTCATGCTTAAGGATATTTTTATTCGCAACACGCTACATCTCTTGTTTTACACCAAAACTCATAGTGGATTTCAACATCAGGATAGCGCAGAAAACCTACATAACCAAATCTGATCTTTAAACATTTTAAATTGTAGAAGCCATTCTTGAGAGCATTTACTCGACTGCATATTTACCAGGGTTATTTAAATTATATACATATAATAACGATTTCATATTATCTTTAAGTATATTAACCGGTCAAGTGTCGGGGTTCGCCGATCGGCGACGAAACAATAGAAAATCAATTGCCTCATTAGCGGCGCTTGACAGATTAAAGAGAACACTGAATGTCTGCAAATGGATAGGTATTTATCATTTCGTGTAATTCTAAACCTCTTCTTGTGTCGTTGAACTTTACACGTCACTCAGAGACAAAACAAGTTGTGCTCAAAATAATGAAAATAAGTTTTCCAAGCGCTGTAAGTACTCATACCTAGAAACTTATCGCATAATGCATTATGAACCGCTCTTGTCAAGATAAACACGGACCATTACCGTTCAAGGAAGGGTATTAAAAATACATAAAGAATAATGGGAAAACCATAAATATTAACGGCAAAATATAAATCGGCATAGCACCCGTTTTACAAGGGTGGTTCTCGTTAAGGTAAAGTTGTGAAGATTAACAACGGTAAAGGGTGAAATGTGGGGCATTTTCAACACGTCTGTTGAACTAGAAAGATTCTAACTTCAATACGTCTTTCTTGAGTTATTTCGTAAGTTCAGTTATTTATCTTCGGGGTATGTATTTTATTTTGGAAAGAGGGACAGAGTTCAAAGGATTTTTGTAGCTACTTGGCTACTTAATATGGTTATTGACTTTTTGTCGACCTTCAAGCTGTACAGGATGGAATTGAAAACTTGCGCTAAATCGAAATAAGAGGTACAGTAACTGTTACATAATCAGCCTATAATGTTCCCACTGCTGGGACACAGGCCTCCTCTCTGTGAGAGGTGGGCTATAATCCACAACGCGGGTCCAATGCGGGTTGGTGGATAACTGTTCACTGTTGTTGACTGAAAATTGTCCTTTCCCAAATTTAAATTCTTGAAAAAAATCGTGTGATTTAAATTCGCGTTTTAGATACAAGTTAGGGCAAACAAAGTTATTGCCTTCAAGAGACACAAATTATCGTCGTTCAAGTAAAAAAAAAAAAAAATTTTTTCAAAATTATCAATTGATAAATAAAATCAAATTATCAATTTTAGCGGCCATCCTTTCATTGAAGAGTTTACAACATTAAACAAGTTGGCAACGAGTTGAACTAGCGGTGTATTTTTACCTAATTTTGACCGTTCCTAGAAAAAAAATGGGCGCGCGACAACGTTGTCAAATCGCTCGCCTACGCGCACGTATGTGCATCCCCTTTATAACAAGTTGAATTAGATATATTAATTTGGCGCACCTATTCCATTTCATCCTGTATTTATAGCCATGGGGCCTATGACAATAATTATCTACCTGCCCTAGTTTACCTGGCATTTTTATTACCTAGGTTTATAATAAAACAAAGCTTCATGTAGTAGACCTACAATCTCCAGCCTGGAATTTTAATAGTATTTTTCTAGAGATCTCCCGACAAAATGGCGACAGCCTCGCTGCACACCGTGGGAACTGACTCAACAATCCAATTAACCATTATTAAATATCCTTAACCATATGGTCCAAATATTTACGACAAAAACGATCCGTTTCTATTTGGACCTCTTCGTCAAATCGTTGAAGTGTTCCGACTGCTTGTCAATACGGGTTCCTATAAATGGCGTCTCGTATTATGCACCCTTACATGGAAACTTACTACTCGTTTAAATCAAGATGACTCACTATTCGCCACGATATCGTGAGCTTGCCATGATATGATTTGAGTTATGACCCTGTTTTCTCTTGAACAGTGTATTGCAAAATGGCGTCTAAGTACCAGTATGGTGTTAAGTTTTTAGTATCCTCTACGGTCATGGTCAATTCGTAGATGACAACGTATGACCGTTTCATCCTAACTTAATATTATAAATGCGAAAGTAAGTTTGTTTGTTACCTTTTCACGTCTAAACCATTGAACCAATCATCCTGAAATGTTGCATATACGTTGTCAGGTGTACAAAAACGGACATAGGGTACCTTTCATCCCGAAAAAAAGTGCTGTTCCCGAGGAAAACAACAATAACGTTATTATTATAATAGATGGCGCCACGTGTCTTTTGCCCTATCAAAACTTATGCGGGTGAAACCGCGTGGCGCTGCTAGTACTGTATTATTTTGTGGTAGAACTGTTTTGTGGACGGATTTAGTTTAATTTATACTCAGATCCAAGTTCCAATAGCTACTGAAATTGTGTTATGGTAGGTAACGTGAAACTATGACTCCATTATTTTACATAAAACGACTGCGTAACTAATATTCACTACACAACCCAGTTACTGAGTAACACAATAGTGTTGTGTGTGTACCTCTTGATAAGACTGATTGTCAAAGTTTCGAGCCTTTGACTAAGATCTACGAATGATTGCCGGGACCAACAACTTAGCGTGATTTCCGAGGCACGCAGGGGTCTCGGAATGAAATTGATGCTCACCCATCCACGGACTAAGTGCGGCAAGCGACCACCATCGATCCATCCGTGCGGCTATTTATTACTTAGCCACGAGCATCTCATATACACCATCGAAATAACTGTCTCAATTAAGGGTCGGGACACATTGATCGACGGCCGATTGAAAAGGAGCACACATGCTCTCTTTTTGTGTACTTTTTGTATGGACAAACCGTCGAACGTCGCGTCGTCGATCGCCGTCGGAGCGCGTTCGTCGCGGTCGATGCGAAAGGATGCGTACGTCGTTCCATACTTTGCTCTCGTTTTGTATGGACCAACCGTCGAAAAGATTTGCTCGCAGAACAGATGGCCGTTGGGGCCGAAGGGTTCTGGAGTGGCGACCGCGTACCGGAAGACGTAGCGTTGGAAGGCCTCCCACAAGATGGACCAACCGACCTTGTGAAGGCCGCAGGAACTCGTTGGAAGCGAGAAACACAAAACCGATCGAAGTGGAGGTGCTTGGTGGAGGCCTATGTCTAGCAGTGGACGTCTTTCGGCGGAAACGATGAACAGTCGAACGCTGTCGATCAATGTGCCCCGACCCTACATTATCATAGACATGAAATTTATTATGTTTTCCATTGTTACAGGCGTACACACCGACCGGTTTCGAGAAGTATGGCTGTTCATGTACAGTCGCTGACTACAGAGTTAACTTCTCCGTATGGGACACCTCGGGTAAGTCCGTTTTCTTTATTATTACCGGTATAACCGTAAACAAAAAGCCTTGATTAGGTATTAACATTTTCCAGGTCCATTGCTTGTATCTGTTATCTGCATTCTGCAGCATATTTTCGGATGGTTAAGCAAAAATCAAAATCAAGCGTCATTTATGTATAACTAGCTGCGCCCCGCGGTTTCACCCGTGGAAATATCGGAATAAAAAGTAGCCTATATGTTAATCCAGGGTGTCAGCTACCTCCTTACAAAATTTTATAAAAATTGGTCCTGTCGTTTGAGCTTGAAGAAGTAACAAACATATAAACACACACACACATACTCACAAACTTTCGCCTTTATAATATTAGTGTGATTAGTGTCATAAGGATGAGTATCAGCACTTTTTAAAAGTCAAATTTTCATAAGACAGACCCCCAAAACGCCCGCCCTTCACCACTTCCTAATGCTTTAGCTGGGGAGAAGAAGTTGCATAATAAACTCCCCAGCAGCACAGCTGTCTGTTGAATTAAAAGAACTTGATTCTATACAATGGTATGCATTTATACAGAAATGTCCAATGCTAAACATAATTACCCATACTGCTGAACGGTAGAAAAGACATCGTTTATTCATCCAATAGATTGAGCACCGGTGGTGTTCAATTCAATCCCTTTTTTTTTTTGTTAACCGTTTCCATTTTTATGTAATTTTAGTTTTTTCACGCCAGTTTTTTGCACTGAATTGTTTTATCGAACAACCAAATGAATACACCTACGTGCAAATGCGTGCACTGACTGGACAGGTCTACTCAAATCTGTGTAGTTCTCTCCTCAAAATATAATTTTAGACACGTATCTACATGGTCTGACTAAGATTGTGTCTGGACTTTAAAAGGGACCTCTGAGATTGTTTCTCTTTTTTGTAAGTTTAGTTACGAAACACCGAACTCATCTAATAAATAAATAAAATAAAAATTCCTTTTATTTCCTACCAATGAATTAATTAACATAATAAATAGAAAAAATAAACATTGAAAAGTAAAAAGTAAATGTTTTTAACATTCAAATAAACTTTTTAAAATTACTATTACTATTATATACTACTACTATTACTACTATTATTATTATTTATTTTTATTATTACTTTTTTAAATTATAAACATTTCGAACTCATCAACATAGTTTTAAAACATAATTTATTTTTGACGCGTAAAAGTGTTTTTACAAACCTACTTACAAAAATAAAATGATTTAACAATAAAATCCTTACAAAAGAAAATCAAAACCAACACAATTTCTTATACCAATTTCTATTTGAAAATCAGCACTCCTTTTACAGAAACACTTCGTCTCGTTAAAGCTAACTTTGACAACTTCGCAACAAAGAAACCGGTCACAAAGTACTACCAGTCTGTAATGCACTTTATAATGGCGCACAGCCAATCTGCCGAGTTCACTACAATAACTAATTTCCACCAATTGGCTTTCAGAAGACTGTGTCGTTAATAGTCGGAGTTTTTACTTACTCGTTTCAAAAAAGCCTTTTATTTCCTGCCAATGAATTAATTAACATAATAAATAGAAAAAATAAACATTGAAAAGTAAAAAGTAAATGTTTTTAACATTAAAATAAACTTTATAAAATTGACATAAAATTTTAAAATTAAAATAGACATTTTTATAAACATTTCGAACTCATCTACTTTACACAGCAAGACTTTTATAACCATCCAAATTTTTACAGGGTGTTCTACCCATGAATATGAACAACTTTCACTATGGGATCAACTCTGAAATCACGAAAAAAAAGTCAGCTGTTTAATACAAAAGTTCAATACCTACTTGACCAAAATGTATGAAACAGCTGATTTATTTTCGTGTTTATGTCTCTACTATGTTAGGATTGATTTCTGGTCAAATCAGTTGATCATCGTTATAGCTGGGCTGTTATACACGCCATTGCAATGCCCTTTTATGTTTCATTGCACCTCATTCTAATCAGAAAAAACTGTTTAAGCTGCTGCATACAACTTAAAGATCTTGCGTCACGTCCTCCCGCATCTCGAGCGGGATTCGTTTCACTCTGTTTGAAGATTATTTGTATTTTACACGGTGCACCCTGTTTCCTGTCATCGCGTACGGACCGCCATGCGCCCTTGGAATACTAGTGCATTGACATTCTGGCTACACATTGTTAGTAACTGGTTGCTTCATCGCGAACTGTGAACTTAAGGCGGTACCCTGACCAAAACCGCGTTTTTCTTCGTTATTCAGAGACTATTAACTCAATAATTATGAGAAATAAACTACATCTGAAAGCACATTATTAATGTTCAATATCCTATCATCACATTGCACGTTATTATTTGTTTTTATATGTTACTAATACATTTAAAGTCTCCTTTTAAAAAAGTGACTAAAATTACTGATTGCATGCATCTTGTGATAAATTTGACGTTCTATTAATTTGAAGATTTCACCAATGGATAGATAATTTAAAAATCTAAATAATTCATGTTTTAATTTATTTAAAAAGATCGCTATTCTTTTTTTATTAAAATAATTCCAAATACTGTGCGAGTTCTATGATAAAGGGGCGTGCGCAGGGTACGCTGCATCCCTTTCGTACAAGGAAGTCGTGTCGCTCTCTGTCTCTGTCGCGAATGCTCAAGGTTATTTGGTAGGGGTACCGCCTTAAGGTTAGAAATCATCTATCCGTTGCCATTTACCACTAGAGGGCGTTTGAAAGAGTTTCTAAAAACCTACATAAATCGCCATAGAACACATTACACTGAAGGTTTTTAATAAACGCAGCACCAGCACATCAAAGCTATTGTATTTACAAGCGACTTCAACTGCAAACAAATCTGTTTAATAAACGAAACGAAACTGTTAGTTTTCTGCCGTTTCGAAGCTCAGAGTATGCAATATTTGCGTGTTTTTATACACTGTGTAAACATTGGATGGAACGACTACGCCGAATACGCCGTATATACGGAAAGTCGTACTGTATACGACTAGACTCGTACCATAAACGACGAAATCATTTCTAACCGCTGCAGTTATGATGTATTTGTGGTTCGCAATTGGTTGTGGTTTTGAGAGAGTGGTTGCTTAATCAATGTTTGTTATAAGGGTGTTATAGAGTACTGGAGCTGATGAGGTGCTTTGAGCAATCTATACTTAATATTATAAAGAGGTAAAATTTGTTTGGAAGTTTGTATGTAGGGGGTAATCTCTGGAACTACCAGTCGGATTTGAAAAATTCTTCTTGCATTTGATAGCCCAATTCTTGAGGAAGGCTATAGGCTATTTAACGTCACACTATGACCCTTAGGAGCCGAACAAAAGCGCTATGGGGAAACGAAGTGATAGAAGATGAAACGCGGGCAAGTGATGCAATACGACGAGATGGGTCGAGGGAATAAGAAATTTCACGCGAACAAAGTCGCGGACAGAAGCTAGTTGGGTATAATTCACGTGCTGTGCTTTCAGTCGTTACGGGTCGTCAGAAGCCCGAAAGTGTGACAACCAGTCTTACCAAGGGGTATGTATTACCCAGTGACTGGGTTGTGGAGGTCACGTAGGCAGTCGCTCCATATAAAATACTGGTATTCAGCTGCATCCAGTTAGACTGGAAGCCGACCCCAACATAGTTGGGAAAAAGCTAGGCCGATGATGAAATCGACAAAGATAAAGATAATTTTATTTGTAATATTGTGACATGCAGGATGTCACAATATTAATATTTCGTACGTACTTACATGTTTCACCGTAAGGCGTACAAATTTACAAAAAAAAAAATTAAATTAAAAATAAAATTTAAATTACTAAAGGCACTTTAATCCAAGTACATAATAATAATAAACATTGATAAGTCAGTAAAATAAATTAATCATAAAATGTCACAAAATTTAAGTACTTATAAAATAAAATAAGTCAAATAGTGTCATTCAAAAAATCATTTATATTATAATAACACTTGTCTGTTAATAAATCTCGAATCTTTTTTTTAAACAAATTGACTGATCGATAACAGTGACAGTTTCATAATAATCGTACAACCGCACAAAATTGCAAATACAACAATAAGATCCGTATGTCAGTGGTTTACAACCTCATAAAACGCAGCTAAAGTTAACTTATGTTTATTTATTGAAGGCGATAATATTTTATTTACGCGCTCAATGTTGTGCGCCCCTGTGTACGCTGTGTAAGTTACGACCACAGATATAGATATACCTAGATAACGCAAGTATCACGAACTGTATGAAAACTAAGCGTGCCACTTTTTGACTAACTACTATGACGTCACAAGCTCGCGCTCTCTCGCTCACGCTCACCCAGCCAGCAGTACGCAGGACTGAGCGCGAAAGTGGCGGCTTATGATTTTCGATCGTAAACTGGTGCTATTTTTGGCACGCGAAGTAGGTGCTCTTGCGTTATCTAGGTATATCTATATCTGTGGTTACGACCAACCTTGGCGGTGCATCGTTAGCTTAACTTAACTTTTGTAAAGTTAACGGAGGTAACTTATCTTTTAGCTGCTCTGCTTCGTTTGAAACTATACTGAAGTTATTATCTGCCTAGCCTTTTCCCAACTATGTATGTTGGGGTCGGCTCAAAGTCAAAGCATTTATTTCAAATAGGCACACAAAAGGCACTTTTGAACGTCAAAAATTACATTAAAATAGAACTGATTCTAGTCGCCCCTTCCAAAAGGTAGTTTTCGTATGGAGAAGAATGGGCAATGGGCTCCCAGTCTAAATATCTATTTGCCAGCTGAAAATCAGTATTTTACATGGAACGACCGCCTACCTGAACTCCACAACCCAGTTACTGGGTAACACGATACCCCTTAGTAAGACTGGTTGTCAGACTTCCTGGCTTTTGACTTCCCGTAACGACTGTCAAAGATCCACGAATGACAGCCGGGACCAACGGTTTAACATGCTTTCTAAGGCAAGGAGCGTCTCGATATGTAATGGATGGTTACCCATCCACGAAACGACCGCGGAAAGCGTAACTTAACCTTTGATCGACCCGTGCAGCTGTTATCATTTAGCCACGAGCTCCAGACTCTTAATATACTTTTAGCGATGACACCGTTCATTGTAAAATTCCTACATTTATATCTGTAACTAGCTGCGCCCCGCGGTTTCACTCGCATAACTTTCGATCCCGTGGGAATATCGGGATAAAAAGTAGCCTAAATGTTAATCCAGGGTGTCAGCTACCTCCATACAAATTTTTATCAAAATTGGTCCAGCCGTTTGAGCGTGAAGAAGTAACAAATATATAAACCGACCTTTTCACAGCAATGCCACACACACCAAAGTGCCTGTGACAGTGTGACACTCAAGGCATAGGAGTTTCTGTCTCATTTTAGGATTAAGGCTACTTTTTTTTTTTGTCTCCTTTACTCTTTAACACGCTGTCTACATCTCTTTATTTCTTGTCCTATCGCAGGTATGCTGGAAGAGATTTCTTATGAAATAAGCATCACCTTTGTACCTATTTTTCTGTTCTGTTTTTTCTTGTCTGTTTATATAATTATGTGTGTACATAAATGGTAAAAAAAATGGCATAGACAAGTAATGAGGTTACGTCTGGCACGGATTAAAAATTAATATTTTATTTGCTAATATTTTACATGTTAAATCTATTTTAATATTTATTTATTTCTGTAACTGCCCGTGACATCACAGCGGCGGGCCCTATCAGAATGCCAGCGCTGCGACATTTATTTTTTTAAATGTCGCAGCATCATGCTGAGATAGGAGCCTTTTGGCCTCGTATAGGAGTTTCTGTCTCATTTTTCTTATTGTTACTTTTTTTATTTTTTTACTGTGTTTAGTTTAGTTTGTGATCTTCCTGTACGAGTCGCAATAAATACTTTTTCTTTCTTTCTTTCTAAACACACACACAAACTTTCGCCTCTATAATATTAGTGTGATTTTATGGTGTAAATAATAAAAAGTATTCCATCTATCTGTCTAAACTCCAGCTGTGGTATCGCATGTCAGTTGGAGATTTTTTCCCAAAACAGTGCAGGGTTAAATTGTTAATGGTTGAACAAATCGCTACACACGCCGACACGCCTCTTATCTTCGGGCAGCACGCACTTGCGAGCGTGACAAATGGCTGAACATTTGCATGCACACCGAATTTCATTTTATGTTTAATTATTAAAGATGAGACTTTGCTGGGTTTTTGAGGTGAACTGTATGTTAGCTTATTGAATATGTATAAAGAATACATTATGTAATTATATAAAGTTTTTTTTTTTTCGGAAAAGATCAATATCAGTTCAAAATACAATTGTACCTACAATGTTATTCTCCTCGGAATCTGGAAATCCACCAGAGCCCTGATT
Source organism: Amphipoea lucens (assembly GCA_947508005.1). NCBI lineage: Eukaryota > Metazoa > Arthropoda > Insecta > Lepidoptera > Noctuidae > Amphipoea > Amphipoea lucens. Next base: position 17,361,840 of record OX382374.1, read on the forward strand.
CACAATCATACGACAGGCTATCGTATCAAAAACCTGACATTTCGATAACCTGATTTGACTTCCCCTCAACAGCAAATAGCTGTTGGAAGAATAGCGGGCGTCTATTTGATTTAAACTGACAAAATTTTCGGGTTTTGGACTTGTGAACAGCGTTTAGAAGACTCCTACGATAACAATGATTAATGTTCGATACGATACGGAAGCATATCGAGTATTTGTGAATAAGGGGGCAGATGTCGAATATTCTTGTTTATTACGTCTTCTTACTAAAAGTATCTAGTGATATGACAAAATACCAATTTATCGTCAGTGATATGTCGTTTCACTAAACTAAATCTAGTAAAATGTCAGAAAAGTGGATTTTTTTTTCCGTTAGCCTGTACTGTCCCACTGCTGAGCAAAGGCCTCCCCCATATTCTTCCACTTCTCCTTGTGCTGTGCCTTCTCCGTCCAGTCGGTTAGGAATGAGTCTAAGTCGTCACGCCAGCGTTTCTTAGGCCTGGCTCGGTGACGACGCGCGTCTTCAGGCACCCACTGTGTGACGACTTTGGCCCATCTGTCTGGATGCATCCTATAAGTGTGACCCGCCCAGTCCCACTTCAGCCTCGCAGACTTGCCACCAACATCAGCGATACCTGTCTTGGAGCGTATTGTGGTGTTGCGAATTTGGTCGGCGAGTTTAATCTTTAAGATACTACGCTCCATCGCTCTTTGGCAAACCTTGAGTTTGGACTTCTGAGCCTTTGTCAAAGACCAAGTCTGAGCGCCATAGGTTAGGATAGGCAGGATACACATGTCGACGAGCTTGCGCTTTAGTGAAATAGGAAGGTCGCCCTTCATTAGCGCCAGAAAAGTGGATACTGCCGAATAAAAATCGAGCCATGCATTTCTCTCGCTCGATCTACTCGTAGTACCCACACGGGCTATAGTGGACAGGACCACCTCACAAAATTTACTTTCTTTGAGACCGCTTACATCCAAACGAGCTGCTGAGGTAGCTTTTTGATTGATATTCCATAAGTTGATCGAGGACCATTAGACTCCAAAAATATTTTAGGCATACTATTGGAGATAAAAAATGGTTTTTATAAAGTTGGGTCTGCATGCACCAGTTAATTTGTAATTTTGTTTTATTTGTTTATTTTTATTTTGTCATATCACTAGATACTTTTAGTAAAAAGACGTAATAAACAAGAATATTCGACATCTACCGGGATTTCGTGATATCCCTAGGGATTTCGTGAAATCCCTAATATCCTCATTTCCCTGCGACATGCACAGCAAATTTTATTGGGGTGCAGAAAGGGACAATATAAAAATTTTAAATGCAGTTCCGCTTTTCTGTCGAAGAATATTTTCTCTTAGCGAATTAATACCCATGGTGAAAATATTGACAGCCAGGTTTTAGCATGTAACTTACTTGTATCGTCACTTATATAGAAATTTTAATGCATAGTTGATGTAAATATCGCGATACGCGAATAAGGGCTAAAGCACACACGCTACTTTTTGCTGTATCGATGCTGCATCGCGTTTTGGCGACTCTCTGCGTTCGGACGCGGTATCGGAATCGCGCGTTTTAGCGACTGCTCCGATGCTGCATCACGTTTTGGCGACTCTCTGCGTTCGGACGTAATATCGGAATCGCGCGTTTTAGCGACTGCTCCGATGCTGGCGCAAATGCCAAATCGCTGCAACCGGCATCCGAATGTGTGCGGAGTGTAGCGTTCAGCCGCTGTATCGAGCTTCCGAAAAGCGACTGAATGGCCGCGCTTGGCGTTTTTAAGTGTGCGGTGTAGAATGCTTGGTCGCTGCATTTAGCTTCTAAAAAGCAGCTAAATCGCCGATGCAAAAAGTAGCGTGTGTGCTTTGGCCCTAAGGCAGATTACAGGCATCGAACATCACGATCAGCTTCCACTGCGGGCCGTAAAAACGATACCAACAGCTGACGTCCAAAAGTACAATTTTACACCCAACTTTAACACAAGTTAGTTTTTGTATAGTTTTAGTTAAGTTAGGTTTTAATGAAGTAAATTTAAAACACTGAAAAATAAACTTTAACACTTAATTTGACCTGAAAATTATTGAACAACACTTTCAGAAATTGCTACAGTAGACAGTTCACCAACAAAGTCCCATGAGGCAATCCACGACCGAAATAAACCGCTTTTCTCAATCCCCAAGCGACCACTTGCCAAAGTATTTATATTAAACAGCAGAAACAGTTATTAAGTTAATAACTCAGAATTTTGGTGCATTTTATTGTACTCAAGTGTGCAATCTGAACTACACTGGAGATGTATGGATCAGTGATTCGTACTAGCCAATACACAAATGACCGCAGACTACAGTCAACAGCAAAAGTAGATGTTGAAAATCAGAAATTCAATACTAATGAACGGAGTTCGCGTCATTAATGGCAGCTGTACTAGTAGTAAATGTTTGGTATAATTTACAATCACATACTTTTGAATCACTTCGACGCCACACAGTTCTGACACGAACTCCGTTCATTAGTATTGAATTTCTGATTTTCATCATTTATTTATTTCTTTATCCTCACACTGGAACGCCATACGGCAATTACACAATCAATTACATCATCTACTTTTGCTGTTGACTGTACGTAGGTACATTTATGTACATAAAATTCGTACGTTATGTGTGTATTTTAAACTGGACTGGTATTCCAATAGTGTGATTTATTTGCATTTCAATGTTCGGTTGAAATGTTTGATGTTAAAAATTGATGTTATGCGAGTGCCATATTTTGGTGAAATATTGATTGAATGACCTCGGTACATGTCTCCCGCTTTTATAGAAGCACTTCCTAGTGAGGTGCCACGAAGAGAAATAAGGCTTTTAGGGATTAAAAATCGATGTCCGTGGGTTTTTAGTAAATGAATCCAGTCAGTAAAAAAAAAAATTAAAATGGCGGCCATTTCAAAACAGTAGGGGCGAAATGCCTTAATATGGTGGATTTGTCGATAAAATTGATCATAAATTGCCTCGTCTTAACGGGTCGGACACCGGTGACCAGACACACTCTATATTCGTAAACGAAACTTTGATTTTGGTATACACAAAGGGTTTTATTAAACACTAGCTTCTGCCCGCGACTTCGTTCGCGTGGTACACAATGTCTATTAGATACTAAAACAACAGACACATTTTTATAAAACTCCCCGTCGCTATTACTTTGTTTTTGCTTAGCGTTTTTTTCTGATTTTCGATCTTTTTGCTCAGGTCCTATTGGTATATATTGGTCCTAGCGAGATGTTAAATAGATCTTATAATTATCCTTTCTCAAGGATGAGGCTATCAAATGCAAAAATATTTTTTCAGATCCATAGTGGTTCCTGAGTGGTTCGTCATCTCGTCCTGCATGCCTACGGCCCATTTGGGACGACTTGACGAAGATGAAAATAAATTTTATTTTCGTTCTGCAAGTCGTCCTACGTTTTTTTTTTTTTGTATAGAACTTTAAACTTTATCAACGTTTGGTACAGTTAGCAAGACAAGTCATAACAATATTTTTTTAAGAATTTTTTGTTAGGGAAGAACCCATGTTACCCATGTGTTTGTTGTTGTTGTTTTGTGCTAGAACTGAAATATAACTATCGCTCACCATATTTAAACCAAAGCTGTTAAATTACCGTCGCTTTTAGCTAAATATGACACGCCTAATAAATAATATTCAACGCTGCATACCAAAACAAACATAATAGAGATATAAATCAAAGCATATTGCTACAATCACATTGACTTTGCGGTTTATTAGTATTAGTTTAATATAACATTAAGAGCAGTTTCCGGAATTCGAGAAATGGCGTCCGAAGTGACCATTGTCCTCTTTGTATGAGGGGTTGCGCACTAGATCCGAACAAATAGGACTATGGAGTTTTTCTCGGATTCGTATCGGACGTAGTGCGAAACCGCCCTAACAGTTATTTAGCAACTAGTGATATCTATACCTAGCTGCTATTTGAAACCACAGTTACTGACTTGTGCAATGTAGTTCCCACACCTACTGTCAGTCTGTTCATGGCGTGTCCACCCACAGGGTTTAGGCTTCATATTTATCATGGTCTTCATGTTTCACGGATGCTAGTATAGTCTTCCTACTCAGGTTTCTCTGCGTACTTAGCATGAATGTTTGTTGAAAAGTTACTGTTTGTTCAGTTTCACTACCAGTCGACAGCTAGGTGGAGGAATTTTTAATTGACTTCAAAAAAGGAGGAGGTTCTCAATTCGGATGTATTTTTTTTTATGTATTTTCTAGCATAATTCCGTCATATATAGACGGATTTGCAAAATTATTTTTTTAATGGATAAGTTATGCCTCAGGGGTGATCCCATATAAGTTTTACTAACTTTGCTTGGATGGTTTTTGAGTTAGCTTCAATAATACGTTTTGTTTTTCACTTAGTTTATATTGGTGATGTTTTAATAACTTTCTGTTACTGATATTTACATAGCAAGTAGTGTTATATGAATTTGTGTGGGGTAGATACAACCAAAAAGAGAAAAATAAAAACTTTTTACAAAAAAAAAACAACTGACTTCGAAAATAAACACTACAAAGTGAAAAAACAACTTTAATTTTGGAAGTCGGTATTAAAAACGAAAATGCGGAACCAACAACACCGAATTCCGAAATGAAAGTAAAGTACCTACTTATTTATAAAATTAAACATTTTAAATTGAATCTAGTAGAACCTAAACATCAGGTAGGTACTGTGTTACTACTCGTATCTGCCAAAAAGGCTTGATGAATGAATAATTGATTAATTTAAAGATCCAAATGTTAGTCATTCATAAATTAATCATAAGTAGGCAGGTAGTTTGCGCAAACAAAAAACATTACCATAAGCATAAGTACGAAAGAATTCTCATCACAGCTGTTCAAGGTGGACAAGTTGATAAAAAAACAGAATTCATTGAAAATAACCTTGAAAACATTACCACACTAATAATAACGTGACGTCATTATCAATACATGATATCGTTGTATGCAGAGAGATATTTTGCAGTCATTATCATAGCCGAAATAGCTCAGTTGGGAGAGCGTTAGACTGAAGATCTAAAGGTCCCTGGTTCAATCCCTGGTTTCGGCAGAACTCTTTTTGTGTGGTCTTTCCATGTTTTGTAAATAACTATTCTGTTTTATTACATTTTTTTTAATTAAAATACATTCTTTGCCATGAAAAGTGTTTTAAATAGTTTATTTTTAAATGTGTTTGAAGAAATATTTTCCGTTGCATAGTACATACTTAACTACTAACATTGTTTAGTGGCGCCATCTAGTGTGACACTTTTTCATTACCTTTTTTTTCCTTTGTGACAGAGAGAGGTGAAAGAGAGGCCTTTGCCCAGCAGTGGGACATTCGTGTCTAATAAAAAAAAAATACGATTTAATTATTTCGTAATTGATTGTTTAGTTACTAAACAATCAATTACGAAATAATTAAATCTTAGTAATTATTTTTTGTAGGTATTTACATAAGTCAATTTAATTTAAATCATTTGTATACAGAAGTTTGAATCTGTCCTAAATATCTCAAAACGCATAATTTGAAAGTAACGGTCATAATAATAAAAAGTTATAGAACATCCAAAGACTTGCTAGTCTGACTGTCAAAAATTGTTATTCATAAACGTATTTTAGCACTAAAACGTTCTAGCCTACTATAGAGTTATGAAACCTAAAACACCAAAAGGAGAAAAAATGGCATTAATAAGAAAGTGACATTTGACGTACAAATGATGTGCACTATAATACCTAGGCATGAGCATTTTAACTAATGAAGTTTCGTAAACCTTCTATAAGCTGTTTTTATGAATAAGACCGAAAGTCTTTGATACCTTTTTTTATTTTAACCGGTTTACTTTTCTTTATCTAACCCATCCTTTAAGCGGCCTTGTCGGAAGCCATTACCGTGTTACAGCACTTACAGCCGGTCAATCTAGGTTACCGACCGGTGAATGCGAGCAGAAGTAGATGTTTATCCGTTTCTTATCACAATCGGTTCTTGATTAGGGTTATTTATAGTTTACTTTACTCTTATGGATCGGTGAATGAACAAATACACTTTGTTTAAAGAATACTTCTATAGACGTCTTGAAAACACTATTTATTTATTCTTACTAACTTTCTGTATGGGTTTTTTTCTTTAAATAATCTAAGGTAATTTTGGCAAGAGTCCTTCGTTCAGTAGTATTGTTTGTTGACAGGTACAACGGCATACGACACAGTCAGACCCCTCGCCTACCAGGACGCCAGAGTATTCATGCTGTGCTTCAACATAGCCGAGCCTGAGAGCCTACACAACGCTGCCGCTAAGGTAATTACCTACTGATTTTATTATTAAAAAAACAATGATAACGTGAGTGATAAACAGAGATTATAGACATAGATATACTTACCTAGCGCTGCGTAACATCACAGAAGAGGCCTGCGGATGATATTTTGTGTTTTGTTACCTATTTGTTACAAGTTTTAGCTCTCAAAATCCCAATCTTCTTCTAAGCGTGTCGATAGCAATCTAAATGTACTCAGCCCAGAATTCGGCTACTTGTTTGGCGCCATCACTAGCGTCCATCAGTTCCTGTAACGTGCAGCTGACAGAACACGCAGGACACGATATTAAGTGTCCCATCGTTTGTGGAACAGCACCACATTTACACTCCACGCAACAACAACAAAGCTATTTCGAGATAAAAAAAATCGCATCTTGTCCAAGGTTTCTTCATGCCCCTCTGTCACCCTCACGATAGAGGAAGTACAGACGCCAGCACATCAAGCTACCCCAATCTGTCTTTCTTTGATAGATTTTCAACTTTACTAAAAAGTAATAAGGTTCATATTCACATGAGGATTTCCACAGCGAAAAAAAAAAAGGCTCAAACTCATAACCTTTCTCCCATTCGTCTCTCTTGTAAAGTTAATAACCGAATGATCTATATTTCCAGTGGTACAGAGAAGTAAGAACCCATGGCGGCTCGGCCCCCGTGCTGCTCTGCGGCTGCAAGGCAGACCTTAGACATGAGAAGGAAACGCTCACCTTGCTGTCCAAGCTAAGAACACATCCAGTCACCAGTGAAGAGGTAAGGGAAAGATGCTTTAAGATACAAGTGTAGTCATATTCAAAGAAATAATAATAATTATCCGATTGCACACGAGATTTTGTACGTATACGGTCACCAGTAAGGATATAAAGTAACCAGAGTCGTCGGATATAGAAAGAGAGAAAGAAAATACATTTATTTGCGGCAAACATCAAACAATTTGGGAGAAAACATGCGTCACATCTACGCCAAATGGCCTTTGCTTAGCATAATGCTAAGACCCTTTATGAGATAGAGCCCCAGCGCTGGTTTTCAACGACAGCCGGCGTTGACGTGATGACGTCAACCAGTGCAGCATACGATTAGATATAAATAAAAAAAACAATCAAATAAAGAAATGAAATATACATTACAAAAAGTTAAAGTTTAGTAAGAAAACGATGGATGTTTTCGGATAAAATTTAATGTACTTAATTAACAGAAAACAAGGTGGAAGGATTTGTGGGCGGCCTTTGCTTAGCAGTGGGACAGCGTAGGCTGAGTAAAAAAATAAATAGAAAACAAAAAGTCCATATAACAAATTAAATTTCATTCATTTGTACATTGTACAAGTCGAAAAGAGATTTTTAAATTAGGACCATCCCCGTAAAAATTCACATATTATAAATATTTTTCGCGTAGGTAAAGTATGATGCGTTACTTTAAAAATAACACATAAAATAACCACTAAATTAAATTACACAGATTACCGAAAGCAATAAGAATTGAGGACATTTATTATCCTAAATAGACATCCAATTACAATCTCCCCAGAAGTTCCAAAATAAACTCATTATTCTAATCCACGCAAAACCCATCCTATCTACGCAGACTTCTCAAACACATGCTACCAGTAATTTAGACTACCTTCTAACGGCCCCGAATTTATTTTAGCCTCCTCAATTTCACGGAGTTCGCCAACATCTCAAATTGGAAAGCTCCGATCCCTAGCAAAGCGATTTAACTTCATTCATCAGAATTCCTAATCTAAATTGAAACATCCTGACGCATTTACACGTATTGTATAACTGGGCAATTGAAAACTCGGTCGCAAATTCAGGCTGGACGTCCGTATTAATTAGAGATCTTATTCAACTAGTTACCATTGGGTAAATGGGGGCAGAGTAATTGGCTCGTTCCATGAATGAATCGAATAGACTCGCGGATCGGTCTGACATTGAGGCTCCTTGGAGCGTTCTCTTGTGTGAATCGTTTCAGTAATTGAGAAGTGACTTCGTTTTCATTTGATATTTTTTTTAGATTCATAGTTTTGATTCATGACAGCATTATTTATGTTTGTGTCCGAATTGATGCATCACAATGACTGGTAATATGACTCACATACTAATTAACAATCGGAAATTATTGTTACTAAGCAGTATGAGCATGAGTAAGCCTTAGAATAAGCATTTATAATTCCAGGGCCAGGGCAGGTGTTCTGTATAAAATTTTAACGTTTCGATACATGTTTCAAATGCATATTGAATATGGTTTTAAATTTTCACAGGCTTTATCAGTAGCAAGACAGCTGGGAGCGATGACCTATGTGGAGACTTCAGCTAGAGCTTCTACAAAAGGCGTCAAAGATGCCTTCGAAGTAGCTGCACTGGCCGCCCTCGGAAAACTAAACAAGCAGCAGTTGAAACAACAGGTATACAACCTTTCATATCACTGTAGCCACGTGACCAGTATAGAGGTATAAGGAACAGGGTGTAAAATTCACTCATCTTCCATAGAAAAGGGAGGATCCTCCGACCAGATGGATGTTGTGTCTGGCGGGCAACTGCTCGATGATTCATGTCGGGCTAGTTGCGCGGTAAAGTCTGCTTGCGAGATGCAGGATTTTGTGTGACGTCAATATGACGCGTAGTTTGTATGTGGCGTTTGTAGATTCCGCTACATCACTATACACAACATAATATTACTTTAATCTTATCTTCCCCCTCTTTTTTTCCTAACTTGCTGGACAGCATTCCAAGCGGATTCTAAAGTAGGTACGTAGACAAGGCTTATAGCTATATCCAACAATTTATTATATCTGGAAGTCCTTACATATCAATCTTAAATAACTTTCATTCACAAATCTTAAAAAGAACAAAACCAAATAATATTTTTTCCCAACAGAAACAAGTGGGCCGCAGCAAAAGCAAGCGCGATCTGAAAGCCGAACTGAAAGGGCGCGCGAAGAGTTGCTGCGTCATGTGATCCGTCGCCGGCCACCCCTCCCGGTGGCCGCACGACTGCTAGGCGACCACCGCCCTTCTTCTTGAACCCAACCGTTCCTCAGAGGAACAAACTCGGGCCTAAGTATACGCCTTGCGGAACACCCGATGTAAAAATTCACTGACGAGTTCCCCTCATACATAGGAGGCAACAAAATACGACACATATATTTAGTGTCATTATTTAAAATGTTTATGTGAAATAACTACGTGCAAAGTGATCAAATAATTTAGTTCTAAGTGTGATTCATTATCAAAAGCCTAATAGAGAACTATTATTATTAATGTACTGTAAATTTTAAAGGGAGCGGAACGAAGTTCTTTCGATTTTTAGGTGAAGGTATCAGTAAAATAAAAAGGTGCAATGTAATTATAGCCCTCAGGGTTGGAGCGTGAGCCTGTGATAAAGTTAAACATAGAAAATTCGCGAGAAAAAATAGAAACGTTTTAGATTGAATTAGAAAGGCGAGACGACGCTCATTTTGGCATTTTATCATCATTAACAGTTGAAACATTAATGTAAAGAATAAAGAATCATGTTAGTTAGGAACAAATACGTGTTTTCATATACATTAACATAACGATGTAAGTATAACTTGATGTTTTTCTATAAGATAGCATTTTCATATGTATAGAATGTAATGGAAGTTAACGAGGCTCCGTTGTTTTGTGTAGGACCAATGTTGCTCTTATTTAAATGCAGTAGCTTATTTGTTTTTAAAGCTACGAGCTAAACATTTTCTTTGTGATATACATACGTAAATGTAATGAATAAAAATAAAATGCACAATGGTGGACAATACTAAATTACGGAGGTCCATAATGCTAGTTAGTTTCACGTCCATGTTTGCTATAGATGTTAGATTTTTGTACGTTTACAATATGAAAAATTAAATGTTGCTTGTCTGTAGAAAGTTCGTACACCATTTCATAATTAGGATTATCTTTCCTTGTAATCGTGGGAATAAAAAAAAATTTGCTGTAAAATATATTTTATTATGTGACAAAGTCCGAATTTTTGTTTTCAAAATCGTAATATTAAAAAAGTACATCACTGATTTTACCAACAACCATTTTCACTTTCCCTTACGTAAAACGTCTCGAGAGAAATTGCTTGATCATTCTATGAATAAAAATGGCTGTCGTTTTTGTGTCGCGAAGCCTAAAACGTCAAATAATAATAAAGGCGGCTATTGAGTTTCATAATTAGGTTTTCAAGTCACGCGTGGCAAAGGCGAGGCCTCGTCGGAGTCACGATTGCTTTTCAGCTCCCTAATGCAAAGTAAAACTAAAAATGAAAATAAGTCATGAAAATATTCATACCACGAGTTTTATTTTATTTGGTAAAACTTAATGTTTTAATAATGATTTAGTTTAATCCATCGGTTCCGAACGTGGGCAATAACGCCCGCTTCTAGGCGTTTGAGACTTTTAGGGGGCACTAGAAGTCCCAAAGATTATTATATATCCTATCTTACGACCATTATAATATTACACGTTTAAATATAATCGTGGCAATAGCTTCAGATTCGCGATGGTAAATAAAAAAATAAGGGCCTCTAGAAAAAAAATATTCTCAAAAAAAAAATGATGGTGGACAAAATAAGGATGAGAACCTACGGTTTATTAATTCATAGTATCTAATGGCTGCCACAAAACAATTACTCTTTCTAATAGTAATTTTATATATCGGTATTACGTCACGTAGTCTAAATTGACTGTCTGAAGAGTGTGTGGCTAAGTTATTGCCAGGCGCACGGGTTGATCGGTCAGGTTAAGCTACGCTTGCCGCGGTTGGTCCATGAATGGTCCATGAATGGCTTTACATACCAAAACCCATCCGTGCCTCGGACAGCACATGAAGCTGTAGGTCCCGGCTATCGTGAGGATCTTTGATAGTCGTTACGGGTCCTCAGAAACCCGAAAGACTAACAACCAGTCTTACCAAGGGGAATCTTATTACCCAGTCACTGGGTTGTGGAGGCCGGATAAGCAGTTGCTCCATGTAAAATACTGGTATTTAGCTGCATCCGGTTAGAGTGGCAATGATGATGAGTTTAAATTGGTTGTTGGCAAAATCAGATATTCTTCAAATTAAGTACATTTCTAGTTAGGTAAACAAAAAATAAAAATTCTTCATATTGAACAAATTGGATGTTAATTTTATTAACATTATTTTCGATTGTTTAAAGTATTGTAAGTCGATATCAAGCTTTAAATTCAATGTTAGCTTTAATTATCGTTATATTTAAATATTTAAACATGTAGTTTTAGTATTTTTTTTTTTCATTAAAAGCGATAATCGGACTAAATTTTTATTTACCTGTACCACATTTTTTTATTATTTCATGAACAAATTGTACATATCATGTAAGTTTTGTATAAATTAGAACTCTGACTTCATTTATGAAAAAAAAAACTCATTATAATAAAATTTCTAAAAAAAAAACTTTGTCTCTTCGAGAGAAACTATATTATTATCTTCTTATTCACAGACATTTGACTAATGTAAATATACAAAAAAAAGTCAACCAATGGGTTCTATTTGAAAAAAGTTTTATTTTAAATTGGACGCGTCGTAGCAAATAAACACGCTGATTGACATTCAATTATCTAGATTAATTATCTAAAAGAAATGAGATTACAATTTCATTTCAACTTTGTAATTGGATTTTAAGCATTGGGATTACTATTTTAGAAATGCTTTTTAGTTAAAGGTCACTTTTAGCAAGGCTTAAAATAATAAAAAAGAAAGTTAAAAACTTAAGCCCATCTACGACAAACGCAACTAAACAAGACATAGATTTGATGATTTCTTTTTTCGGTTTCTGTGTAGCCGGAGTCAGTAATTAAGGCATAAGTCATGCAGCAGGGTAATTCCGTAACACATTATCAGTGGCAATGGCTTTCATTTTGTCAGCTCAACGAAATTCATTACGTTATTTACGTTGTTGAGCAGACTAATTTTTCGAGCATATGAAGCAATGGATTAGCAGTATCCTTCAAAATGATTCAGATTGAAAGTGTGTTACGCAATTAGGGTGCTGGTTACGCCCTTCCTTTTGGCTTTGCAGCGGTCGGGTAATAAATGGACAAAAGCACCTCTTTTCAAAACTTTATTCAATTCGAAATATCTTATAGAATAACCCCCTTACTAATAAACGTTGTATAGCGTCTGTATAGATACACAACGCTTTGTCTTCTTCTTTCGAAAGTCAAATTACGACGACTGAAAGAGAAATATCGGCATGTATATACAGGGTGAATTTTCCAAGTGGGCGTGGCACAGTGGAACGAATGTATGGGAGCGGTTGGACGTAGACATGTCCGAAAAAAAAGAGTAAAATTATGCCAAACTAATGATGCCATCTTATTCGATTACTTAATGCCTTCATAACTTGTGGTGATGAATTTCTTCATAACTCCCATATTTCGGGAGTAATTTGAGAAAATGTGAAATTTTACTATGAAAATGAGTGTATCGAGCTCTCTCCCTCCTGATTCCGGGCTTGTTTCAAGTAGCGGTCTCTAATATCGTAATGCTATTACTAAGAGCTATATTTAATACTAAGACACATAGTGCGCCAAATGTGCACTTTCTGGGATAAAAGGAAATGAAAATTTAAAAAAAAAAAACGTTTTTTCCCCATTTGTATTTACTTTAAACCGCAGACAGACTTATTAAGAGGTCTATAAATATATTATATATATACAGAAATATATATTAACAAAAATATTCACAAGAACTGATGAGAGTATGACTTTTAAGTAAGTTGATAATAAATTACCTAGTTTCATTAAAAGTACAATAAATAATTAAGATGTAAGCTCTAATTTACTAAGTTACACATTTTAAAACAATAACATCATTTAATTATCTTCGTCATCATCATCATCATCAATTAATTCAAATTCAGAATCGATGTCCGCTAAATCATTTATGTTAACAAATTCGATATCACTTTTCTCAGAATCCGTAAGCTCATAAAATTCCTTAAAAGAAGATTTTTTTACAAACTTATTTCCTTTTGGACGGATACTTGTAACAAGTGGATCAGAAGACAGTAAAAGATTGTGCATAATATCTTCATTGCATGAGATACTGCTATGCTTTCGAGAATGCCCCTCTCTATATTTTCTAAAATCTTTATTTCTAGCCTCAGATGCCTCTTCGGATAGAAAACCAATGGGCACAATTGACATGTTCTGAACTATGTCTGGCCCATGCATTAAAATTTTATGAAGTGAAGAAGGCATATAATACCATGGGTATAACTCCACGTAAAGCTTAGCAGTATCAAAGCAGAACTCTCGGAATTTAGTTACGTTGATCTTCTCTCCTGATGAAATACACTGCAAGATCACACAGATTTTTCTTAAAAGCATAGCATCTATTCCGGTCAGTTCAGCAGATTTAGTGTAGTTTTCAAAAAAATCTCCTTGCCGAGTTGCCATTGTTGGTGGATCCACTGCCTTGTTTCACAACATCGAGAAGTAAGCCCGTTTCTCTTCTTACAGCCTCTTGAACTCTTTTCTTCCTGTCATCAACTTGCCTTTTTGCTATATCACCCCTTACTTGCCATGATTTTATGTCTAATTTGTAGGAAATGTGTAATAAGCATTCCATTGAGCGAATCCAAGCGTGAAGGGTGCTTAAGCCATATTTATACATGTCCTCGTTTGCGTGTTTATCTTTGATTAACTCTAAATTATTCATTTCTTTAGGACAAGCCTTGCATATGTCACACACTGAAGCTGCTGTATTGGATATAATGGAATGAATTTTACCATCAATCATTGTCAACAGCAGTTGGTGTTTGACACTAATTCCATCAGTGATGGTGGATGGAGTTAAGGCTTCAATCTCTGCTTCGATTTCAGCCATCTCTCTCTGCACATTTTCTTTGGTTTCCTTTATAAACTTAAACAATATTGGCCGGCAAAATGAAGTGGAAGATGGTCGCTCGTTTTCCCAAATTGTTACACCTTTTGAGACGAGCCGCAGTGGTACAAGACTAATCATAAAATTACTAGCAAGATCGATTTGCTCATCTTCACTCGTCCTTTGATGATAAATGCTTTGGCTAGATGATCCGTCAAAACCCCATTTGCTGGTCAATACGAGCTGTTGATTGGGATCAACAGGGGTTTCTAACGACCTAATAAGTCTTCTTGAGGTTAAATCCATCAAGGCTTGTAATTTGATTTTTGCAGAGCTCTCTGTAACTGTGAGATCTTCTTTGGCCGGATAGCACTTAATTTTTTCTTTAACCAACATGTAGTAACTCGGGTATTGAAGAGCTCCTTCTTGAGTGTTGAAATCCCGAAGAGTGTTATAGCGCCATTTCGATAAGTTCATCGATACATAAAGAGCCAATGCCTTCAAAGGGGATATTTCCCGTACCTGAATTGATTTACCTTCAATGAAGGCTTTGATTTTTGAGGCCTCTTCTGGATTCTCCGTCAAGTATTTCATAACATAAGCTGTATCGCTTTGTCCTGCCTTTTGAAGCGCCCTTTCGGCCGAAAACATAATTTCAGCGCTGCTACTGCTGCATGAAAGACTATCTTCAGTGCGTCTTCTTTTTTGCCGGTTACTAAGGTCCTCAAAAGATTTACGAGGACTAGGATGTGTACAAGTTGAAGCATCAGATTTAGCAGGAGAAATTATGGGCTCGATGACGTCACTTATATTTTCTGTAGAAGGTTCCATATTTTCATTCTGTAATTCCGGCCATTGAATTGCAGCCTGTAGCCAAATCTCATGTTTCTTCCGAAACTTATCTGTGCTTCTTCCAGACTGTGTCCATTTTGCATAAATGCGGTAGCAAAATCGACGACACCAGTCTTTTAAACTTGTTTCAGCACTTTCACATAACTGAACACAACTGTTATCTTTTAAAACACTGAACAAATAGTTAAAGTCGCGTAAATCTTTATGTGCGCGTGCGCATAAAGCAACGTGAATATCAAGATTTGTATTAAAATTTGGAAAATACATTGCGAGATTAGCTTGGATACAACGAGGTGTAAATCAACACTGATTTTAAAGTTACTAATAGTGACCTATTTATATAAAATCCAGGTATCCCAGGTATCCTTTGTTAAATATTGCAAGGTAATTAGTTATTGTGATAATTAGTAAATGATGCATGCTAAATTAGTGTATTAAGAGCCATTTAGTAATTAAATAATAGCAATGTTCTTATCAGTAATCATTAGTGCATCAGTTTTATATGTAAACCTTAAGTCCCTAATTATATATCCTAATTAGCTTATATCTTCTCTAATTGGCTGCTCAGAAATGTTATTGTAATAAGGTAAACCTTTAGAAAAACGGTTTTAATCAACAAAATAAACAAAAAATAAAAAAATTGTGTTATAAAATAAACATCACTCTTTATCCCAGAAAGTGCACATTTGGCGCACTATGTGTCTTAGTATTAAATATAGCTCTTAGTATAAGCATTATGATATTAGAGACCGCTACTTGAAACAAGCCCGGAATCAGGAGGGAGAGAGCTCGATACACTCATTTTCATAGTAAAATTTCACATTTTCTCAAATTACTCCCGAAATATGGGAGTTATGAAGAAATTCATCACCACAAGTTATGAAGGCATTAAGTAATCGAATAAGATGGCATCATTAGTTTGGCATAATTTTACTCTTTTTTTTCGGACATGTCTACGTCCAACCGCTCCCATACATTCGTTCCACTGTGCGTGGATGGCCAAATTCTAAACTATGAGGAATAGCAAAAAGTACTCAAAGGAGTCGCGGGCTCGATTTTGATAAAAACTAAAACTGCGTCATTGGATTTTTGAAAAATCAATATTTCTAGCCAGGAGTCGAACCTGTTGATTTTGAAAAAAAAAACACACACTGTATTATTAGGTACACCATTCGATAGTGTCCCTAATAAGGATCAAATTCTGGGAAGTAATGACATACGGCAAACTTAGGGAAAATGTTGAATTTTAATAAACTGCTTCTTTTTTCATACCTTGTTCGAAATGATGCTCAATATTTTTACTCCCAAAACACTCGTAGCGCAGTCAACTTCACAAAATTATGTTCTAAATTCAAATTTTTAATTGCAGTACAATCCTTTAGACGTCGATTCCAGCTATGTATTCAAAACAATTGTCATTATTTTGAACAATTAATCAGTTAAGGTTTAATAGGTAGGTAGCATAAGAAAATAAAAAAGTATTTTGATAAAAATGAGCTCTTTCCTTTAGTTTGCCGTATGTCATTACTTCCCAGAATTTGATCCTTATTAGCGACACTATCAAATGGTGTAAGTAATAATACAGTGTGTGTTTTTTTTTCAAAATCAACAGGTTCGAATCCTGGCCAGAAATATTGATTTTTCAAAAATCCAATGATGCAGTTTTAGTTTTCATCAAAATCGAGCCCGCGACTCCTTTGAGTACTTTTCGCTATTCCTCATAGTTTCGGATTTGGCCATCCACGCCCACTTGAAAAATTCACCCTGTATATTATATATATTCATCTGATATTTATAATAAGTACGTTTATTAGTAAGGGGGTTACAACAATCTGAACTTTAATTGTTTCATTGTACTTTGTGTCCATCGTATTTATAGATATATTTTTTTTAATTAGTCTGTGGTGTCCTACTGCTGAGCAAAGGACTCCCCCAAACCTTTCAAATTTATTTAAATATAAAAAAGTTCTATAAGAAATGACGTCAGAGTTTCTACAAATGCCTTATATGTTATTTCTTTATTGTGTATGTAAACAATGTTTTAATATTAGACGAGTTAACTTGACGTTAGGCCACTTTGATGTTGTTTCTAGATATCGAATATAGCGTTCAGTGTTTTTGATATTCGTCTTTTATTTCACCTCCTTTAATATCCACCATTCATCAATTATTAATCTATATACCTAATTAAAAATGAATCGCCGAAATGTATGTACGCGCATAACTTACGAGCGACTGCACCAAATTGGATAATTCTTTTTTTGTTGTGTTTGGTATTACCAGGACAAGGTTTGTATGAAAGAAAATTTCGGAAATTCGAAAAAAAAAATTCTCCCCTGCGAATTATATGCGATATACATATATTTCTGTAGATTGGTTTACAACACTTTTATACGTCAAAAATAACGAATGTTTTAAAACTAAATTTTAATGAGTTCGGTGTTTCCTATTCTGAGAAGAAAGATGAAACAAACTCAAAGGTCTCTTTTAAAGTCCGGATATAATCTTTGTCAGATAATATGGGGGATCCCTCATTTAATTTCGGAATTAACTACTTGTTGTTGTTATCTACCACTACGTTTCTTGGCTATTTAGTATTTTTGGACTCCAAAATGGGACTTTTTAAGGTTAACAAAAAGGAGCACAGTAAACATTATATGTATTAAGTGTTCAATAATATTTTTTGAAACGTAAAATGAGAATTATTCGAGGCATTTTTTTATGATTAAATACAGGGTGTTACGGTAAGGATATATCAATACAAACGGGTTGAAGAGTGTATCTGGTCTAGAATCTCTGTACAAAATTTCAGCTCAAAAGCAGTAACTTTGAAATGCTTAATATTTTTTTATTTCGATAATTTATTAAATTGAAATCATAACAAACGTGTCACCGCACTACGAGGGTCATTATCCATTATCTGTAGTGTGTCTGTGCGCCTAGTACACACACATCACGCCGCCGCGCGCCAGTGCAGCGCCCTGATGTCGAAATTATATTTATATTTAGAAGATTTTACCCCCTAAAAAGTTTCTAATAAAAAGCCTTACCAATCCAATTAAAGAAATGGGAGCATCTATCAAGGAAATACATCTACCCTGCGGCAACGATATTTCCCCAGATCTGTTAGTCGTAACGGCCTATAGGAAAGGCTATGTTCGGCATTAGACGTTTCGGGATATATATGGGCTGTTACAATGACTTACGACCTTGAACGAGTACATTTGACACGAATACCTTCTAGAGTCTAGACGATTTATTCGTGCCGTAAAAAAGATTAAAAGGCACTTTTTTTGAAGTGAAAACTTCTTTAGGCGCGATGGGCATTTCTTGGGATGGGAAAAAACTATTGAACATAATCAACACCGCTTCGGATGTGTTCGAATGTCCTCAGAATGTACTCGGTTTTAATGTAGGTAGTTCAGTAGTAGTAGGTATATCCAATATGTCAGTGAGTAACGGCAAAGTATTCTGTTTGTGTTTTGTTTTCACTTTTGTCGGCACTCCCGGAGTGCCAGTTTTTTTTTTCTTTCCTCAGAGAAACTCGGGACTCGGGACTCGTCACTCGGGAGCCTTGAATGATTGTGAATAGCTATGATGGTATCTGCAGCCTTGAATGGTTGT
This sequence comes from Amphipoea lucens, assembly GCA_947508005.1. Taxonomy (NCBI): domain Eukaryota; kingdom Metazoa; phylum Arthropoda; class Insecta; order Lepidoptera; family Noctuidae; genus Amphipoea; species Amphipoea lucens. The sequence goes on from OX382374.1 coordinate 17,380,527, forward strand.
GAATAGCTATGCAGGTATCTGCATAGCTATTCACAACCATTCAAGGCTTCCGAGTCGAAAATTATACATTTTCGGTTACCTCATTTGCCTAGTCACCAACAGCAAATAACTGTCGGAAGAAAAGCAGTCGTCTTTCTGATTCAAACTGTCAAAATTTTCGAGTTTCGGATTTGGGAAGGGGAACAGCGTTTTAAGGACTCCTATTGATTGATGTTCGATTCGACACGGATGCGTATCGAATGGTTGTGAATAGCTCTAAAATCTGACGAATTCCGTGTTGTTTTAAAAACTAGGAGATGATTTTCGCAGACGAAAAACAGTCACATGTGAAACCGCCGTATGTCGTTGCATCCCGCTGCGATATCCTCTAGTGCGCTCTTCAATACCCCAGAACGAATGATGCTCCGTGGTCGGTCTTTACGTTGGTAAATTTAAAATACCTTGCTCCGCCGACCGCCGATGAGTGCTGATCTTTATACTTCACCAATTAAGACGAGAGAATCAGGGTAGCCCGCAAAATTCAAAATTTTAGGTAAGTATACGATTTTGCCAATTCTCGTAATTTAATTTAAAACGTTCAAAATCTAGTCGCAGTCTCATCTCGGCGACAAACAAATGTCAAAAACTTGTCAAAATGTAGGGAAATTAAAGGCATTTTTGACAGATTGAGACTGAGATCAGACTGTGAACGTACTTAAAATTACGAGAATTGCCCCCCAGGTTGTATGTTGATCTAAATACGATTCGCCGCCGTAAAAATATTTATTTATACAATTATAATCATACAAATCATCAATAAAACTATCTAGGTATACCTTATGACTATTTCATGACATTTGAGGCCAATTCTAACTCAATTTCTGATTTTAATCCTGAAAATTCATATTTGTTACGTTCGCGAATCAGATTTTATTAACATATACCCTGACACTGCCCTGCAAATCCATAGTTTCTAATTTTAATTGGCTTTCAACTGCGTAGAATATTCTTATTATTCATTTTTAACAAAGACCCATCATTCAATTCAAAACTGTTTTGACAATGCATGAAATATGTGTTCAACGTTAATATATTTGATAAGACTGTCTTCAGAAGGTCAAGGTGTCCCTGAAGGTTTAGGGGTTAATATATTATTTAACCTTGGTATATCTTAGTTAGTGTAACTTCAGAAATATGGGGGGCTGTATAATGTACGAAGTTTATAAGTTATTTAATTGTAATGATCTTGGGACGCCTAAGAGATTTGAGTGTGTCTGATGAAATTATGTAGGCAAACTTTGCGAGGCATGCAAAATTATATAAAATGGAAAGAGAATAAAACTGGGGCTTGTAGCTAAGTTATAACAGCCGCACGGGTCGATTGAACAGGTTAAGCTACGCTTTCCGCGGTTGGCCCATGGATGGGTGACCATCTTTACGTACCAAGAACCTTCCGTGCCTCGGAAAGCACGTTAAGCCGTTGGTCCCGGCTGTCATTCGTGGATCTTTGGCAGTCGTTACGAGTCGTCAGAAGCCCGAAAATTCGACAACCATTCTTACCAAGGGTTATCGTATTTATTATCCACTTACTGGGTTGTGGAGATCAGATATGCAGTCGCTCCATGTAAAATACCTACTGGTATTCAGCTGCATCCGGTTAGACTGGAAGCCGACCCCAACTTAGTTGGGAAAAGGCTATGCAGATGATGGAAAGGGAACAATACCTACTTTATATATAGGTCTTAAAAGGTTTTATTAAAAGAGCAACGCCGAATGTGATATATTTTGAAACAGCTGTTGCAATGTTTATCTAGTTAAGGGATGTTATTAATAAAAGGCTTTGATTTAAATGCCAATTTCGGGAAAATAGGTTATCGTCAGAATTTCAGACCTAAACAAGTGACAATCGCTTTGAAAGCGTTATGCATGGACTTATTATATTATCTACAAGTAATATAATAAGTCCATCGCATTATGTATGTCTTCATCAACATTAACAGAATTGATTATGTCAATCCTGTTGAAAGTCTTTGTAGGCTTTTCGGCCATTGAAAGCAATTGTCAATCCTTATCATTTTCGTACTTTTTCATTATAGTTTTCGCTTGTAGAATGTCAGTTTGTCTTGCCCCTCTGTTCATCTTATCGCTGCAACAAGACGCAGAGTTGTCCATTGCATGTGCGTCTAACAGCTGCGACAAGTAGCAAGAGCTTGCGACTCCCCTAACTTGTCGTTTCGACTCTGCAACTCGAAGCAAAGAGTGCGAGCTTTGAACTAGATCAATCAACTCAGACTATCGACGTCCACTGCTGGACATAGGCCTCTCCCAGGCTGCGCCACAATACCCATTTCTCCGTCTTCCGCATCCAGTATGTCCCAGCCACCTTCTTCAGGTTGTCAATCCATCTAGCTGGGGGACGTCATACACTACGCTTGCTGCTATGCGGTCTCTACTCCTCTATAACTCGTCTGCTCCATCGGCCATCGGTCCTATGACCAACATGGCGCATACCCACTACCACTTCAAATACTTGAACAAGATACTTATAAGAAAATTGTCAAACGCAGCCTGTCGTTGCGTTTAGTCGCCGAGCTCTCTCAGTCGCATGTCGCACAAACGACCTTGTATTGTCAAGCATATTACTGGTTGATATAATTTTCTGAACAAAACAACATGTCGTGGTAACAGCGCTATGAGAACCTAGAGAGAGAGAGCCATTGTACAAATATAACCAGAGTTCAGTTGGAAGAATATTAGATTACTTACTTGAAACATGTTAGTTTCAAATAGCAATCGCTCTGTGAGAAGTACAGCTTTATAACTATCCAGTGGCGTGTATTGCATATAGGCATATAAGCAGTGCCTACCTCGATATATCAATATAAGCCTGTCAATTACATTTTAGTGTGTGTGCCTTCACAATTAAGAAACTCACTAAACTATCATACCTAACAAAAAACAAAATCTTCATACAAACACGCGCGGCAGTAGACAGTCGCCGGACGGCCTACTCGGCTCCCGTACTATTCGCATATTGTCATTGGTCTTTACTCGTTCAAGTTCTTACGACAAAATTAAAAATAGTAGGTACGTCTCACACGTAATACCATGATGTTCGACCTTCGCAATTTATCACCCTTAAGTAGGCAGGCCTACTCAAATAACTACACTTTTGACCTCACTTTTTTTTTATTAATTAATGACCGCGTTTGCCAAGACTAGACCCGGCCTAATGCCTACCTATTCTGAAAACCAATGCACGCCACTGTACCTATCTACCCGGAATGAAGGTATCAAGAGGTAGTGCTTACGCAAGCTAGCAATATAAAAATTTTGGTATCATGTATCCAAACGCGTCTCGCATATTGAGGGTAGAATTCATATTGGGCCACAGTATTGAGCCAATCATATTCCGGCTTCCTTTCCATTCCTACCCCCATACCGCAAAGGGTGCTACACCGCAACACCAATGAGAAGCGTTTTCGCCGCAGTGACTTGACAGAGGTCGCCATGAGGATTCGCACTGTTCTCTTCAAGCAGTCAACCGCATAACACCGCTTTAACTCAACCGCTGTACCATCATTATAATATAAACTATTTAACGTGCTGGCCGACACAAAGTGACAAGTGTGAAGTGAACGCGTGCCCACCACGTCGGCAGTCGTTGCACCAACCTCACAACCAGAGATTCCAAGTAAGTCATATTCTTCCCATACTTTCATTTTGCTCAATTTTCTGTGTCGTCCAATATTCGCTCCAGCATAAAAAATATTTTTACCAACGAGAAACCGCTATCCCAACTTCACCAGGTAGGTACTTACATAAGGAACTTACTATAGGTAAGTATAATACGGGATTAAGTGGCAAACCAGAATAAACAAAATCAAAAGTGATTTATTCAAACTTGACGTCAAAGTTACATAAGACAGTCCTCAAAAACGCCTTCACCACTTCCTAGTGCTTCAACTGGTAAAAGAAGAGGCGCAGCAAACTCCCCAGCAGCACAGCTATCTGTTAAGTTAAAAGAACTTGATTCTATAGGATAAGCAGGTCCTATTCCAAGCGTAGATTCCCATAGAAAAGAACGGCCAAAAACTCCATGGACACTCCACACCAGAGGCATTGCAGATGCGTTGCCATCCAATAGACAAAGTTGGTATATTTTCATATGACTGCAATTACTCCAGCACCTTTATCCTTCTAACTAGAATGCTGCTTAGCAGAAATAGGAAGGTATTGCGTTGTAGTTCTTCCTCGGATTAGCTCTTTCCAGTATACATATTAGCAAGTAGAAGTTTTTAAATAGAAATTGTAAACGCTCATATCCACTGATATGTCCTGCTCTCCGCGTGATGTCGCCTAGAATGTCCCCGACCATTTTTGTCGGCGCGCCACGGGGCGCCTCGTCACTTACACACGATCCGTACACAAAAAAAACTGAAGAATCTATACAAATATAATAAAGCTGAAGAATTGTTTGTTTGAACTTGCTAATCTCTGGAACTTCCACTTAACCTTTGGTAGCATCATTGCAAAAAGAAACCGCCCCGACCCTTGCTTGAGCCAGCCCGTGCCGCTGAGCCTGTAATTTGAAATCCGTCCCTAAATAATTCCGATCCAGCCTGTCCCTTGCTGCCCTCTCCCAGCGACGCTCTAAGCCGAGGTGCGTACCACACAGGGCACCCGCAGGGTTCCCTTAGCATGCAGTCGCTTAGTTTTTAAGTTTTTTTAAGCCCTGGTTGGAGGCCTTAATTTATTGAGACATGCAAATCCGGTTAAGCAGACGACAACCTCCTAGGTTGAAGGTTTAGAGGATGTAAGTCATTTGTTGCTTAAATTTTGCCACTAGCAAGGAACTTACATCGAGGAAATGAGACTCTATTCTTTTTTTCCTAATGTATGAACCTTTTTTTTTGGCTCCTACACAGTGAACATAACCTCCTTCCAGTGGTAGTTCGTTTTATTACAACCGAGGGAGTGAACACGTCTCCCTAAGTGCCAATTCCGAGCTTATAAGTTATATACTATAACATCTTACAAGATGTCTGCTAAATATTGATGGAGTTATGCCGTTGCGTGTGTTTCTCATTGAATAATAGATTATCTTTTGTTTAACTATTTTTTATTGTCATGTATTTAATTTAGTTAATCTTTATTTCCAAAGCGTTAGGGTTGTTAGCAGTACACACAAAAATAATTGCATTAAAAAGGTGTTAGTAAACAAAGCAGGTTTCACAATAATCACCCTCTTACTAATACCAGATGAATAGTTACACACCGATTTCTCTTTTAGTCGTCAGTAATTTGACTTTCGAAAGAAGAAGACAAAGCGACAAACAAAAGTTAAGTCGTAGGTTCGAACCCAGAGAGGCGCTTTACTTTTTGTAAACTATTTCATCACCACTGCTCTCAAAAACGGTAAAGGAAAACATCGTGAGGAAACCGGCATGTCCTAGAACCAAAAATTCGAAGACATGTGACATCTACCTACCCGAACTGGGCCCGCGTGGTGGATTACGGCCCACTCCCTCTCACAGAGAGAGGCCTGTGTCCCAGCTGTGGGAACATTTTAGGCTGATTATGTATAGAACAAAAGTTGTTGGTTATGATGTAATATAGTCCTGAGAGGTTGTTAATGTTTTACCAATAACCCTAGCTGATTTAAACGACATTAAGTTACGTTATTAATGTGGTTTACAACTTAGAAGTAGTTTTGTGGTCGCTTCAGCGTGGTTAATGGTTTTGGGTTAACATGACACGGTTCAAAGGTGTAGGCCAAAGGCCCAAGTTTGGCCATAGAAATGGGTTCCTGAAACATTGATTGCAAAGTTTCATACGTGGTAAAGTTGTACCTAAGTAAATTAAGCGGGGTAACGTGTAGTGTCCTTCGTTAACTTGTAACTTGACATAAGTAGGTAACTTTAGTGCTTGGCCAGACTGCAAACGCGGGCGCGGGGCGGGCGCGGCGCGGCGTACTCAAACATAAGAACTTCGTTTGAGCGTCCATAGTGAGCACACGGGCGCGGGGAGCGCGCGGCCAATCACGCCATAGCTCGTTCATACAGTCGCAGCCGCAGTGAGTGCGCGGGCGGCCCGCGCGTGGTCCGGGGTTCTCAAACTAGATCGAGCTTTTTTCTAGTAAAAGTAAGTAAAATAAGTCTTCTTCATCCATATTATATTTTGATAAACACACGATAACACTCAGAACAAAGCCGTGGTCGACTGCGTTCCCGCACCCGCGCCGCTCCCCGCCCCGCGCTGCCAGTCTGGCCAAGCATTTAGAAGTTTACTTAGCAGTTGACAAAATTGATAAGTCAGTACCTATTCATAATACAACATATGTGGTCATATTTAAGGGTGGGCTACAAACCATCACATTGAACAACTTTCTCTGTGAGAACAACATCGTAATCGCGAAATAATTATCATCTATCAAAACTTCAATACCTTCTCGACCCAAATGTATGGGACGACTACAGGCTATATAACATCACGCTATGACCCTTCAATCAACTCAGCCTATCGCAGTCCACTGCTGGACATAGGAGTCTTTGGTCAACTGGACCCACTCGAACTGGACCCGCGGGACCAATTCAAAATTTGACTTGGCCTCTCCCAGACTGCGCCACAGCACACTGTCCTCCGCCTTCCGCATCCAGTCTACCCCAGCCACCTTCTTTAGGTCGTCCGTCCATCTAGCTGGGGGGCGTCCCACACTACGCTTGCCGGTACGCGGTCTCCACTCCAGAACTCATCTGCTCCACCGGCCATCAGTCCTTCGACAGACATTTGTGACCCTTAGGAGCCCAGCATAAATAAAAAAAGTCAGGAAGAACGCTAAGCGAAAACAAAGTGATAGCGCGGGCAGGTGATGCGACGCGACAGGGTGGAAATTTCACGTGGACGAAGTCGCGGGCAGAAGCTATTGCTGTATAAAATCCTGAAGAGCAAAATGATCGTGAATTTAAAAAAAAATATACCAACATCTACTTTGGTTCATACAGTGGCGTAACTATAGGGTGGCATTGGGGCAAAATGCCACGGGCCCAGCCAGAGGGGGCCCCTGGCCCGAGAGGGCCATGAGCACAGGAAGATCCTAACATAAGTTTATAAATGCAAACTTTTTTTGAAAATGTGCAACAAAGGGTTTCAGGTTTTGAACGTTTTGTACCTTTTTCCCATTGTTTGTCTAATTTTTAAGTAGCGCTTGCGACCACTAGACCAACGAAGCAGTCAGGTGTTAAATTATGTAGGGGAAAAGATGAAATCTACGCGGAAAAGTCGCGGGAGAAGTGCTAGTAAAAAAAAAATACGTGTGGCACTCGGGGACTGCCGCGGTAAAGCTATTGCATTTGCATAGCATTTTTTATCAACTTATGCAATTATAATATTTATGCAATATTTTTTTTTTCTTTGATATTAATTCAAGATTTTTCTTTGATATTAAGGCGGTGTCTTGCGTGAGCGACGAATACGACGCGACGCGACGCAACACGAAATGACGTAATGCGACGCGATGCTACACGCGACAAATGTCCTACGTGATTTTGGTCATTACTTCTCGAATCATGGAGAAGTACAGTACAATTTTAACAGGAAACCGTCAATGGGGACAACAGGAATACATTTTAATTATTTTTATTGACTTCCAAACGGGAACAGACGGAAAGTTCATATGTAGTTCGTGGTGTCGCGTCTGGTCGCTCTCAAAGCAAGCACGCGTTACGTCGCGTCTCGTCGCAGACTGTCACATAGGCCGCAAGCAGGGTATGCCGTTGAGTTGATCGCGTTCGTCGCGTTCGCAGCGTATTCGTCGCTCACGTAGGACACCGCGTAAGTCAAGTTAGGAAGTTCGTCTCGATCCGTGCAAGCTTCGTACAGTCTACACGCATACATCTAGTCGCACGCACATAAACACCGTGCCGAAGTCTGCCGAACTGAAACGACGTTAGATGATGCACGGCTTTCAACGCCGCACCGCTGTGCCGGTCGGAGTGGGGGTGTTGGGTTTATTTTCGTTACGGAATTTCTTGATTCGGTCGACGCGGTCAAGCCCGCGATAAAAGCTATGCAATAGCTTAAAAACTATAATGTTGGTTGAGCTTCTTAACATTGAGGGAGGCCCCATCCCTTGAATTTTCCACGGGCCCCAAACGGTATAGTTACGCCACTGGCTTCATAACTAACTTCTGAACTAGACTCAGTGTATTTTTATAGTAATTTTCATTATGAAATAATTCGTGGAAAACTTCATTAAACATTACTCTTAGAAAACACTACCCACTCTCAGTAAACTCCGAAGATCATGTAAAAATAAACACAAAACTTGCAAAGTAAGTCGTCACCTTCCCACGCAATATTGGATAACTTTATAAAACAAAATTAAACCGAAAATAGCTACATGGTCCTAATATCAGTGGCGTGCATTGGTTTTCAGAATAGGTAGGCACTAGGCCGGGTCTAATCTAGACAAACGCGGTCACTAATCAGAAAAAAAAGTAAGGTCAAAAATGTGGTTATTTGAGTAGGCATGCCTACTTAAGGATGATAAATTGCGAAGGTCAAAAGTCATGGTATTACGCGTGAGATGTACTTATTTTTAATTTTGTCGTATTAACTTGAACGAGTAAAGACCAATGACAATGTGCGAATAGTACGGGAGCCGAGTAGACCGTCCGGCGACTGCCTACTGCCGCGCGTGTTTGTATGAAGATTTTGTTTTTTGTTAGGTATGATAATTAAGTGAGTTTCTTAATTGTGAGGCACACACACTAAAATGTAATTGACAGGCTTATGTTGATATATCGAGGTAGGCACTGCTTATAATATGCCTATATGCAATGCACGCCTCTGCTTAATATTGGATCCAGCCGAGATTGCTCAAACGGTAAAGATAAGATAAGATAAGATAAGATAAGATAATTTTTATTTGTTCAAAACATGAGTATACACACACATAGCATGCAAGATGACAAATTTAATTTTGTGACTTCAGTCATGTTTTGCCTGAACGGCGTACAAATATGAGACTTCAAACTCTACACAGCATCAATTTATTTTAAAATCGTTCATTAAATGGTAATTAACAATCAAATCCAATCAATCCAATTTCGACCATACTCAAAACCAAATGGTAGAATACCAAAATACAATCATATAAATAATACTCATCTATATTATAAAAGTAATAAAAATAATAAGAACGGCTGGGCCGATTTGTCTTATTCTTTTTTGTTGTGTTTCTAATTATCAGAAAAAGGTTTATATGACTGAATTATTATTTTTTCACTTCTCATTTTTGTCATTGGTAAATTGCACCAGTGCGAAGCCGGGGCAGTCCGCTAGTTTAAAATAAATTCAAATACATCATGTCAATATACAAATACCACTAAAGCAATACACATGTCAAAGCAACTGTTAATAAAAGGATGTCAATATAAAAGTCAAATTAATTTGTCGGTTAGGAATTCGTCAGTGCTGTAATAGATTTTCTCTAACAGAAGGTTTTTTAATCTATTTCTTAATTTTTCAGTGGGTAATTCCCTCCAATGTTTTGGCAGCTTATTATAAAGAATTGGCGCCATACAGAATACACTTTTACGCATTAGAGCTGTTCTGGATCTCGGAATACATAGCTTACTATTGTCGCGTCTATTTCTTACTACTTTATCTGACACTAAGGGGAACAGGTGTGGATTCGATTTTACAAACATGACGATCTCTAAAATGTACATTGACGGAAGGGTTAATATTTTATATTTTTTAAAAAATGGTTTGCAACTCTCTGTAACATGGAGACAACCCCTACAATAACTATCTATGGTAAATAGTTACCGTAAGAATAAGGCTTTTACGGCATTTACCTAGGTAGGTACTCTTAGTTCGGGAGCTAGGAAGAGCAAGCAATTTCATCGTTTGCCTAGTTTGAGACCCTCAAGTTCTAAGTTGAACAGATACGTGATTATTAACAAACTAGCTGTGCCGGAAAACGTTTTATTTTTTTTGCGCGGAACCCTAATTATTCTTCAAAAATAAAAGTAGTATAAGTTATTCCTTATTACATCAGCTATCTGCCAGTGAAAGTCCCGTCAAAATCGGTCCAGCCGTTTCAGAGAATAGCCGGAACAAACAGACAAAAATTTAAAAAAATGTGTTTTTGGTATATGTACCGTGTATACATCCATATGCATTTATTAAAAAGCGGTTATTTTAATATTACAAAGAGACACTCCAATTCTATATATTTGTGTAGAAGATGCTAGCACTGACTCGACTGGCCAACTCAAATATGTGTGGTTCTTTCCTCAAAATACCATTTCGGGCACTAATCTACAAGGTCTTCTCATGATCTGACCAAGATTTTGTCTGGACTTTAAAAGACATTTTGACTCTTGAGTTTTCTTCGCCATTTCTTTTCAGTTACAGTAACATAGGAAATGTCGAATTCATAGTTTTTTTTTTTTAAGTGAAACTTCTTTACGCACGCTTGACTTGGGGAGTAAGCTGGCGAACGCGTGACGTAAGCTTTACGAAAAGTGTGATCGGGCGAGGCGAACGGGAGTTGAGTGGGGGATATAAGCAAGAGAAAGCAGTGCGCGCGCACATTTTCTTTCTCTCTTCCTCTTATAGCGAAGTTTCACTTCAGTCGTGTGGTCATAAGCACACTCGGTTTTTTTAAATAATATGACTTGTAGAAGAGATTCCGATAACCTATTTACAGCATAAGGAATTTAATTTCAATTTCATATCATTGCATTCTGAATACCAGTATTTTACATGGAGCGATTGCCTACCTGACTTCCACAACCCAGTTACTGGGCAACACGATACCCCTGGCAAGACTGTTTGTTAGACTTTCCGGGTCCTACCCGTAACGACTGTCAAAGATCAACAAATGACAGCCGGAACTAACTGCTTAACGTGCTCTCCAAGGCACAGACCCCTACGCGTGTAAAGATGGTTACCTGTCCAGGGACCGACCGCAGCAAGCGTAGCTTACCCTGATCGATCGACCCGTTCCGCTGTTATTGCAGATAGCCACGAGCCCCTCCACAAGTAATTTGCTTTCTAAAATCTAAATGAAACCAACTAGACCAATTCGCACTTCTATAAAGTCGTTTGTAGTCCGAATCCCAAAAGTCTGACAACAAGTGTTGCCTTATGGTATCGGTATTGGTATTGGTATCTGTATTTGCCAGTAATTGGTTTATAGAAGGTAGATACAGCTAATACAAGGAGCTAATTATATTATTACTAAAATAAAATATGTTGGGATAAGATCGGCACTGGTATAAGACCGTATGAATCAAATTCCCACCTAATGTGACAATGTTTTTAATGCAGTAATTAACATTGGTATTCTCCATCATTATTTTTATTCTGCTACTCGTACGACGAAGATCAGAAGGCCAATTCTCGTAATTTTAAATGTTCAAAATCTAGTCGCAGTCTCATCTCAGCGACAAACAAATGTCAAAAACTTGTCAAAATGTAGGGAAATTAGAGGCATTTTTTGACAGATTGAGACTGAGATCAGATTGTGAACGTTCTTAAAATTACGAGAATTGCCCCTCTGAGCAAAATTCAATTTAAAAAAAAAAATAATCAAAAAAAATTGCTGGGGTAAGCCCCAGCAACGATCTTACCCCAACATATCTTATCCCACCGGAATGTACTACCGGGATATTAAGAGTCTTCAAGTCCTAACCCAGATTTACCAAATCCGTTGGCATTCGTCGAAAAGCCAAAGCAGGGATTGAAAACGGTTCCAAAATACCGGTACAATACCGGTATTTAGGGGTTCCGGTACCTATACCGGAACAAGAACCAGAACTTAAATTGGAACCTTTAAGAACCTTTATTTTACCGGTTCCGGTTCCAAAATACGGGTATAATACCGGTATTTACGGGTTCCGGTACCTATACAGGAACAGGAACCAGAACCTAAATTGGAACCTTTAAGAACCTTTATTTTACCGGTTCATAGCAAAGCGAGCCCAAACTGGTTTAAGTTTGTAAAACATCACATTTGTATTGATTGGTGGAAGCCAATATGTTCGAAGGCGAAATAAAAAAAAAGGCATGGTATGCAAAGCACGCTCCGAACACATCCCCTCTTCCGTATGGTACCTTTAAATCGGGTAACAAGGAACCGGTATAATATCATCCGATTTAAAGGTTCTAGGAATCTGTATTTAGAACCGGTACATCGGAACCCAAACCAGAACCGATACCGGAACTGGAACCGTACCGAAAAGAGGAACCTTTATAAGAACCTAAAGGAAGAACCAGAACCGAAATTGGTACCGGTTTTCAATCCCTGAGCCAAAGTGCCAGCAAAAAATATCCCTCTCTCATACTTTCACACAAACATACACTCGAACATATTACACGGTTTACAAAACTAGCATTGTAAACCGACATATTTTCTTTCTGCTCATTCCCACTCCGACCCCCAAGATACAAGCCCAGCTTAGTTTGGGGGTCAAAACGGTCGACAACAAACCTAAGCTGCGTTCGCGAATTATTTCCAAAAAATGTAAACAAATTTGAATTAATGTAAAAATAACTTTAATTTCTACATAATAAAGTTCAGTTTACGCTACAACTTCAAACATTTTTATACATTTTTCTATAGTCCTAGTCACTCTGAAATCAACTTAATTGTCATTGAAATAAATTTGATATTTGTTTAACTTGAATGGTTTGCAGCACTGCGCACTTGTACTATAACTGTTTTGTGTATGTAAACTTACTGTCTCCCATCATCTTTTCTTTTTGCCAATAAAACTTCTTCTATTTTTTTTTGTCGTTCGGCCGTTAAGGCGTAAAAAGGTGACACAGAGTTACTTTCGCATATAATATTAAAATATGTCTAGGCAATGTTTATTGGCTTTGAACAAGATTGCGAACACAACTTTACCGAAACATTAAGTCCGTAAATTACTTTCGAGTTTAGACAGCTGTTTATTTTAGGTCTTTATGAATATATAAAAATAATAGCAGTGCCCCGCGGTTTCACCCGCATAAGTTTCGATCCCGTAGGAATATCGTAATGAAAACTATCCTATGTCCTTTCCCGGGACTCAAACTATCCTCATCTAAATCGGTTCAGCGGGCAGAAAAGGACAGAAGATAAATTTTAGTTTAGTCCTGTCAAATTAATCAGCGCCTGACACTACTCTATACAAGTTTAGACGTGATTAAAAACTTGCTTACTAAAATTACGTCAATTTACGTTAGGCGCTGATTAATTTGACAGGACTAAACTAAAATTTATCTTCTGTCCTTTTCTTAATGAAATAGAAAGAAAAAGATGCACTGAACTTAAATTTAGTTTAGTTTATGAACAACAGAATCGGCACCATTGGCGATCATTCGGTTGTAATTTCCGTCATGCGTACGATTCTTAAAGAAACTTAATAGGTAGTCATAATAGGACCTAGAGATTATTATTTTTCTTCTTTTTTTTTAAGACAAGCCCTGAAATATTTATTCAGATTAATATTTTAAAACTATAGGCCTAATTAACAAAAATAACAAAATTAAAACCTAACTTAGCGTCGAAAAATTCATCCGCATCGCTGTCGACTGGTAATGTACCCAAGAGACTGGCGGCATTGCCACGTTGTATGGCAATGCTTAGCCTTTGGCCAAGGTAAAAGCCAGCCCTTGGGTCATAGGAAGTGTCAACCAGCCGCTTTGAAATTTCCTTAAAAAGACCATGAGCACTCGGACCCCCCCCCCTATTTATTTTTCTTAAAACCTAAGCTAACCATATGGTTACTCGGGAAAAACAAAATAATCTGTTTTATATTGACAATAAGTTGGAATTGGAAACGTGCGCACGTGACAACAACGCGGTGGAGGATGGTGAAATGGAGATAATAACTCTACAGAACCGTTTATGGGATTCTTTTGGGGAATTACTACGGGGAATATAGCATGGCAACTCGTTTATGGCTGTTGTGTGGAACGGTTGAAGTTTAAATTAACATATATTTAGGCCAAGGTCAGAAAAATATTTCTGCGTACCTATGCTGATGGAACAGTTGTTACGATAAAGTATGCATTTTTGATCAACATTGGGAGTAGGTTACTGGTTTCTATACAGCGTAGCATTGACATCGACGCACAACCTGTGCCCATATCCATAGTACATGATTATGGTTAGTACAGACGCCAGCACACCAAGCTACCCGAAACTGTCAAATTTTCCCAATCAACTTTGAACCTTATCCTTTAGCGATAAAGTTGAAAATCTATTAAAGAAATTTGACAGATTGTAGTAGCTTGATGTGCTGGCGTCTGTACATGATTCTGAACCATTAACGGATACAATTTTTCGTCTCAGGGTTAAAAAGTTTGGAAATGACCTTGCCCACGTCCCTATTCGATTTGATCCATGCTTCCAGGGACACCCTGTATATAGTTACTCAACGCTTTGTCTTCTTCTTTCGAAAGTCAAATTACTGACGACTGAAAAAGAGAAATCGGTGTGTAACTAGTAAGCCCGTTGTACCGTATACACCATTGACCTGTACCATCAATGGTGCAGAGGAGACTAATTAGTTTCGTTTGCACCATGAATGGTGCAAATGAAACTGCATTGATAGTATGGTCTCAACTGCACCATTGAGTATGGTGCAAACGAAACCGAATTGATTTAATATTCATTGTGCAAACGAAACTTATTAGTCTCCTCTGCACCACTGATGGTGCAGGTCAATGGTGCATACCTAACAACGGGCTATTTATTAAGGGTTTAGGGTACAGGCTAAGATCCTGAGTTCACTAAGGTTGGTCAAAGGCTCGGATCCCTTTCACTCAATGAAAACGGTTTGAATATAAAACCTAAAAGTTACTGCTTATTCTTCTTCGATTCTGCATTTCAAACTTTAATAGTCCAATATTTATCATAGTCCCAAGACCCAGAATTTAGGATATAGCCGGATTCATATTAGTGTGTTGTGTGGTGTCGTTTACGCCTTCTGACGCAGTATTAGCCAATCAAAACTCGTTTAGATTTGACATAGCAGGACTATGTAATACCCTAATTGCGTAACACACTATCAATCGGAATTGGAATAATTTTGAAGCCAATTGCTTATCCATTGCTTCATAAGTTCGAAAAATTTGTCTGCTCACCACGTAAATAACGCAATGAATGTTGTTGAACTGTCAAAATGAAACCGATTCCGATTGATAATGTGTTACGCAATTGCCAGGCTGCACCCTAATTGCGTAACACACTATCAATCGGAATTGGAATCATTTTGAAGCCAATTGCTAATCCATTGCTTCATAAGTTCGAAAAATTTGTCTGCTCACCACGTAAATAACGCAATGAATGTTGTTGAACTGTCAAAATGAAACCGATTCCGATTGATAATGTGTTACGCAATTGCCAGGCTGCACCCTAATTGCGTAACACACTATCAATCGGAATTGGAATCATTTTGAAGCCAATTGCTAATCCATTGCTTCATAAGTTCGAAAAATTTGTCTGCTCACCACGTAAATAACGCAATGAATGTTGTTGAACTGTCAAAATGAAACCGATTCCGATTGATAAAGTGTTACGTAATGGCCCCACTGGACAGATTGGTTAGATTAGTGTATCCCAAGTCACGACACAACACAACACGACACAGTAATGTGTCTGTGGCTTATATCTTTTTCTTCTTTTCCAAATAAACCTGTCAAAAGAAAAAGTAACAATTACGCTAGACTTTTAACCTGCCCCTCACGTATTCGCTACGTCACGCCCGACAGCCCAAAAACTTTAGGCGTGATTCATAAAAGTTTTTTTATTAAAAATATAGGAACTCAGGCCCGGCCATTCCTGAGACACGACGACCGATATTAGGGCTCGTTTAGTATGTGACTGTATTCCGCGAACGTTTTGGGTCATGATATTAAAAAAGTCCGTTTCGAGGTCACCGGGAACATGTTCGGTATGAAAATTGTTGGATTATTTATTTATTTATTTAAACTTTCGCACAAAAAGGTACAAACGCGGACTTAATGCCTTAATTATTTTGGGGAATTAGGAAAATGGAATGAAGGTACAAAGTTTATTTTGGACATATAGGAAATCTAGGTTCTAACACTTAAATAAAACGAGATAGGGCTTTTTATAACTGTATCTATAATTATTAGCCAATTTAAAATGTGTATTCTTCCTATCCTCACGTATGGTTCTCAAACATGATCTTTGACAATTCAGCAGAGGTTTGCGCTCGAGGTTTGTCAGAGAGCTATGGAACGGCGTATTCTGGGTATTAAACTTGTGGACTAGAAATACAACAATCCGTTCCATCACTAAAATATCAGACATAACACAATATATGAATACTCGCAGCGCTTCGCGGTTTCACCCGCATAAGTGTCGATCTGAATAAAATGATCCTATGTGTTATTCAGACGTATAAGCTATAACAAACATCCATCCATTCTTCCTCACAAACTTTCACTGCGCAAACTAGCTGCGCCCCGCGGTTTCACCTGCGTATGTCGATCCCGTGGGAATATCGGGATAAAAAGCCTATATGTTAATCCAGGGTGTCAGCTACCTTCATACAAAATTTTATGAAAATTGGTCCAGTCGTTTGAGCGTGAAGAAGTAACAAATATATTTAAAACACACACACTTACAAACTTTCGCCTGTATAATATTAGTGTGATTAGTAGGAAAAATTAGTAAAAATAAATGATTATCGATAGCCGTACAACCAATTTATCTCATAACTTCACGTTTATTGCAATGGCGGCCCGTTTCACGACTAATTAGGCAGTTACTGTAAGCTCTTTTCCATTTATTTTGTTATTTCTTTCTTTCCTTCTTTTAAGGTACCTATAAGGACAACGGTTAAGCCGACGGAATGGTGAGCTAGAGGTCGTAGGTGTGATCCCACTCGTTGTACAGTCCGCTTCAAAGTAAGGGAACCCCTTTTGGGAATGACATTAAACCCATTTAAGTTTTTTGTAACGTATTGTATATGGCGTGTTGGTCTAGTGGTTAAGACAGCGGCTTAACAATTCGATGGTCTCGAGTTCAAATCCTCGGACGAGAAGTTCTTTTTTTGTTTTTTTTTGTTTCTTTTATAGGATATTATGTGATTTTTGTTAATTATTATTTAAGAAATCAAATGTTGAAGTAGGTATGAGGTTTGTAAGAAAATCTAGGCATGTTGCATAAACAATATTCATTTATTTCTCTAATTACATTTCTAGGACTTCATGGAATCCACTTCACGGTTGAATATACAGTTTTCTATGTGTGTTAAATTGGGGTTATTTACTTAGAATATTAACTAAACACAAAATAGATACCCTGGGTGAGGTTTAGAACGTTTAACATTAGATAACGGTTCATTTATAGATTTTTCTAGAAACAACTACAATAGGTAATATTTATTCATTTAAAGTTGTGAAAACATTATTTTTTTATACTTTGTATGATCTTATCGGAAAAAAAGATTAAAAAATTAAATGTTGTCATTTGTGCCTGTGAATTACAGAGGAAGAACCAACATGCTAAACTATAAAAGTATAGCAATATACATCTTTCTCTTTTATCACATTTTCTGATAACCCTTATTTAACACAACATTAGAAATTATAAAAATATGTGAGGTCAGATGGTGCATCACACATTACCTACAAGACTACTTGTAAACAAAAGTATCTGGATTGATAATAATAAAGGTTGTTTATTTTTGATTAACTACGAATTAATGATCCCACAAATATTGGGAATCATTAACACTTGCTCATACGTTCCAATGTAATTTTATCAGATCAGTTACACAATAAATCTGCCGAGTAAATTGCCTATTAATAACGCCTATTAATAACGGAGAGGATGGCCGTCACTGTCTATCACTTCTTGAAGTCACACTTGAACGCGTAGTTTTGAAGGGTGTCACTGAGTGAACTTCCACAATATTACGGTGTCGCCCCGATTCATTAGTGTAAACAATTATTGAGCGAGGGCCTTGGCGATCACATTTCACATCACCAGTCGCATGATACCTTTGTATCCATCTACGAACTGTTTTTCTCTGGAACGACAATAATAATATTAGGAATACATAAAAAAATCCATCTTGTCAGTAATAATGCAACATGATTGCAACAATAAATACATATATGTGTATAACGTAAATCTTACCGTTATGCCCATATCTCGTTCTTTATGCTTTGTTCCTGTTCCCAGAGAACAACAATTTTAGAGTCCGCGTATCACTGGTCAGTTTCCCTCAGTCGTCAGTTTATTTAATTCCAGCCTTCAAAAAGTTATTAATCGAACAATACTATCGGTTAATATAATCAACTGTTCAAAAACTTAATAAATCGGATAATATTTCGACGAAGATAATTACGCACAAGCGGATCGACACGAAAACGAAACGATTTGATAAGTAATTATACCCTCAATCACAGTTTAGTAAATAAGGCGAAGAAGAATTCTAAATTAAAATTACGGTAGGTAGGGCAACAATCGGAATCAAGCACATTCTATTCAACCAAACAAGAAATCTATGCAAATTTCAACCTTATAATTTAGTTAATTGAGGAGTTACGAATTGCATTTTGTAAAACAAGACGGTAAGGTGTTAGTATTTATAATACGTGGTGGACGTTGAAATTTAAACCTTAATATCTAGAAGATTAGACCGTTATCAACCTTGTTCGATAAAAGGAGTAAAGCTATTCAAATTTTCGTTAAGATGGCTAACTGATTCAATAGTCTAGTGGTATAAGGCGCGGTCTACGTGATCGGCTGGCGCCTGGTGATGCGGGTTCGTATCCTCAATCGCACATAAAGTGTCTTTTTGTAAGTTAAGTTATTCTTGGGATACGGTTCGGGCAAAAAGCCGAAAAAATACCATATTATAATTATTTAAAAACTTGCAAATAATATTTGAGTGGGATCGGTGGATGCTCGGGCAGAGATGGATGCGGCGCGCGGCAGCGGGGGAGGGAGCTGCTCGAGGCCAGAGCCACGTGACGCGCCCGCCGTCGCTCGAGCGACGAGCGACAGCGGGCTCGAGCGCGCTCGGGCGATAATCTTTAAAGTCTTGAGGGGTTCCTTTTCTCTGAAGCTGATCGTACTAAGGCGAGCACATAGAATAGAATAAATACTCTTTATTATGTACACCATACGCATTACAGATATAGATTTGGAAACTTTTACATAGGGTGACACCATAGATATAAATGCACCTAGACAACGCAAGAGCAACTACTTCGCGTGCCAAAAATCGCACCAGCTTACGTTCGAAAATCGTAAGCCGCCACTTTCGCGCTCAGTCCTGCGTACTGCTGGCTGGGTGAGCGTGAACGAGAGTGCGAGCTTGTGACTTCATAGTAGGTAGTCAAAAAGTGGCACGCTTAGATTTCATACAGTTCGTGATACTTGCGTTATCTAGGTCTATCTATATCTGTGGGTGACATAATGGGTCCGGGACCCCAGGGTCCCGAGAAATTCATTAGCTTTATCAAAGCACCTGTTTACAGAAGTAAGCGGTTCCCACAAGAATCTCTTTTATTTATTTATCGTATTGATTTAGTTATAGTAACAACATTCAGAATCTTCGAAAAACTACTTTTAAAAACGCAAGTAAGTATAACATTTTTTTTTCATGTTTTTAGCTCATTTCTAAAAGTTATAAAATTATATCTTTTTTATTATCTTTTATAACAAAAAAGATATAATTTTATAACTTGATTTTATGTTTTCTAAGATCGTATATCAAAGATTTTCTTCCAGAATTGAATTCAAAGCATTGTTACACCCCAATTGGTGGAGATAAAAAGACCTACGCTCATTCAAAAGAAAAAAAAAATCAGACAAATAAAAAAAAAACACATTTACAAAAAAAACATAAAACTGTTTACCTTTTAAAACATGGAAACTTTGAACATCTGCTAAACTCGTTCTGTTACTTGGAAACAAAAAGCGATCGTTTCCTAGAAGTAAACCACTAAAACGAAATAGTAGGTATAACAATTTCTTAACGTCACCGTAATGGCGGATTGCTTTCACTGTGTCGTCTGCCGCCGTTTCACTCCCGGCTTCCTTGTTACCACTAACGTGATTCAGAAGTTCCACTACAAGTACTTTGAATTTCCCCCTAGGCAGGGCTTGCATGGAAGCTGAGGAAACCGTTGCACATGTGCTCTTTAAGTGCACAGGCGTCCCAGCTAGGCACCCAGATTAGGCCAAAAACCCTCGGGACACCCAGATGTTACACAGATGTTCTCAACAGACCAGGAGACTTAGTCAGCTTCTGGAGGGAGGTGGGCTGGTTGGAATAACCACCGACGGCCGCCATGGCTCACGCACAATGGTCCACTTGAAGGACCAATTGCGGAAACCAAACCTAAAGGTTTTGTTTCAAACATAGTGCTTTGAGTTTTTGATCGACATTATTAGTAGACTAGCTTCTGCCCGCGACTTCGTCCGCGTGAAATTTCACCCTCCCCCATTCACCCTCTTAGGGGTGGAATTTTAGCTCACCGTCCGATCAGGACCAGGCCCGTGCCGGACGGCGCGTACGTGTTCCACGTGCGTCTCAAAGAGATGTCAGCAAAAAGGAAGGGGCCTGCCAGGGCCGAAGCCTGCCGGGGATGCGGGATTGTCCGAAAGGGTTACCGCTACCCCGGAACATAAAGGGCTAAGGAAGAAACACGGATGGGTTTTAGTCAGTAAGAGTCTGACACTCCCTTCCGCTCCACCCAGAGCGGGAGGGGTCACTTGATGATTTCCCATCCATAAAAAAGGGGTGGAATTTCGAAAAACCCTTTCTTAGTGGATACATACTCTTCACAAAGAACACACCCTCCAAATTTCATGTCCCTATGACCAGCGGTTTAGGCTGTGCGTTGATATATATCAATCAGTCAGGACTTTATATAGATACCAAATTATTCAATGCAATTTTTGTATTCAATCATTTTTAGGTAGGCATGTTCGAGCTTTATAGGTAGGTATTTGGTTAGTAAGTCAAATAGTTGAAACTCCAAAGCGTGGATTTGGCTATGGAGAAAAATGGGCAAAACATTTTATGCTATCTACAAGAATCTTGTGCTTGAATAAACACTATTTGAACTACACACTGCTTGCATTGAAATTGTCAAAACGATTTTGAGCAGTTGAATTTTTTGAAAAATTTTTTTGTTTAATGCCCGTTTGACTGGGCATAGTCAAAAGATTACTAGAATATGTCTCGCAGTGTAACCTTTAAACTTATAGAGGGTGTTAGGCGGAGGGTTAGCCAAACAAGGGTGGTTCGTAGGTTGACACATTTCCTCCTCCTCAAGTCGTACTCCTCATTACTGAGGGTCGTGATCCTCCCTTGAAAACATCTTTTCCCTGACGATGTTTCGCCATCTCACTCATCAGGTTGACATATTTAGGAAATACATATTTTGGCTAACCTTCCGCCTAAGAATGTATAATTTTGGTATGCATGAAGAAGCCTCCTCGTGTAGCGCAGTTTGTTCCGCCAGTTACTCAACTGAACCGAGCGCTTGGCGCATCCTGGACAGTCACACCCAACACCTTATTTGACTGGCCAATTCTTCCCTTGCGGTGGTAGGGCTAACGCCCGCCTGGTTTGCGACCACCCTCCCACCGGAGTCCGGCGTCAAGCAGCCTGCTGTGTTTCGCCGATGCGTGGCAGTTCCAGTGCCTTAGGCATCTTCTGGGTACGCTCGTTTCATCATAGACCTCATCCATCGCTTTCCATCAGGCATGATCGAGGTCAAGAGCGGGCCCATTCAGCAATAAAGTTTTTTTTTTAATTAATGTGTTTTTTAGACCTGACCTTCTGCTTTTACTTTCATAGCGACAACTCATTTGCTGAAATTCGCAGGAATAGTTAGTTAATTTAATTATCACGCTTTTAACTTCGGACGGCGAACAATTAGAATTCCTCTACGACTGTTACGAATGATTGTATTTTCGTTTAATTGTCTGCGATGGACGTCTGCAGGTCGAATGTTGTTGAAGAGGAGAATAGACAGATGTTTACATTTTTTGATTGTAAGGGATTTAGTACCAAGGATACGTTTATCATATTGTTATGATGAATGTTGACTTGAGCATCCTCATCCTTTCTTTGGTATTGTTCGTCGAATCGTTGAGCTCCTCAAGTTCTGAGTTGAGCTGCACGACGGTCCGCTCAATCTGTGTGGTTCTTTCCTCAAAAGACCATTTCAGACACCAATCTACATGGTCTTCACATGATCTGACCAAGATTTTGTCTGGACTTTAAAAGAGATTGTGACCTCTGAGTTTGTTTCGGCCTTTCTTCTCAGAGTAGTCACATAGGAAACGCCGACCTCATATAGCTTAAAAAAATATGATTGACGTGTAAAAGTGTTTGTATGTACGATCCTAGTTACAGAAAATAAATCATTTATCATGGCAATTGAGAGTTTGTCATGCTCACTTAAAGGGCTTACAGGACCTAAACGCAAAAAACGCAAGTTTTAGAAACAATAAAAGTATATGATCCACTACAGTAAACAGAATCGGAAAAATATATGATATTTTTCAGGATATATGCTAGGTAGATGGTGTGTTGAAATCATAATACAACTAATTTGATATGATAGAAAAAAATCATGAAGATACCTCTAAAAACTTTCTTTTTACAATAAAAACCATAGTAATATACAATCATTATGATTTTTTGTCAGATTATTCTACAAGTAACATACTAAACGAACACGGAGGGGACTTGGTACCCATCCACGAACCAACCGCGACAAGTGTAGCTTAACCTGATCGATCGATCCGTGCGGCTGTTATTACTTGGCCACAAGCCCTCTGTTCTGTTCATACTTTGCCTAAACAGAATAAACATTTATGTACAGTCAACAAAAGTAAGTATGCAGGATCGTCGGACATAGTTGAAGTTTAGTGAGAAACCGATGAATGTTCTCGTATAAAATTTAATTTTTGAAAACAAACAGCTCATTTATCAAATAAAATTTCAGTCGTCAACATCCATCGGTTTCTTATTAAACTTCCACGTGTACTCGTCGATCCTGCATAGGTACTTATCTCTTTTGTTGACTGTACCTACTCCGAAAACAAAAATATCCCGGCAATTTTCAACAGGCGTATCTAATGGCGCCCATTTAGCCTATTTGTAAACCAATTTTCATGCGAGAACAACTCTTTATTAAAATACAATATCAATACTCGACCGAAACACGAAATTATCAATGCAATATCGTTTAACGTTGGCCCCGAACAAATACGGCGGCCATTTTGTGATCCCCGACTGTTATGTACAGGAAATGGCGTCGTTCCTAAACGCGAAATAGTTTCCTCTCAACGTGCTGCGATGGCACACGCAACGGTTAATACAGCCAATATTGAAACCTTTTTTCGATTTTACTTTAATGGTTGTGAGTGTTTTACGTTCGTGTGTTTTGAAATATTATGGATTATGGCGTAGATTTAGATTACTTTATGTTGTTGTTGTTTGATTTTTTGCTGAATAGTAAGGGCTTCATGACTTTATGGATCTGCTATTTCGTTAGAGTTGGTAACGAGATAGCAGATCCGATCAGAAGTACTTATTTTATTACTTTGCAATCGTCTAATACCCGTGGCTAGGGGCCTGTGGCTAAGTAATAACAGCCGCACAGGTCGATCCATCATGCAGGTTAAGCTACGCCTGCCACGGTTGGTCTGTGGATGGGTGACCATCTTTACATACCGAGACCACTCCGTGTCTCGGAAAGCACGTTAAGCCGTTGGTCCCGGCTGTCTTTCGTGGATCTTTGACAGTCGTTACGGGTAGTCAGAAGCCCGAAAATCTGACAACCAGTCTTACCAAGGCGTACCGTATTACTTACCCAATAACTGTGTTGTGGAGGTCAGATAGGCAGTCGCTCCATGTAAAATACAGATATTCAGCTGGATCCGGTTAGACTGGAAGCCGACCCCAACATAGTTGGGAAAAGGCTAGGCAGATGATGATGAATCGTCTAATACCTACTAGTAGTTGTTAGAATTGTAACTTGATCTAAGTAAACAGAGACTATAATATAATGTGTTTCTAAAAGTCTGTTGTTGGGTTGATGATCTAAGAATTCAGATATTACCAGTTATTTGATTATTCATTTTAAACTACTCTGTACTAACGAATCCAGTTTATTTAACTCATAAAATATCTATCTTAACATTTAATAAAATAGTAACGAAGTCAAAACCGTATATTGAATATTTTTGGAAAAAGTAATTGCTACGATTGCTGTGGTCTGATGCCGAAAATATAGTTTTTAGAATTTTTGTCCGTTCGTCTGGATGTATGTTCTTGATTAGCGCAAAAACGGCTGAACAGATTGGGATGACATTTGGAACACATATATAATAGTTTATAACGTGACGTTAATCCTAGTAGTACGATCCCGTGAGATATTTTCCGAGATACACCCAGGCAAAGCCGCGGGCAAAAGCAGTACCTACACAATAATCAAGTCCATATGAAACCATTATCAATTAAAATACCCTTCTGACAGATTAAGCAATTATTAAAATTCGAGGTACTGTACCACAAACCATGCTAGCCGTAATATTGACCAAATCCCAGAAAGCGCTATTGGTATTAATTCGAACAAAGTTGGCGTTTATTATTTAACCATTTATGTTCAATCAATCTTTCAACTCAGCCTATCGCAGTCCACTGCTGGGCATAGACCTCTCCCAGGCTAGGCCATAACACCCTGTCTCCCAGCTTTCAGCATCCAATCTGTCTCAGCCACAATAACACTTTGCCTGACCTGAGAATCGAATCTAGGACCCCACGGTCAGTAGCATGATAAACAATGAGATGATAACTTATAATGAAGTTGGAAGACAACATGCTCCTACAAATAAATTGGGGAAAAGGCAAGATAAAGATGGTTTGAAGTACAAATGGATTCATGGAGTTCATAATTATAGCATAATCAACCTATAATGTTCCCACTGCTGGGACACAGGCCTCCTCTCTGTGAGTGGGATCACCAAGCAAGCCCAGTGCGAGTTGGTAGATGTCACATGTCTTTGATTTTGTTGTTTTAGAACATGCCGGTTTCCTCACAATGTTTTCCTTCGCCGTTTTGAGAGCAGTGGTGATGAATAATTTACACAAAGTACCTAAAACGCTTGTCTGGGTTCGAACGTACGACCTACAACTCGTAAGTCGTGGCTGTTACCTTCAGTACTCCATGGACCAATTGATATTTGACCAATATTGGTCTATGGGGAAAATTACATGTTTCCATCGTCCAAATACCAACTGGACTATGGAGAACACAGGCAGTTCTGGCAGTTTGAGTAATTTACGCGGCCTACCCAAATGTCCTTTCTTTGGTTTTGTTAGTCGAATCGTTGAACTCCTCAAGTTCTGAGTTGAGCTGCACGATTTTTGACAAATGCGTGCACTGACTGGACAGGTCCGCTCAATCTGTGTAGTTCTTTCCCCAAAAGACCATTTCAGACACCAATCTACATGGTCTTCACATGATCTGACCAAGATTTTGTCTGGACTTTAAAAGAGATTGTGAGCTCTGAGTTTGTTTCGGCCTTTCTTCTCAGAGTAGTCAGATAGGAAACGACGACCTCATCTAGCATTAAAAAAATATGATTGACGTGCAAAAGTGTTTGTACAAACCTACTTACAGAAATAAATCATTTATCACTACCAACGCCCAAGGTCATCACTGCTCCAAAAGTTCATATATCCATACAAAATCTGAATGCTATAAGTAATTGAATACAGGTACCGATAGTGTTTGCAAATCGATTTAATCACGATTGTGTATTTGATTCGTTCTGAAACGTGACGTTTCCACCGATTGCGGTATTGTAACAAATGTTTTGTTTCCGCGACTATTTCAATAAACGTATTTTAGTATAGAACCGGGATTTGTTAAACAAAGCTTTTAGTACAAATATTTTTACAAGGCGACGTTATCGCTCAGCGATAAAGCTCTTTAAAAAAAAGAAAAAAAAAAGTGCAAATATTTACTTTTTATAGAAGCTGGGTAAATATGTAGTTTAACGCTGACTGGTCTCGAAATTATTTTATGGAACAGTGTTTACTTACAAAAGGATACGTGTTTGTATTATCACAGCCACAAAATATAGGATTATCTGGGTGCTTACCTGTGTTCATTTACCAGGGCAGCAATTTAATTTGTAAGCATTATATGAGTTTTTTTTTTGTTTGCCGGAGAACCTTTTTTAAGCTGCTGAAACAGACAAATAGCTACAATAAAACTGAAACACAACATATTCAGGAAAATTTATCACTATCCAAATGTTTATGAACTTGTTCATATTCATGGGTAGAACATCCCATAAAAATTTGGATGGTGATAAAAAATGTTCCTGTATACACTACCTACATTGGAACTATAGATACCATAGAAAATGCTAATAGGTACAGTACAGCCGAATGCCATTAATTTTATCAAACGCAAACCACAACGCGTTGGATGTGGTTTCAAAAGCGTGTCAAAGCTCAAATTATAATGCTACAGGGATCATCAGATTCATTCTATAATATTTATTGTTTCATAATTCGGAACACAACAATAGGAACCTACTGATTGGTGGCAAACATTGTTAAGTACTAAGTATGCTAGTACCTACTAGTTCGGATGACCCCTTTCACAAGTACCTCTACTAGTATAAGTCACCTAGGGTGACGCCCACCAGTGCATCCGGTTAGACTAGAAGCCGACCTCAACATAGTTGGGAAAAGGGTAGGCAGATACGATACGATACAACAATACGATACGTTTAAAGTTTAGGAAATAAAATACAAGATTGTATTGTTCCTTACACAATGAAGCAGACCAAAGCAACATTTTACAACAAGACGACAGACGAAATTCAACCTTTTGTATAAATTTTATGAGCGATACAAAGATCCTGTGCTCTGCCACACGAAATAACTACGAGTTTAACGTATACATATTTCTATGAACGAAATAATAAATGTAGAGTATATACATATATTATACAGAACACATTTTATACACAAAATTCATCCGTAGATTTTTATTGGCGCCCAACTGGGCCATTCGTTATAGCTACCGACAGTGATTAATAAACAATTATTTAACAAGACTTATAAAATTAAATATTCGTATTATGAGCTGTCAGTTTTAAATCGTACACTAAAAAAAAGTTTCCGACAAACTGAGAACCTCCTCCTTTTTTTGAAGTCGGTTAAAAACGGGCCCAGTTGGGCGCCAATAAAAATGTAATAACGGATGTTTTTTATTATTATCTAACATGTTCGCAAATATTATGTTGCACTTTGAGAAAGCCATCTCTTATCGATCTTCTCATATTTGGTATCATCTCGCTTCATCACTATCATTATTTCAGACGGTATCTCGGTAGTCTCGGTATTGAGCTAGACATCCCCTAGCATCGCCACTTCGACCGGTTCTGTGTTTCTAGCATCCGGCCCATTCCTGCGATCCACAAGATCATCGGTTGCATATACTCACACAAAACCCATGCCTTTTATATAATAAAGGGAGAAATAGAGCATCCAGTTGGGTATCATTTAAGCTATCACCAATTTAATTAGTTTTGTGTTTCTTAAATAATAGGGTTTGTCCTCCAAATAGTAGATCTGTCACCAAAATGTAGTCACCAAACAATGCAAGTGACCTAACCAAACCGAACCTCGGGGTGCCCTTCGCTCGCTCTTGCATCCTATGTCGACGGAGCCCCGCTTCGCGGGGCCCCTATTTCTGTGTAAAGGGTTTAAAGTAACCTAACCAAACCGAACCTCGGGGTGCCCTTCGCTCGTTCTTGCATCCTATGTCGACGGAGCCCCGCTATCTGAGAACGAAAATATTTCGTGGCGATAGATCTATTTATTAGGTGATACAAATATTTCGTGGCGATAGATCTATTTATTAGGTGATACAACTTGATGACAAATATAAATTTTGGTATAGAAAATATAGTTCCCCATCCAGTTTGCCTGAAAATTCTGAGAAGCAATATAATAATCACTGCCAATGAAAATGTCATTTATCAGTGAAGACAGTCCTAATCTTAAGAAATGACCAAAGATCAATCAATCTACCTAGCCTTTCCTAACTATGTTGGGGTCGGTTTCCAGTCTAACCGCATGCAGCTGAACATCGGTATTTTACACGGAGCTGCGACAGCCTATCTGACTTCCACAACTCAGTTACTGGGTAACACGATACCCGGTAATATCCATGCTAATATTATAAATTCGAAAGTAACTCTGTCTGTCTGTCTGTATGTTACCTTTTCACACCTAAACCACTGAACCGAATAGATATAGTTTGAATCCCGGGAAAAGACATAGGATAGTTTTATCCCGATATTCCCACGGGATCGAAACTTATGCGGGTGAAACCGCGGGGCGCAGCTAATAACGACATAAAGATTTAAACTTGACTCAATTTAAACGCAGCTTACATAATTTTTTAATAGACAAATGCTACTATACCATTGAAGAATTTCCTGCTAACAAAATTTCTTGTGACTGATCCTGTATTTATAATTAATTATAATGTAATATTCTTATCTAAAGACTTTTAATTTATTAGAATTGTATCGTACTTATATAATGTTTTATTTATTTTCTAATAGTGTTAAATGAATAGTATAGTCCTAAAGAGTACCGCAAAACGGGGCTACTTTGACTTCCAGGGTTACTTTGACAGATTTTGTAGCTACGTTGACAGAGCGCCAAAATCGGTTTTCACGTCTGCTCAGCAAGTGTGCGTGACCTCGAGTAATATTGCGCGAGGCGCGGGATGTGGGGAACGCGTCATAGCGTTGTGATCGGCCTGCTCAAAGTAACCCTGGAAGTCAAAGTAGCCCCGTTTTACTGTAGATTTTTGAGTTTCTATAAAATATCTGTAAGACTTGTTATGTCACTAAAAATCGCACTCATAAATACTTTGACTTTAAACATTGGTAAGAAATAATCACCAGGATAATAAACCAAAACATCATACATTTTATATCTCATGAAATAAAACGGAAAAGCTGTTCCGGTAATGATGCGATCCGAATTGTTTAACAACAAAGTTATGGTCTTGAAAATGGCGAACAATCAAAGTCCAAGGAATTAGTTTAGCTGGATTTTTATTGATTTTGAGATTGTAAAACGAAGATATTATTACTCTCTTCAAATTGGGATCGAGTCATTAATCTTTACAAAGTTGCAGTATTTCGTTTACAACACTGCAGTAAGTTCGACATTAAGAGTACCTAAAGCAGTTTAGGAGCTGTAAAGAGAATATAGCGATTGCAGTCATAAATACAGGTATACTGTCGACTTTATCAATAAAATAAATAATAGTAATAGTAACATTTACGAGTATATGGCATAACTAAGAGAGTGGAACTCTTTACTTGCATCTGTTTTTCCGAGCGCATACAACCCGAATCTCTTCAAAGTGAGAGCAAACAGGCTTCTTCTGGGTAAGCTTGCTCCATCGTCGACTTTGTCTCTGTCACCTTTGACCTAGGCTAGAGTCAAGAGCAAGCCCATTTCAATAAAAAAAAAAAAACTAAGTACACAGAAATAAAGGCTGGCACTTAATTTTAAGCGTGCAAATAGCCTGCAGTAACACATTATCAATCGGAATCGGTTTCATTTTGACAGTTCAACAACATTCATTGCGTTATTTACGTGTTGAGCAGACAAATTTTTCGAACTTTGAAGCAATGGATTAGCAATTTGCTTCAAATATTCCGATTGATAGTGTGTTACGCATAGAGTGCTGGTACAAAATAAATGATTAATGATCCCCCCCCTTGCTAAGAAGAACCTGTGTTACAGGAGTCATCAATCTATCCATTATGAATGTTAAAATAGTTACAAATTAGTCATGTTCATAATCAGTTCTTTAATGTTCCCACTTTTGGGACACAGGCCTCCGAGAGGGAGTGTGCCGTAATCCACCACGCGGGCCCAGTGCGGATTGGTACTTAATTACAAGTAACTATCAGCGCCCCGCGGTTTTACCCGCATAAGTTTCCCGTGGGAATATCGGGATAAAAACTATGCTAAGTCCTTTCCCAGGACTCAAACTTTCTCTATCGGTTCAGCGGTTTAAGCGTGTAGAGGTAACAGATAGACAGACAGACACGCTTTCGCATTTATAATATTAGTATGGATGTGCACTTTTGTAAAAAGTACTTAGAAGAATAGTAAAATTAATTACAAGGACAACAAACTTGGGAAAAATGAAAAATGGGTTTAAATTAATTATAACTGGGAAAAGGGAGTATCTATATATTTATGTGCCGTGTATGTGTGTGTGTTTGTATGAGTGTAGCTATAAATATGTGAGCAGCAAATGTTCTTGTAATTAATTTGGCGTCATGTAGTTTTTAGCTGGTAAAATGTAACATTCCACGACTATCCGAATAAGGGCAGGAATGTAATAACTAACCAAACCTAACTAACCTATGTAATATGAGAACTGAATGTTACTTTCCCGTGTATCCTAAATATACTATAAATTCTACATGGTGTGCATTAACCCGTTTCTCGCCATATCTGCAAAGCGACTTCATCAAAACTAAGCGCCTGCAAATTTTACACAGTTCATCACACGTGTTATGCCAACGTATTGCTCGTCTCAACTTTGCAGGCGCTCCACACTCAATAGCATTGCAGCGCGCTGCCAAGTAATATAATAACAGTTTAAGGGAAGCTTGTTAAACGGAATTTGGTAGTGCTCGTTCAGAAAATTGGAGCTAGAAAACCTTCTTATATAAACAGTTTAGTTTTACGTATAGTGAGCTACAATCAGTACTTAAGTAAGAAAGTCTTAAGTAAGTACTGGTTGTAGCTTTCGTCGTCAAAATCACAGTTAAAAGTTGTTCATATAATACGTGTAAAGT
The DNA here is from genome assembly GCA_947508005.1 of Amphipoea lucens. NCBI lineage: Eukaryota > Metazoa > Arthropoda > Insecta > Lepidoptera > Noctuidae > Amphipoea > Amphipoea lucens. Next base: position 17,411,443 of record OX382374.1, read on the forward strand.
GCCCAACATGTTAACGAATATTTTTTTAAAACGGCCAGACTCCAATATTCTGAATAAAAATTTGGATCAACTCTATAGTATCAAGTGTAAAAGGATAAGAAAAGGGAAACAGTTATGAAACACAATTTGAATATACTTATTACATTGTATTACAGATCTGACCCCTTGTCCCAAAACAATTTAGGTACAACAAAAAAGTATTACAAAAAAACTACCCTTTCTCGGAGTCTATCTGACCCAAATCAAAAATGCTGACAGTAACCATAGATATAGACTAGTAAAAAGTAAAACCTACTCGTCAAAAAAAAAATACTCCCTTGTCTCTGCTCGAAACATACTTGCTTATTTTACAGACTTTACTGTCACTAAAACCTTTTTATTGAAAAGCAAAGTTATTTTTGCCATCCAAAAACTAAACTGTTCGGAAAAATGAACTTTATTGTTGAAAAAATAAGGTTGGTCTAGTTTAATTTTGCTAGAACAGCTAGGTGGTAAATTGACTCATTATTTTTTGTGGTCTCTCTCATTCGCACTAATGAGATTTCGCGATATCGCTCCTTTAGGGTCGCTGGGCATTGGACTAACTATGATTACAGAGCTTTTGTAGGTACCCTGAATTAGGAACTCGGCTCATATTGTTTTTGCACAACGACGTATGAATTTTATTCGTAGCTTTGCTGAAAATTTGCTGAAATGGAACTAGACGGTGTTAAGTTTTTCTTTTGCTTTTTGTAGCAGGTAGGTAAAATGTCTGATAGACCAATTTCATCGGCTAGATATTATCCCTTAGGTTGCAAAAGAATAAAATTGAACTTTGGTTTAAGTTTGTTTATTTTCCTAATTCGTGCTTATAATTCGATTTACGCAGCAAAACAATCGCCCTTCGAGACAGTGAAAACCTAAGGGGAAAACCTACCAACGTCCTCTTAGGGCAAATATAATATGGAAAATCTTAAGCAATTAATTTAAAAAAAAATTAAAGACGGGTTGCACTCCGGGAGTGCCGGCAGAAGTGAAAATTTTAATTTTAACGTTGAAATAAATCAACTATTAATTGAATTAATATAACTCATTTTCTTTCGCTATTTCTTCGACACTTTTTTCATTAATAGATGCACTTTGTTCAATTTCCATATTTTAAACACTTTATATACACGAATTTTACGAATACACAGCAGTGTGGCCACTACACAGACGGTCGAGCCATCAGCTGTCACCATCCATGGATGCGCGTGACACGCTGTAACATAAACACACACGAACATCCGCGCAAGCGCCCTGCGCCGCCTAAACGAAACAGCAGGCATACATTTTCGCCGCGCCGTATTTCTACGGCGCTGATTAATCTGACAGGACTAAACTAAAATTTATCTTCTGTCCTTTTTTTTTAAATTAAATAGAAAAAAAAGATGAGTTTTATACTTTGTGAACAAGGGAATCGGCACCAATATTGCACAACAGCTAAAAACGTAAAAACTAGTCCAGTACACGGCTACCCTAATGAAATTGCCGATGAAAATACCTTTCTGTAACTAATTAACGTGAAACGGTTTTGTTCGTGAACCCAACTTTTTTGCAATTTTCTCATTTATTCAGATTATCTATACGTTCTACTTTTTCAATGAATACGTTGAATTAGGTCTTTTATTAGAACTTTTAATAAGATACGCCGCGACTTACGAACTGTAGGTCGTAGGTTCGAACCCAGACAGGCGCCTTACTTTGTGTAAATTATTTCATCACCACTGCTCTCAAAACGGTGAAGGGAAACATCGTGAGGAAACCGGCATGTCCTAGAAACATCAATTCGAAGACATGTTGTGAGGGCAATGGTGTTCGTTGGGCGATGGATGGAAATAATTGATAATGACTGTGTTTTCCCAATAAAAGAATATAATGAAATTAATTAAACGTACAAGAATAAAGCAATAAAATAATAATGTGACATTCTTCTTGTCAAAATATGGTAAGAAAAGAAAAACTAAAGAGGGCGCGCATGTCATGTGCGCGCCTCGTTCGCGCAGACTTCTGGAATGATCCACGCATCTTCATACGCCGTTTGCATGTGTGTGCATGCATATTATGCAAGGCGTTACCACATGTGACATCTCCAACCCGCACTGGGCCCGCGTGGTGGATTACGGCCCACTCCCTCTCACAGAGAGGAGGCCTGTGTCCCAGCAGCTCGGAACATTATAGGCTGATTATGTTATTTTTGGTTAATTGAGTGTTGATTTTACATTTAATCAAATTATTATTTCAAAGGCCATTGAATATGCATTTTTGAATGTCAAAAACAAGCAAAAACTTCTTTACAATAAAAATCGTCTTCCAAAAAATCACCATAAAGTAAAAAAAAATTACTTTAGTTTAGAAAGCAAAAAAGAATCACGTTAATCGGCACTGATCGACAGTGATCAAGCTACACTTACCGCGGTTGGTCCGTGGATGGGTGACCATCTTTACATACCAAGACCCCTCCTTGGTCCCGGCTGTTATTCGTGGATCTTCGACAGTCGTTACGGATCGTCAGAAGCCCGAAAGTCTGACAACCTGTGTTACCAAGGGGTATCGTATTACCCAGTAACTGGGTTGTGGAGGTCAGATAGGCAGTTGCTCCATGTAAAATACTCAGCTGCATCTGGTTAGACTGGAAGCCGACCCCAACATGTTGGGAAAAGACTAGGCAGATGATGAACTGACGAAAAATTTCTACGCTTGTGCTGAATACCGTAAACCGGGAGGTTACTTTGAATCACGGGGTTAATTTGATAGAAACTTCTTATCGACATAAAATTGCAAATTGCGTAAATCGGAACAAATTTTGGTAGAATTTTTTTTTCGGATGACTACACTGGTAAACTGTCACAATCCTTTTTGCGGGTGCGCTGGTGATGACACGTTGTTTCATGCAAAAAAAGGTAAGTTTTTTATCAATACCGATTTTTACCAGATAAAATTATTTATTGGGGCTACTTTCAGATTCTATGTTAAAAACGGGGGGTTCCAAAGTAACCCCAGAATCATTTTAACTTTTATCACTTTGTTTTATTTTTTTTTCTGAAAAACTAATCGATTTTTTTGATTTTTTTTTTTTACTTTTACAGAGAGAACTATAAAAACCGATTATTAAATTTTTTTTAGAACCACACATTCAAAAATTACAGTCAATTAAAGTTCAAAATTGATCAAAGTAACCTCAGTTTACCGGTACATGTTTAAAATTTGCGCGTCAATATCCGTGCCACCCTGCATACCGAAAAACAACTCACAACAGTCCGGGCTGAACTCCGAGTGTGAGGTAACCTCCTTTCTCCTATATTTTAACATAATTTTAAGTAAGAATGATGTACACTCACTTTATCAAGATATACGACTTTACCACCCCGAATGACCATACAATACTCTAAAGTTGAGAATACACAAGGTGGGATATTTTGGAATAGTCCTGCTCCTGCATGTAAAGGTTTGCGGAATGGCTTTCATTTTGACAGTTCAACTACATTTATTGCCTTATTTGCGTAGTTGAGCAGACAAATTTTTCCAACATAATTACTCTCAATGTTAATAATTTCATCTAAAAAACTAGTATTATAAAAAACATTTAATTTTTTGTATGTTTGTTTGTTACGCTTTGACGCTAAAACGGCTGAACGGATTTGGATGAAATTTGGCGTATGGGTAGACTATGACCTAGATTAGGACATAGGATACCTTTCACCCCGATTTTCTCACGGGATCGAGACTTATGCGGGTGAAACCGTGGGGCGTTGCTAGTAAAATATATTTATGTACTTACTTAGGTACGCCTAGACTAGTGTATACGCAACTTAAAAATTACACCCAAAAAAGGGTATACATTACAGAAATTACGATCTCAAAATTACAGGATTATCTGAATAAATGTGCGTGTAATGGGTAAAGGGCTACATTAAAATGTCTGCGGAACCACATCGGAATATTTATTACTCTACTTAACCATTCTATACAAGGTGTGGATCTGGAGAATATGCGAGGGAATATATGTGTTTTATCCTTAGGAATGGTAGGAAGCTTGCCTTTATGCTGACTTTCGAAGAGATAGGTTATAAAAACTGCAGTGTTGGGAGTTTGAAAATCTGTTTAACCATTGTTCTAATTTTTAACGAGCCCTTGAAAAATGTATGCTTTATTTAAAAAAAAGATAGAAAAAAATATTGTTTTATTATTTAGAAAAAAAACATTACGTGATTGGTCGGGGGATCCCCGTGTAAGTATCACGTAAGGAACTTCGTTCCTGATTTGACTTGCACACACACACTCGTATAATACAAAGAGACAGAGAGAGAAAGTCGCATGGAGGGGGTGGGGGTGGCGTTGTAGATACCGATCTACAACGCCACATGCGCACAACTCGTCATACTGACGTCACGCAAATCCTGCATCTCGCAAGCAGAGTTTACCGCGAAACTAGCATAGATACAACAGCCCAGCATGAATCATCGGGCAGTTGCCCGCCAGACACGACACCCGTCTGGTCGGAGGATCCTCCCTTTTCTATAGAGTATGAGTGAACTTTACACCCTGTTCCTCATACCTTTATAACAACATCGCTAAACGCATCGCTCGCGCATCGCATCGCAATAACATCGCTTCATTGTTATAAATTGAACTAAGTTAGCGATGTTATTGGTTAGTTTCACACACATCCCTCGCTACGCATCCTCGCTCATCTCTAGTAGAAATGCAGCCTTATTGTGTGTTACCTTTAGCCTTTTTTTTGTGGGTGGGAAATCATCAAATGACCCCTCCCGCTCTGGGTGGAGCGGAAGGTAGTGTCAGACTCTTACTGACTAAAACCCACCCGTGTTCCTTCCTCAGCCCTTTATGTTCCGGGGTAGCGGTAACCCTTTCGGACAATCCCGCACCCTCGGCAGGCTTCGGCCCTAACAGGCCCCATCCATTATGCTGACATCTCTTTGAGGCGCGCGTGGAACACATACGCGCCGTCCGGCACGGGCCTGGTCCTGATCGGACGGTGAGCTACCCATTACTCGTTTGAACCTAGCCTTAGAAAAACAAAATTTTACGAAGAAAGAGCGTAATACTTAGCCAATGTTATTAGAATTTTTATAGGTACTACCCTCCTAGGGTACTTTAATTTTGCGTTAATTTAAATCCCCTATAGCATAATGTTTTACAATTTTTTTCATTAGGTAAGTGCCGCCGCGGCAAGCATTCATTGTGTTTTAATTCTTTGCTAAAAACGCGTTTTTCAAGGATTTTTTCTTTCATATTTTTGAAAGGCTTTTCGTTGTGGAGAGACGGATAAGTGTTAATCGGATTTACGAAGAGGGTTCTTTACATCTAGATAAAAAATGTTTGTTGTAGGAAACATATCAGGAACAGAGGACTTAAATCTTCATTGTGTTCTTTTTTCGTATCAATGAATTTATAGAGGATTTAGGAACAGGGTGTAAAGTTCACTCATCCTCCAAAGAAAAGGGAGAATCTTCCGACTAGACGGGTGTTGTGTCTAGTGGGCCAGTGCCTGACGATTGATGTCGGGACGTTGTTTATATGCTAGTTGCGCGGTAAACTCTGCTTGCGCGATGCAGGATTTTTGCGTGTCATCAGTGTGATGCGTAGTGTTCGCGTGGCGGAGTAGATGCCGCCACTAAATAGAACCTATTTCACTAAAATACAACATAGTCAGCGTATAATTTTCCTACTGCTGGGACCCAGGCCTCCTCTCTGTAAGAGGCGAGGTACGAAGTTCGACGGGTCAGCTAGTAAAAAATATTTGAGGTTTATTTTAATGAAATCCTAAATAACTAACACTACCTATAGTAACTTAGGGTTTAGTATGTAGATTTTTTGTCACTGGTGTGAATTGAGCTTGTAGCGACACTAGCGAGGCGATTTGCTGATTCGCATTTTTGATATCGTAAAGAGACGTCAGAGCCAGGCTCGCCAGTCGCTTACTTACCTCCGCCCAGCCACGTCCTATTTATTGTAATAATAATATAATATAACCGTGTAATGGTGAACGTTTATTAAACTTCCATAGTATTCAGTATAAACCAAAGCATATCATTTCTGGACCCTAATAACACGCACAACAAGTGGTGACCCCGAACGTTTGAGGAAATAGTTTAGTGATGTTTATATATATCTTATAAAGACGGCCCAGACAACTGGAGACCGCAAATGTATCAGGATTTTGCGTATTTAAAGATTAAGATAGCGTGTAAGGAATATTACGCGACATATTGAATTGTGTAAGTGATGTCGTACAAGTAAAAACCAGTGTATATGAAAAATTTGTATTTAAGTTAATAAAATTTTTGGAGAAAGGGGGGGTGTGATGTAGCGACACTAGCGAGGCGATTTGCTGATTCGCATTTTTGATATCGTAAAGAGACGTCAGAGCCAGGCTCGCCAGTCGCTTACTTACCTCCGCCCAGCCACGTCCTATTTATTGTAATAATAATATAATATAACCGTGTAATGGTGAACGTTTATTAAACTTCCATAGTATTCAGTATAAACCAAAGCATATCATTTCTGGACCCTAATAACACGCACAACAAGCTCTAGAAGGTCATATAGGCAGTCGCTCCATGTGAAATACGGATATTCAGCTGCATTGGCTTAGACTGGAAGCCGACCCCAACATAGCTGGGAAAAGGCTAGGCAGAAGATGGTGTAGATTGCGCTCATGGCACTAGATATCAATGCGTTACCGACTTCTGAAGTAAGAAATACCACATATTATTTCTATACAAACTACAGGACCCTAAAAAATCTGTAAAGTATAATAAACCAGTTTTGTAAGGACGAACGCTGAATTGAAGATGTTCGACTAATTTTCTCTGTAATTACTTAATGTATTTAGATTTCCATCAATTTTGCATAATGGCTTCGCATTGTTTTAGACATTAGCCCACGAATCCCATTAAATCGTAAGGGGAGGCGTTTTGCTCTCCGGTCGTGTCGGATTGCCGTTCTATCGGACTATGAGAGTGAGGGAAGAGAGAGTGCACCTGTGTCTGCGCATACACTTATACACTACTAGCTTCAGCCCGCGACTTCGTTCGCGTGAAACTTCCCCGAGCCACCCCGTCGTATCGCATCACCCGCCCGCGCTATCACTTAATGTTCTTTTTTACTTTTTTTCTTTTTGCTCGGCTCCTAAGGGTCATAGCGTGATGTTAAAAAGCCTATAGCCTTCCTCAAGAATTGGGCTATCAAATGCAAGAAGAATTTTTCAAATCCGACTGGTAGTTCCAGAGATTACCCCCTACATACAAACTTACAAACAAATACCTCTTTATAATAGTAGTATAGATAACATCTTCCGCGATGAACGTCAGTCTCCGCTGAGATTAGCCGCCATGGTCAAAATTCGGTATTAAGGACTATTTTTGAAGTGAATAATTCTTTAGGCGCGTGGGGCATTTTTTGAGATGGGAAAAAACCATTGAATTCGCGCCACTGTAACCGTAACCGACACTGCTTCAGATGTGTTCGGCTGTCCTCGGGATGTAAGTACTCGGTTTTATTTATATCTGATATGTCAGTGAGTGATGGGTTTTGTTTTCACTTCTGTCGGCACTCCCGGAGTGCCACTGTTTTTTTTTTTTGATATCTCTCTTGGTTTGGCCTAGCCAAGAAGATCTACCCTCATTATTGTATACATATATCATGTCTGTATTCCCCGCTAGTACAGAATACTTAATAGTCCGCTGGATTAGTGTAACTGTTAGGGCTTTGCAGGTAGGCTGTCTGGTCGTTACCTGATAGATTAGAATTAGGTAAAAGAAATACTTAGGCAAGTTTCAAATATATAATACTAGCTGCGCCCCGCGGTTTCACCAGCATAAGTGTCGATCCCGTGGGAATATCGGAATAAAAAGTATCCTATGTGTTATTCTGATGTATAAGCTATATTATTGCAAAGTTTCATCAAAATACGTTCAGTAGTTTTTGCGTGAAAGAGTAACAAACATCGTCATAAACTTTCACATTTATAATATTAGCACACCCCGGACACTCTATACAACGCTCGCAAAATAATTACCTACTACTACTACTACATTAAAAAATGACGTTTGTGTACGTATGAATGTGTGCGTGAGGTACTTGTGTTTGCGAGCGCTCTTGTTAAAGAACTGCGACGAATACGCCGAAGTGCGGGGTGAGGTGCGGTAACTGATGTTAGTGCGGGGAAGGGAGTGTCCTTTCTGTACGTAGTACTTTAAGTATTCTGTGATATTAGTAAGAAGTAGGATTTTAGTAGGATAGGATAATAGGAAGTAGGATAAAATTTCGTTCCTACGAACAGAAATTCAATAATTACTGCTACACAGCGACGTAAAATGTAACCAACTATACCTAAACTCCCCAAAGACTACACGGATGCCATTCATGCTACTAATTAAACCTGAATGCAGTAGAACTACAATGTAGGTATCGTCATTTCGTTTTATGGTTGGTTTTGAAAGGGTGGGAGAGAGACAAAAATAATATAGTTAGCCATATACAATATGTAACTCATGCCCGGTTTCTGAAGAATTCTTAAACGGAGTTTAAACTTTCAATAGCTGTTGATTCGACATAATTATCTATTTAAGCGAATTCCTTCCTTATGCTCGGTTTTTGAGATTCTCAGATAAACCTTCGATAAAAATTCACTCGACTTTTAAGCTAAATTCTACCTTAATGACGTGTTCAGAAACACGATATAAAACCAATAATCACTATCGAATGGATAAACTCCGTTTAAAAACCTCAGAAACCGGGCATCAGACGCCCAATTTGAGTATGGAGTTAAAATCACAATACAATTACTAAAAATTATTTTTATAAAACTAGCTATTATTATCACGAAAATCGTGTTGACACTAGCATTACTTTGTGCGTTTAAAATTAAGTCTTATTACCTTGAAATAAGATTGAATTTTCTTTGGCTCGATCAGTATGGCAAAATACATAATTTTTGAAAAAAAAATACCTAAATTAAAAGTTACTGAAATCGATTCAGTTTTCAATTTTGAAAAAACTGCTTTGAGGACTTGCGTTTATGTTACACCTTGTATAACCGATGTATAAAGTAAATACTTATTAATTGATGACCAAAATAATGTGAATATAAAAAACTTAAAATGATTGATTATAATCACTCTGCTAAGTACTAATAATAATAATGTAAAATAAAGAAACGTTATTATTCAGAGCCTCCGACAAAACACATCCGTCACTGAACAGATTCTCAAGAATTATGAAGATTGACGCAGATTGACGAGTGACAGTGACGACGCGTAGTCGCGTAGCGGGTTGGTTACTTGCTACGATGGCGTAGCGTATGACATCACCGCGTCTGCTACGCCGTAGCAACGTAGGGGATTACAGGATCTAAACGCAAAAAACGCAAGTTTTAAAAACAATAAAAGTATATGATCAACTACAGTAAACAAAATCATAAAAATATATGATATTCTTCAGGATATATGCTAGATAGATAGTGTGTTGAAAACATAATACAATATTTGGTACGATAGAAAAAAATCATGAAGATACCTCTAAAAACTTTCTTTTTACAACAAAAACCATACTAATATACATACAATCATTATGATTTTTTGTCAGATTATTCTACAAGCAACATACTAAAGCACTAGTGTTTTAATTTTTTTGTCCAAACAATAGATATTTGGTAAATAGATAATTGTTTCATATTTTGCAATAAATTACCAGCGTTGTGTCATCGCGCTTCTCTTCCTTTTCTATGCAGTCCGACAGTGACCGCGCTTTAAGTCATGTAGTCCCCTTAATAAAAATTAACATACATAATTATTTACAACATGTACAACGTGTGTTTTCTTTTCGATTTTAAGAAATTTTATGTATTTTGGGGCCGGTTTTTCAATCGTCAGTTAACCTTTTACATTCTGACGAATAAATAAAGTGGTTGTCAAACCACTCAAAAATATTTATTTATTTCAACCATCGAGCAATAGTGCTCAACATCATATTACAGGCAGTGAATAATATAATGCACAATATTAAGTAGAGAAAGGTGTCTGAACGAAATCAAGCAGTAAACCCGAGAGTCCCGAGTTACAGATCAGCTGGCGCCCTTAAATAAGGTCCCATTAAAATAGATGGACAGACTTTTATAATTCACTAGCTGCGCCCCGCGGTTTCACCCGCGTAAATGTCGATCCCGTGGGAATATCGGGATAAAAATTATCCTATGTCCTTTTCCGGGACTCAAACTATATCTATACCAAATTTCATCTAAATCGGTTCAGTGGTTTAGGCGTGAAGAAGTAACAAACATATAAACACACACACACACACACACACACTCACAAACTTTCGCCTTTATAATATTAGTGTGATTCAGACCACCAAATCAAGGATAATAGTAAAAAAAATATATGAGAATAACGCATTAGATACTTACAAGAAAAATAATCAGCTAACGAAAATACACTAATGTGCAGGCAATCTATTATTGTAGATCAAAATAAAATCACTTTAATCAGTGTTTTTTTGCTTGGATATCTTTGGTTAGACGTACTGAGCGCTGTGTTAAAATTTGTCCATCTATTTTAATGGGACCCTGTATAGAATATTTTACTTTACACAATAGTTAAGAGTCAGGATATAAGAAAATATTTTTGAGTATATGTCTGTCCTTCCCCTTTTTAATCCATCCAAAAGTTGTCTTTAAAAGATCGCTCTTAGCGATAAGACCGCCCATTGTGTCACCCATTGTAAAGTTTCTATATTTGTCTGTAATTTATATGGTGTACATAATAAAGAGTATTCTATTCTATTCTGAATTTAAAATTGCAATTAAATATTAAATTATTATTAAAAGTTATCGAATCGCATGCATGTGCCACACAATCCTAAGGTCAAACGGGTAAAAAACTCAAAGTAGGAACTCATCCAACGAAAACCAAATAGTCTCAAAAAATATTGACATTAGGTAGATATCACTTTACAAGTCAGTGAAGCGACCTATAACTAACCTGTTAAGTTGTAAACTCAAACCTGATTTAACAATTATTATAAACTAGGTGCGCCCTGCGGTTTCACCCGCATAAGCCTTGATCTCGTAAGAATATCGGGATTACAAGTATTTTATGTCCTAATCCTGGTCATGTTTTACCCATGTGCTAAATTTCATCCAAATCCGTTCAGCAGTTTTAGCGTGAAAGCGTAACAAAGAAATCCACTTTCGCATATGTATTCTTGTGGGAATATCGGGATAAAAAACTATCCTATATCCTTTCCTGGGAATCAAACTATATCTATACCAAATATCATATAAATCGGCGGTTTAAGCGTGAAGAGGTAACAGACACACTTTCGCATTTATAATATTAATATAGTATGGATGTTACGCTCAAAGATCGAATACGCTAATTGAGCGAAAAAACAGCTCACAACGCGTAGTGGTCACACTGTAGAACATCCACATCGCAAAATTCGTGCCATGGCTCTTATGGTAATGGTCACGACGCGTTGTGGCAATCACAGAAGGACCAGATAGCGTAATTCGTGTCGTGGCTATCATGCTGTACGACCACAATGCGTTGTGGCAATGAAGAAACGCCAGGGCGTGATTATTAATTCAATATTTTTCAGAAGAAGTGTCCAGCGGTCGAGGTCAATTTATTTAAAGGTTTTTATAGTTGATCGATTAAATATCGTATATGTAGGTATAACAAACTTGTTTAAACGATTATTTATATGCAAGTTTTCCTGTATCTTCTTTGCATTCCAACCAAGCTGCTAATGGTATAGAAACATGTTTAAATGACTTTTCCTCGTTATGACGAATTAGGAATGTAGTCGTCTGGTCTGTTGTTTTTTTTCCTACCACCGTATAGACACCGTATCGCCTTTCGCCTCGCCGTCAAACAGGCGTCAACCTAACGTAAGCACGTAACCAAAGCGGATCAGATGCTCCGGTACGTCGACTCGGCTACTGCTAGGCGACGCCGCGCTTATGACTCGCCGACCACTGGTTGAAGGTGCAGCAGACAGGCCGCGGGAGGGGCGAGAGGGGCAAGTGTAGACGAAGAAATGTAAGTTCGGGTAGTACGGAGAGACGTAAGCGCGGGGACGACGAGCCGTAACGTCCAAAACAACCTAGCTGACTACTCGGAGAAGAAACACCGAAACATACTCAGAGGTCTCTTAGCATCCAGATACATTATCTTAGACAGTTCTAGATGCTATTAGGATAGTTTCCTAAAAAGGATCCTGTCCTAGGCCTGAAATGGATAGGATAGCTCTAGCTCTTATCCTTTGCAGAACTAAATTGAAAGATTCTGGGAAATGAATTGCCTCAAGAAGAGATATATTTCTGCGGCATGTCATCATCTGTCTAGCCTTTTCCCAACTATGTTGGGGTCGGCTGCCAGTCTAACCGGATGCAGCAGAACACCAGTATTTTACATGGACCGACTGCCTATCTGACCTTTACAACCCAGTTACTGGGTAATGCGATACCCCTTGATATGACTGGTTATCAGACTTTCGGGCTTCTGACTACCCGTAACGGCTGTCAAAGATCCACGAATGACAGCCGGGACCAACGGCTTAACGTGGTTTCCGAGGCACGGAAGGGTCTCGGTATGTAAAGGTGGCCACCCATCCACAGACCAACCACGGCAAGCGTAGCCTAACCTGATCGATCGGCCTGTGCGGCTGTTATGCCACGGGCCCCTCATGTATTTCTGCGGCATGTGTCATACCAAATATGTATAATGATTCTAGATTATAGGGAATATGGACTAGGATAGAATTTCGAGAATACTTTCCTGGTCTAAGAAAAACATCCGGCAAATAAATTAAAAGTTTTATTAAAATATGTAATGCTGAGATTCACAATTATGTCCTTAGGCTATAGCAATGAAGCCGTTGGCTTGCTTGTCTTGCTTTTTAATAAATAAAAAAAGACCACGTAAGAGATGGCGGGACGAGCTGGATAGGCTCCGTCAAAACTTGAAGGAAGACCCGCGGGCTCGCGAAAGTTGGAAGGAGTGGAGGGAGGGCTTCGCCCAGGAGTGGGACAGCGTAGGCTAGTAAAAAAAAACCTTTAAGACCTTGCTCCATATGATGTTAGTCATGCAGAGTATTTTAGCTCGTAAAACGGGGCTACTTTGAACAGGCGGGGCTACTTTGACCAGGCCGATCACAACGCTATAACGCGTTCCCCACACCCCCCGCGCCTCGCGCAATATTACTAGAGGTCACGCACACTTGCTGAGCACAAGTGAAAACCGATTTTGGCGCTCTGTCAAAGTAGCTCCAAAATCTGTCAAAGTAACCCTGGAAGTCAAAGTAGCCCCGTTTTGCGGTATCTGCTGCACTCATCGGACGCACCGGGTACATGTTCATGTACCCAATGCGCCATGATGGCGCAACATGGCTTATCACTGATGACCTTGAGAATGCCGTTGTCGCTCCGACGCACACTGCGTATCATGAACGCAATCCTTTTTCGCAAGATTTTATTGAAACCATAAGTATGTGCTTCGGCAAACATTCCTGACGCACTGCAGTAACGTGGAAGCCCCAACATCATTCTATAGGCATTATTATTGACACCAGTCAACGAAACACGTCGCAGACACTTCGTGTTTAGTTAGTTTTTAGTGTAATTATAATGTCTTTATAGTATTTTTAAGTTATATTAATATTGTATTGTATATGTTTGAATAGTGAATTTTGTTCATATTGATGGGTAGAACACCCTGTAAAATTTGGATGGTGATAAAAAAATCTTCCTGTATAATATTTTCGAGAGCAGAATTGATTATACTATTAGGACAGGTCTTTGACCAGCACTAGACGTCATATGGCTTCTTCTATAGTAAGCAGTCTTCGTATCTCTTGAGCCATCTCCTTCCATTCACCGACCGGTTCAAGGGAGCGCTACAGTCGTATCCTCCGTTACCGTTCACCATCATGTAATCATAGCAGTCCGTGACGCCATCGCTGTTGCAGTCCTGGAATTAGTAGATTCATTAAGTTACGTTCTTCATCATCATCTGCCTAGCCTTTTCCCAACTATGTTGGGGTCAGCTTCCAGTCTAACCGGATGCAGTTGAATACCAGTATTTTACATGGAGCGACTGCTTATCTGATCTCCACCACCCAGATACTGGAAGCCCTTGGTAAGACTGGTTGTCAGACCATCGCGCTTTTGACTACCCGTAACGACTGTCAAGGAATGACAGCCGGGTCCATCAGCTTAATGTGCTTTCCAAGACCACCCATCCACGGACCGACCGCGGCAAGCGTAGCTTAACCTGGTCGATCGACCCGTGCGGCTATTATTACTTAAAGACCACCCATCCACGGACCGACCGCGGCAAGCCTGATTGGTCGACCCATGTGGCTGTTATTACCTAGCCATAAGCCCCTCCGTTACGTTACGTTCTGTTAAGAAGTTTTTTTTTACCCTATTTCACAATTTTTGTAAAGGAATAATCCTGGTAAAACAATTAAATGGGTATACAGGGTGAATTTAAATTAATGGGCATCCTTTTTAGGGGCCATTGTACTCATCGTTATGAACAACTTTTACTAGGGAACTAAGCCTAAAATCGCGAAAAAAAATCAGCTGTTCCTTGCATTTATGTTCACATAACTCGTCAAAATGTAGGGGATTATTCCACTTTGCCCCACCGGCCGCCCCACTGGTGGGGCAAAGTGGAATGTCAAAAATTTTGCCGTGGAATCTGCCCCACTAAATCGAAATAGTGGGGCAGATTCCACTGCTTTAAAATCCTGTTGGATTCTGCCCCACTAGGGTTGGCGCCTTAGAATAAACGTACAAACATTTTATTTTCGCAAATTTTTATTAATAAAATATAACTATGTACACTAAACTTTTAAAATCACAGATATTATGCGATTTTAAATTAAATTAAATATTTGTTTATTAATGGCAACTAGATTTGTTTTTACTACTTTATTTAAGCTTAAAATCACAAACAGAGCACGATTCGTCCCCGTAAATAGAAAACGAAATGCTATTTATTCTAACTATTTAACTATTCAAAATCACACATTAATCATCATTCGGTATGGCATAATACAGTCTTATGATTAAGTTATAAATAAGAAACAACTTAACTAAAATAAAATCAACTAAAATCACACATACTTAATAAGCTTACATAAAATCGTTTCAAAAACAAAAAAAAAAAGACGTATTATACGTTGCATGGTGATTGGGGTAGCTCTCAACACAACAAATATTGTGCCATTCGTGTACGCTGTTATGAGTACAAAGTCAAGAGAAGTTTACACCGCTTTTTTTTCTGTAGTAAAATCACAGATTCCGGAATTGGAACCACACTTTTCAATCGGATTTTGAGGCAGTGGCAAAAAAAGAAAAACAAAAACAAAATGTTTGCGAAAACAAGTAGCACTTAGTGCAGCTAGTTTACCCTTATTACCAGAAGAAAAGATAACTGAATGGTTTGGATTATTCCACTTTGCCCCACCGGCCGCCCCACTCCAGATGATGAAGGTTGGCATAATAAACTAAATAAAAAGATTTGCAAAATAGCCGCACAGAGTCCAGATGATGAAGGTTGGCATAATAAACCAAATAAAAAGATTTGCAAAAAAAAAAACTCCCCAGTTTATTTATACTCGTTAATGTTTTATATGAAATATAACACTTTCCATGGTTAAATCTATGCAGAACCAACCTTCCAAGCCTCGCCTTAATAAGTACATAGGTACAAAGCGATCAGAATAAAAAGAAAAAATCTATGGCATTTTTTCCAAGAAATGCCCAATTGATATATCGCCGTTTATGAGCTCAATTTGGGCATTTTTTATATTCTGATCGCTTTGTATGTATTTGTTAAGGCGTAGCTTGGAAGGATGATTCTGCATAGATTAGATGGTTCTGTTATTTTCGTTGCTATGGAAAACAGATTAGACTAATTAAGAGTAAATTCAATATAAGAAGTTTGCATTATGTAGGTACAGTAAGGGTTCAAAAGTGCATTCACACCTTACGAGTCGTATTGCTGTGACACGCGCGACGCGGTACAGCGTATATCTGTATGTGTAAACAACACGGTAACACACACCACCTACTTACTTTACACACTGTCATATCGTCGTGTACTCGTCGCACCACAAGAAACGAAAAAAAAATATATTTCCGTCCCTTTTGTTAGACACGGTCAAACGCATAGCGGTGCTAAAATTCAAACTATTATAATATGAGCTCGTAGCAGTAATCGTTGAGTGTTGGACTTTGATGCAACTGGCTTAGGTTCGAATCTCACGAAGCGCAGTGTGATTTTTGGCAATATTTATTTTTGTTTGCAATATTGATAATATTCACAAAATTGCTGCCTTTTTTACTAATGTTGTTATTGTAATAAAGGGTTTAGAAAAAAAAATGCGTGTTAAGTCATAACAAAAATTTAAAAAAATATTTATTCGATTTATTTCATAAAGTTAACAAACCGCTACATTTATTTATTATAACTAGATGTGAAATCAATCATAAGAAACTTCTAAGCAATTTGTATTATTTTGACATATGAAATGTTTTAAATACTTAGATTTATTTCACCATAAACATTAAGCTTCGTTCATGATCGAAGTAAGCTATAAATAAGAATATTAAATTAGATTCTACTACCTACTTACAAAATAAGTGATTTTAAGGTTAACTATGGGCAGTTCATTAAGTATTTCACATTTTATTTGGCTTTATTAAATATAAATAAGTTATTGAGGTTATAGCTTAAGTATTCATTTTCTTTACGAAAAGAAGATTGAAACTAAACCTCAAATTAAGGCAAATATAGAGGATGAGTATAATAATATTACCTACTGAAGTAATGTAAACATTTTCGGTCTATCTAAAAGAAAAGAGACGAACACCATGTTGAATACGTGCTTAAAAAATACGTAACCAAAAATTCGTGCAACAACGAATCTGTTGTTTATTACGGTTACATAATATTTTGTATAACCGCCGTTATTCTCGATACAGTCTAGTAGACGTTGACGCATGGAGCCTACTAGATTAGAACATATTTCTGTTCCCCTTATATTTTCCCATATCTCCATACAATGCGACTTCAACTGCTCAAGACATCTCTCATTCCGGGCTTCCCACCTTTGCACCATCAAACCCCATAGATTTTCTATGAGGTTGAGGTCAGGAGATCGCGCTGGCCATGGAACGACTGCTATCTCCGGGTGTCTGGTAAACCACTCACGCACAGTGCTCGCCCTGTGAATTGATAATCTAAATAAATTATCTTTAAAATGATTTTATTTTTCTTTTCTTTTATTTAAACCTCATAATGAATTTAAAACTTTATTTAATAAGGCATCTTCTGAGTAAAACGATTAACAATGCTTTAGATTAAAGTAAATTTATGTTTAGTAAACTAGGAAATATTTAAATGATACACTCACACTTAGTCCGGTTTCATTCGCTATTTGGGTTTTGTTATATCCAATTTTATGCAGCGCAATTATATCTGCCCTCGCTTCAATATTTATATTAGACTGCATTTTGAATATAATAACTACTTAAACACCGCTAATAGAAACACCTTGTCACTAACCAACAATATTCACGAACCAACAACGTTCTAGGTGATTAGTCGCTCGTAACGAAGAGCATTAATCTGCCTACCTCACAGAAATCGAAATAAATTAGTTGGTTTTCTGTGGTTACCTACTAACTTCATTATTTGTGTGAACAAGACGAACGAGACAAAAAAATAATGACTAATTATCAAACTACCTACTACTAGTAATTATAAAATTTTATCACATCTATGTAATTATCGAACTACTACTAGAAAAAATAACAAAATAAATAAATAGTAATTATTAAAAAGTAACACAACTTATATTATAGTTATTACCTAATTATTATTTATAGTATCTAATAAAAACCAAATGTGAGATTCGAACCCTCCGCTCGAGATAAAATTGCACAAGTCAGAGCGCGTTAACCATTACGCTAGGATAACATATAGTAAGACAGTTGAAATTATGAACTAGTATCAGTTCCAGATAAAGCGAGTGTGTGTGCGTGTCTATAGTATAGAAACAACTTATAGAATAAGGTCGTAAGTCAAACCAAAGCGTCAATCTATTGCTTTGTGAGATTGGTAATCGACTTATGAACGCCACTGTACAATCTAGGCGTGTGCGCCTCGCCGCCACGCCGTCACGCCGCCGCCGGTGGTTCTGAAGCACGCCGCCGCCGCCGGTTACGGGGCCGGCGTGAAATCGGCGTTTCTTTTTAAGTTTATTTCACTGGCTAGTAAACGCCTAATAACATTTATCACAACATCATGATTGTGTCATTCTTACTCCAACGCTGCATGTAACAAATGCTTTTAACAAATCGTGTAATTAATCTGCGATTTACATCCCTTATCCTTCCAGAAACAACTAGGAAATATAAAATTTGCGAAAATAAAATGTTTGTACGTTTATTCTAAGGCGCCAACCCTAGTGGGGCAGAATCCAACAGGATTTTAAAGCAGTGGAATCTGCCCCACTATTTCGATTTAGTGGGGCAGATTCCACTGCAAAATTTTTGACATTCCACTTTGCCCCACCAGTAGGGCGGCCGGTGGGGCAAAGTGGAATAATCCGGGAAGAGCTGATTTATTTTTTCGCGATTTCAGTATTGGTCCCATAGTAAAAGTTGTTCATAATGATGATTACAATGACCCCTTAAAAGGATGCCCATGAATTCAATCAGATAATGGCCTACTACTGGTCAAAGACCCCCCCCCCCCCCCCTATGTCTTCCAATTATTTCGCTCTAGAGCGTTGGCATTGCGGTTGGTTTTGACCAGCTCGTCCCAACGTGGTCGCCATGTTTGGCGCGAAACTTTTTAGCTTTGTCAGGGCTCCACAAAGCGCTTATTCTTGACCATTCAAACTTAATACTAAAGCAATCTGTCACGCCAGAATGATTATTTCTAAAAAAAACGTACCTTTCCAAACTTCTGCAAATATCCTTCGATGACTTTTTTTGCGCACTCATAATTCTGCGTACAGTCTGACCAGGCTGAAATACAGTATACTTAGGTTACTAATTTAGACTAATTAATGCAGGTCTAAAGTTAAAATTAAATTTTTAAGTTAAGAAAAAAAATACTTCAATGGCGCCGATTCCCTTGTTCACAAACTAAACTAAATTTAAGTTCAGTGCATCTTTTTCTTTCTATTTCATTTAGAAAAGGACAGAACATAAATATTAATTTAGTCCTGTCAAATCAAGATACTTCATAGACAAGTTTAGACGTGATTAAAAAATTGGCTACTAAAAATACGTCAATTTATGTCAGGCGCTGACTAATTTGACAGGACTAAATTAATATTTATGTTCTGTCCTTTTCTTAATTAAATAGAAAGAATAAGATGCACTGAACTTAAATTCAGTTTAAATTGTGAACAAGGGAATCGGCGCCAATGGCAAAAATTACTGTTTTTTAACCGTCTTCAAAAAATGAGGATGTTCTCAATTCGGATGTTTATATATTTTTTTTATATATTTTCAGGCATAACTCCATCATTTACTATAGAGACATCATTAGGTACCTTCGTGATCTAAAACACAGTAAGTATAGGTATTCTAAAAAGACAAGGATTGAACTTTTCGCAAATCGTGATGTTTTAGCTGTCACTAGATAAGTTTGTGTCCGTCGCGTAAGGTCTTAAAAAAACCTAATTCTACTCGTTGGGAGCTACCATGCGACCGACAGACATTTTTTTAATTTTTTTATTGTAATGGCTCCATCGTTTTAACGATGATTCTGCCAATGTCAAGGTTAATGGAAACAAAGTTGAGGTTGACCGGTTATACTGTCTTTAGTACGGTTTAGTTACAACTGGAACTGTTTGAGTAGCCTTTATTTTTTTTTTTTTATTTATTTATTTATTAAAACTTTATGCACAAGTAAAAACTGTACAAAGGCGGACTTAATGCCTTAGGCATTTTCTACCAGTCTACCTTAGGGTGATGCAGAGACAATACACAGTAGGTGCAATAACAGAAAGAAAAGATAAGAAAATATTTATAACTAAGATATAAGAATAGATATAATAATAAATACATATATACATACATATGCATAACAATATATATATATATATAAATAGTTATGAGACATAAATATGAAACCCTACAACAACTTAATTCTGAGACGAATCTGCCAACTTCTTGTGTATGTGTTCTCGAGCTTTCACTTTAAATGTGAACCGATTGGTTACCGTCCTGATATTCTGAGGGAGCGCATTCCAAAGGAAAACCGCCTGGACAAAGAAAGACGACTTTATAAAACCAGAGCGATGAGAAGGACAACGAAGAAGACGATTATTCTCGGACCGAAGATTCTTGCTGTGTGCAGAGCATAAATATTGACAAAGAGAAGTCAGATAAGAAGGAGAAGCGGGATTGTGAAGAAGAGAAAACAGGGTTGTCAAAGCCCTCAACGCTCTGCGCTGCCGGATAGGTAACCACTTTAAAAGCGCTCGATGTGCGGATACATGATCGTACTTGCGAAGATTGAAAACGAATCGAATGCAGCTATTAAGAAGTCGGTCAAGTTTATTGAGGAGATCTGCATTCAGGTCATAGTACCTTTATGAGTTGCTATGTTATAGCTTGATGTTATTTAATAATATTTAAGTGATTTAATTAATGGGGACGCAACGAGACTGACAGATATAGTGCTTCAAGGATCTTTTGACACCTGGATGACATTGACAGTGGGGCGTTGTTGGTAAACATTGTGACAGAAATTGTATTGAAAACACAAAATGGCGGCGATTAGTTTCGATTTTGGTCACGAGACAAAAGATGCCCTCTGCGTCTGTGATGTTAACAATACCCATAGAACGGACAAATAATAAGTTTAAAAACTAAAACGCGAGTACTGAAAAGGATGAAACAAGAAATTACCTTCCCGTGGTCGCATGCTACCATAGCTGTGTATTTTAGCACAGTTGCATGCGACCACGGGAAGGTAATTTCTTGTTTCATCCTTTTCAGTAGTCGGGGTTTTAGTTTATAACTTATTTTTAATTTAAATATTTTGGGGCTTATTTCAGTAAAATTTATATTTTTGGAATTTGCTAGTTACCTGTCATTTGATACCCAACACGGTATGATTAAAAAAATATATTTTAGATCATGACTTTATGTCCGCTAGATGGCACCATATTCAATTTATTGTGACGTCACATAGCTTATAACCAGCGGACGATCAAGACGCTTCCAACGATACCTGATTTGTCCAATTATGACAAGCAGTTTAGAAGTTATGAGGGAACAGATGAACATACATACATACCAGTCAAAATCATAACCCTCCTTTTTGCTTCGCCGTAGTCGGGTAAAGAAAAAACAAAAATACTTTGTAATTTACCCACCACTTGGCCTCTCCGGGTCATCATCAGGCAAGACGACCCTCCCAGCGTCTGCCCAGTAGACCCTGGAGATGTTGAAAGGTCCGCAGTAACCTGCTGTGCACTTATGGTCAAGGGTGCATTGAGTTGACACGTTGCACAGGCAGCTGTAGCATTGTTCTGTCAGGTTCGGGATGGAGACACCTGGAATCGAGATGGAAGATTTATGTTATAAGGCTGGCTTTTGATGACAATATGTATTAGAATTGCAATACGTTGTTTTGGGTGCCGTCGACCGTCACTGGTTGTTACCAGCACCCTAACTGCGTAACACACTATCGATCTGAATCTGAATCATTTTGAAAGATACTGCTAATCCATTGTTTCATAATATGTTCGTCTTCAGAAGACGAACATTTTGGTATATTAAACTCATTTGAGACTTTTTATGAGATACGCTTGTATGTGCCGTCAGCGGCGAAATGGGTCTGCTCCACAACGTCAATCCATACTAATACCTATTATAAATTCGAAAGTAACTCTGTCTGTCTGTATATTACCTTTTCACGCCTAAACCACTGAACCGATTTAGATGAAATTTAGTATAAAGATAGTTTGAGTCCCGGGGAAGGACATAGGATAGTTTTTATCCCGATATTCCCACGGCATCGACCCTTATGCGGGTGAAACCGCGGGGCGCAGCTAGTCACGTAATGAATGTTGTTGAACTGTCAAAATGAAACC
This sequence comes from Amphipoea lucens, assembly GCA_947508005.1. Taxonomy (NCBI): domain Eukaryota; kingdom Metazoa; phylum Arthropoda; class Insecta; order Lepidoptera; family Noctuidae; genus Amphipoea; species Amphipoea lucens. Next base: position 17,433,622 of record OX382374.1, read on the forward strand.
CATTGCTACTGATAGTGTATTACGCAATTAGCGCGATGAATAAGGTAGCTCAAACTCAAAGCATTTATTTCAATTAAACCATGTACAGGCACTTTTGAATTGTCAAAATTAAATAGTCGGTCAGTTAGTCAAAAAGTTGAAGCTAGTTGCCCATTCCAATACGTAGATCTCTATGGAGAAGAACGGGCAAGAAACTCCATGGACACTCTTTTAAATCAAGTTATTACAAAATTCTGGGTACATTATTCTTGTTGCTTCTGTATGTGAGAACAATGGAAAAAAAAAACACACAAATGAAGAGACGATTCAAAATATAAGATTAAAAATAAGCCTTTGACGGCGCCCGTTCACGAACATGACGCGTGGATCAGCACCATCCAGCTCAACCATTTTGTAGTAGGCTCGTAATCTATTGAAACATCGTACTCCGCTAGGCTAGCTCAAGGTCAGAGTGCTGCTACTCTCGTGCGGTCTACTGTACCTATCACCTACGGTAGACATTAAAAGGGGGATGCGCGACGTAGCCCGCGCAATTCAAATTTTCTTACGTTTGTTTGCAATTTTGTTAAAAAAAAAAACCGACTGTGCTTATGAGTCTTATGACCATACGACTGAAGTGAAACTTCAAACGTATTTGGCTATGAGAGGAAGAGAGAAAGAAAATGTGCGCTCGCACTGCTTTCTCTTGCTTATATCCCCCACTCAACTCCCGTTCGCCTCGCCCGATCAAACTTTTCGTAACGCTTACGTCACGCGTTCGCCAGCTTACTCCCCAAGTCAAGCGTGCGTAAAGAAGTTTCACTTCAAAAAAGTTTTTATTATTAAAATTATCCATACCATTTGATCCAGTTATCCAAAAAACGAAGACGCCAAATAAACAAATCGGGATCGCTAGCATCGGTTTTATGTGCATCTTGTTATTTTCTTGTGTATCTGAAAAATAAGAGAAGATTGTAAAATAATCTCTATTAATCGTACTTTTCTAAGTCATCATCTGTCGGATGCAACTGAGTACCAGTATTTTACGTAGAGTGCTAATTCAGCTGCATCCGGTTAGACTACTCAACATTAATGATGTAACTAATATTTTTGTAAAAATATAATTTAAAAGAGTGTCCATGGAGTTTATTGCCCGTTCTTCTCCATAGGTACCTACGCTTTGGAATTCAAAGGAAAGGAAAGCTTCATATTTTCTGACTGACCGACATCTTGACAATTCAAAAGTGCCTGTAAATGGTTTAATTGAAATAAATGCTTGGAGTTTGAGTTTGGGTTTGACTGGAAGCCGACCCCAACATAGTTGAGAAAAGGCTAGGCAGACGGGCAGACTGAAAATAGGTAAATGAATTAAAAATGAAGACATGACAGATAAATTAATTAAGTGATAGATATGTCACGGCTAATAGCCGAAGTGCGGCTACACCTAGTTTGTAGTTAGTAGCCGGGTACAACTAGGTGCTCGCTCCCTCTTGCATCCTTTTTCTTTCTCGCGGTGGAAATCCTCATGGTCTTCCTCTATCGTGGGGGCATGTCGGACTCTTACCGGCTAAAACCACCGCGGTGTTCCACCTCTACCTATGACCGGGGGTGCGGGATTCGCATAAGCATTAACCACTCCTCGCTCTTGCATCCTACGTCTACGGAGCCCCGCTTGGCGGGGCTCCTATTTTGTGTGAGGGAGGGTTTTCATTAATTTTTTTGTTTCCGGGCTGGAAAATCCTCATGGATGTCCATGTCCGTCGCCCTGGTGACCAAAAAACTAGGTGTAGCCGCACTTCGGCTATTAGCCGTGACAGATACATGGTGCTCACATAATTATTTACGAACATTGCAAAAGTAAACGATTTTCAGTAAAAAAAATAACAAGGTAATACGATACCCCCTGGTAAGACTGGTTGTAAGACTTTCGGGCTTCGGACGACCCGTAACGACTGTCAAACATCCACGAATGACGGGCGGAACCAACAGCTTAACGTGCTTTCCGAGGCACGGAGGGGTCTCGGTATGTAAAGATGAACACCCATCCACGGAACGACCGCGATAAGCGTAGCTGAACCTAATCGATCTACCCGTGCACCGACTCCAAATAAATTGGCTTTTAATTGCAGGAGAACGATAAAGCTGATAACTACTTCTAAAAATATAAAAACCTGATGCCTACCTTTTAATGAATTGACCTCAACCGCTGGACACACTTGTTAATTTACAACACTTCCTCAATTTTTTTTTTCTTTAACAGTTTTTTTTTTTTAAATAAATTATGACTTCTTCTGAAAAATATTGAATGAATAGTTATTTTTAAATGATTCGATCTTAAAAACAACCTGTCCTTCATAAGAGTATGAACACTACTGTATCATTTCGCTTTATGTAAATACATATGAAAGAGTTGTGTGTGTGTTTAAATACATGATTGTGTGTGTAGCAATGGTTGAATCAGGTTTGAGTTTGCAACTTGACAAGCTAGTATTTAGGATTCCGTACCCAAAGAGTAAAAACGGGACCCTATTACTAAGACTCCACTGTCCGTCTGTCTGTCTGTCTGTCACCAGGCTGTATCTCATGAACCGTGATAGCTAGACAGTTGAAATTTTCACAGATGGTGTATTTCTGTTGCCGCTATAACAACAAATAGGTACTAACAACAGAATAAAATAAATATTTAAGGGGGCTCCCATACAACAAACTTTTTTTTTGCCGTTATCCCCTTCAGGGGGACTTTTGGGGGGGGATTTGTGGAATAAGCCATTAATAACGGCAACAGGTAGACGCTTGAAATATTCACAGAATATTTAGTATATTCACTTTAAAAATAAATAATTAAATTAAAATAAAATAAATATTTAAGGGCAAAAAAATCACGTCTGTTGTATGGGAGCCCCATACAACAGACGTGATTTTTTTGCCGTTTTTTGAGATAATGGTACGGAACCCTTCGTGCGCGAGTCCCTTGGCTGCTTTTTTTCAAACCTTTGTGCATTTAACCTTTTCTTCGACCTAAGAAGATACTAATCGTGAAATCACATTTAGTTTCTGTACTTAGTTGGAAAAAAATTAAGCTCAAAAGGGACGCGTCCACCATATTAGAAGTTTCCCGCGCTTTTTTCGACAGGCTAGGTATCTATAGGTCGCATTCTTCAAAAATCCTCCATTGGGGCAATAAGTCCCCTCTTTGAGGAGTGGCTGGAGAGGCGCCATCCTCACCTTCCGCCTAACGCATGTCCTCACCGGACACGGCTGCTTCGGGAGGTTCCTGTTCTGGATAAGGCGGGAGGAAACGTCCGGGGGCCACCATTGTGTGGATCGCCCGGAGGACACGGTGGAGCATACGGTGGAGGTCTGCCCGGCCTGGGCAGAGCACAGCCGCGTCCTCACGGTGGCGATCGGCGGCGGCGATCTCTCGCGTCCGGCCTTAGTCCAGGCCATGTTATGGAGCGAGAGTGCATGGAAAGCCGTCACCTCCTTCTGCGAAGCAGTAATGCTCGCGAAGGATGAGGTGGAGCGCGTAAGGGAGAGGCAATCTTTGCGCCCTCACACCCCTAGTCGCCGCAGGAGACGCCCTGGGCGTCGGGAATCAATAGCCGATTCTCGGCCACCGTAGGCGCAGGCTTGCCGACGGCGGGCAATGGGCAGCTCGCCGTCCAGTAAGGACCAGGCCCGGGTCGACGGCGCGTTGTGTTTCACGCGCGCCTCACAAAGATATCAGCACTAACTGACAGGGTCCGCTAGGGCCGATGCCTGCCAGGATCGCGGGTTGTTCGAAAGAGATATCGTGGCCCCTGGCACAGGCAACTGAAGAAACACGGGTGGGGTTTAGTCCTTAAAAGTCTGACACGCCCAATTCTCCCACTCTGCGCGGAGCGGGAGAAGTTATTTGATAATATGCCAGCCAAAAAAAGGTGTATGCTACACAACAGTCAAACAGGTTGAGCAAACAGGTTGAAGACACTCAGCTAATCCAAACAAAACAAAATAAACCAAAAATAATGTTGTCAGCAAATAAATAAATCCGGTATGGTACAGTCAGCAGTAAAACTTGAACTAATAAAACCACCTCTACTGCTACGAAATAAGGATACCTACTAAAAAAGATCAAACTGTTACCATTGGCATACGGTGGTCGGTACTTACAAAAGGAAGAGATAAACAACGAGTTGCGCAGACGCAACGTAATTACGAATCGATGCTGCAACGGTGCACCAATGGCATCGCACGCCGGTCGTTAATTACCACGGAGCGTAGAGATGGGATATGTCCATTAAGATGCATTCTGAATGTTGGCAACATCGCAAATAATATTGATTATGAATTGCAATAATTATATCTTCTCTATATTCATAGTAAAAACAGCCGCACGGGTCGATCGATCAGGTTAAGCTAAGCTTGCCGCGGTTAGTCCGTGGATGGGTGACCATCTTCACATACCAAGATCCCTCCGTGCCTCGGAAAGCACGTTAAACAGTTGCTCCCGCCTGTCATTCATGGATCTTTGACAGTCGTTACGGGTCGTTCGTCAGTAGCCCGAAAGTCTGACAACCAGTCTTACCAAGGGGTATCGTATTACCCAGTTACTGGGTTGTGCAGGTCAGATAAGCAGTCGCTTCATGTAAAATACAGGTATTCAGCTGCATCCGGTTAGAGTGAAAGCCGACCCCAACATAGTTGGGAAAAGGCTAGGCAGATTGGCCTAATTATTATTTCCCAAGTAATCTTACGGCCGGTTGTCAAGCGTTGTATTTTGAGTTTTTGACAGACCACGCCAACTTCACGTTCATTTCGCGCGGTTTCGTTCATAGTGTCATAGAGAATACGTTAATAGCAGAGGGGCAATTCTCGTAATTTTAAGAACGTTCACAGTCTGATCTCAGTCTCAATCTGTCAAAAATACCTCTAATTTCCCTACATTTTGAGAAGTTTTTGACATTTGTTTGTCGCTGAGATGAGACTGCGACTAGATTTTGAAAGTTTTAAATTACGAGACTTGGCCTTCTGACGTCGCGATTAGGTAAAAAATTGACGTGGTTTCGAAGCAAGGAATCATTAAGGGGTCATAGAGAATTAGGGCCCTGATGAAAACTTACGCAGCTAAAACCGAATTGTACAGACGCCAGCACATCAAGCTACCCGAAACTGTCAAATTTTCCCTATCAACCTTGAACCTTATTCTTTAGCGATAAAGTTGAAAATCTATTAAATTCATTTGACAGATGTGCTGGCGTCTGTAAACACTATTTGTTTTTTTTTATGCCTTCGTTCACAGATAATTAACATAACTAGTATTATGAGAGCATTTAAGTACAACATATAAACAAGTTTCGTTTTTGTGTTGATTTAACTATCAGTCACGGTCAAAGGTCGTAAGTCAAGTAGCCTATTTATCATTATTTTTGTCTGAAGGTCATTCAAATGAAGACAGTATTAATAACTGTTAAACCTAGTAACCCAAATTCATTGACATAGTGGATTATGTGGCTGCATTGTCATGTCAATACTCTTGTACCTGTTATTAACATCCTCCCGATCGATATCGGTCAAAATGGCCCATCTTAACGGAGATTATCCAGGTACGCAGGAGACATTATAGTGCAAAAGTGTGTGCGCAAATACAGGTGCATACAGGTTACTGTCATAGTCCGATGGGCTGGCAATCCGACACGACCGGAGAGAGATCAGGCGCAGGACCAACGGCTCTACCGACGTCGAAATCCCTAAAGGTCGTAGCAGACGTATCAAATCGGAAAGGGATCGGCACCGTATCGCCTTTCCCGTCGCCGTCAAACAGGCGTCAACCTAACGTAAGCACGTAACCAAAGCTGATCAGAAGCTCCGATACGTCGACTCAGCTACGTCTATTAGGCGACGCCGCGCTTACGGCTCGCCGACCACAAATTGATGGTGCAGCAGGCAGGCCGGAGGGGTGAGAGGGGCAAGGCTGCACGAAGAGACGTAAGCTCGGGTACGGAGAGACGTAAGCGCGGGGACAACGAGCCGTAACGCACCGCACCGCGGTTTGTGAGCTTGTCCCGAGGCGAGGCGATTACGTTACGATTCCGATTAGTGTGCTTGCAGTAGGGAGTTTCATACAAAGAATACTGAACGGCTCGAGTTGATACGGTGCCGATCCCTTTCCGGTTTGATACGTCTGCTACGACCTTTAAACTGAAATTATGTGAAGAAAATTTAAGCGTTCTACGGCCAACAGTAGCATGTGGGCTAGGCACATTGAAATCGAATTGGTTCATCTTTCGATGAACCAATTCGATTTTAAACGTAAACGAAACGAAACGAACGAAACGTTTTTTTTGAAGTGTAAACTTCTTTAGCGGCGTTGTACACTTTTTTGTAATGGGTAAAAAATGTTAAACTCGCGTCAGGACACGTGACCGTCAGGAGAGACTACTACGGCGGCGCCAACCGAAGTGAACCAAGTGACACACGACAATGGATGGATGCATGGATGGATGGATGGATGGATGGACAGCTGATGGCTCAACCGTCTGTGTAGGACCTACACTGCTGTGTATTCGTAAAATTCGTGTATATAGTGTTTAAAATATGGAAATTGAACAAAGTGCATCTATTAATGAAAAAGTGACGCAGAAATAGTGAAAAAAAAAGAGTTATATTAATCAATTAATAATTGATTAATTTCAACGTTAATATTCAAGTTTTCACTTCTGCCGGCACTCCCGGAGTGCAACCCGTCTTTTTTTATTACTCAAACCACTCGCATCGTGCTCTCTTATCAAGTTAATCAAAACCAAATTAATAATCTAACACTTAATGACCATTTAATTGGAACATTTAATTAAGATTAGCTGCAATCCAAGTGCACATATATAAACGAGTGTCGTGATTACCTCATTATGGAAACAGGAAAATAAACAACATTATATAAAACCGTGTTCCCTGCGCTTGTTTTTTCGAAACATTACACAAAAAACCTTACACATACCTAAACATAATATATGTTTTCATACACAAGCTGTCTCCTACATCGAGTAAGTAATGTTCATTAAAAGATGAAAAACGTCGCTTGTATGGAACTTGTACTAAAACTGAGTAGGTACCAACATAGCAAAAATGACACAGACTATGCACAGACTGCAAATGTTAAATCGAGACAGCGATAGCCGCCATTATGTTTAGTACACGTTTCATGGTTTCTTTTTTTATTAGACAGTTGCGTCCGACTGGTCTCCTGCGTATTAAAATATATTTAGATTAGTGTCAAGTATTCAGAAGACTTTGTCGACTTTGTCTCTGTCACCTCTGACCTACACTAAAGTCAAGAGCAAACCCATTTCAAATTAAAAAAAGACAATATAACCTCAAAACCTGTGTCAGTTGAAATTAAGCTTTCAAAATGCTAAATGCTAGAGGTGCGAAATGCGCGTGGCGGTTGAAAATGAAACAAACCCTTCCCCTCTTCACCCGCGCAAGGAATGTTTTCCACGCAGCTCGGAAAACAAAAATATCGTGTTTTCATACACAAATATGTATGGCCACGCCTCTTTGTTTTGACGTTTTTGTGTAATGTTCACTCTTTTCAATTGTTTTCAGAAGTAGAACGAGGGGGGTGGAGGGGGGTTACCGGAATAAATCGATTAATGTTCTTCCCTTCATTTCATTTCATGTATTTTACTCAATAACAATTCAAAAAGAGAATGGGTAAAACTTTTCTTCTTCGCAAACTCTAGGCTACGGAGAACCAAAACATCTAAGTTGGTCAAAAATCCTAATAGACTAGTTCATTTGGGGTCGGCTTCCAGTCTAACCGGATGCAGCTGAATACCAGCATTTTAAGCGCAAACGTAGGCAAAACTAGCTGTCAAACTTTTGGTCTTCTAATAGACTGGTTCACAACCTCCAAATAAGTCCCAGATAACTTATCTGGTAGTTACTGCATGTAAACCTTTTGCCAAAGTGCCTATCCTGCTACTATAAAACCGGCCTTAACCTTAAGCCTCCAGTGACCAGTTGCAGGTCCAGTGGCGTGCATTGCATATAGGCATATAAGCAGTGCCTACCTCGATATATCAACATAAGCCTGTCAATTACATTTTAGTGTGTGTGCCCCACAATTAAGAAACTCACTAAATTATCATATCTAACAAAAAACAAAATCTTCATACAAACACGCGCGGCAGTAGGCAGTCGCCGGACGGCCTACTCGGCTCCCGTACTATTCACACATTGTCATTGGTCTTTACTCGTTCAAGTTAATACGACAAATTTAAAAATACGTACATCTCACGCGTAATACCATGACGTTCGACCTTCGCAATGTATCACCCTTAAGTAGGCATGCCTACTCAAATAACCACACTTTTGACCTCACTTTTTTTTTCTGATTAGTGACCTCATTTGCCTAGACTAGACCCGGCCTAGTACCTACCTATTCTGAAAACCAATGCACGCCACGTGCAGGTCGTGGGTTCAAATTCAGGCAGGCGCTTTACTTTGTGTAAGTAAATAATTTCACCATCACTATTCTCAAAACGGTGAAGGAAAACATCGTGAGGAAACCGGCATATCCTAGAACCAAAAATTCGAAGACATGACATCTGACGGGAACAGTGCGGTCTAGATTACAGCCCACTACCACTCGAAGAGAGCAGGCCTGTCTCCCTACAGTGGGAACATTATAGGTTGATTATGCTCTAGTAACCCTGTAAATCTCAGTACAACAATGTTATGAAACTCAAAATTATGTATTTTCCGGCTTTTAAACTCAAAAGTTGACATCACTACAAAGCCATTGGATCGACCTATAAGTCGTCTGTCAAGTTGCATACTCAAACCTGATTCAACCATTATTAAACGTATATATAATCGTATAAAATACACGTGTATTCAAACACACACACAAACAACAAATACAAACACAAAGCAAAATGATACAGTAGTCGCCATGCTCTTGTGAAGGACAGACTGTATATTTAAGATAAAAAATAATCCAGTAATAATTATTATTTTAATATTGTTTTGAAGACGTCACAATTAATTTGAATATATATTATAGGTAATAAAAGTGAAAGGATTATTGCGGAAGTGTCGTTATTAATAAGTGTTTAATAGTGTCCAGCGGTTGAAGTCAATTTATTTAAAAAGGTATCAGGTTTTTATATTTTTATAAGTAGTAATTTTATTAAATTAAATGTCGTTGTGAATTTACACAGACGTTAACTTATTTGAAGTTAATAATGTCAGCGTGTGATTGTCTTAGTGGTGAGCAAAGGCATATATACAGAAAATAAATAAGCATTGATCCCCACAATATAACCCTGCGTGTACGCAATTTCAAACGAAAACTTCAGATTTTCCCAAACTCTTGAGTTTGAGAAAATCTGAAGTTTGACAACTTGTTGTCATACCTACTTTCTAATCGTATCTATAACGATTAGAAAGTATGGCAACCTCTGAGTTAGTTTCGGTGTTTTTTCGCAGAGTAGTCGACTTAGGAAACACCGACCTTATCTAGTTTTAAAATCTAATCTAATTTCTTTTTGAAGTATTAAAGTGTTAAAAAAAAACAAATTTAAAGAAATAAAACATCTTTAGCATTTATCAAAAACAAGTTACAATAATTATGGTCAACATATTTCAGGTTTTCAACCCGGAACACGATTTAACACGACCTATAGAATAAAAACTATATTTGTATATGTAAATAACATAATAACTAATATACATGAGCTAGTATACATAGTTTTATTATGCAAGGAAGTAATAGCAGGTATCTAATGTAATGTTAATGAGTCATCAACGGCGTTGATTCAACGCTTGCGTTAATAGTTCAATAATAATAATGCAATGTAAATTATTATTCAACTTCTCGTCTCGATTCGAAAAGATGTCGCTTCAACCATAACGTGAATTCTATAAACTTTGAGACTGGTTTTTTCACTACAGGTCTCCCTGATAACCTGTCTAACTGAGCTAAATATAGGAATTTCTCAGCATCAGCAAGTATTCAGGACTTGTGCCGTGTGCTTGGCCAGAATGGCAGCGCGGGGCGGGGAGCGGCGCGGGTGCGGGAACGCGCGCGATCTGCCTGTCCGCAGTGGAGCGCGGCTTTGTTCTGAGTGTAGTCGTGTCCAGTGTTTGTCAAAATATAATATGGATGAGGGAGACTTATTTATATTAGAAAAAAGCTCGGACTAGTTTTAGAGCCCCGGTCACCGCGCGGGCCACCCACGTCCTCACTGCGGTCACTTGTATGAACGAGCTATGGCGTGAGTTGCCCGCGCGGTCCCCGCGTCGAGCGGCCCGAACCGCTCACCGCGCCCGCGTTCCCACTATGGACGCTCAAATGAAGTTCTTATGTTTGAGTACACCGCGCCCGCCCCGCGCCCGCGTTTACAGTCTGGCCAAGCACATAAGCTCGCCCACTATTAGCCCAGGTTCGCGGGCGCGTTTTATTCACGGGGCGATTAGATTTTCAACGCACTACTGAAGGCCGAGAGTTAAAAACCCAACAATTTGTTTTTTTGACACGCTGGGATGCGTTCCGTTGGATTCAGAATGCTAGGCTCCAACACCAAGAGTTAAAAATCCAGTGGGCGATAAAATCCCGTCGCGATATTTGTACGTCACTGCAAACGTCGGCTTACCTAAGGTCCGGCCGCGCTTTTGCCAAAGATGTAAACAACAATGGCCGCTCGAATTTTAATAAAATCGATATACAAGAACATTTATTTTAGCTTTTGTCTAGTTAGCTCGGAGATTTAGACGAAAACAAACATTACTTAAAATAATAGATTTTATTCAATTTCGAGCGGCCATTGTTGTTTACGTTTTTGGCAAATTTAGCGCGGCCGGACTTTACATGGTTGTAAGGTAAACATGACTCATAAAATTTGGATGTACTGCTAACCTCTACCCCGTCAGGACAATACAGGCGTCAAAATATTATGTCGTCTGGTTAACAAATTACTGTTGTTCTATTCACTCGTGGTGTTATCCGTGGATCTTTGAAGGCATTACGGATCGTCAAAAGCCCGAAATTCTGACAACCAGTTTTGCCAACGGGTATCGTATACTTATCCAGTTACTGCTTTGTGGAAGTCAGATAGGCAGTCGCTCCATGTAAAATACTGGTATCCAACATAGTTGCGAAAAGGCTACTTGTTGGTTTCAGACTATTTCTTCTCGATTTTTTCAATTAGTTGCCTTGGTATGTGTAGTCAACAAAAGAGATAAACATGCAAGATCGTCGAATACAGTTGAAGTTTAGTAAAAAACCGATGGATGTTCTCGAATAAAATTTAATTTTATTAATAGAAAACAAATAGCTCATTTATCAAATTAAATTTCAGTCGCCAACATCCATCGATTTCTTAGGTTGACTGGTAGAAAATGCCTTAAGTCCACCTATGTACATTTATGTGCTTGAAGTATTAAATAAATAAACACTGATCTCTTTTGTTGACTGTAGCTACTAGGTAATTGAAAATCTGCTGAAAAAGTCACAAAGTCATTTGCCTGCGAATCTGTATAATTTAGAGCTTAACAGTACAACCACTGCGCCAACATTTGGTATCTAAAAAGCTTTGCATACCCACATTAAAATCTGGAAAGACCAGTCTTATTTAGAACCTAAGTCTTCAAACGATTACCTGTTTTATGTTTTTACCAAAAAATCGTTTTGATTCGATAAGGAAAAAGTTCAATATCAGATTTAAGATTTAATGCAGGTTGTTATAAGATGCCATTCATTGACCTGTCGCTGTAGCTCCACTCAGTTGGCAAATTCACGAAATCTTTTTAGGGTAATAGACAAGGGATAGACAATCTACGGCCTGCGGGTCACCTCAGCTCCGGGCAAACCGGCCCGCGAAGGGTTTTAATCCGGCCCGCCCGCCGATGTAATTTTGACAATAAGAGAGTATGGCCCTCGGAGATATATTTTAGCGTTCTTGTCGACACATAATAATATTGGTACCTACTTAGGTACTTTATACATAATCAGTAGGTAACTTTAAAAGTATTTACAGAGGGGCGGGGAGTATAGAACATTAATTTTATAAGTAATGTTTGTTTTCGTCTAGTTTAGACGAGATCAAACATTACTTAAAATAAGTGTTTTTGTCATAGATATCCGAGTTTTTGTCGTTCATTCTCAGAAGATCCATTGGCCAGATCCATGATGGATCTAGTGACGATTGTTTTCTCATTAGATCCTGATTTCAAGATGTGGATTATATCGATTTTGTTCAATTTCGAGCGGCCATTGTTGTTTACATCTTTGGCGAATTTAGCGCGGCCGGACCTAACATATCAGGTTTTAGTCGGCTCTAATCTAATATTAATTAAATAGTAACTATCTGCGTTGTTATATCGCACACCCAGAAGAACACTGTATTATGTCGAAAAATCTTAAAATCGAGTTTTTTATTTAATAGAATAGCCAAAAATTTTCCGCACTAACCACGAAGACAGGCGTATTTATATAATACTGATACGCATTGGATTCTTCACATGCAATATTCAGGACATTCGCAATAACTTTGACATAACATGAAATAATGGTTTTTCCGTCCATTCTGAAAAATGAGCTATTTTGACTTAGTGCAGTGTTGATCTGGGCGTGCGATATATTGAGTATTATTTACTACGTCTCGTATTGGCGGATAACCTATAGTTATGTATACCTAAAGCCGTGTATCTTGCGCATGTTTTTTTCGAAACATTACACAAAAAAATCGAAACAATTTTTTTTTTTGGAACCTAATAAAAATTTCAACGCAGGCCGGTTTAGAATCATTTACTGTATCGGGTATCCATTGTAAAAGGCTGTGTGTCGATGTGTCTGCCACCCTGTATACCAACAAAAGATTAGCTACCCCCTATGTTGATAGCAGGGTAAACTGTCAGCGTGCACCGGATGCACTTAGAGAGGCCCTCGTAGGGGCTATTTTACTGCGGGCTATTAATAGAATTTAATGGGCAAGACTATAACAGCTGCCTCGTCGGTCTAGCGGTGGCAAGCACGCCTGTTGACCGGTCCTGTGTTCGATTCGGGCAATGGCGCCGATTCCCTTGTCATCGGCGCCATTGTCATTAGGTATATATTATATTTTTATCATCTCAACTTTTCAATAATCTCTCAGTAGCAGCTGCCCGGAATCTGGATTTGTACAGACGCCAGCACATCAACCTACTACAATCTGTCAAATTTCTTTAATAGATTTTCAACTTTATCACTAAAGCATAAGGTTCAAAGTTGATTGGGAAAATCTGACAGTTTTGGGTAGGTTGATGTGCTGGCGTCTGTACCTAGTTATGGCGACTACATGACCTAAAGCGCGGTCTTTGTCGGACTGCATAGAAAAGAAAGAGAAGCGCGACGACACAACGGTGGTAATTTATTGCAAATATGAAGCAATTATCGATTTATAAAAACTATTTAATAAAAAATAATCCATCACTGAATGCAGTTTGGCATTAGAAAAATGGTATAATATATTTATTTATACAAGATAAACTGCTTTTAAAGACAATTAAGAGGTGTATTTGAATATTTTTTGATGCATTACTATATATTTAATTATGATTTGAGTTCCATCACTGTATTAAAATAAGACTTGAAAATATCATATTTTTTTTTTCGGTCAAAATTATTTACGGTTTAAGTTGTAGGTACACTGCTTTAAAAAACCAATTTTTTGACCGTTATCTGAAACCTTCGCCCTAATGTAAATAATCAACCAGGGAATGATTATTTGAATACAATGGAATGCGTATGTATACACACGTATGATTTTCATAGATCTCATATGGCGATGTTTACACCCAAATAGATATAGGTATCCCTTTCATCTTTTCGTTTTCGTTTCGGAGATTAGCCGGAACAAACTGACAGCTATTTTTCTTTTGAGTATCTACCGCATATTATTTCATATGCATTTAATAAAATAGATACGAGTAGGTAAGGACTTCGTCCATTAAGATTAACATTAGGTGAACTTGGTTATTTATTGAATTTTCCTTACCTATGCATAACGCATAAAACCGGTTATATATACACATAACTCATCATCACACACACGTAACTAATAAATTATATTTTGTATCATGAATATTAACCGGTCAAGCGGCGCGGTTCGCCGATCGGCGACGAAACAATAGAAAATCAATTGTGGCTCATTAGCGGAGCTTGACAGATTAACCGAAGTGCAATCCTAAATTCACGGTCATCTTCTTTCAACGATTTGTCTCGAAAACAGAGGGGCTATTCTCGTAATTTTAAGAACGTTCACAGTCTGATCTCAGTCTCAATCCGACAAAAATACCTCTATTTTCTCTACATTTTGACAAGTTTTTGACATTTGTTTGTCGCTGAGATGAGACTGCGACGAGATTTTGATCGTTTTAAATTACGAGAATTGGCCTTCTGGTCTTTAAGAAAATCCATAAAAATCTAGATATTCTATTTTGAAGTTACAATTTTTCACAAGTAAAACAATACCCAAAGTATCTTCAAAAAAAAATACACTAATCTTCTTTCCAAAAAAAAAAAAAACTAATTCCAGAAAACGGTGTCTTATTTGTATTTTCGTTTTTGCCTAACTTCCAAAATTAAAGTTATTTTTTACTTTCTTTTTGGAAGGCAGTTGTTTCTTTTTGACTTTTTAGTTGGCGTACTTACCCCACACAAATTCATATACCACTACTCGCTATGTAAAGAACATTGACAGGAAGTTTTATAATATCACCTACACATACAAATAAGAATTCAATAAGAGGTATAGTTGAAGCTTACTCGATAGCTACCAAAGCATATTTAATAATATATAGGACCACCGCGGAAGTTTCCTCTACCAATTAATGAAAAGAACAGCCCAGTTCATCATCTGCCTAGCCTTTTCCCAACTATGTTGGGGTCGGCAGATGCAGGTGAATACCAGTATTTTACATGGAGCAACTGCCTATCTGACCTCCACAACCCAGTTACTGGGTAATACGATACCTCTTGGTAAGACTGGTTGTCAGATTTTCTGGCTTCCGTAACGACTGTCGAAGATCCACAAATGACAGCCGGGACCAACGGCTTAACATGCTTTCCGAGGCACGGAGGGGTCTCTGTATGTAAAGATCGTCACCCATCCACAGAACAACCGCGGCAAGCGTAAAAAAAGCCTAGTACTCACGGAGAAATCGACGAACACACATAAAAACAAACATACAGACGAACACAGAACCAGCACCCTAATTGCGTAACACACTATCAAACACAATCTGAATGATTTTGAAGAATATTGCTAATCCATTGCTTCATATGTTCGAGAAATTAGTCTGCTCAACAACGTAAATAACGCAATGAATGTTGTTGAACTGTCAAAATGAAAACCAGTGCTTCTGTTTTTGTTTTACGCTATTATCCCGGAGAACCGGTAAAAGAGAATCGGAATCGGAATCAATAAACCGTTTCAGTAACAAATGGCGCCAATAAATACAGTTCCGTTTAATCTACAATTAAGGAGAGGACAGAGGCTACTTACTTGCAGTGCAACAACGGTGAATCAAGTTGAAATTGTGATCGTTAACACTCACTATCTGTGCTGAACATTTTGTTCCACTAAGGGTCAGTTCACACCGCGACACGACGTTTCGCGCAGTTTTCAAGATAGCAATACAATTATAGACCTTATCTACTACACAAAAAGGTACACATCAGTGAGGAGGGCCGCGTACTTAACTAACTTACTTTATTAGATATTGTTTCAGTGACGTCTTTCACCGGTAAATTGCGGACGCTTTGTGGCGCTCACTGCTCTAGAAAACCGTAGCCAATCTCTCGAACGTAAATTATCGAAAAATTAATGTGACAAATTGTCAAGGCCGCGTAAACCGCTATGATTGGCTGTTGATACATAATTTAATCAATCACACCAATTTACGCGTGCTTGACAATTTTTTGCCATAATTTTCGTTCCAGAAACTGCGTAGGTATTTGCGTAACACACTATGAGTACCAATGGGTTATTTGATTTTTATTTTTTGGATGTTGTTGTGTATGCCAGCTCATCAAGCTACTACAATCTCTCAAATTACTTTAATAGATTTTCAACTTTATCGCTAAAATATGGGGTTCAAAGTTGATTGTGAAAATTTGACCGTTTCGCGTAGCTTGATGTGCTGGCGTCTGTACTCGGTCTTAATGTATTGCCAATATGTCAGTGAGTGATAGCAAAGTATTTTATGTTTTGTTTATATGACGATTCAAAAAACACACACGTAATTGTTCAAGTTTTCTCTTCTGTCGGCACTCCCGGAGTGCCACTTTTTTTTTATTCGATTTCCCTGATACTCTGTATCGCATCGGCTAATGTTAAAACTCTGAAGCTTAGCACTGAAGTAATCTAACAGATAAGCTCACACCTATCCCGAGAGGTTATTTGTGCCAAATCCGTATTTGGCTTAGTGCCTGTACAACTGGCAACGTTGCCAGTGTTGCCACGTCTCTCACGGTAGTGCCTAAACCGT
Source organism: Amphipoea lucens (assembly GCA_947508005.1). Lineage (NCBI taxonomy): Eukaryota > Metazoa > Arthropoda > Insecta > Lepidoptera > Noctuidae > Amphipoea > Amphipoea lucens. The sequence continues at coordinate 17,450,113 of OX382374.1, forward strand.
GTATAGAAACGTAGGGATGGGAATATGGGATCGATTAATCGGAGAATCGATTATAGAGGAGATGATATAAATTCAATTTTAGATTTCCGATTATGCGCACTAATTTTAATTGGTTGTTTTAGATTATAGTGAAAGTGTTATCCAAAGTGCTCTTTATTTTTATTGAATCTATTCACAATAACATTGTTGCTATAGGAGTAGGACTAGTTGGCCGTAGCTGGGGTGGTAAATGCCAAAAAAAAAATCCCTGCCATTCAAAAAATCCGTTTATTTTTTGCAAAAATAAATATGGATATTTAGGTATGTATTTATTTGCATTTCAATGAATTTTCATGAAAATTCACACCACCAGTTGGCGCCACTTTGACAAGAAGCCTTTCATGTCGAACAATGAATATAAATTATATAATAATGAATATTAATTATTAATTATGTTATTCATCATTCAGTCACGAGACACGACCAAGAAGCATATACTTAGGTAAAAATGGAGACAACACTCTAAATACCTAAGTGAAACCGACTGTGGTCGGACGATCTCTTTCTAAATACATACATATGACAAAGAAAACACATATCACTGTCTCGTTCTTATGTGTGTGAAAGAAAGAAAAGAAAGAAAGTGTGCGACCACAGTCGTCTTCACTCATGTATTCAGAGTGTTGTCTCCACTTTTATCTATAAGCTTCTTGGTCACGACTAAAGAAAATATTTTGACACTTGTGACAGGTGCACGGACCTAACGTTTCAGTCCTGCCACCTAGTAAACATTTCAGAAAACCCTCATTAATTTCAACATCGACATTGCATCTCAAAAATTTCGTCAAACATATCCTTGATTTTCGATTTAAACATTTTTCAACGTTTATTTAAATCGATTATCTCCCAACATCGTCCATCCCTACCATGTTCAGTGCAGTGATGCGCAATGTCGATCAGTTTTGACTGACCACTGTAAGCGATGTTTCATGTGAATGCCGTGCACTGAAACGTAAATCTGGTTATACACGGAAGGCAATAGGCATAAACGCGTGTACGGACGGAAATCGGGTAATTGTGACCTAATTGGGGTGAAATTAGACCTTAGAGGTTGCAAGCAGACATTCATTTATTATTATTTTTAGGGTTCTGAGCGCATACTCTCTAAATCCGTCAACGAAGATACGATCCCGTCCGAAAGTAGTTCGAAACTTCGGTTTGAACCCTACACCCGATTAATTATGTTTTTCAGACGGGTCATAACTCACCGGGTGTAGAGACAGCTGTCAGATCGTTTTGTTATTCATTCTTATCGCGGGCCCCAAATTAGTCTTATGTTTGCAGGTGAAACTGAGAATGGGAACGCCCGTAACTTCGGCCGTTACTATGGATTTCGTGCTTAGGGAGTTAAACCTCCTTAACAGGAAAATGGGACCTTTACAAGGTCACTTTCTTGTTCGTTTGCCGCTGAGGTTTTACTCGAGATCTTTGTAACTTAGGAATTTGTATTTTGGCCTAATGTTAGGTGTCGATGACTCGCACACATATCCCCAGTAAAAAAACCATTTTTTTTTGGAACGAAGTTCCTTAACAGGGCTTGCAGTGCGAGTTGACTGGTAGAAATCGTTTCGTAAGGAAAAAGCATTGTGTCCCCTCCGTGGGACTTATGCCCCCCTCCGTGGGACTTTCTCTCTCTGTGTCTCTTTCTTGCCTGTATCGAGTATGGAATTCTTCGTTCCTGGCGGGGGTTCCCCCGACCACTCACCTTTTTTTTATTAAAAAACAGGAAAATTAATAGCTTACAACTTCTAAGTATTTTACAAACATCTCTTATTTTTTCAGATACACAAGAAAATAACAAGATGCACATAAAACCGATGCTAGCGATCCCGATTTGTTTATTTGGCGTCTTCGTCTTTTGGATAACTGGCTCAAGTGGTAAGGATATTTTGAATATTTTAAGACTGAAAAAATAAATCAAGCCGGCAGACATAAGTAAATCTTCAGAAAATAATTGAGGCTGTAGGTACAGTTTATGATAGCTCTAAGAGGAAAGTCGTCGTGCAGTTATATGAGCTTGCATGAAAAAAAAACACGTTGAATTGCCCCTAAAACAGCTCTATTTTTGGAAGTGCGTCATTCTAGTCGTAATTTATCGAGATTGTCTCTCTCTGGGAAGTTTTGGCGATTCAGTCACACAAATATGGTAAAACTTAAATTAACAGTTGTAATTTATTATCTTCTTCTATTACTCGCTGATGCAAACTTACATGAGCATCCTCATCTTGAGTTTTGCTACCTACTTTTCTTTTTGTTAGCCTATCTATACGAGTACCATCACTTTCTTTTTTTTTTCTAGAACCCCCAATTTGTTTTCCTTGCCATCTGTCGCGAATCTGAAAAAGCTGTTGCCACGATTATATTTAAACGTGTAATATAGTCGTAAGATAGGATATACACAGTGGGGATGACAATACAACAATAAATTAAACTTCGTATACCTAATGACGTTCCCAGTCTGCATAAAAAAATTCAATCAAATACATCCAATAGGTTCTCTTCGTCAAACACCGCCGTCGTTAACGACATGCGATCATCATCCGATATCTTAGAATTTTCTCTGGGTCTTCTACGCCCCCCTGAAAGTCTCAAACGCTTACGAGGGGGGGCCTTATCACCCACGTTGAGAACCTATGGTCTATACTGTGTCCCACTGCTGGGTAAAGGCTTCCCCTTTTTCCTTCCAAACCACTCTATCTTGTGCGATCTCTGGCCATGTTGACCCTGCAAACCTAATCGATCCTGGGCAAAGGCATTAGTGTTTGGGTCGGTTCCCCCTAATGGGGAAGAGTCGCACCCCGCCACCATACGACTCTGTAGAGCTCGTCACCAGACTGGACACTCTCCCACCGATTGTAATGAATTCCCAAGAAGTGTTTTGCCTTGTTCCGAGCTAGCTCACCACCTCTTTCCCGCGCCACCTCGAACCAGCCCTCGCGGTACGCGTCCAGGTCGTCTCGACATCTCTTTCTGGACGGGGCTTGGCGGCGCCGTCTTCAGGGATCCATTTTGTAGAGACTTTTGCCCTGCGGTAATCGTGCATGGTGATGATTAAAATAAAATAGTCTGCAATGGTTTTCCAAATAAAAACTTTTATTCAAAAACTTGAAATAGAAGATAACCGGTAAGGTTATCTTTCTCTCCCTAAGTAGTACGGCATTAGTATTCTAAATTAAGGTGAATGGGTAGTTGTAGCCCGCGAAATTAAATTTTTCTTACATTTTTTGCAATTTTCAGGTCAGTGTCAGGTTGTATCTTGATCAAAATATGATTCGCGACTATAACCGGTACGTATTTACAGAATCATAATAATTAGAATCATTATACATCTTTCTGAGTTAGATTTCTACCGTTAAGAACAAATCTCGTATGGAAAAGTGTTTATGGTAGAAATCTAACTTAAAGAGATATATTAATGATTCTAATGACTATGATTCTGTAAATACATGTTGTCGTAACCAATTCAAACCCACGCGCTTCCGGACGCCGCCGCGCATGCCTTCCCTCTCGTTTTAGTGACTATGCACTGGAGGCATAGAGAGGGACGGCGATATCGCAACCGCGACGCACGCGCCGCGCGCGCCTCAGACGACGGAAGTCGACGCATAGCCACGCGCGGAATGACACAGGAAGAAAACCGCCGCGCGCGCCCGAGCTCTGATCCGACCGGCACGCGTTTTCTCATAACGGTTTTGTTTTGTTTTAATAGTGCCCTTCTCATCACAGTAATAAGTATATAGATAGTGTATCGATCCCTGTTACCGTGATTATACGACATTTGGTTACACAAAGTGTTTTATTACGAAAATGGCGTCCCAACTGTAGGCCGAATGCCACAGTTCCTGTGAAAACTGTGTAGTGAAAAGACTTAGTGTGTGTACAACTGTGAACATAATTGTGATCGTGTAACAATGCCGAAGACACGGAGTAGGCAATCCCTCAGTGGCTCGCATGACGATGAACTCAATGACAGCGTCACGCTGTCTCGCGATAACTTTACCGCTCTTTTAACAACGATTCAACAATCGAATGCGGATATCTGTGAGCGTATGTTAGAGCGCCTGTCGACAATCACGTCCCCTCTGACCGCTCAGTCACCGGCGCCAGCGCCGAGTGCGGCAGAGAAGACCGGCAATTTCTCACGATGCTCGTCCAGATTCTCCGGAGCGGCGAAGGAAAACGTCGAAGCGTTCATCGATGCCATTGAAGCATTTAAAGAATGCACGAACATCTGTGATGATGTCGCTATTCGAGGCATGTCTATGCTACTTACCGGCGAAGCAGCAACCTGGTGGCAGAGTATCCGCGCGGAGGTCACATCCTGGAAAGATGCAATACAATACCTTCGTGACGCGTACGGCGACCGCCGTCCTGAATACAAAATATATCGGGAGTTATTCAGAGACGAGCAGGGTGAAAACGAACGAACAGATATTTTCGTAGCGAAGAGTCGAGCCCTCCTAACACGCCTACCAGCAAACGACCTGTCTACCAAGGTACAACTTGATATGATTTACGGCCTATTACACCGAAAAATCCGTAAAAGATTACGACGCGAAGAGGTCAGTAATTTTTCCGAGTTGCTATCTAAATCTAGAATTATCGAAGATTCCATAAACGAATCGACAAAGCGAGAATCGCAAAAGGCCGCATCCATTGCTCTGCGTACGAAACGTAACGATTCCGAAACGCCTACTCAGCCCGCAACGTACAGCGCGCGAACATCGGACTCCGCTGTAAGCGCGAGATCGGCGCACGGGGCAGCCATCACGCCACGCGGCGACGGCGGCGCTCCGCCCTCCGCCGCGCGGCCGCAGGACTCACACGCGCAAGTACCGAACGAGGCGCGCGCACAGCGCGCATCACCCGCGCGTGCCACCGCTGCACGCGAGGAACACGCACCAGCTGCAGCGTCATCTAAACAACGACGACCGTTTTGTGCGTATTGTAAACACTACGGACACCAGCGCGACCAGTGCCGTAAGTTGGCGGACAAAGGTGAGTCAGCTGTTGATTCTAATAATTCGGTTTCGTGTTACAAGTGCGGATCTAAAAATGTTACTCGTGAAACTTGCAAAAAGTGTAACAACGAATCAAGTTTTTATAGTGTCGATACTACGTTGCAAACTTCGGGACCAAAGTACACTCAAATGCAAAAGTCTAAAAATCGTGATCAAAATGCGGGTTCCGAAAATTTGTATAATCGCGTAGAGAAGTGTTTTGATAAACATTGTTGTGAAGATTTTAATTATTCTAATACTTCGCCTTCTTCTTCTTATAAAAATGTTGATGCAAATATTTGTTGTGTCGTTCAAGAAAATAATAACTGGTCTCGTGATAGTTCGAGTGAGCCTGCGTACAGTCAAGCTGAAATATCTAATAATAATAATTGTTATTCAGTACAGAGTAATTTTTCGGACAACGATTTGTCGAACCATCACATGACCAGCTGCGAGGTCGATAATAGTAACGACCGTTCTTGTAATTTTTCAGCTAATGATTATTCTTGTTACAATGACGCCCTTAATGTAAAAGAGCGTAAGGGCGAAGTTCGTATTTTTTCTGAAAATAATAATTTTTGTTATAATGACGTCCGCATTGCAAAGGGACGTAAGGATCATTTTTGTAAAGTTTTACCAAATGATTTATTTTGTTGTAATGATGTTTCCAAGAATGTGTTAAATATTAATATGGTGTGTAGCGACACATATGTAGAGAACGCGCGCGCCGGTAGGAGCTCCGACAGAAAAGTTTTGCGACCGATTTTTGATATCAAAATTTTAGACGCGTCGGGGACCGCGTTAGTTGACACCGGTGCCAAACATTGTATTGCGGGTCATACACTGCACGCCCTCCTCTGTCGAAAGGGACACCCTTGTGAACCGGCGCGAAGACGTATTAAACTCGCCGATGGACACGTTCGCGACGTAGACGTGCTCATGACTACTCTTGACGTGCACTTAGAGGAGAAAGTCATTAGGACTCCTTTTCTTATTCTCCCTGAGGCTCGTAATACTGAAACGTTGCTCGGCATGGATTTCTTATTTGCAGCCGAAGTAGTCATGGATTTTTCTCGGGAATGCTGGTATTTCTCTAATAACAGCCGCGTTCAGTACATGATGCGTTTTGAACCCTCCTTATCACCAGAGCTGTCTTGTTCCTCTGCGGACGTACTCAGGGACGACGAAGGTACATTGTTGAACCCACCTGACCGGAACCTGCTGGCGCAGACCTTGGTTACCAATACGGACATTTTCCAGCAAGGGGGAGAGCCTACCCCGTTTGCTGAGCACCGTATTGATACAGGTGAGCATCCTCCTATCTATGTACCTCCGTACCGATTGACCCCTGCCAAAAAGGAACTTATGCGTCAGGAAATTGAGAAGATGCTGAAGGACAACATCATTGAAGAGTGTGAGTCTGCCTGGTGTTCACCAGCTCTCCTGGTTCCTAAAGCGAACGGCAGTACTCGCTTCTGCGTAGATTACAGACGCCTAAACGCCGTGACCAAAACCGACCATTACCCGATGCCGTTGATTGATGAATTGTTACAGTCAACAAAGAGGGATTGTTATATGAGTACATTGGACCTGAGATCCGGCTACTGGCAGGTGAGCGTAAATGAGCAGGATAGAGATAAAACAGCATTCATTAGCCCATTGGGAACTTTTCGCTTCAAGCGCATGCCCTTTGGTCTCAAAAACGCTCCGGCGACTTTTCAACGGCTGATTGACCGTCTGCGCTCCTGTTCCTCCCTGGCCAATGTGACAATCCTCGCCTATTTAGATGATCTGCTGATCATATCTGAAGGTTTCCAGCAGCATCTCCAGGATCTCCAGGCTGTATTCAGTCGGCTTCGCGAATTCAAGCTACGAGTCAACCGGGAGAAGTGCGTTTTTGCCAGGGGGAGTGTCAAGTATCTGGGGCACGTAATTACCCAACAGGGCGTGTCACCCGACCCTGAAAAGGTTCAAGCCGTCCTAGACATGAAAGAACCAAGCAACTTGAAACATCTACGGACATTTTTACAAACCTGTTCCTGGTTCAGGAAATTTATCCCGAATTTCTCCTCTGTAGCCGAGCCACTTACAAGGCTAACAAGAAAGCACCAGACCTGGACCTGGGGTTCAGCTCAGATTACTGCTTTTAACGAGCTGAAACAACTTCTAACCTCAGCGCCCATCTTAATCCAGGCTGACTTTAATCACCCCTTCATCCTCCGCACCGACGCGAGCAATTATGCCATCGGAGCCGTTTTACTCCAGGGGGAGGACAAGGAAGAAAGACCCATTGAATACGCCAGCCGTCTCCTGAACGCAGCTGAGCGTAACTATTCTACAACCGAACGAGAGGCCTTAGCAGTAGTGTGGGCGGTGGAGCGATTTAGATGTTACCTAGACGGACATCCGGTGATTATTGGTAGCGACCACCAACCACTTCGTTGGCTCATGACGCTAAAGTCTCCCTCAGGTCGTTTGGTGAGATGGGCCCTCAAGCTACAATCATTCGACATTCAGTATCAGTACACCCCGGGAAAAGCAAATGTAGTGGCCGATACGCTGAGTAGGCCAATATGCTCTCAAGATACTCGCGACAGTTGCGGTATTTGCTCAGTGATAATTGATTTACCCACTAAGAGCCCTGCAGAGTTAAGGCAGGAACAACTTGCCGACCCGGAGGTTGACAAAATTATCAAAGAGATGGAAAGTCCAGACGAAGTGGCATCTCGTAGATGGACGGAGCGCGGGTACCTGTTATCACAAGGAGTACTATACCGGTATAATCCCGACTCAGACAGCGAGACTCCCCAACTTGTTATTCCACTTTCACTCCGTCCCGAGATCTTGAAAGAGTGCCACGATTCACCTCTGGCGGGACATTCTGGAATCGATCGTACTTACCACAAGATCGCCCAGTCCTATTATTTCCCTGGGATGCGAAGAATCATTACAGATTATGTGAAGGCCTGTGTCGATTGTCAGCGATATAAAGCTACCAATGACAAACCCCCTGGACTACTACAGACGCCCGTGATGCAGCAACGGAATGAGGTCCTAGCTGTAGACCTTTTTGGTCCCTTACCTGAAGGAGAGAACGGTGAGAGATGGATTCTTCTAGTTGAAGACACCGCCACACGTTGGGTTGAGCTTTACGCCCTTCAGGAAGCAACTGCTGAAGCCTGCGCCCGTACTCTTACCGAGGAATACTTTCTCCGATACGGCTTACCGCGCAGGGTCATATCTGATAACGGCGTACAATTTGTCGGGGCTGTCATGCAACAATGTATGTTCATCTTAGGGGTCCAACAAAACTTCGTGCCACTCTATCATCCGGAGGCAAACCCCGCCGAGCGTAAGAATCGAGACCTCAAGGCGCAGCTCGCACAACTCGTGGAGAATGACCATTGCTCTTGGCCTGCGAAACTCCCAGTGATTCGGTTCGCTATGAATAGCGCCGTATGTAGAACCACTGGTGCCACTCCCGCATATCTCATGTTTGCCAGAGAAATGAGGTCCCTCACAGAAGCTCGTCATGATTTGAGGGCGATCCTCGATAAAGAGAATTTTGTTCCTCAAATTACTCCCTACCTAAGATCGTTTATCAACTCTTTATCTGCAATTCGTGAGCGAGTCGAATTACAGCAAGATCAATCTAAGAGGGTTGCTGATCGATCCCGTCGACCTAGTCCAACGTACGAGGTCGGAGATAAAGTTCTGGTCCGGTCACATGTACTGAGCCAAGGAAACAAGGGTCTCACCGCTAAATTTGTGCCCAAACGGGATGGACCGTATATTATAACGGGGAAGGTTAGCCCTACCACCTATCTTATCTCTCCAATAGGGAACCCTGAGGAATCTTTAGGAAAATACCATGCACAGGATTTGACACCTTTTGTAGACAGTGGTGCTGGAAGCCACGTACCACCTAATCCTGTCATTCCCAAGCGACGTCGCGGACGCCCGAAGCACAAGGGCAATGAGCCAGTCCAGGAACGAGGGCGTTCTCCTAGACTAGAGGGGGAGTCTGTCGTAACCAATTCAAACCCACGCGCTTCCGGACGCCGCCGCGCATGCCTTCCCTCTCGTTTTAGTGACTATGCACTGGAGGCATAGAGAGGGACGGCGATATCGCAACCGCGACGCACGCGCCGCGCGCGCCTCAGACGACGGAAGTCGACGCATAGCCACGCGCGGAATGACACAGGAAGAAAACCGCCGCGCGCGCCCGAGCTCTGATCCGACCGGCACGCGTTTTCTCATAACGGTTTTGTTTTGTTTTAATAGTGCCCTTCTCATCACAGTAATAAGTATATAGATAGTGTATCGATCCCTGTTACCGTGATTATACGACATTTGGTTACACAAAGTGTTTTATTACGAAAATGTCTATTATAGTCGCGAATCATATTTGGATCAAGAATTCAAGATACAACCTGACACTGATCTGCAAATTGCAAAAAATGTAAGAAAATTTAAATTTCGTGGTCTACCATGGCACATTCACCTTAACATCTTTAAAGGACTCTTCAAGTTTGTATATGAAAATAATAATAACAATGTTGTTTATAAAATAAATAAAAAAGCCACAACCACATTCACAGCGTGATTGGTAACCACAAGTAAAGCGCGCATCGCGTCGTGAGAAAAAAATTCTAAAACCTATTTAAATCAAGAGATAGATAAACCACCTTCTCAATTCCAGGTCTCTTCATCCCGAACCTGACAGAACGGTGCTACAGATGCCTCTGCTACGTGTCAACCCAATGCGACCTTGGACATGGGTGCACCAAGGGTTACTGCGGACCCTTCAACATCTCCAGGGTGTACTGGGTAGACGCTGGGAAGGTCGTCTTGCCTGATGATGATCCGGAGAGGAATCATGGTGGGTTTGTTACAAAGCCTTTTTGTTTCTTTTTGTCCATTCTGTGGATATTTTTAACACCGCAGACGAGAGGGTCGCACGCCATCTTGTTTTTTTAATAGAATTTCTGTGACGGCCATGGAAATCGACCAAGTTAAGGCTGCCTAGCTGTCCACCGGAGCGGAGCCAGGCAGCGGAGTGGAGTGCGGAGAAATATTAACCAATAGGATTGCATAAAATCTTCAATGTAATTTTCTATTGGTTAATATTTCTCCGTTTCTCCGCTCCACAGCCTCGCTGCACTCCGGTGAACAGACAGCCTCCTCCAATATTGGACCAATTTAAAAGATATTTCATAAACTGAATAAGAAGGATATATACTATGTCCCTATGTTTTTCTTTTTTCATTAAGAGTTGTCAAAGTACACTAGGCCTCTGTTGGCAGCGGTTTAAATCGGCATTTTTTAAGGGTTCTAATGCTTATAAAAATAATGTATCATCAAAAAGGAAAACATAGGGACATAGAAGTAGTTCTTTAAAAAATCATCGCTTTATGGTCATTAACCAGAAAGAAAACAGGCGATAGGTTCCTCTTAATTGCCTCAAACATGACGCAGAGAAAGCACAATCAAACAAAGAACAAGTTGGTGGAAATATGCATCGCATCCACGCAGAACGGCCATCGCTCAGCATAATGCTATGACCCTATGCGAGACAGAGCCCCAACGCCGCCTATTTAATGTTTTCCCCCCATGTAAAATTAGACGATAACTTCAAATGTTTAGTTACGAATAGTTTAACCTAAGTATACTCGTATACTGTATTTCAGCCTGGGAAGACTGTGCGAGGAGTTACCACTGCGCAAAACAAATCATTGAGGGATATTTGCAGAAGTTTGGACAGGTACGTTTACAGAAATATTAATTCTAGCGTGATAGATTGCTTTAGTATAACGATTGAATGGTCAAGACTTCAAGAGTAAGGGTTTATGGAGCCCTGACAAAGCTAAAAAGTCTCGCGCCAGACGCGAGTTGGACAAAACCAACCGAAATGGTTAGAAATAACTGGCGGACATTTTTTTTTTTATGGATCATCAAATGACCCCTCCCGCTCTTAGTGGAGCGGAAGGGAGTGTCAGACTCTTACTGACTAAAACCCATCCGTGTTCCTTCCTTAGCCCTTTATGTTCCGGGGAAGCGGTAACCCTTTCGGACAATCACGCACCTCCAGCAGGCTTCGGCCCTGACAGACCCCTTCCTTTATGCTGACATCTCTTTGAGGCGCGCTTGGAACACGTACGCGCCGTCCGGCACGGGCCTGGTCCTGATCTGACGGTGAGCTAACTGGTGGACATAGGGGATGCCTTTGTCCAGTAGTAGGCCATTAGCTATTTCTGTCTTCTTCTTGGTCCCGAACTTCATAACTGAAGGTCGTGACCCTGAAAGGTCGTCGTGGGTTTATGTATGATGATTAGAGATCGGATATTCGGATGCATATTAGTACCTAAAGTGAATTTTTATCACTGAAAGTATGGAAGCGGCTTCTTAAAATATTTTTTCTGTAAAAAATCCCGGGATGCCAGGAACACCGGGAATGCATAACTAGTCGGGTGTATAGTATGGAAAAAAGGAACTACATCAATAAAATTAGTTTAAATATATGTAGTACGTTATCTTATCTTGACATTGTTTGCTATTGCAGTTTGGTATCTACCTACCTAATTAATAATATTAGGTAGGTAGATATGCATCCGATTATACGTATAGTTTGAAAAAAAACACAAACTTCCAGACTCGCGGGATTTTTATGATTGATACAAAAGTGCATACAACATTTGAAAGTAAGTAAATATACATCCGATTCTATGATCAGAAACCTTTTGTCGATCCCGAAATCGCGGAATTTTTTTTATACAAAAGCGCATTCCATAGGTATTAGCCAACATCTCAACTTTAGGTGAATATGCATCCGAATATCCGATCTCTAATGATGATCTACAACTTCGTTCAGTTCTCGGCTGTTTTCAGGACGGTTATAACAGAGAGTCCAGTGAGGGCGGGTTATTTGGTCTCATCAGCGGTTAGGTTACTAGCCGCGATCTCTTTTCCCTTCTACGTTGCCCGTCACCACCAACTTTTCAAGGTTATCTGGTTCTCGACGGGCAATGTGACCAAAGTAACCGAGAATCCTTTGGTAACAGATCGTCTCTTATGCATAGTTGTTCAAAGATGGATGTGTTCGTTCTCTCGGCGGTCCATGGTACCCGGAGCATTCTTCGCTAACTTCACGTGTCAAAAGCTTCTATTCTATATTTTCCGTTCTATTGCCCGAATCCTCCACTACTCTGAGCCATAAAGAAATAATAAGAAAAACCAGTCTCCGGACTAGTCTCATCTTGGTGACATCGGAGATATTTCTATCCTGCCAAATACGTGTCAGCTTACTCATCGCAGCTTTGGCCATTTGAGTCGGTCTCTTGACTTCTCTTTCGCTTCCTCCCTGGTCAGTAGCGAGGTATACAGGATGGTCCAAAAGTCGTGGATCAAACGAAATAGGGAGATGAAGGAGGTCATTTCCAACAAAAAATCTTTCTACAGCATGGTCATAATTCAATTGCCCTAAAAGTTATGAATATTTGTGTATACCGAGTTCTTTTACAATTAGACGAATTTAAAAAAAATGTGATATAAAACAATAAAACAAACGGTGTCGTATTACTACTACATAATGTATCAGCACTACAAAGTTCTATTAGGGCTCTGAGTATCAAACTTCAAGAGCAATTTATTTTTTTCCAAAAATTTTGTAACGTTACCAAAAATTATTTCTCACTTTAAAAGCGTTGGAAATGACCTCCTTTATCCCCCTACTTCGTTTGATCCACGACTTTTGAACCACCCTGTATAAACTCACTGGCAAATTATAGATATGCGAGTTCTCCCGTTCTGGAGAGATGACCGGTTCTGTCGATGAGTCGACGAGTCGACTTTTGTCTTCGACTTACTCATAGTAAGTCCGAGTCAGAGAAGACTGCTTCTGGGTAGTTCTTCAGGGACAAAATTTTCGATGTCTAAGGGTATATTTCTGTAACCAACTAACAAAACGGCATGTACATTTTTTTTTGTACAGTTTAGCTTTATCCCTTACTGGGAAAATTGATATTTTTTAAATAATTGCTGTCTAGGTACAAAATAAAAATATTTGAAGTTTGTTCTTCTGATTCATATAACGCGTCCGTTTGCCATTTTCCGGAACAAAATGGTCGATGCCGCATTTTCCCTTTGAAACATCAATATAAATTATAATATTATATCTAATGGAAATGAGTTGTCCTCACAAAAAAAAATGTGTATTCGGCGTATCTTGACCGTACTTGGTCGGGTAATAATAATGAGAGTCTGGCTTCCCGCGTGGGGGGGAGCCAGTCGTACAACTGATGAGCTAGAAGGCGGACATGCGGTTGGTTGGCTTAGATCCCGGTGTTACGAAGGAAACTATCTGATTCATCTATGTTTGGTTCAGGTGGCATTCTCTCGTATTATTCCTGAATTAACAAAAATAACAAAATTAAAACCTAACTTAACTAAAACTATACAAAAACTAAAATATAGCGTCGAAAAATTCATCCGCATCGCTGTCGAATGGTAATGTACCCAAGAGACTGGCGGCATTGCCACGTTGTATGGCAATGCTTAGCCTTTGGCCAAGGTAAAAGCCAGCCCTTGGGTCACGGGAAGTGTCAACCAGCCGTTTTGAAATTTCTTTAAAAAGACCATGAGCACTCGGACCCCACGGCCCGAGGGTTTCAACCCCAAACGGCTCGAAAATATAATTTCCGATAGGGTTATTATATTTTCGCCGCTTGAGGTTTTCCGCAGCCGCAGCAGCAGCGCCAGCACAGCATGCCGATCCAGGAAGGTGGGATGGCGCAAGAGTATCGACACAAGTTGCGTCCCACACTAAAGGCCTACCCACCTTCCAAGGAAATAGAGACATACCGTCCGGTCTCTTGCCATCGTCGCGTACCAAGCCATTGGGTTCTAATACAGCTGGAACGCCGACGGTAATAAGAGCTCGTCGGATGATGTCATTAATGTTCGCGTGGCGTGCTAAGCGACCCGCACTTCGGCTGCAAGACAGGCCGTGGTGTCCGAGGCTGTTGACATCTTCGCCACAGTGACAGCGATGAGGGGAACAGCAAGGAGACCTTTTCATACCCGTTATATTGTTTTTACGTGGATAATTCATTTCCAGAAACTGTAGTTCAGTAGAGTCAGAAAAACGTCTTGACAGAACGTAACTAAAGTTATCTCCTCATTCCAGGACTGCAACGGCGATGGCGTCACAGACTGCTATGACTATATGATGGTGAACGGTAATGGTGGATACGGGTGTACCGCTCCCTTGAACCGGTCGGTGAATGGAAGGAGATGGCTCAAGAGATACGAAGAGTGTAGACTATAGAAGAAGCTAATGTTAATTCATTTATCATCAACCGTATAGTGCTGGACAATGGCCTGTCTTCTAATAGCACAATTTACTTTTTCAGTCAAAAGTAAGACAAGCATGCTAACCGCCTAATGGATATAGCCTAAGGACATTGTGTATTATTGTGAATCTCAGCAATAGATATTTTAATAAAATGTATAATTTACTTATTTAATTTTTATTTTAACCATGTGTACAGTCACGTCTAAAAGTATGTGTACACTTGGCAATTTTCAATTGCGATTTTTTCGTGAAATAACGAATGCAACGTTGAAATACGACACTTAACATAAACCTATGGGTTCGAAAATACTATTTTCGTAATAACATAAAATTTCATTAAAAAATAAAGGAGAAAATCGCCTTTCAATAAAGCCAAGTGTATAGTGTATACATACTTTTTAGACGTGACTGTACACATATACAGTGTGTCGTTAAACGAGAGACATACTTTAAGGGACTGAAATGAAAATGAACAACGTAGATTAACCTGATCGATCGTCTTGTGCGGCTGTTATTATGTAGCCACGAACCCTTCGATAGATACTGTCAGTGGCGTGCATTTCATATAGGCATATAAGCAGTGCCTACCTCGATATATCAACATAAGCCTATCAATTACATTTTAGTGTGTGTGCCCCACAATGAAGAAACTCACTAAATTATCATACCTACCAAAAAACAATATCTTCATACAAACGCGCGGCAGTAGGCAGTCGCCGGATGGCCTACTCGGCTCCCGTACTATTCGCATGTTTGTCATTGGTCTTTACTCGTTCAAGTTATATAAGTTACCACCTAAGTACACATTATGGTAAAGCAATAAAGTATTGAGTATATATTGAGTAAGTTAATACGACAAAATTAAAAATACGTACGTCTCACGCGTAATACCATGATGTTCGACCTTCGCAATTTATCACCCTTAAATAGGAATGCCTACTCAAATAACCACACTTTTAACCTCACTTTTTTATCTGATTAGTGACCGCGTTTGTGTGACCCGGCCTGAACGCCACTGGATAGTGTGTACTGGCAGGAGACTCACCATGGGTTCACCCTCTGTCTATAACTAACTATTGCAATACCCATAGAGCGGAAAGTTAAATAGTACTATTAAGTATTCTGTGGTTAAATAGTATCTCGTAATGTCACCAGATCTTTTAGATTCCATATTAGTGACAGAAATGCGGGTTAAACTTCCCAGTGGCCGTATTTTATGAAACATTAATACTATAATGATTCCAATTTCAAAAGGGATGTTACTATCGGACATATATAGCTCCGTCTCTATCTCGCATTGGAATCATGATGGCATTACAACGTCATAATACGCCACCTGCTCATTCGACGAAGCTCCACTACCACTGTTAAAAACCCACCACCATCAAAAACAGGCAGTGTACACCAAGCAAAGTTTATCTCTCGGCAGGACGACCTAGAACACGTCATGCAAGATAGACAAGTGACATGAATGTATATTCAAACCGGGCGTGTTGAAACTTTAATGAGGAACTAGGCAGGACCCAGTGGCGGATTTACACATTTGCCGCCAGTAGGCTATTCAAATTTTGCCGCCCCTACCGACCTCTACAATAATGTCCCACGTCTTTTGTATACTGCTTCGCCTTTTCTTCAAAATACTTAAAATGTTCTCGTTCATCAGCTACGAAAAACTTGCAAAGAGATTTGTAAAGATAGGCAACTGTGATAAAATCTACGGTAGAATCCTGAATTTGAGCATTCACTTTGTTTATTATTTCCAATAAAACATGGTAGATATATAAATATTAATCTTTTTAATTTCAGTAAGACATTTAAAAAAAATGTTAGCCCCGCCGCCGCTAAAATCTACCGCCACCAGGCTAGGCTCCAGCCTACTCAGCCTATTGGTAAATCCGCCACTGGCAGGACCACTCGAAAAACATGCGCTACAGGAGTTCCTTATCGTCCTGCTAGATTTTAACCGTATAGTTCGGTAGCGCCCCCTTTAGGACCCGAACACACAAACCTCCGCCGGCTCGGTAATGACCCCTTTAGGACCCAAGAATTACGACATACGACACCCTACATTGATTATGTAAATATTTATTAAGCTACCCATCAAATCTTATGAATGTGCGTTAATTAAGAGAGTTGGATAAAAAACTCATATGTTAACGCCATTAAATATTTCATATTTAGCGCTCAAGGTTATTACTTTACCTTTATAAAATTCAAGTCTGTAAATGCGATAATCGCCATTTTGTTGACAGTGGTGGTCGAGGCTAAAAAACATAAAAATTGGGGATTTCGAACATCCAAACTCCACCACAGGGGCAGTGAATAATACATAATTTAATTATTTGACGAATTCATCCATTGTTCAAGTTAAAATAAGTAGTGGTAATGAAGTTTTTTGATATCTAATGTCGAAGTTTCGCGCCAATCGTGCGTGTTACATTTTTACTTTTCACAAATTTCACACACACACACAAGTAGATAAGATTTAAAATGTGACAAATATTATTGTAAATGTTATTAACAACACGAAAATGCCCAAATCTTAACGTAATATTGAAACACAGGTCGAATAACACGTATTATTCATTACCACTACTCAATTTGTGTTCAAAATCGCCGGCCATGATTGTTTTTTTTTATCGTAATGATGTGCGAAAGCGATTATGCAAAACGATTTTTTTTTAAATTTCGATTGACTCGGGTAATTAATATGTCGAATATCGGAAATCGATACTCAGAAATTGAAATAAAATTATTTTAAGCATTAAATACAATAAGCATTGTTTATAATAATTATTTATGCTTTTCTAATGTAATTTTAATAGTTTTTTGGACATTCAATTTTATTGAACTGAGTCAATAACACTCGAGGACCTTAGACCATAGTCGTTTATTGAATTTCGCGCCGAATTGTTTCTATATTTGAATTTATCTTGGAATGCGCTCGCCGTATAAAATTATTTTTATTTATTTTACAATTAAGTATTTATTTTTGATACTTTTCTAATAGTTTGCTACAGAATGCCCAGTATACATTTTTTAGGTAGGCTGAGCAGAAGTTTGGGAATGATGATAAATTAATTGTATAAATTGCGTATTCCGCAATCACTTTACATTTTAATATGTGTTGTTAGTTTTATGACCTTGGTAGTTTTTGTTTCTATTAGTTTACTTGAGTAATAGTAATTGTTTGTTTTTGTTGTAGTTTCCCAACGAAATTTTAAAAAAAATATCCATGTTTATGTCGGACCACGCACAGTGAAAGGTTCCGTTAGGGTTGAATATTCACGCATACGCATGTACAATGTACATCATCATTAATTTGATCGACTGCAAAAATAAGTTTGTTTTTCATAAGCCCATCATTCATAAGGTACCTACTCAAAAATTAAAGTGCCAGCCAGAAAAGAAAAGTCCTACTGTTTTCTTATGGGGAATAACATCTTGAGCATTTCTTACTATTGAGATTGAAAATGCCAAAAATCTTATTTTTAACCGACTTCTTATAACAAGTGTTTTAAGCATAACATTTAAAAACTTTAAATTGAATATAACGTCCCGAACATATTTTGACTGTGACCAAATGTAAGTATGTACGCAGTATAGAATGAGAGATTTGCTATATTATTTGAAGACCAGACGTCTGATAGGATCTCTTGGAATCTAGAATAATCACAGAACTATATTTTGTAGTTCTTTTTTTTATTTTAGGCTGTGGTTTCAGATATATTGTTTCTATTTAATAGAATAATAAAATAACTTTTTTTAGTTATTAAAAAATATGTTTGTGACCCTCACGACAAACCCTTTCATTTAATATATCACGCGGTACTTACAGTAAGCAAAGCTTTTTCATTTCTCATACTTGGAAAGTAGTAGATATTTGTTTGATCCGAATAGCGGGTGGAAGACGTTGCTTCCCACCTTAAGGCGGGAAAGACTCATAGTAATTGCTTCCCTCTCTAGGTCGGGAATGAATTAAAAATTGAATTAAAAGAACTAAATTGGTTAAGTAGTCAGCTACGAAATTTTTACATAATTAAGAAAAATATTGCGGTCTTGTGAGTGTATAAACAGCCAGTGTGAAAAAAACCGGCCAAGTGCGAGTCGGACTCGCCCATGAAGGGTTCCGTAGCAGCAAGTAACATAATATAAAAGTTCTTGTAGTTCGTTGTAACTTTGTGAAAGGTAAATTGCGGTTTTCGATTTATGACGTATTAAAAAAAAGTACTTACTAGATCTCGTTCAAACCAATTTTCGGTGGAAGTTTACATGGTAATGTACATTATATATATTTTTTTAATTTTATCATTCTCTTATTTTAGAAGTTAGAGGGGGGGGGGGGACATTTTACCACTTTGGAAGTGTCTCTCGCGCAAACTATTCAGTTCAGAATACATCTACTTACCAAGTTTCAACAGTATAGTTCTTATAGTTTCGGAAAAAAGTGGCTGTGACATACGGACGGACTGACAGACAGACAGACAGACATGACGAATCCATAAGGGTTCCGTTTTTTGCCATTTGGCTACGGAACCCTAAAAATATCTATCAAGCGGGACGGCCTGCGGCAGTGACGCAGTGTGTTCCATATTTAAAATAGCACACAAATTGTTCTAATATTTCAATTAATTTTAAATAGATACCTATTATTCATGTTATTATTATCAATAAATATTTTAGAAAGACCACTATTTTTTACTTTCCTGAAATGAAAAGTAGAGTGTTTAACACGGGTGAAAGTCATCAATTCCTACTCGGACTATAGTCTAAATACCTCGTATGGGAATAGATTCCTTTCGACCCTTGTATAACGATCTACTATTTACCCGACTGCGCCAGAAGGAGGGTTATGTTTTTCGAGAGTATGTAAGTATGTATAATTGTTTGGCACGCTCTGCGGCCTGAACGGCTCGAATGATTTTAGCTTGAGAGGTGTCGTTAGATTCGTATTTACTGTAAGAGTGACACTGGGCATATCAAAATAAAAAAAAACAAAATGGCGGATTTTTGGCGCCATATTATGGGTATCAAAATAAAGGGTTTTAAAAGGTGATTACAAAAATACATACAACTTATATGGTTAAAAGTAATTCAAAGTGACAAATCGTAAAAAACACGTATCAAGAACTAAATCGTCTGCGAAACACATCTTTCACATTTGTAAACTAAAAAGCTGGAAATAAAAAAAAAGTAATTAGAAAAATTAAAAAACCCGACTGCATCCTTGTACTAAAACTAACTGAAAAGCTAAAAACAAGCCCATTTTAAATTAAATAAAATTTGGGAGCAGGCGGGACCCATTTGAGTTTGAAACTATAATAATGGTATTTTTTTTTATCTAATGTGACCCCAAAAAGTGACCCCATATTCATAATTAATTTATTCATGTTACACGTCCGTATTTGAGTCACAGAAATTTATATGTGTACCAAATTTCAACTTAATCGGTCCAGTAGATTCGAAACAAATCGATTGTAACAAACCTACAGACAGACACACGAGTGATCCTATAAGGGTTCCGTTTTTTCATTCGGACGTAGGGAACCATAAAAAGTTACACCCCTATCCACACTGTACGTGTTTGTACTTATTAAAATGATTATATTTCAAAAAACTATTAATTCATGATAAAATATACCAAAGAGTTTTTATTCAGTCTCTACAATTGTTTTATTTTTTTTTAAATACCGATTATCGATTAGGCTTTATGATATTTTTGAATCGGAATAAGAAAATTGGGTGGATGGTCAGCACTAAGAGGTGTCACGTCGCAACACAATTTTTAGTAATTTTTATCAAGATTTGATCATGTTTTTTATGTAGTTTATGTATGAAAAATGGTAAAAGTAAGAATGCAGAGAGAATGACAATATCTTTATTTTTTTCTTTTGCATATTTTCATCAAGAGATTAGATGGTTTATGTACATATTTTCAGCGATTTTGAGGTGTCTACCTTTTGGATAGGTGTAGTAATATCTATTTTATACAACTTTCACAGTAGAATGACGCGGTTTTACCGACCTCAGCATATAGTTAAAGATATTTGCCACAAACTTATTTTACAAAATAGGCGCGGTAACACAGTTTTCTTAATAAATTCGAATGCTGAAAGTTAAAGAAAATTTCTGATTATCATGACGTAATTCGCAACACCCCGTCGAGTCAGCTGGTGTGTCATATGTCAAAATTTTGTCGAGCAGAGAGGTTAAGAGCAAGGAGGATAAAGCTATACGAGACTCGTTAAAAAGCGGCCAAGTGCGAGTCGGACTGGCACACGAAGGGATATTTGACACTACAGACATATTTCTTTATCACGTTTCTTGTGCGGTAAGATCCTCTTGATTTTTTTTTTTTTTTTTTTTATTATTTTTCGTTATAGTGGCCATAGTAGTTACACGCTCTGTGAAAATTGCCAGTGTCTGCCTTTTACGGTTCATAAGGTAGTCCCCTGTAAAAGATGAACGGAAAGCGGAGCCTTAGTAATAGGGTTCCGTTAAAAGAAAGAAAGAAAATACGTTTATTTGCGGTGAAAATGACGCAAAAAAGAACATAAACACAAAAAATAAAACAAAATTTCAGGGGGACATGCGCCACTACCACGCAAAACGGCTATAACTCAGCATTATGCTGCGACCCTATGCAGGACAGAGCCCCAGCGCTGGTTTTCAGCGACAGCCGGCGCTGACGTAATGACGTCGTCCGGTGCAGCAAACAATTTTTAAAAAAGACGGGTTGCACTCCGGGAGTGCCGGCAGAAGTGAAAACTTGAATATTAACGTTGAAATAAATCAATTATTAATTTAAAAAGCTAACAATCTTAAAATAATAATATGTACAAGTATATAAAAAGGGAAAATCCACCACCACCATCAACACCACCACCACCACCAGCACCACCACCACCACCATTACCACCACCACCACCACCACCACCACCATCACCACCAGCACCACCACCACCATCACCACCACCACCACCATCACCACCAACACCACCACCATTACCACCACCACCACCACCACCATCACCACCACCGCCGCCACCACCACCACCATCCCCATCCCATTCCCATCCCCATCCACATCCCCATCACCATCACCATCCCCATTACCATCGCCATCGCCATCACCATCCATCCATTATCGTGTCTCACTTGGTTCACTTCGGTTGGCGCCGCCGTAGAGAAATGGGGGGGGGGGGAATCTCTCCTGACGGTCACGTGTCCTGACGCGATGCCCTGACGCGAGTTTAACATTTTTTACCCATTACAAAAAGTGTTCAACGCCGCTAAAGAAGTTTTCACTTCAAAATACAGTGTACTTAAAGAAAAATAATTGAATTTAAAAGTGATAGAATATTATACTAAACGGGAAATAGACACCCACCCCACCCCCTTTGGGTACGCAACCCTAAAAAGATATAGCCTTTTTCGTCCATCATCATCATTTCAACTGAAAGACGTCCACTGGTCTGGACTTAGGCCTCCCCCAAGCACCGCCACTTCGATCGGTTATATGCTTTCCGCATCTAGCGGATTCCAGCTACCTTCACAAGGTCATCGGTCCACCTTGTGGGAGGCCTCCCAACGCTACGTCTTCCGGTCTTTTTTGGTTCACTGTTTAAATATTTTCCGTACTTTTTGACTCTTTTTGCAAACACCGAGAGTAGATACAGCACATTCGCATAATACCAAATCATCTAAATCACAAGTCAGAACTATCCAGAACAACTTGGGACGTAAAAGACTTTAATATACTACCAACACATTACGAACAGCAAACTACACTCAGGATAACATTTAGACAGAAGATATACAATCTCTTTGGTGTAGTTTAACCAAAGACAAAACAAGTGGGCGCATAAATCGCGAACTGTGTTGTCTGTGGAGTTGAAGCAATTCTCTAGTTGGCGCGAAATCAGGCAGGAAACATGGCCGCGGTCTGACTGCGTGGTTTATACTTTGGAACTGTCGTTGACTGTGTTAATTTGGTAACTATATTGCATTTCGTTAAGTTTTGGTTTCCTAAGAAAGTAGTGAACGGTCACACAATAAGGGCTGTCCAACTACGGAGCGATTTTTGATACCTTTTAATGTCAAATAGGTACTAGAGAGTGCGCAAAAGAAGTCTGCGCGCAGTTAAAATCGGAAATAATCGTCTTGACGTTTATGAAGTGTGCTGCGTTCAGTGTTTTCCAATGTAAATAATCGCCACTAATAAGCCGAAAGTTATTAAAAGTGCCGGGGCAGGGATATAATCTTGAAAGGTCAAACGTCGCGCGCAGTCTTCCTTGCGCGCACTCTAGTGAAAATGACAGTTTTCGATGACAGCTGTTATACTATGACAGCCACCACCGCTCTTTTAGGAAGCGGTCACTATATTTATTTATTTATTTGCTCTCATGTAGGTACATCACACATTTTACAAAATAATTACTGTCGGTTTTTGTACATGAACCCTGTCAGGGCGCTGCGAAATAATGATGGTTTGCTGCTGAGTTTGTGGTCATAATAACATAAATTGAGTAATTAACATACCTAAGTTGAGTCAACAAATTACAATTCAAATAAGTAACTACAAATAATCTCAGAAATAGTAGTCCAGATGTCGTTAAGATGTCCAATTAACAGTAATAAACAAAATACAATAACACAGATAGTCATATTTACGTCAGATGATATTAAGTAGTTTAGCAGGTAGATATTAAAAATATAATAATAATAAGTAGGTAACAGTTAGTCATGTCAATTCAAAACGATACGTGCTGTTGAGTTACGAAGACGTGTTACGATTTGCTTCTAGATTTTTAATGAAAAAAGTAGGTTCAAAGTTACTGATTACTGTTTTTCTATTATATAACAAAGTGCAGACACTTGAGTGACCTAACTGGTGGTGAAGGGTGCAAAGTGGTACATCGAACCAACAAAAAGTTATAAGTGAAAACATTTTAAAAACTAACATAACGAACTGTGTCCCTTACCTACGACAACTCGCACAGAGCCCGCTGAGGTGAGTCACCAAGCAAACATAGCTGTAATTTTTCAATTACACCCACAAAATGAATAGGGTAGTTTCCTGGGTAAACAAATAAGAATTCTAATTAGTCCGTCAGTTAGATTATCGAGTGGCGGGTCGTGACGTCACGCCGTGCTAAAAAGTGTCGCACGGCGTGACGTCACGACACCCCACTCCCAAATTTTGACGCGCTTTATCTTTGTCATTTTTTGTTTGATTGACAAAAGAAAAAATAAGGGTCCATTATTTTTCGATAATCTAACTGACGGACTAATTAGAATTTTTTAGGAAACTAGCCTATTGTACTGGATGTAAACACCCAATAGCTCGCGGAGAATTGCTAAGATGTAATACCTACTTGTCAAGAACTGTACCACTACCGATGCATCAACATGACCTCATCGTATTATGTAGAAAATAAAAGTAAATTATTTAAACTATGGCGCTGCCCCTGGTGTAAAACAGTAGTTTTACACGAGGGGCAGCGCCATAGTTCGTCGTTCGGTGTCGTCATTTCTAACCTGCTTCGTAGGAACGAAGCAGGTTAGAAATGACGACACACCTGTTAGGAGACAATCTCCACCGAAACTTAACGACACAATAATATCCATTGGCGACCAAATACAAGATGACCAAAGTATAATAATAGTATAATATACCCACACGCTTTTAATTACAAAAACTATACTTATGTATTAACCTTTGGACCGCCAGAGTATAAACGTATCGCCGTACCCCTGACGCCAGGCCACTTTAACAACACAACAACACACACACACTTAAAACAACAAATTTCTCGATATTGGTGGTTTATTTATATTAGTTTCATGCAATACAATATAGACGGAAGCTTAAACTTTTAAATTATATAAATAAAAACACACAAAAGTAATGATTAAATTGTTTATTTCATAATATGGTGCGACGTGTATTTTGTCATATATTTGTGGCGTTGGCGTTCAGGGTAAGATTTCGTTTGTCACATATATGTGACAATGGCGTTCAAAAGGTTAAGGAAACTATAAAAGGTACTTTTACGAGTAGCGTTCTTCATCAGTAAATAGGACCCTTAAAAAATTGGATTCCTACGGAATCACACCCAGGTACTAGGGTAAAACTAGTTCTACCACACATCTCCGTGTTCACAAAAACGCCTTGTTAAATTTTAATGAGTCTTTTATGTTCCATTAAGCTTTAGTACCTAAATGAATTCTACCCGTGTCATACATTCTTTAATAGGATATAACGTTTGTTTAACGTGTATCTACTTAGTTGATGTGTGATCCAGAAATCCAGTAGGCAATTTTTTTCGAAGATTCTAGAAAATAAGAACCTCCTTGAATTCACACATGAATTCAGGTCCAAAGAAGCGAGGTAGACCCCTTCTCACTTGGATATCTGTAGTCAAACAACGACCTGAAGCAAGCCCAAATCACGACCCAAAACCGAAACATCTGGCAAAGAATGACGAGGAGAGCCGACCCCAAATGAAATGTGACAAGGCTAGGCAAAGAGAGAGATTCCAGAAAATGAAAAGTTAGTCTTAAGAGCCTATATACCTCAAATGGCTTAGCGTGATCCTCCGTTATGTCGAAAATACTGCACCATTAATTTTAAACTAAATATATGGTAAAGTTGAGGATTAATGCTAAGTCTTATGTTAGACGAAAACACGATTCCATAAAATTTTGTCGATAGAAAATAAACCCAAAGTTACCTCTAACCCGAACAATAAACCGCTGGTATTCAAAAAATACTTCAAATTAGATCATGAAACTTTGCATACTAACTGAACAGAGTAGTCGTTGATGGCTGCTCCTCTGACCTTATGGCTATTGATGCCGGAGTTCCCCAGGGGTCTGTTCTCTCTGCAACTCTTTTCCTGCTGCACATCAATGACCTACTTCAGCCTGGTATTGTTGGGTACGCGGATGACAGTACAGTTTCAGAGAGATACTTGTCCAATGCAGGGGCCAGCGGGTCCGAAGTTCGATCCTTGAGAGACGCCATGGTAGAGCGGACAGATTTGACCTTAAGCCTTGTCTCCCAGTGGGGTGATGACAATCTGGTCTCTTTTAACGCCACCAAAACACAGGCGTGTCTTTTTACCGCTAAAAGGAGTCGTTTTGACCAGACTCCTACTTTTCGGGGTACATCTGTTCCTGTAACTGATCGGCTCGAGCTTCTAGGCATGGAGCTGACATCTAGTCTCAACTTCGGCGCCACCATCGAGTACAAAGCCCAAACTGCGGCCAAGAAGCTGGGCATCCTAAATAGGGTGAAACGATACTTTACGCCTGGACAGCTTTTAACCCTATACAAAGCACAAGTCCGATCCTGCATGGAGTATTGCAGCCACCTTTGGGATGGCTCAGCGAAATACCAACTTGCCGCGCTTGACTCGGTGGAACGCAGAGCTAAGAGGCTCATTGGCGACGTAAAACCGGTGGATGCCAAGCTTCACAGCTTGGCTCATCGCCGCAAGGTTGCCTGCCTGTCGGTCTTCTACAGACTGTACTTCGGTGAGTGTGCCCAAGAACTCCACGACCTCATTCCACCGGCCCCCTTCTACCTTCGGACATCCAGGCGCACTGCAAGTTACCATCCCTACCTGGTTGCTGTTCCACCAATTCGCACTAAGCGTTTGCAAATGTCGTTTATAATGCGCACAGCAAAAGAGTGGAACTCTCTACCTGCGTCTGTTTTTCCGAGCGCATACAACCCGAATCTCTTTAAAGTGAGAGTGAACAGGCTTCTTCTGGGTAAGCTCGCTCCATCGTCGACTTTGTCTCTGTCACCTTTGACCTAGGCTAGAGTCAAGAGCAAGCCCATTTCAAATTAAAAAAAAAAAAGAACTTACTTTAAAGCAGGTCTTATGTTATTTACTTTTTTATAATTACCATTATTTTCACTGTAAAAAGCAAATACCTAAACTATTGGCGCTGCCTGCCGCCCAGTACCGCACTCTGTCTCGCTCTCACTCAGTCAGCGAGATCGTATGAGCGAGATAAAGAGTGAATTTTAGCTGAGGTAGTATAGGCTCTTAATATCTATGTAGTCGTATCGTGTATCAACATAGACATTTAGCCTAACTAAATGCGTATTGTCAGGGAAAAATATATTAATTTAGTGGCTCGCCGCATTGTTTGTATGTGTGCCTTAATTTAAAAAAACTTTGTATTGTGTAAGAAGGTAGGTACTTGTTTAATTGAATCTTTTCCTAGCAGATTATACCTTATAAATTTACTTTAGCACGGTGGTGAGTAGTATAGTTCAAATAGAAACCATCATCAGCTTGTTTCCAATTAATTTCTGTAAACTACTCAAGGGCCGGGTTACAGTCTTCTAACTTCAAAATATGAAGTACCTACCGTAAGCGGGGGTGACTTTGTGACTACGGGGTAACTCTGTGACACACCCACTTTCTGACATATAATATGTCATGACTTCCAAATTACATATTGTCGTCACACACATTATGTAATTTGTATTCACAATATGTAATTTGGAAGTGAGAGAGAAAGTGAGTGTGTCACAAAGTTACCCCGTAGTCACAAAGTCACCCCCGCTTACCCGGTAGTGTTTATCTAATATTAGGGCCCGTACACACGTACCACTAACACACCATATTATTATGGCAGCGAAAAAATATGGCCAAGTACCTGGTTACGTTACGTGCAACTTCTTGGAGTTCTGTATGTCGCTAGTAGCTGCGAATGTGGCTAGTGTTTGCAGACAGACAGATCGCTGTGTTTGCGTTGTGGCTGCAACGTGGCTTTGATGTGGGCTATCCCACACGGTTGATTTTAACGGTCAAATATGGTCTGTGTGAATAAACTAATCATTTTTATACAAATTAGCGCCCATACACATGTGGTCATTTCATTTGTGGTACGTATGATGGGGCCCTTACGCCATCAACTTAGAAACTACTCGCGGAGGTTTCATAGAAACGCCATGAAGGCTATCATATTAAGTATTATCTTTACCTATCAGTAAATAGTAGCAAGGAAACCGAGCAGCACCCTAATTGCATAACACACTATCAATCTCAATCTGAATCATATTGAAGGACATTGCTAATCCATTGCTTCATATGTTCGAAACATTTGTCTGTTCAACAACGTATATAACGCAATGATAAATGATAAATGATAAATGATTTATTTTTCTGTAAGTAGGTTTGTACAAACACTTTTACACGTCAATTATATTTTTTTTAAGCTAGATGAGGTCGGCGTTTCCTATCTGACTACTCTGAGAAGAAAGGCCGAAACAAACTCAGATATCATAGTCTCTTTTAAAGTCCAGACAAAATCTTGGTCAGATCACGTGAAGACCATGTAGATTGGTGTCTGAAATGGTCTTTTGAGGAAAGAACCACACAGATTGAGCGGACCTGTCCAGTCAGTGCACGCATTTGTCAAAAATCGTGCAGCTCAACTCAGAACTTGAGGAGCTCAACCAATGAATGTTGTTGAGCTGTCAAATTACCCCGCTGGTTTATTAACGTCGTACGTAACTTGTACTCAACATATGCAAAACGACATACATTTCATTAATATTCACAAAATAGTAAAAAACTGTCTCTCCAAAAAAAAATTACATGAAAACATTCTTCAGCCTTTTCCCTCCATTTTTGCACTCATTATCTTTAACAGAATAAGCAAACGTGTTTGAGCACGCATCCTTTCCTTTCTTCTCGGGTCCTTACTCCGAAATGTTCTGTCACATAAATTAGCAACGCATCGCAAAAAATCTGTCAAGAGTAACTCGGACTCGCGCACCGAGGGCTCCGTACAAATTTGTAGATAATTATCGTAAATAGTTTTAAAATTATTTTTTTTTGTAATGTTACTTACAAAAAAATAATTTAAAAAACCGAAAACCGTATATGTGTAGTTACGTAACTACGGTTTTCGGTTTATTATAGTAGTTTATTATAGTTTATTTTCCTTTACTTGTGCTACATGAAATTGCTTCTTGCCAAATTTCATGATTCTAGGTCAACGGGAAGTACCCTATAGGTTTTAATTTCGGAACATAAACGCCCGTACCTTTTGATTGCGTTGACTTAGAACGGGAATCGCATTGCAGCCCTGAGTATTTTATACTAATTTCAACTTGATAACTCCACGCGTTCCAGAGAAAAAGGGTCTTGACTGACGGACAGATAGACGGACATCGAAGTGATCTTATAAAGGTTCCGTTTTTCCTTTTGAGGTACGGAACCCTAAAAACAGATAAAAATTACGCAAAAACCAGCAAAACACATAATTCACAAGTTGAGACATTTTTGGGCGAGTTCTGGGCATCCAGTTTTGTGTTCATTTTACTTTTTTAGGTTAATAACATTTATTCAGTGGCTGACTGCTGCCTGAAGTGTAAAATTTCTGTTAATTAGACTGTGGGTTGATGGATGTTTGAAAGTTACGATATTCCACAGTTTCCACTTTTTGCTACAACTCATTATGATTTGCTGCAATACTATCATCCGTTTCTGGGGTCCTACTCTCTGTCATTCAACGAAAATACTAATCCGTGCGAAAGCAGATCGAAACGGAGTGAACACTATTTTGTGTCTCTTCTTTTCCTTTGTAGCAGACATATAGAATTCACTTGTTGTTAAGCAACTGAGATGTTACAACGGAGAATATCGCGATGCATCATACGGCCGAGTGTACAACGAAGTTTGCCAAATATCGACGAAAGATTACGAGAGGCTCCATTCTCTTCTTCAGACTCTAAGGACAAAAAATCAAGAGGCTTTCTGGATACGCTAATCGTTAGTTTTAAGACCTTCATTTCATTTTTCTCATACCAACTGAAAATTATCTACCATCATTAAAAATACTTCTTCTAAAACAAAAACATCTTCGTTTCCATAATGTTGAATTTTTGTTATCAATACCTTCCAAGTCAATTGTTTTTATTTCGTTTTCCTTAAAATTTACTTGTCAGAGTGGTCGTGGTCCTCATATTATAGTTTCTAGTCTTATGGACTTATGTGATTCGCCTCACTATTTTTTGCCACCTACTCCGATTTCTGGTATTTTTTGTGCACTCATACAAGGGATCGTGCACTGCGGATTTAATTTGGTCACTCCATCTGTGTCTACATCCGATTAATTAACTTTTTGGATGGGAAACCACTGTCAAATCGTTGTGTCATTCATTCTTAGTTCGGACCCCAAACTAATCTTATACACGTAGGTAACACGGAGCAGAAATCTCCCGTGACTTCGGCCGAAATTACGGATTTCGTGATTTGGGAATAGAACTCCAAAGACATGAACAAAACTGATTAATTTCCGTGGGTTGCCTACCCTGTTAAATCTGGTTAATTTTGCCCTAAACCACACATGTTTAAGTTTTTAAGTTTCAGATTTTATTTTAGCCTCCTTTTGAAGCATATACAATGCCTGTGTTAGGAGACTCCGCTCTTCCATAGAAAGTATAACAAAACGGTACTAAAAATCCATACTTAATATTATAAATGCGAAAGTGTGTATGTCTGTTCCTCTTCACGCTTAAACCGCTGAACCGATTTAGATGAAATTTGGTATAGAGATAGTTTGAGTCCCGGGAAGGGACATATGATAGTTTTTATCCCGATATTCCCACGGGATCGACACTTAAGCGGGTGGAACCGCGGGGCGCTGCTAGTATCAAATAATAAAAATAAGGATGTTCGTGAGAGAGAGTTTATGATTCGAGTGTCCTGTGTGACCTGTATACAATGTGGAGATGACAATACAACAATAAATTAAACCTCGTATACCTAATGACGTTCCCAGTCTGCATACAAAGGGGTTTGAAGATTTTTGTATGGAGGGTGGCCCTAAGGTCGGCCGCCATGTTGATTTTTTTTAAGAATCGCGGTGCACAACAAACGTTATATACTTAGATAGAGGACACTTATACAAACAAAAATGTAGTATAACATAATATCCTAAAGCGTCAGGTTTCGGAGTTATTCACCAAAATATAAGTCGAAAACAACAAGGATTTTTTTGTTTTTTTTTCCCTCCAGGTAAGCATATTGAACTATTGAGGTAATAGAAACGTTATGAAACCTTTATGGAGAAGAAACAAATGAAGAATAGACATTTTTTAAATAAATAATTAAACACGGCAATTTTTTGTTGGTTTTTTAATCCCAGAGACTAATGTGACATTTAAATCTTTGTTTTTTTAGTACAGAAGTTTGACATTACACTTGTCAGATTAGCCTCTGGGTTTAAAAAACGAACTTTTTTCCAATGAAAGAAACGGGAACTTTTCCTGCTTTTTTCAACGCTAGTCTGTTTGTAATAAAAATTGCGGACGCCATGTGTAAATGTGGGTCCATCATCATCATCAACATGAAACAAAATACAAATAAAAATACAGAAAATCAGTGATGTGGTCAACTGGACCCGCGGGTCCAGTTCGAGTGGGTCCAGTTCACTGAAGACTCGGGCCGTGACATAGCGTCCGCAATTTACCGCTCTGTCTTAGGAAACCTAGCTCGGAAGATTAACAGCAAACTTATTGCTTAGTTTCATAAATACTTATAGATATACGTAATAGTAGATTGTTATACAAGGGGCTAAAATGACCCATTATACGAGGTAGTTTTACTATCGAGCTTTAGCGAGGGAGTAAATAGAAACCAAGTTATAATGAGTTTTAGCGCCGTGTGTTACATTCTACTTTTCACTACGATTGCGAGAAAATAAAATAATCCAATACAATCTATATATGTATATAAAAATGAAACCCGTTTTCCGTTGTCACGACATAACATGAAAACGGCTGGACCGATTTCGATGAAATTTGGTATAGAGATAGTTTGAGTCCCGGGAAAGGACATAGGATAGTTTTTATCCCGATATTCCCACGGGATCGACATTTACACGGGTGAAACCGCGGGGCGCAGCTAGTATTAAATAGTTTATTTTTATTAAAAATGAAATGTACAATATGTACAATTCTGGATATTTAACGAGATGTTTTTCCTGGCAACTTAATTTCAGTCCTCTGTGAAGATGAATGTTGAGTTATCTGTGGGGTTAACGTGGGAGATACACGTAGTTCCAGGTTTGAGGGTCCCTCGTTCGAATGTTCTGAATAGAGAATCAGCTGAGACTCATCCCTTGATGTTGATGGTCGTGGGCTAGTTGGGAGAATATTGATGCGTGCCGTGATACGCTGCAGGGTGATATCAAAGTTTCCTTTCTTTTCTCTACCATTTGCAAATGAGGGTCTCCATTCTCACTAGATGATGACATTTTCACTGTTGTAAAATAAATTACGGTCACCAATTCAATTTTCAATTAGAAGGACATTCTAAAGATTTCGCTCCAATGTCTTTTTTTTAATTTCGAGATGTAGAAGAGTTCGCCGCTTTTAGTTCCATTTTCAAAAACAAAATGTTCTTTTTTTATGAAATACTAATAACTCGGTCTTTATTCATGATTATTCTGTTATGCATAAAGACGTTTACGTTTTTGTAGGCTCGTCGTTGTTGTAACAGACAAAATTAAAAAAATAAAAACTTTTCCCCCTAGAGGATGAAATACTATTTTTTCCTCGCTCTGGTACGCTACAATGACGGTATTTTTGAGCAAGAGGAGTGAAAACTCCATTATTTCACAAAGGTTCCTGTCCTTGCATTAGCGTTGCCTCAATTTATTTTGTAAGGAGTACCTACCTAGGTATAGTAGGTACGGTACTGTATTTCAGCGGAACGAGATCTCAGAATAAAATGGCACTGTCTCAGAAACTAGACACATCAGAAATAAAGGATCATTAATCAAAAATACCTCGCATACATCACGTCTTTTGCTCCCACGTTGAGGGTAGGTACAGTCACGTCTAAAAGTATGTATACACTTGGCAATTTTCAATTGCGATTTTTTCGTGAAATAACGAATGCAACGTTTAAATACGACACTTAACATAAACCCATGGGTTCGAAAATACTATTTTCGTAATAACATAAAATTTCATTCAAAAATAAAGGAGAAATTCGCCTTTGAATAGCCAAGTGCTGCCAAGTATGTGCAAGCTTTATTTTTAGACGTGACTGTACAGTCACGTCTAAAAGTATGTGTACACTTGGCTTTATTCAAAGGCGATTTTCTCCTTTATTTTTGAATGAAATTTTATGTTATTACGAAAATAGTATTTTCGAACCCATAGCTTTATGTTAAGTGTCGTATTTAAACGTTGCATTCGTTATTTCACGAAAAAATCGCAATTGAAAATTGCAAAG
This sequence comes from Amphipoea lucens, assembly GCA_947508005.1. Classification (NCBI taxonomy): domain Eukaryota; kingdom Metazoa; phylum Arthropoda; class Insecta; order Lepidoptera; family Noctuidae; genus Amphipoea; species Amphipoea lucens. The sequence goes on from OX382374.1 coordinate 17,482,782, forward strand.
TGTATACATACTTTTAGACGTGACTGTACAGTCACAGGCAAAATATGTTCATCACCTTCAGCGGGGTAATTGCGTAACGCACTATCAGAAGCAATGGCTTTCATTTTGACAGTTCAACAACATCCATTGCGTTATTTACGTTGCTGAGCAGACAAATTCGGCCATCGGCCATCTGTTCTACGAGCAATGTGCCCTGCCCACTGCCACTTAAGTTTGGCAATTCTTCGCGCTATGTCTGTTACCTTGGTTCTCCTGCGGATCTCCTCATTTCTGATTCGATCACGCAGGGAAACTCCAAGCATAGCCCTCCCCATTGCCCTTTGGGTGACTTTTAGCTTTCTAATAAGGCCCATTGTGAGCGACCACGTTTCAGTGTCATATGTCATCACTGGCAACACGCACTGGTCAAAGACTTTCGCTGAAAACCAGCGCTGGGGCTCTGTCTTGCATAGGGTCGCAGCATTATGCTGAGCGATAGCCGTTTTGCGTGAATGTGACGCATGTTTCCCTTACCTTCTTTTTTTTGTGTTTATGTTCTTTTTTGCATTATGTTTAACGCAAATAAACGTATTTTCTTTCTTTTCTTTCTTTCTTGAGACACTGCGGTATATGAGAAGAGAAGATATTGCGTAGCTTCCCGAATGCTGCCCAGCCGAGTCGGATTCGACGATTGATTTTTGACCTCCACCTCGAAGTTGGACCTACCTAACAGGACAGTTTGTCCTAGGTAATGAAGTAATTAAATATAGTTTTCTATGCAATAGTCTGCTCAGTGCTGTAGCTTTAAATGCTTCATTGTGTCCTCAATTGATAAAGGAAAGAATTTGAAAACCGACAAATATATAAAAGACGTTACTTGACTGTACAAGCATTTAATTTCACACCGCGCCGCCGTCGCCCTCTAGCGTCACATGCGTAAAACGAAACTCTCAAAATGGCGGCGTAATATCATGTGACAAAGACTGATGAATTGACTATTACGTTGTTAATTTGTGGGTAATGGAGTGTTGTTACAAATTGGGGGGTTGTGTGAAGGTGGGTGTATATAATGGACCATTTTGGGCCACGCGAGGCTATCACTACCTAAAGCATATTTCATAATCCTTAATTTTAAATGCCTCTGATTGATTAACTCACCCGTGCAAGATTTTGTCAAACGTAAAGATTTTTTTTTAATTTTTGTTGCTGAATGGCCCGCTCTTGACCTCGATCACGCCTGATGGAAAGAGATGGATGAGGTCTATGATGGAACGAGCGTGCCCAGAAGATGCCTGTTCACTCTTGTTTTGAAGTAGATGGGTTAGATATGAAAGGGAACACAGACGCTGGCAGAGAGTTCCACAATTTGGCTGTGTACATAAGTAATACCTAAATACTTACTCGTAAGTATTGTCCTACCTTGCTGTATTAAGACTAACTATGACACACAATGTAGTCACATCAAGCTACCCGAAACTGTAAAATTTTCCCAATAAACTTTGAACTTTGAAACTTTAGCGAAAAAGTTGAAAATCTATTAATGAAATTTGTCAGATTGTAGTAGCTTGATGTGCTGGCGTCAGTACATAGAACTTTGTGATATTTCTTTTCCCTTTTCTACCTAATAGAATTCCCTTTTAGAAACAAAGCAACAGCACAATACGATTCCAGCTTACCCTTTCTTGAACCTAACTTAGTTCTAAAACGGTTCAAATTCTAGACGTTTCTATGTAAATACTAAACTTGGTGAATACTAACACAAAGCGGTCTGTACAATGTTTAAAAGCGCTGACAAAAGTCAGGTCCCTAAACGAATTTTAATACGGAATATTCTGAATTTTAAACTCCAGACATTGAACGGTTTAAAGCTGATTTGAATACAAAACTTGCGAAGAATATTAGTATTGAAGGATCTATTGTATTTACTACTTACAGCAAGTTTTCATGATGTTTGAATGTGCGGTTTTTCTGGCTCGGAGAACCTTAACCTTTGCGACACGTTTCCGTGCCCCGTCGTATTTCTGCGACAGAGAACATGCACGATTTTTTCGTTCTATTTTCGTCCTATTAACTGCGTGTGTTTTAATTGTACCACAATTAAAACCATTATTAAATAGAGATAAAAACTTTTTGACTATTTTTAATTCGATACAACGATTGCTCCTCCTTATTTATTGTATTTCACATAGTAAATAAGGAGGCACGGCAATAGGGTGGCATGACATAGTATGGACGTCCGCGTGACGACTCCTGGCCACCGTAGGCGCGGGCCTGCGGACGGAGAGTAATGGGTAGCTCACCGTCCGGCGTCCGATCAGGACCAGGCCCGTGCCGGACGGCGCGTACGTATCCCACGCGCGCCTCGAAGAGATGTCAGCATAAAGGAAGGGGCCGGCCAGGGCCGAAGCCTGCCGGGAGTGCGGGATTGTCCGAAAGGGTTACCGCTACCCCGGAACATAAAGGGCTAAGGAAGGAACACGGGTGGGTTTTAGTCAGTAAGAGTCTGAGTCATCCTTAAAAAAAAGGGTGGCATGACATCGTCGCGCGAATTGTAACCATGAATTCAGCATAATTATGATTCTAGATCCTAGCGTAGAAATATTTTTCCGTCGGTTATCAAAAAAAAGTCTGCTGCTCATAGAAAAGTGCAATACTTACGCGGTGAAAATGTACGTGAATGTGAACAGCATTAAAAAAAAATACAACGAAAAATTGCAACGCAGAATTTTTATTAAATATTTACATAATATAAGCTAACATATAAACTATAATAATATGTAAATTTATATGAAAAAAAAAACAAAATAATCATAGGGCATCAAAGAATTCGTCCGCATCGCTGTCAACAGGAACAGTGCCCAAAAGGCTGGCAGCATTACCACTGTAGCGGCATATTCACATATACATTACACACAACATATACATACATTTATTTACATATATACACACAACAATATATAATATTCACATTCATAAATATAGGTACTCATTATAAACACAATCATATTTTGTGTCGGAACTTCGGCCGCTGTGGCTCAGTGGAAAAGCACCATAATGTATAGCCATAGCTACCTACTTATCGTTTCGTGGAACTCCGGCCGCGCCGGCCGGCGCGCGCGCCGCGCGCCCCGCTCACCAGTCCTGACCTACTCTCGACGCGAAGCGCACGCTGCTTATTTGTTTACCGTTCTGCTTACACCCGCTTATGATTTATGCTAAACTAAACTACACTGTGAATCTGTGATTACAATTATCTCGTGCTATCCTAAACTGATATACTTTCGCTTTCAACATCTGTGCTTGTGAACTTTGAGACTATACTTTTAACCTAATAACCTAACTGTGATTTCATTGTGTGTGTTTCTTGTGCTTTCGATATAATCTGTTTACTGGTTTGGAACGTATTATAAATTAGCTAAAATACTTGGCCGAAGACTTTCATTCTATCGCCCAGAATCACACCCACGTAAGGAAGGAAACGACCACAGCGAGAAGGTAGGATTTACCCATATTATTCCTACATTGGTGACCCCGCATAAGTAACCGCAAGATAAACAATACTGCAGATCGCAAACAAAGCGAATATTTAAAAGAAAAAACATGGCGGAAGGTTCACAGTCCACAAGTAGCAAGCCGTCTACCGAACGTACCGAAATGCGTGTTTCCACTGACGCATCGGACGTGTCGACAGAAATTTGCAGAGTTGCTGTTCGCATACCACCCTTCTGGCCCGAGGAGCCCGAAATATGGTTCGCACAAGTAGAAGGTCAGTTCGCTATTGCAAATATTACTATGGACACGACGAAGTTTCATTACGTCATCGGACAATTAGAACCACAGTACGCCAAAGAGGTGAAAGACATTATTGTGCAACCACCAGCGAGTGACAAATATCAGAAGCTTAAATGCGAACTTATTAAACGACTCAGTTCGTCTAATGAGAAGAAGGTAAACCAACTTTTGATTCACGAAGAGCTTGGCGACCGCAAGCCTTCACAATTCCTGAGACACCTTCGGAGTTTGGCAGGAACTAATGTCCCAGAGGACTTCATTAAAACCATCTGGACCAACCGCTTGCCAGCAAACATACAGACAGTCATCGCGGCCCAGACCTCCTTATCGCTGGAAGCTTTAGCGGACATAGCGGATAGAATCAAGGACATAACTACCCCCTCAGCCCAAGTAGCTTCAACCAGTGCGAACCCTCAAGTACTAGAGGTGTTAGCTAAAGAACTCGTGGAGCTTCGGAAAGAGGTGAACGCGCTCGCGATGGGACACCGACAGTCCCGCTCCAGGGAGAGAGGAACGAGGCACACCCGTTCGTCATCCAAACGTTCAGACTCAAACTACAGGAAATTCCCGGTATGCTGGTACCATTACAAATTTGGCAGCAACGCAAAGACATGCAATCTCCCATGCGATTATAAGGCGGAAAACTCGACGGGCCGTCGCTAATGGCGACCAGCGACTGCCCTAGCTCCGGTCGCCTGTTTGTTACCGACAGGAGAACCAAAGTACAGTTCCTGGTCGACACCGGCAGCGACCTCTGCGTATTTCCTCGGACCATGCTACGTGAACGACGCGCCAGCACCAACTACCAACTCTTCGCGGCCAACGGAACACCTATTCCGACCTACGGTTATACAAACTATAATTTAAACTTAGGGCTTCGAAGGGACTTTCAATGGAATTTTGTAGTCGCAGATGTAACTAAGCCAATAATTGGAGTAGATTTTCTCTCGTTTTACAACCTAGTAGTCGACTGCCGTAATCAGAGATTATTAGACAACGTTACAACTTGCTCAACTATAGCTTCACTAGTCCGTACATCAGATAGTATTCACTCTGTAAAGGTCATGACTGGCGATACCGCGTATCATAAGTTACTTGAAGAGTTCCCTGAGATTACAAAGCCGCCTGGTACACAGCGAGTCATTGTTCATAACACGGTCCACCACATACGTACTACACCGGGTCCTCCGATTTCATGCACTCCCCGCCGCCTGGCTCCAGATAAGCTCAAAACGGCCAAGCAAGAATTCGACGCAATGTTAGCAAATGGCACGGCCCGACCTTCAGAAAGCCCTTGGGCGTCCCCGTTACATTTGGCCCCCAAAAAAGACAATGGCTGGCGACCCTGCGGAGACTACAGGAGACTCAATGCCCGCACCGTTCCTGATTGTTATCCCATCAGACACATACAGGACTTCGCGCACAGTATATCCGGATGTACTATCTTCACAAAAATTGACCTGGTCAAAGCATACAACCAAATACCGGTCAATCCGGATGATATACCCAAGACCGCAATCACCACACCGTTCGGAATGTTTGAATTTCCATATATGACGTTTGGTTTACGAAACGCGGGCCAAACATTCCAACGGTTTGTGGATGAAATGACGCGCGGGCTTGATTTTTGCTACACGTATCTCGACGATTTCCTTGTGTACAGTAAGAATGAAACACTCCACAAGGAACATCTAAGACAGTTATTCACCAGAATGAAGGCATACGGTATGGTGATTAATAATGCAAAATGTGTTTTCGGTGCGCGACAAATAAACTTTTTGGGATATACTATATCAGAAAAAGGAACGAAGCCATTGCCAGAAAAAGTACAAGTCATTCGCGACTACCCAGCCCCAAAAAATATACGTGAGCTTAGAAGGTTTTTGGGCATGATAAACTTCTATAGACGTTTTGTGCCCGAAGCCGCCCGAATCCAAGCCCCACTCAATGCTTTGCTGATAGGAGCAGTGAAGGGATCAACTCCAATCAACTTAACAGGGGACGCCTATAAGGCCCTAGAACAATGCAAAGAGAGTCTGTCAAACGCAACCCTATTGGCCCACCCAGATTGCTTGGCAAAAATGGGCCTGGTGACGGATGCATCTGATTTAGCCATGGGTGCTGTGTTGCAACAACACAAGGATGGCCACTGGCAGCCACTAGCATTTTTCTCTCGAAAATTGAACACCGCTCAACAAAAATATTCTCCTTACGACAGAGAACTATTGGCAGTTTATGAAGCGGTGAAATATTTCCGGCACATGCTGGAAGCCAGAAATTTCACAATCTATACCGACCACAAACCAATCAGTTTTGCTTTTCACGAAAGAAAAAATAACTGTTCGCCACGTCAGTATAGATATCTGGACTTCATATCGCAATTTACAACAGATATCCGTCATATTTCCGGAAAGGATAATGTGGTTGCTGATACCTTGTCACGGATAAATGAGCTGCAGGCACCAGTAGCTCATGAAACTCTCGCTAAGGCACAAGAGTCAGACTTGGAACTGTCAGGATTCCTCAACTCAATGTCATCGCTCAGGCTAGAAAAGTACAAAGTCCCAGGTACAGATGTAACTTTGTACTGTGACGTCAGTACGCAAACTGCAAGGCCTTTCGTACCACAAGCCTTACGAAAACAAGTGTTTGACAGTCTTCATTCGTTAAGTCATCCTGGCGCAAACGCAACTTCGAAGTTAGTTGCGGATCGGTTTGTTTGGCCAGGGGTTAGGAAAGACTGCCGGGAGTGGTCCAGATCTTGCGTAGCATGTCAACGAGCCAAAGTGAATCGGCACGTATCGGCACCATTAGGCACCTACAAATTGCCACGCTCTAGATTCAGACATATACACATCGATCTGATTGGACCCCTCCCCATTTCACAAGGTTATCGATACTGTTTAACGGCTATTGATCGATTCACACGATGGCCGGAGGTAATACCGATAACCGACATCACCGCTGAGACAGTGGGCAAAGCCTTGCTGCATGGTTGGATATCAAGGTTCGGCAGCCCAACAGATATTGTAACAGACCGTGGACGCCAATTTGAGTCCACCCTGTTTCAATACTTGGGTAAAATAGCCGGGTTTCGTCATCACCGAACTACAGCATACCATCCAGCAAGCAACGGACTCGTGGAACGTTTTCATCGACATCTGAAAGCATCTATTGTATGTCATGCAAACGAAAACTGGACAGAGGCTTTGCCCTTAGTCTTACTTGGCATTCGTAGTGCTTACAAAGACGACCTTCAAGCGTCACCGGCCGACTTAGTATATGGCGAGCCACTGAGGCTGCCTGGCGAATTTCTAGAGCAAGCAGCGAATGGCACTAGTGACGTGACAGACTTTACAGCACGACTTCGTACCATAGCTCAAAAATTACAGCCAGTGCCGACATCGCGCCACGGTGAAAACAAAGTTTTCGTATACAAAGACCTAAGCACATGCGACTATGCATTTTTAAGAGAAGACGCATCGCATAGTTCCCTAACTCCGGCATACACTGGTCCACATCAAATTATCGAACGAGGTGATAAAGTGTTCAAATTGATGGTAAAAGGCAAGCAAGTAACAGTCTCCATCGATCGCCTCAAACCTGCATACATACTAGCTGAAAAAGAAAGTGAACCAGAGTACCCAGTACTGCCTTCCGCAAGTAGTTCAAATCACGGGTCTCGCGAAGCCACCAAGACAACCCGTTCCGGTCGTGTGGTAAGGTTCCCGGATCATTATCGTCCTTAACCAGGCCTCTGGGGGGGAGTGATGTAGCGGCATATTCACATATACATTACACACAACATATACATACATTTATTTACATATATACACACAACAATATATAATATTCACATTCATAAATATAGGTACTCATTATAAACACAATCATATTTTGTGTCGGAACTTCGGCCGCTGTGGCTCAGTGGAAAAGCACCATAATGTATAGCCATAGCTACCTACTTATCGTTTCGTGGAACTCCGGCCGCGCCGGCCGGCGCGCGCGCCGCGCGCCCCGCTCACCAGTCCTGACCTACTCTCGACGCGAAGCGCACGCTGCTTATTTGTTTACCGTTCTGCTTACACCCGCTTATGATTTATGCTAAACTAAACTACACTGTGAATCTGTGATTACAATTATCTCGTGCTATCCTAAGAGCAAGGTTACACGCTCATTCTGGCGTCATTCTGGTCCATCATTCTGGATTGACGTGACTGATGCCAGAATGATGGAGGATTTTCGACGGTTACACGGTCATTCTAGACTGACAGCAGACTGACAGCAGACTGATGAAAAGTACGCCAGTGCCCGTTTAGACTTCGGAGCTGACAGTCGGTTGGTAATTTATCAGTGCTTAGTCATGGATATTATAAGGAAAAAGAAAGCGTGTGCCATGATAATTATCGCGATGCTGCTAAAAAAACGCGTAAAAAGAGAGCGATGGATGAGAAGCTGGCTACAAAGAAGAGATCATTACACTCATCTTAATTTATTAAATGAAATACGAGATCTAAAGGAAGAAGAAGACTTTCAAAATTACTATCGAATGAAAGAAGTCTGTTATGATAATTTACTGCAAATGGTAAAACCATATTTAACAAGACAAGATACATGCATGAGGAAAGCGATTACAGCTGAAGAAAGATTAGCTGTCACTTTGCGATACCTTGCTACAGGAAGAAATATTAAAGATCTTAAGTACTCGGCAATAATGTCACCTGCCGCTATCAGTCAAGCTATTATCGAGACATGCGAAGCATTAATTTATGTTCTACAGTCATATATTAGGGTAAGTAAAAAAAAAAAAAAAAAATTAATGAGTTTATTATTAGTTATTACAAATGAGTATTTAATCAATCAAAGGAGAGGTCAAAATGGTAGGTACAATATTCCGAATATTTTTAAACGCTGATATAATGTGAGAGCAGTGGTGGCCCAGTGGTATCAACCGCGACTTACGAGTTGTAGGTCGTAGGTTCGAACCCAGATAGGCGCTTTACTTTGTGTATATTATTTCATCACCACTGCTCTCAAAACGGTGAAGGAAAACATCGTGAGGAAACCGGCATGTCCTAGAACCAAAAATTCGAAGACATGTGACATCTACCAACCCGCACTGGGCCCGCGTGGTGGATTACGGCCCACTCCCTCTCACAGAGAGGAGGCCTGTGTCCCAGCAGTGGGAACATTATAGGCTGATTATGTTATGTTATACAGGGTTATTTGAAAAACACCAACAACCTCTTAAGAGGTCATTGTACTCATCATTATAAACAACTTTTACTATGGGACCAAACCTGAAATCGCGAAAAAAAAATCAGCTGTTCCATACATTTTGACGAGTTCTACGAACATACGAACGTAGGGAACAGCTGATTTTTTTTTCGCGATTTCAAGTTTGGTCCCATAGTAAAAGTTGTTTATAATGATGAGTACAATGACCTCTTGAGAGGTTGTTGGTGTTTTTCAAATAACCCTGTATATTAATATAATGTGCAGACGCCAGCACATCAAGCTACCCGAAACTGTCAAATTTTCCCAATCAACTTTGAACCTTATGCATTTTGTGATAACGTTGAAAATCTATTAAAGAAATTTGACAGATTGTAGTAGCTTGATGTGCTGGCGTCTGTACCTTATTAGAAAGCTTATTTATTAAGCTACTCGATTAATGTTAAATATGATTTTTTCAGGCGCCTGTTTTTGTAAAAAAAGTGAAAAATGTTTCAGTACAAACAAAACGCACATAGCCTTTATTTATTCATTTCTATGCAATATAATTATTTTAAATGTGGCTTAGGTTTCCGTTTCTATTAAATGCCTTGAGATTTTATTCTAATTTTATCTGCAGCTTCATGAAATTGAGACAAAAATATTGATTATCATTACAATGCAATATCAAAACGTGTCGAAAAAGGTCAAATCTGTAAATGTCAGAATGACGTTAAAATAAAAAAAACACCATAACCGCCGGTACACACGGCTACACATCAAGCTATACAATTTCAGTTTTAGCGGACCTCGCATTGTATAAGTTTTACGTACAATCGGAAGTCAGCTTACATTAGTTATGTATAGCTTGATGTGTAGCCGTGCGTACAAGTCCGCGAGGCGGAGCGGTTTTATATGTAGAAAAATACGTTAACAAATATATTAATGTACTTAATTTATGAAGTACAAGTATGTAATAGCTACTTATTTCTATGATAATTGACAATGAGAAATGACGAAGTTACGTCATTTTCCACAGGGCTGCCAACCCTAAAATATACCTATACAATGTTTGTATTTAGTTAGTGAAGCAAGCATTTTATTTTTCAACACTTGTTTATAAATAAAACGGGCGCCTGTAAAAAAAAAAATGCCCAAAGACATCAAAATAATTCTGCCCCCGATAGGAAAAAAGACGCATCTACATACATTGCCGGAATCACAAAAAAAAGACGCATCTGCATGTATTTTGAATATTTTTATAACTTGCTCCAGTAATTGATTTCTTAATCAACAGCAATTAATTTCTCGTTTCAATCATTAAAACATTTATTTTCTCCTTTTTTACTTTTTGTTAGATACGTCTTTTTAACTATCGGGGGCAGAATTACCCTCTTTCAGCCTATACAGGGTGTCCCTGGAAGTATGGATCAAATCGAATAGGGACGTGGGCAAGGTCATTTACAAACGTTTTAGCAAAAAAAAAAAAATACAAAAAAAAAATACAAAAAAAAATACTAAAAAAAAGAGAAGAAAGATCGAATTCGTGAAAACTATCAGGGCTATCAATTTTTTTTTTTAGATAGCCCTGATAGTATTTTTTTATGATTAATTTCCTTGAACACTAAGCGAAGTGATTGAGAAAAACAATTAAAATCGGTCATAACTTTTGAGCCGTAAAAAAATTCACTGACATTCTCAGGGTTAAAAAGTTTGGAAATGACCTTGCCCACGCCCCTGTTCGATTTGATCCATAGTTCCAGGGACAGCCTGTATACTATACAGGGTGTTACAGAAAGGGTGTATCAATACAAACGGGTTGAAGAGTGTATCTGGTCTAGAATCTCTGTACAAAATTTCAGCTCAATAGCATTAACTTTGAAAATGCTTAATTTTTTTTATTTCGACATCACGGCGCTGCACAGGTGCGCGGCGGCGTGATGTGCGTGTACTAGGCGCACAGACACACTACAGATAATGGTTAATGACCCTCGTAGTGCGGTGACACGTTTGTCATGATTTCAATTTAATAAACTATCGAAATAAAAAAATATTAAGCATTTTCAACGTTATTGCTTTTGAGCTGAAATTTTGTACAGAGATTCTAGACCAGATACACTCTTCAAACCGTTTGTATTGATATACCCTTTCCGTAACACCCTGTATTTATTGAACGTCTCCTTTAAACAATTCAAATCATACCGTTACTTAAAAAATCATCATTCATTCCCATCATCGGTCCCTGATTTAAATTGAGCAAATAATGAACCAGCTGTATATTCACTGTCTTGGGACATAATACGTGGGGAAGGGATATGAAGAATGTATTCTGATTGTGCGAGCGGAACTGAGACTTGGGTATGCATGTAGTTGGGAGATGATGTGTGTGAGTTGAGAGATGATGTGGATGCAGAAGAGGTTTGAGACATCTTGTACTGGGGAGATTGTGCAGAATAGGCTATGATTTCGGTATGCGTGTAGTTAGAATGTGGAGAAGATTCTGGTGGAGATGAGCCACGAGCGATTACGTATTGGGGAGATTGTGCGGGAGGAGCTGTTTGGGCATGCATGTAGTTACGAGATTGCTTATGTGAGGAGAGAGATGATGTGGATGCAGAAGAGATTTGAGACATCGTGTACTGGGGTGATTGTGCAGAATAGGCTATGACTTCGGTATGCGTGTAGTTAGAATGTGGAGAAGATTCTGGTGGAGATGAGCCACGAGCGATTACGTATTGGGGAAATTGTGCGGGAGGAGCTGTTTGGGCATGCATGTAGTTACGAGATTGCTTATGTGAGGAGAGAGATGATGTGGATGCAGAAGAGATTTGAGACATCGTGTACTGGGGAGATTGTGCAGAATAGGCTATGACTTCGGTATGCGTGTAGTTAGAATGTGGAGAAGATTCTGGTGGAGATGAGCCACGAGCGATTACGTATTGGGGAGATTGTGCGGGAGGAGCTGTTTGGGCATGCATGTAGTTACGAGATTGCTTATGTGAGGAGAGAGATGATGTGGATGCAGAAGAGATTTGAGACATCGTGTACTGGGGAGATTGTGCAGAATAGGCTATGACTTCGGTATGCGTGTAGTTAGAATGTGGAGAAGATTCTGGTGGAGATGAGCCACGAGCGATTACGTATTGGGGAGATTGTGCAGGAGGAGCTGTTTGGCCATGCATGTAGTTACGAGATGGCTTATGTGAGGAGAGAGATGATGTGGATGCAGAAGAGATTTGAGACATCTTGTACTGGGGACATTGTGTGGGAGGAGCTATGACTTCGGTATGCGTGTAGTTAGAATGTGGAGAAGATTCTGGTGGAGATGAGACATGAGAGATCACGTATTGGGGAGATTGTGCGGGAGGAGCTGTTTGGGCATGCATTGGCTTATGTAAGGAGAGAGATGATGTGGATGCAGAAGAGATTTGAGACATCTTGTACTGGGGACATTGTGCGGGAGGAGCTATGACTTCGGTATGCGTGTAGTTAGAATGTGGAGAAGATTCTGGTGGAGATGAGACATGAGAGATCACGTATTGGGGAGATTGTGCGGGAGGAGCTGTTTGGGCATGCATGTAGTTAGGAGATGGTGTGTTTGAATAGAGAGATGATACGGATGAGTAGGTTGATGGGACATTTATTTGAACAGAGTATCTATCTAAATTTCCTAATTCCGCTTCAAAAAGAATATCATTAATAGCCTTTTTGGCGTATAACCTTTGAGTAGGGGCAAGTCGTTGAATTGTTTCTGCCCATTCGAAAGCAATGGACGTACCAACTTGTGAACCTACTGGTTTTTCTAAATATTCACATGCTCGTTCCAATAATTCATTTTGCTTTTTAACCACACTTTTCTTCGAATTGAGCGGAGGTGGTCTTTCGGATGGCGGTAGTGCTGGCGTGAGTGAAGAAATTGAGAGTTGGTTGGTTGTTTGAGGAGTTGTACTCGTTTCTTGATCTGGATATCTGGATGCTGAATCTGATTTGGCTTCATTATGATCTTCAGTAACCTGAAAAAACAAAATTATATATATATATATATATTATTAATACTATAATTACTTATGGCTTTGTTTTTTTTTCATTTCAGAAGCCGTCAAAAGAGGAGTGGGAAAATATTGCAGCTGATTTTGGGGATAAATATCAATTTTGGAATTGTTTGGGAGCTTTAGATGGAAAGCATGTTAAGATACAAAAACCCAATCACTCAGGATCGTTATTCTTTAATTATAAAGGTCACTTTAGTATTGTATTAATGGCACTGGCCAATGCCAATAAAGAATTCATAATGATTGATGTTGGTGCGAATGGCCGTGTATCTGATGGTGGTGTTCTCTTTTACACAAAATTCTGGGATCTTTATAGTAAAGGTGAATTAGATTTACCAGAACCATCACCATTGCCAAACACAACTCAAAGTTTTCCTTTTGTTTTCATATCTGATGAGGCTTTTGCACTAGGGAAAAATTTGATGAAGCCATACCCTCAAAGTGCGTGTAATGATGAGCGAAAAGTGTTTAACTACCGCCTGTCACGTGCTAGATCAGTTATAGAAGGTGCTTTCGGTATAATAACAAATAAATTTGGTGTTTTCCAAAAGGCAATATGCTTTGAACCACCAAAAGCCGCAATTGTTGTTACGGCATGCTGTTATTTACATAACTACTTGATGAAAACTTCATCCCATTGTTACATGGCGTCAAATTGGAAAGTCACAAAAGATAATGAAAATGGATTGCCCGATTTGGAGCCCACTTCATTCCGAAATTCAACAAACGATGCCAAATTGATAAGAGAAAATTTATGCCATTATTTTAACCATGAGGGCAAATTAGAAATAAGGAAAAATGTACTTGAATAGTAATAAAAATTATTATTATTATAAAATAGAACAGTATTTTTTTATTCATATCAACAATAGTATTGTAACCTGTTTATTTTTGCTTAACTTTGAAAAAATCGGGTAGGTACAGACGCCAGCACATCAAGCTACCCGAAACTGTCAAATTTTTCCAATCAACTTTGAACCTTTTGCTTTAGCGATAAAGTTGAAAATCTATTAAAGAATTTTGACAGATTGTAGTAGCTTGATGTGCTGGCATCTGTACTTTAATAATGTACTATTTTTGTATGTAATCTGCCTATTCTCTTCCAATAAACAGTAATAATAATGTAGGCTATACATACAAACACACAAATATTAAACACATACTTACATACATACTACACACAATACATACATACAGGGTGTTACAGAAAGGGTATATCAATACAAACGGGTTGAAGAGTGTATGGTCTAGAATCTCTGTACAAAATTTCAGCTCAAGAAAATACTTAATATTTTTTTTATTTCGACATCACGGCGCTGCACTGGCGCGCGGCGGCGTGATGTGCGTGTACTAGGCGCACAGACACACTACAGATTATGGATAATGACCCTCGTAGTGCGGTGACACGTTTGTTATGATTTCAATTTAATAAACTATCGAAATAAAAAAATATTAAGCATTTTCAAAGTTACTGCTTTTGAGCTGAAATTTTGTACAGAGATTCTAGACCAGATACACTCTTCAACCCGTTTGTATTGATATACCCTTTCTGTAACACCCTGTATACACACAATAGTAATAAAATTCCATAATTAAATACCCACACCGTGTGTAAACGGCCTAATAAATTCACTTGTCTCTACACTGCCTTACTGCCTACCTACCGCTCGACCGCGGATGGCGATTCTTTCCAAAAACGATCGATTTTTAAATCGATTCGAATCGTAACCTGATGAATCGATTCATAAAAAAATCGAGGTCTAAAAGATCGATTTCTAAAAAATCGATTTTTTTTTCAAGTTTGTATTTACAATGTAAATATAAATCCATTTTATGAAAAACAAGAAAGATACCATAATAAACAATCTCTGGGATCTCTTTTCAGTAAAATCAGGGATTTTTTAGTTCAGGCAATTCGATAATAACAATTATTTTTATTACCATAATATCAAAGTATCAGATCGTTTATTATTAAAAAGTTAAGAAATTAGATAATATAGCTTATAGTTCCCAATGCTTAATATGTAAGCTTTTTAAAAACAACAGTCTGTTAGGTTAAAACTAAACTAAGCACACAGCCATCTCGCGAGTTTTTGAGTAATTAATTAACAAAAAAAATCGAATGTCGATTTTCAAGGGTGAAATATCGGTTCACTGAATCGATTCTGTACAACATATCGATTTAAATAATCGATTTATTTTGTCCGAGGATTCAATTTCATATCGCCATCCCTACCGCGCGCCGGCGCGTGGCGGGCGCCGCGGCTAGCGGAGCCCTGCCTGCGCCCGCGCTGTGCCGCACGTCGTACCGTCAAACGGGGTGAATAGGGATGCAGGGGTGAATCGAGACAAAACTTTAAAAGGGATATTAACATTAAAATAATATAGTTTGTGGCCAAAAAGGACCCTAATGTGTTTACTGTAATTTAATTAACGATTACGTGCCCTTATTGACAACAAACTATATTATTTCAACGTTAAAATCCCTATTCACCCCGTTTGTAGGTACTGTAGAGACCTCTTCGCGAGAAGACCGTCTACGACGCTTTTTTTTTTTCCTATTTGGCATCTCGTAGTTGACCTTTAGAGGTCGTGACTACTTAACCGGACTATCCTGTGGTTGCCTTAAGTAAACTCAAAGCCTCCAGCCAGGGGCGTACAACTAGTATACTAAGCGACTACACGCTAAGGGCACCCCCTTTGGGGTACGAACCTCGGCTTAGGGCGTCGCTGGGGGAGGGCAGCAAGATGGGACAGGCTGGATCATATTAATATTATTTAAGCTTGATGAGGCCAGCGTTTCCTATCTGACTACTCTGAGAAGAAACGCCGAAACAAACTCAGAGGTCACAGTCGGGGATTTAAGTCTATTGGCTCAGCTGCGGCGCGGGCTGGCCTTTCTTCGAGCAAGGGTCGGGGGGAAGCATTTACTTGGGGACGTCGCGAGGGACCTCGGCTGCGAGGTCGCAATGACGGTGTTTTGTGTTTGTGCACTGTACTGGTCGCTTTATTTTTCTCCTGGAGGAGAGTTATGGGGTCGTCAGGTTCGGAGAGAGCATGCCTTGGACGGCGAAGTTTGCTGATATTGGAGGGGATGTATTTGGTGGCCTCGACAACCAGTGGGTTGCGATGGTTGGCGGCGGTATCGAAGAAACGCTTGGAAAGGCGTTTCATGAATTGGAGGATCTCATTTCGAACGAACCAAGGGGATCCCGTAGCCTTACGGAGGAAGCGGTTTTGGAGGGTCTGCATCCTGTGGATGTGGTGGGGTTTCGCGTGAGCGAAGACTACACAGGCGTAGGTCATTATAGGTCGAATGCACGCTGTGTAGATGCGCAGTTTGCATCTTAGTGACAATTTGCTGCGTGCATTGAGAACGGAGTGGAGTCTGCCGAGAACGAAAGCGGCGCAAGAGCGGACCGTCTTTATATGCTCTGCGAAGGAAAGGTAACCTACTACTGCAGGTGTACTTCGAAGACTGCTACTAGAACTAATAGACGAGCTGAGCTAGGTGTGTCGAGTTTGGGCTCGTTTTATTAGTTATGTTGAGACCTTACCTCCGGACTGGATGGAGTGACCTGAAGATGTACTTTGCGAGTTTTTACTAGTAGAACTAGCTGTTAATAATGTGTATAGTTTTTCCCTCTTATAATAATAACTCGACTGTGGTTTTAGGCCAAGGCCTAAGACGTTTGGGAAATGCTCTCGTAAGAAACGTCATTTCGGTCTTCTCCCAGAAATAATCTACCCAAGATTTAAAAGAATTTATGGAGAACAAGTGAAGGTCGGAAAATATTTGCCTAACGATAGCAAGTTAAAAAAACAGTTTCAAGCGATTTTCGACCTTATTGACATTTATCAATATACCGGTTTTTAATGAAGAAGCAACGGTATCGAAAGAGAATGTTGGAAAAGCAAACCGAATTTTCAATGTCAATAAGGTTGAAAATCGCTTGAACCATTTTTTTTTTACTTTACTCTTATTTTTTGTAGGCGAGTTTTCAACCGTTTAAAACCGTTGGTTTAATAGGTTTTAAACCGGCCTTACATCTATAGCCCGCCTCACTGATGTGTACCTTTTTGTGTAGTAGATAAGGTCTATAATTGTATTGCTATCTTGAAAACTGCGTGGCGCGTCGCGCCGCGGTGTGACCTGACCCTAACGTGACACCTAACGATAGCAAGTTAAAAAAACAGTTTCAAGCGATTTTCGACCTTATTGACATTTATCAAAATACCGGTTTTTAATGAAGAAGCAACGGTATCGAAAGAGAATGTTGGAAAAGCAAACCGAATTTTCAATGTCAATAAGGTTGAAAATCGCTTGAACCATTTTTTTTTACTTTACTCTTATTTTTTGTAGGCGAGTTTTCAACCGTTTAAAACCGTTGGTTTAATAGGTTTTAAACCGGCCTTACATCTATAGCCCGCCTCACTGATGTGTACCTTTTTGTGTAGTAGATAAGGTCTATAATTGTATTGCTATCTTGAAAACTGCGTGGCGCGTCGCGCCGCGGTGTGACCTGACCCTAACGTGACACCTAACGATAGCAAGTTAAAAAACAGTTTCAAGCGATTTTCGACCTTATTGACATTTATCAAAATACCGGTTTTTAATGAAGAAGCAACGGTATCGAAAGAGAATGTTGGAAAAGCAAACCGAATTTTCAATGTCAATAAGGTTGAAAATCGCTTGAACCATTTTTTTTTACTTTACTCTTTTATTTTTTGTAGGCGAGTTTTCAGCCGTTTAAAACCGTTGGTTTAATTGGTTTTAAACCGGCCTTATATCTATAGCCCGCCTCACTGATGTGTACCTTTTTGTGTAGTAGATAAGGTCGTATTGCTATCTTGAAAACTGCGTGGCGCGTCGCGCCGCGGTGTGACCTGACCCTAACGTGACACCTAACGATAGCAAGTTAAAAAAACAGTTTCAAGCGATTTTCGACCTTATTGACATTTATCAAAATACCGGTTTTTAATGAAGAAGCAACGGTATCGAAAGAGAATGTTGGAAAAGCAAACCGAATTTTCAATGTCAATAAGGTTGAAAATCGCTTGAACCATTTTTTTTTACTTTACTCTTATTTTTTGTAGGCGAGTTTTCAACCGTTGGTTTAATTGGTTTTAAACCGGCCTTACATCTATAGCCCGCCTCACTGATGTGTACCTTTTTGTGTAGTAGATAAGGTCTATAATTGTATTGCTATCTTGAAAACTGCGTGGCGCGTCGCTCCGCGGTGTTAACTGACCCTAACGTGACACTTTAGGGTATTTACCATGTTACTGGACATTTTTTTATTCCTTTAGGTGTTTTCTATCCATACATAATATCATCTTCATCGTGCGCCGCGATTTCGAAAAAAAAAATCAAAATGACAGCGGGTCGATATGCCAGCTTCCATAGGTACAAAAAGTTTCAAACCCCAAGAACATACACATTTTAGTATGCATCCATACAACATATTCAGTTAGAAATTAACTTAGAAACCAAAAGATTTCCAGCGCCATCCCATAACGGGCCCCTGGGAATCGGCTCGCCAGCCGTGTTCAATGCACTAGGTACCAGCATGAGGTCGCTAGTGTAAAGGTAAAAATTCCTTAAAATGACATGACTTACCTGTTCTAGCGGAATAGGCTGCTCGAATTTTTTTAAGAATTTCAAATACTGAAAAGTCCAACTTTTTGGACAGTATAAGTCGTCTAAACCGGCCCCTGATCTTCGTGAAAGTAATATCTTCTTAAGCTCTCTTCGGTAATTGGAGCGTAATATGTTAATCTTCTTTTTAACGTCATCTATTGTTGCCCCGGGCTTAATTTTTACAAATATTTTATTTAACTTCTGTAACGCGTCATTCCTTTTATATTTGTTGCAGTAGTTAGTGTGAGTTTTGTCCCACAAAACGGGCAAGGACTCTAAAGTTAGGATGAAATCTTTTTCTATCTCAATATTGGTGGCGGCGGGGGCAGGGGCGGAGGTGTTGGGGGGGAGGGGGGGCGGCGGCGCTTGCGGCGCGCTCGTAAATATTTCTCTTGACACGTCCATCGGCATTGCGTCGCTGACGATGACTGACGCCAGAATGATACGAGCGGATTACACGATCATTCTCCCATCAGTATTTCATCATTCAAAACGAGACTGATGGAATTATATAAAATATTTAATTTTCATCATTCTGGACCATCATTCTGTCAATCAGTGGGTTACACGATCATTCTCCCGTCATTCTGACCAGACTGATGGATCAGAATGACGCCAGAATGAGCGTGTAATCCTGCTCTAAGAGCAAGATTACACGCTCATTCTGGCGTCATTCTGGTCCATCATTCTGGATTGACGTGACTGATGCCAGAATGATGGAGGATTTTCGATGGTTACACGGTCATTCTAGACTGACAGCAAACTGATGGAAAGTACGCTGATGTGACGTTGATTTTCTTTTTTAACCGACTTTAAAAAAGGAGGTTCTGTATTCGACCTGTATGTATGTTTGTATGTCCGCGATTTTCTCAAAAACTAATGAACCGATTTTGATAATTCTTTCGTTCATGTGATCTACATACTTTTAGGAAGGTTTTAGTATATAAAAATTCAAATTCAAATTAAAAAAAAATGGTTCAAATTTCATTTCATTTCATTAGGGTTCCGTAGCCAAATGGCAAAAAACGGAACCCTTATGGATTCGTCATGTCTGTCTGTCTGTCCGTCCGTCCGTATGTCACAGCCACTTTTTTCCGAAACTATAAGAACTATACTGTTGAAACTTGGTAAGTAGATGTATTCTGTGAACCGCAGTAAGATTTTCACACAAAAATAGAAAAAAACAATAAATTTTGGGGTTCCCCATACTTACAACTGAAACTACAAAAATTTTTTTTCGTACGTGTGGGGTATCTATGGATAGGTCTTCAAAAATGATATTGAGGTTTCTAATATCATTTTTTTCTGAACTGAATAGTTTGCGCGAGAGACACTTCCAAAGTGGTAAAATGTGTGTCCCCCCCCCCTCTAACTTCTAAAATAAGAGAATGATAAAATTAAAAAAATATATATAATGTACCTATATTACCATGTAAACTTCCACCGAAAATTGGTTTAAACGAGATCTAGTAAGTAGTTTTTTTTTAATACGTCATAAATCGAAAACCGCAATTTACCTTTCACAAAGTTACAACGAACTACAAGAACTTTTATATTATGTTACTTGCTGCTACGGAACCCTTCATGGGCGAGTCCGACTCGCACTTGGCCGGTTTTTTTTTTAATTTAAATTAATTTTTATTTTTGTTACTATGGGTGTATGTGTAAAAACTTGCCTGAAATAAACGATTTTTTTTTTAATATAATACATTAGGTAATTATTCTTATGTACTACAATATGTACGAAGTTACATGCATAAATGTACTGCATCTCCGGCATTTCTATGCGAATTTTGATAATTCCTCTAGTCGGTGTCTTCAATTTTTCAAAGCACTAGTGTTAATTGAATTTGTGTGGGGTAGAAACAACTTAAAAGTGAAAAATATTTTTATTTTTTTTACAAAAAAAACAACCGCTTAAAAAAAACACTACAAAATGATAAATAAATTTAGGAAGTCGGTGTCAAGAAACGAAAATGCGGAATTAACGACACCGACTTCCGAAATTAAAGTTATTTATCATTTTGTAGTGTTTTTTTTTTAAGTCTTCGATCGTTGCCCCGGGCTTAATTTTTACTAGTATTTTAATTAGCTTTTGCAACGTCATTCCTTTGATACCAACTTATTACTGTAATTGGTGTGTGTCTTGCCCGACAAAACAGGCAAGGACTCTAAAGTTATTATAAAATCTTTTTCGATCTCAATTGGAGGCGGCGGGGGCAGGGGCGGAGGAGTTGGGGAGGGCGGCGGCGGCGCTTGCGGCGCGCTCGTAGTTATGTCGCTTGGCACGTCCTTCCGCATTGCGTCGCTGACGATGACTGACGCCAGAATGATACGAGCGGATTACACGATCATTCTCCCATCAGTATTTCATCATTCAAAACGAGACTGACGGAATTATTTAAAATATTTAATTTTCATCATTCTGGACCATCATTCTGTCAATCAGTGGGTTACACGATCATTCTCCCATCATTCTGACCAGACTGATGGATCAGAATGACGCCAGAATGAGCGTGTAATCTTGCTCTAAACTGATATACTTTCGCTTTCAACATCTGTGCTTGTGAACTTTGAGACTATACTTTTAACCTAATAACCTAACTGTGATTTCATTGTGTGTGTTTCTTGTGCTTTCGATATAATCTGTTTACTGGTTTGGAACGTATTATAAATTAGCTAAAATACTTGGCCGAAGACTTTCATTCTATCGCCCAGAATCACACCCACGTAAGGAAGGAAACGACCACAGCGAGAAGGTAGGATTTACCCATATTATTCCTACACCACGTTGGCGTTGTATGGGAATGCTAAAGCCCGGTTTCCACCGCGAGCGGAGCGGACCCATTAATGACTTCTTTTACCTCTCAAGAGAAAACTGCTTACATGTGTTTCCACCATCAAAGAGTCGAGCGGAAATGACCCAGCGGGCAAAAAGAGTAAAAATGAGCTCGCTCATTTCTAGAGAGAATCAGACGGCTAAACTCTTTCTTGGTGGAAAAGCAAACCTATTTCATGAAAACGAAGTCCGCTCCTCTTAGCCATTTCCGGCTCATTACTCTTTCGCGGTGGAAAGCGGGCTTTAGTCTTTGGCCAAGAAATAGGCCAGCCCTCTGGTCACGTGAAGAGTCGACTAACCGCTTGGCGATATCTCGAAAAACCAAGTGGGCACGCAATTAAGTGGCAACGCAAAAACATGTACCGAATCCATGGTAACAGGTTGTGCGTTGATGTTCCTGCAACCCTGTATACATTCAAGACTTAATACCTACTGAATTATTGCTTAGTACCTCACATACAGATACACTAAACTAATATACAATGTGGAGATGACAATACAACAATAAATGAAAACACTAGCAATACATAGCATAGCATAGGAGTATTTAGGAACCATCAAATAAATCGTAACTTTGAAATTAAAAAATGGATTTTTTCTAACATACTAAATAGCCTAAAAGTGTAAACAAAAAAGAACACACTTTAAATATTGCGACAACAGCGCGATGTTATTGACCAAACAAACATATGGCCGAAACCTGAAAAAATTTTATAATGTTGTGAAAAACATGTGTGTTGTGTGTGCATTGTGTGTTGTGTTGTGTGTGTTGTGTGTTGAGTTGTGTTCCGTTGTTTTTTTCAATCTTTCATTCGATTGTTTTAAGAAAATTTGTCAGTATATATTTCATGTTTCTTTTCAATAAAACCGAAAAAAAACGAAAAATATGAAAGAAACGGGAAACTTACATGTTTTTTTTATTCAAATCCGTTCTTACTATATTTAACTTAAGATATTCCATAATAATACGTAGGTACTAATAAAATGGTGGGTAGAATGAAAAAAAAATTCAATAAAACTTGTTTTTTTCTACTATTCAAAACATCAAGCGAAACATTCGAAAGAATCCTGTTTCTTTCCAAAGAATACCTTCTGTTAATTGTTCTATGTAACATGCGAAAAAAACGGAAAAAAACCACAATTTGTTTTTTTCGTGAAAAAAACAAATTGTTATTTTCGGCATTTTCAACGCTAAAACAGACACGAATTGGAGTGTTTGTTTGTAATATTAAAATAACCACTTTTTACCAAAAGCATATGGATGTATACACGGTACATATACCAAAATATTTTTTTTTGTCTGTCTGTGTGTTCCGGCTAATCTCTGAAACGGCTAAAACGATTTTGACGGGACTTTCACTGGCAGATAGCTGATGTAGTAAGGAGTAACTTAGGCTACTTTTATTTTAAAAAAAGTATTTCACGCGGGTGAAGTCGCGGGCAGCAGCTAGTGATAAATAAATAGTTTACAGTTTTTTGCTACGTTGCCAACTTTCTGCAATACCTAACTAGTGCTACCCCAGTTCATACTTATAGCTTAGAAAATGAGCAAGTTTTATTTTCACAAACCCGCCACAGTACAAAAATACATGTTTCCTTATTAAAAGTTAACGAAAAGTTGTTGAATCTGTTTCTGTACTTAATCTTATCATGCGAGAACTACTTGACGGATTTTAATGAGAGACCCGAGTTACGATGCAGGGAAACATGGTGAGGACACCAGCAGTTTTATTCTGTAAAAATCTCACCGTGAGAACATAAGTGAAGTGAGCTGTCAATGGTGTCAATCCCTAGCAACAGATGGAATGATAGCTCACACTTAGTTCACTTCACCTAAGTTTTCACGGTGAGTTTTTTTACAGAATAGGTCCGCAGCAGTGCTATTCTGAAAAATCTGTGAAGTGAGCATAAAGTGAGCTGTCATTAGTGTCAATCCCTAGTGTCAGATGCAATGACAGTTCACTGCACCTAACTTCTCACGGTGAGATTGTAACAGAATCAACATTCATATTTTTTTGAACATCTTGTTGCTTTTATGTTTGAAATAATCACTGTGAAAGTTTAAAGTAGGTAATCACGGACGGAGTAGTTATGCCATCGATCTTTAAAGCCAGTGTTGATAAAAATCATGATTTTTTTTTTAATAAAAAAAATCGGATTTATTTGATTTAAATCGGATTTTTTTTATTTGTTTCCACATTCTGATCTTTTTTAATTTGGAAGTCAGTTATTAATTGAATAAAAACGCAACATATTATATGTATTTTAAATTACATCACATAATCTCAAATCACTTTTTAAAAAACACACATTCATTTTATTGAAAGAATTTTACAAGAAAAATAATTAGTTTACATTTTTCAAAAGAAAGACTTTGGCTACCTTTTCGGTGCCTAATCTATTTCTTATTTTGCTGTGCACCTAATTGAATGCCATAAATATTCTTTCGACCCCAGCGGAAGAAGCAACTGTACATAGCAGTTGCTTGATTATATCCAATTCTTCTTCGGTTATACATTTTTTCATATTATGTATTGCTACCCACCAATCAGTACACATTTTGGCTGATTTGGTCGCAATAAAATAGTATTGATTTAAATCATTGATTTTTACAACAAAAAAAAAATCACTTTATTGTAATCGCGATTTAAATCACTGATTTAAATCAAATTATTTAAATCATATCAACCCTGTTCAAAGCACTTTATTCAATCTCTACAATTTATTCCATTAAACAGCCCCCAAAACCGCTGATACCCCTAAATCTAGTCCAATATGCCGAACCCTTCATACAAATGATACTTATTTTAAATAAGTAAAACAGCGACCTCCGTGAGCCGAAAGCAGGGATCAGCAAGAAAAACAAATATAAAATCAGGAGAAAATGCCAGGTTATCACAGAAACGAGTCCAGTAGGGGCTATCCGGGGTCCGTACAAATAAGCATCCGATGTTAGGGTCCCCACAATGTCGATCCTATCTGAGACTGGTCTGTTTCGTTTTGTTGCGAATGTTGATGTGATTTTTATCTGATATGTTGAACAGTTTAGAAAATATTTGAATAAATTCAGCTTTGTCCCGTGTCCCGTGAAACTTTCTTTTTATCAGTTTTATTTAAAAACTCGAAACAGTCTGTGACGACGGTAATTGTGGTTAATTTTCCATTGCAATGCATTTGAAGTTTACAGGCTAATTCTTACTAATAGAAACAATGACCTAGATGTGTCACCCTAGTATTTTTTTCTGATACATCACTTTGAAATAAATGAAAGAAAATAAGTTTATTTGAGCCCTGCTGGTTAAGTAAGGCACACAAAAACATTTAAAAAAATAGAAAAAGCTTAAAATAGTATTGTTTACCTCATGGTTGCTCCAAATAGGCCCAGTTCAGAAAAAAACTATACAGTGTGCCCCTGGAAGTATGGATCAAATCGAATAGGGGCGTGGGCAAGGTCATTTCCAAACTTTTTAACCTTGAGAATGTCGGTGAATTTTTTTACGGTTCCAAAGTTATGACCGATTTTTATTTTATTTTCAATCACTTCGCATAGTGCTCAAAGAAAATAATCATAAAAAATACTATCAGGACTATCTAAAAAAATTAAATTGAATTGATTGACAAAACGTAAAAAAATAAATAAAAAAATAAATTTATTTCATATTTGTAAACTAAAAAGCTGGAAATAAAAAAAAGTTATTTAAAAAACTAAAAACCCCGACTGCGGTAAAAAAACTTAAGTTACCGCACCTTTACCGTTTTTTAACACAGTCGGGGTTTTTAGTTTTTTAAATAATTACAGAATAGCACCGCTGAAACAAAATTTGAAGACAAGAGACACTCCCTCTCACGATAGTAGGCCTGTGTCCCAGCAGTGGGAACATTATAGGCTACTTAAGTAACACCAATCCTTCCTTTGTCCTCAAAACCCTCACAAGTGTTGTCACCACAATTTTAGGTAGCACCGAGATTAAAGCCGAGCATATTATAGGATATCACGCCATTCACAACAGTTGTCCGCTAATAACGCGCGGCTCAGCCGGGATTTGCCGCCAAACGACTAAAATGGCGCCCAAGAATTTGAGATTACAGATTACTCGACAGAGAAAATAACCAGTACCAGCGATCATCGCCCCGGGAGACTCGTTTCATTAAACTAAAAATAGGGGAAAAAAACACAAAAAGGGAGTGCACTGCCCGGGAATCGAACCCGGGTCGCAAGAATGGGAATCTTGCATGATACCACTACACCAGCAGTGCTGTACGATAGCATGTTAAAAATAGATGAACACTGTCATGGGTTGCATTTTAATTAATCAATTACAATTCAATTCCATTCTTTCACTGAAGCGTATAGCAGTGAATGAGTAATTCAGAATTCCACTATCGCTTATGAGAGGTAAGGTTGCCAAAGATGTAAACAATTTATATCGATTTTATTCAATTTCGAGCGGCCATTGTTGTTTACATCTTTGGCCAATTTAGCGCGGCCGGACCTTAGGTATTGTTAGTATACAAGGTGTTTTTTTGATATCCCACAACTCTAGGGGGTCATTGTACTCATCATTATGAACAACTTTTACTATGGGGTCAAACCTGAAATCGCGAAAAAAAAATCAGCTGTTCCCTACATTTATGTTCGCATAACTCGTCAAAATGTAGGGAAGAGCTGATTTTATTTTCGCGATTTCAGATTTGGTCCCATAGTAAAAGTTATTCATAATGATGTACGATGTATGTAATGATGTATGAGTACAATGACCCCCTAGAGTTATAGGATATCAAAAAAAAAACACGTTGTATAAAAGCAGAAAACAGTACGTGATGAAGACGTAGCGTTGAAGGCCTCCCACAAGGTGGACCGATGACCTTGTGAAGGCCGCAGGAATCCGCTGGATGCGGGAAGCACAAAACCGGTCGAAGTGGCGATGCTTGGACCAGAAAAAAAAAAAAAAAAAAGGCCTATGTCTAGCAGTGGACGTCTTTCGGCTGAAATGATGAATGAACTACACTTAAGCCTACCAACTTGAGCAGGTTCATTTTACTGCACGTGAGTGGTAATACTTGCACTAAGAAAATCTCCCTTAAATACTGCGACATAAAGGCGCTGTCAATCCGTACTATAATATTATAAATGCGAAAGTGTGTCTGTCTGTCTGTCTGTTACCTCTTCACGCTTAAACTGCTGAGCCTATAAAATTTGGTATAGAGATAGTTTGAGTCCCGGGAAAGGACATAGTATAGTTTTTATCCCGATATTCCCACGGGATCGACCATAGAAATGTAAAAAACAGTGTATCTGGTCTACAATCTCTGTACAAAATTTCAGCTCAAAAGCATTAACTTTGAAAATGCTTTATATTTTTTTATTTCGACATCACGGCGCTGCACTGGCGCGCGGCGGCGTGATGTGCGTGTACTAGGCGCACAGACACACTACCATAGAAATGTAAAAAACAGCTTCTTTCATATATCTATGGGATCGACACTTATGCAGGTGAAACCGCGGGGCGCTGCTAGTGTTACTATAATGTCAAGTAGAATGTATAAATTGACTACTTATGTAATGCCTTCTCCTAAACTGCTTCCACTTTGCAACCGAAATTCATATAACTTTCACGGTGTGGTCCGGTTGACGCGGTTTATATTCAATTCCTCTTGATGGTTTTCAGGCGGTACCCCGACCAAAACCGCGTTTTTCTTCGTTATTCAGAGGCTATTAACTCAATAATTATGAGAAATAAACTACATCTGAGAGCACATTATTAATGTTCGATATCCTACCATCACATTGCACGTTATTATTTGTTTTTATGTTACTAATACATTTAAAATCTCCTTTTAAAAAAGTGACTAAAATTATTGATTGCATTCATCTTTTGCTAAAGTTGACGTTCTATTAATTTGAGGATTTTACCAATGGATAGATAATTTAAAAATCTAAATAATCCTTGTTTTAATTTAATTAAAAAGATCGCTATTCTTTTTTTGTTAAAATAATTCCAAAAATTGTGCGAGTTCTATGATAAAGAGGCGTGCGCAGGGTACGCTGCATCCCTTTCGTACGAGGAAGTCATGTCGCTCTCTGTCTCTGTCGCTAATGCTCAAGGTTATTTGGTCGGGGTACAGCCTTAATTTGGGTGCATCGTCGACAGTAATGTGATTGATAAAATTGCTGTTCAATTGATTAGGTACGGCCACGGTCATAAGTGGAGTAGTAATTTCACAAAGCAATAGATTGACACTTTGGTTTTACTTACGACCTTCTTTTAATTAGCTATTTCTCTACTGTAGACACACACACATTCATTTGCAACTGATTGTATTTCATTAATTCAACCACTATGGTATGTGGCATGATAGCTTAGCGGTTATCACATTTGGGTAAGCGCGTCCTGCGTAGCGAGCCGTGGGTTCGAATCTCACGCGCGGTGATAGTTTTTTTAAATGTTTTTTAATAATTACTTCGAATAATGACGTTTATGACTATAATAATATATTTCCTTGCCATGTTCGTCTTGTGCGCTTAATTCGTAAAACTTTATGATTATACCCACAGTTGAATAAATTACTTATAAGATAGATACAGTTAAGTTACGAGTCATTCACCGCGATTAAATAGAACGTTGTTTGTTGGTTGTTAATTATTGTGGGTTAGCGACGTGTGTTCTATTAGCCGTGTTGTAGTTCCTTTTAAAATGCAGAATATTGAAATGAAAGCGAATGTGATTGCGCTGCGTAAAAGTGGATTTAATATAACACAAATATCTTATGAAACTGAACTGAATGTGAGTATTATGAATATGATTTAATTATTTTTTCAAACATTTATTTTATTAAAATAGAACTGCTGATCCTTGTAGTTATTTTTTTAAACGTATTATAAGGTCTAAATAGAAGAAAAAATTATAATTTCGAAGTCCTAGATTTTAAATGATGAATATAACATTATATTATCCTTATATATGTAACATTTCTATTTTCCTTATAATTTTGTTTCTCAATAGTATTCGTATTTTGCTAGTAGACTAACAGTACTCTTTTTTTGTTTTAGAGAAATTACCTACTGTGACTCGGAGGGTCACTAAATAAGGAAGAGGGTAGCCTTGCTGCGTGGAATGCCCCAGCTGGTCAGTGAATATGAAACAATTGGTTATATACCAACAAGATATTTTGCCGAATTATTCAACACGTCTTTACGAACCGTTCGCCGTGCAAACGAAAACCAGCTCAAAAACCTATGCAATATTGTAGGGCCCATGCGCCAGCGTTTACAAGATTGCATTGATAATAATGGGTATTATACTAAGGATTAAATTATAAATTGATTATACCTAGTAATAATAAAATTATACTGTAGCATATTCGTAATAAGGATTATTTTGAGGTTTTTAGAAAAAAGACCTGTCAAATACCAGATGTCACCCGCTCAGCGCGTGATTTATTACCCTGCTCACAAAAAATGGTCTACTGATGCTTATATGGGCTCAAGCCACTTAATGTAAACTGTTTTGGGTTCTTGAATAAACAGACCATAATATAAAATGCAAACAATACTCGTATTACGAGTATTGTATTTATAAACAAATGACGTCATCAGAAAATAGGTTGAAAGTGTGTTCGTTTCCGTGTTATGTCGATTTCTGATAAAACTACTATATGAATTTACACGAAACTTTGCAAGTTACATTATGAATAGACAAGTAATCTAACAACAGCGTTTTTTTGAAAGTCCTACCTTACATTTTAATAATATTGAAACTCAAATTTCAGTGCGCCGAGCCGTTCAATTCTTATTACAACGCTATGACTGTAATCGCCCAATCCTAGTCATATTGAGTTGTTTCTAATTAAAAAAGTGTTACTAGGATACTACACAAACCTTTATTAACTGATAACTACCTATATCTTGTAAAAATATACCACTATAATTATAAAATCATAAGATTTTCTTGAAGTACTTACGTAAAATTTTGTTTGACCAAAAAAAAAGATTATTGATTGATTGTGATGTTATTTCGTGCAAATATTATCTACAATATTATCTACAAGGACGTATAATATGTTATAAACGAATATTCATCCACTTAACGTCGATTTTACACAAAAACTATTAAAATAAACAACATAGCATCATAACAAAACATCACGCACTGCAGCTGCCATTAAGAATCGTAAAGTCTATTTTTAACTTTTTTTTTCAAATATTGCCAACCCATATTTTTCGTTTTGAATCATTTAGTCGATTAGTTTATCTACCGGACCATAGACTCAAACTGTTGCACAGGATATTAGACCGTATTTAACAGTAATAATAGAGGTTGAAGCCGCGTGAATCGGGTGGTGACAAATGGTTACGCTCGCCCCTGAAGGGTGCGCGCCGGTCGGTGACAAATGGTTACGCTCGCCCGCTAACGTTAAGCTATAACCACAATAAGTCCTAAACTAGAAGTTTGTTTATTCTTTATAAAATTATAACGAATAAACATTTTGTAATCACTTATAAAACATTTTTATTCTTTACCCCATATTTCACTAACTATATAATAATAAAAACAATTATTACATTATTATTCTCGTTTATTAATTTATCGAATAATAAAAGAACAGATGAAGATAATTGATGAAAAGAAAAAAAATCTCATTTCGAGATTGGAACTTGGGCCTATATGTTTGCTAACCCGATGCGTTACACTATCAGCTATCGGGCCTTATAACAATGTTGTCAATTTTAGCAATGGTTTGAGCCGACCAAGGTCATACTTAATTACGTACGCTGCGTGTGTGAAAAAGCGATATGTTTTATGTTTTTGTTTCGCTGACTTCGCTCGACACCAGTGTATAAATTCTGAGGTGTGCGTTCTGTGTTAATACATCACTTATACACACATACGCGCGCACATACACGCGCGGTACAGGCCGTATATACGGCCTGTACCGCGCGTGTTCACAGCAAAACAATCCTTACGGTGCTAATGCAGTACTGACCGTTACCGTACCTAGTAAGGTAGGGGCCCGTGACTAAGTAATGGCAGCCGCACGGTAGGGATGCAAGAAGTGCCAAAAAATATCGATATACAGGTTGGATTCTTCAAGTGCACGCGGGTGGCCAAATCCGAAACTATGAACAATAACCGAAAGTACTCAAAGGAGTCTCGAGCTCGATTTTGATGAAAACTAAAACTGCATCAATGGATTTTTGAAAAATCAATATTTTTAGCCAGGAATCGAACCAGTTGATTTTGAACAAAAAAACACACTGTATTATTACACCATTCGATAGTGTCGCTAATAAGGATCGAATTCTGGGAAGTAATGACATATTTTACCAAAAATGTAAACAAATATGAGTTTATGGAAAGATAACTTTAAATCCTAGGTAATAAAGTTCAGTTTACGCTACAATTTCAAACATTTTTATAACTTTTTCAATAATTTTAGTCACTCTGAAATCAACTTAATTACCAATAAGTAATGTAAAGTTGATATTTGTTTAACTTAAAATAATAATAATTTGAAACATAAGTTTGAATAGACTTTAGATACTGATACAACGCTAAGCAAACTTGATATTAGAAATTTGTTTTATTTTCACTTAACTTTCCTTAACTTTTCTTTTTTAACTTGATACCTCTACGCGTTCATGAGAAAAGAAGTAAGTACTTTAAAATTTTCAAAAATATTTTTTATTATATGATGCAACTAAAAATTTACAGGCTTCGCAATTTTTCCTTTATTTGTACCTATAAGACGTTACTTCGTACCAAATTTCAAGATTCTAAGTTCACGGGAAGTACCACTACCATGTAGGTTTTGATTCCCGTGCGAGTTTCAAAAATTTGCGGAAAGCGGCATAAACGGCTGTATCTTTTGATTGCTTTGGCTTAGAAGTTTGATTTTCTCACAGCTCCAAGGGACAGTAGACCTGATTATTAGATAAAAATTTCAGTTTGATACCTCCACGCGTTCCTGAGAAAAACGGTCTTGACAGACTGACGGACGGACGGACAACAAAGTGATCCTATAAGGGTTCCGTTTTTT
Source organism: Amphipoea lucens (assembly GCA_947508005.1). Lineage (NCBI taxonomy): Eukaryota > Metazoa > Arthropoda > Insecta > Lepidoptera > Noctuidae > Amphipoea > Amphipoea lucens. The sequence goes on from OX382374.1 coordinate 17,514,337, forward strand.
CCTTTTGAGGTACGGAACCCTAAAAACCAATAAACACTCTGCCTGATCCGGGATTCGAACCCAGGAGAGGTCCTTGGATGAGGATGTTCAGCAGTAGCGCTTGCGACCACAAGACCAGCGGCTTGCAGACCAAGAGCTAAGCTAAGTTAGTCTAGCTTAGATCGCATAGCTGATGTAGTTTTTCATACTTGTGTACAGACCGCAAACTATGAACAGAAGCATGAAAAATTACAGCTGCATAGTTTCTCAAGCTATTTGTGTTGCTTTAAAAGCGATACTAGAACTGTTAAGTTCTGTATACCTAGGTAGTTTGTTCGCTTTTGCATAACTAAAATGTACGCGAAAGTGTTACCTACAAACAGGGTGAATAAGGATGCAGGGGTGAATCGGGACGAAACTTTAAAAGCGATTTTTACATTGAAATAATATAGTTATTTGCCGACAATGGCACTTAATCGTGAATTATAATACAGATAAACACATTACGAGTCCTTTTTGGCAACAAACTATATTATTTCAATGTTAAAATCGCTTTTAAAGTTTCGTCCCGATTCACCCCTGCATCCCTATTCGCCCCGTTTGACGGTACAAGTTGGGAGTTTTAAAAGTTAACTGGCGAAGGACGTGTGTTACAAAGGAAACGTTTAAAAATATAAATGTTGTAAAATGCATTTTAAAGTCGTGTCATTGCTACTGTAGGACAAATAATACTTAAATTATAGATCACGGGCACGTGGCTAAATGAAAACAGCTGCACGGATCGATCTTGCCGCGGTCGGTTTGTGGATGGGTGGGTGACCATACATTACATAAATGAAATTGTTTATTCTGAAAATAGAATATCGAAATCTTTAACACGTCGTATTATAAAAACAAGCTAGATGGATTGGACGTCATTTCCTATCTGACTACCCCTGAAAAGAAATGGCAAAACAAACTCAAAGGTCATTGCAGTCTCTTTGAAAGTCCTGCGGAGCAATTGCGTAACCCATTATCAATCGGAATCGGTTTCATTTTGACAGTTCAACCACATTCATTGCGTTATTTACGTGTTGAGCAGACAAATTTTTCGATCTTAAGAAGCAATGGATTAGCAATTGGCTTCAAAATGATTCAGATTCCGATTGATAGCGTGTTACGCAACTAGGGTGTCGGTTTAATCTTGGTCAGATCATGTGTTTCATATCGAGACCCCTCCGTGCCTCGGAAAGCACGTTAAGCCGTTGGTCCCGGTTGTTATTCGTAGATCTTTGACAGTCATCCAAGTCATCACGGTAATCGGAAGCCCAAAAGTCTGACAACCAGTCTTACCAAGACATATCGTGTTACCCAGTACTTGGGTTGTGGAGGTCAAATAGACAGTCGCTTCATGTAAAATACTGGTATTCAGACCTGCATCCTGTTTGACTGGAAGCCGACCCCAACATAGTTGCAACAAAAAAAGGCAGTCGGTGTCAAAAAACGAAAATGCGGAATCAGCGACACCGACTTCCGAAATTAAAGTTATTTATCATTTTGTAGCGTTTTTTTTTTTTTTTTTGAAGTTGTTTGTTTTTTTTTTGTAAAAAAGTTTTTATTTTTCACTTTTTAGTTGTGCCTACCCCACACAAATCCAATTAACACTAATGCATTGAAGAATTGAAGACACCGACTAAAAGAATCATCAAAATTCGCATAGAAATGCCGGAAATGCATTACATTTATGCATATAACTTCGTACATAAGAATAATTACCTAATGTACTAAAACCTTCCTGAAAGTATGTAGATCACATTAGTGAAAGAATTATCAAAATTGGTGCGGATGAATTTTTCGACGCTATATTTTAGTTTTTGTATACTTTTAGTTAAGTTAGGTTTTAATTTTGTTATTTTTGTTAATTAGGTCTATAGTTTTAAAATAATAAATACTTCCTAAATAAAACTGAAAAAAAAAATTGGTTAATTAGTTTTTGAGAAATTCGCGGACATACAAAAATACATACATACGGGTCGAATACAGAACCTCCTTTTTTGAAGTCGGTTAAAAAGGCTGGACAGTTTCATTCATATTACAACAAGATACATTTTCAGTCAGATTTAATTTTCCCAACCACCGAGATTTGCTTTCCAAACAAGAAAATGCTCACGCCAGTCATTATTGTGTCCGCTTTCCTGTCCCATGACCCAGTTTTACGAGATGTACCTACTGTCATCTGAACCACAAAACAACTCTTAGGGAAAAAAGGACGTCACACTGAATAACTGCCAAACTTTCACAAAATTTCTGAACAACGGTCCGAAGACAACAAACAACCTATCTTTGTTAAAGTATCTACTAGCATTTTTCCGCAAATTATATAGAACTTTATGATACATAATAAACACAGAAAAAGACATTTTTTACTATCTTTACTTTGCTGCTAAATCTCCATACCTAATATACAGGGTGTTACGGAAAGGGTATATCAATACAAACGGGTTGAAGAGTGTATCATCTAGAATCTCTGTACAAAATTTCAGCTCAAAAGCAGTACCTAACTTTGAAAATGCTTCATATTTTTTATTTCGATAGTTTATTAAATTGAAATCATAACAAACGTGTCACCGCATTACGAGGGTCATTATCCATTATCTGTAGTGTGTTTGTGCGCCTAGTACAGTCACGTCTAAAAGTATGTATACACTTGGCAATTTTCAATTGCGATTTTTTCGTGAAATAACGAATGCAACGTTGAAATACGACACTTAACATAAACCTATGGGTTCGAAAATATTATTTTCGTAATAACATAAAATTTCATTCAAAAATAAAGGAGAAAATCGCCTTTGAATAAAGCCAAGTGTATACATACTTTTAGATGTGACTGTACACGCACATCACGCCGCCGCGCGCCAGTGCAGCGCCGTGATGTCGAAATAAAGAAATATTAAGCATTTTCAAAGTTAATGCTTTTGAGCTGAAATTTTGTACAGAGATTCTAGACCAGATACACTCTTCAACCCGTTTGAATTGATATACCCTTTCCGTACCACCCTGTATATAACGATTAACCCCCTTACTAATAAACATATTATATCAGATGAATAGTTACACACCGATTTCTCTCTTTCGGCCGTCAGTAATTTGATTTTCGAAAGAAGAAGATAAAGCGTTGTGTAACTATACAGACTCAATACAACGTTTATTAGTAAGGGCCGGGTAGGTATAAAGCCAGTTTCTAATATTACCCAGAACGTACGCACGTAGTCGCTGTCTGTTCAGTTAGTAAATAGGACCGTTTTCCACCCCGAAGGGAAGAAAACGATTATTTCAGGTCTTGCCGAGGCTTGACCTTCGGAGATAACCTACCTTACCTACCTGTACTCACATGCGTCTACTTACGTCCTCTTATCTCTGAGCGTGTTCCAGGTGCGGGGGTGAGGCGCGGTGACGTGCCCTCCCCCGCGCGGGGGGCGGCGGCTGCCGCGCGGCGGGAGAGCGCGCGTTCTCGTTAGTACCTTACTCCGAAGAGCCGGCAAGGGCTTGCTTCGGTCAAGCCTCGGCAAGACCTGAAATAATCGTTTTCTTCCCTTCGGGGTGGAAAACGGTCCTATTTCAGTTCTGTGCCTTCGGCTTGACCTTCGGAGACGTGTCTATTTTCTGCCGGCGCCCTCTAACTATAGCGTACTGTGACAGAAGTGGGTGTGAAATATCCTTAAAATAAAAGCCGATATTTGTGAACATCAAGTCAATTTTATTTCCCTTAGGAATCCTAAATTTAGTACAGTTTTACTTAAAAATCTTAGGTCTAACTTACAGCGTTCAAACAGTCAGTACAGTCAATAAGATATAGACTATTAATGGAGCTCTGTCCAATAAGAAAACAAGACTTTAAGAAATAAAATATTTGTCTAGCACTAGACTTTATAAAATTACATAAAAAAAATAACAATTACTTATATGATATAGTGAGATCTTTTTCAGCCTTTCAAATCTAAATTAAAACGTAGGCAAGATTACTACAATAATGGCTAATTAAACTGCGGAGAATGAGTTATTAAGAACATTTAAGTTTTCGCTTCTAGGACGTTCTAGCGATTTGCAATAGTGCTTAAAAAAATTGTCGGAACCTCTCCAGTTTCCTCTTTTTAAGATAGAGTCTAACGGTACATTATTTTGATAATCACTTGACGCAACGGCTGATCTGATTGAGCCCGGACTATAGTTTATGCCTAAACCACAAAAAGGAGCCTTAATCCAGCCAGCAATTATTGCTCTTGAGGCGGCCTTCACTTCACCACGTGTAGTAATAAATAGACTATGCAAATTAGATCGTGCACTTCTTCTACTTGCTGACAACTCTATCAAGTAATTGACCCATTTGACCAAGCTTAATTCAGGGTCTCCAGAACAAGATAGCTGCCATCCAGACTGCCGATTCTTGATATTATCGGTCTTAGAGCCAAATTTAGGCCAAAACGTTATCGAAGAGCTTGATCTATCGCAATGTTGATCGTCAATGCATAACAGTGTTAGGTCGTGGATACGACGGCCTGAAGCCAATAATAACAGCAAAGCTACATGCCGAGAAACCTGAAATATGCTATCTTCAGTTGGGCAATGAGATCTCAACCATTTCAGTAGATCCTGAACATCCCAAATCTGTGACTTGGGTAATGAGGATGCACACTTTTTAATGCCTGTAGCTTTGACTATAGCTGAAACTAAAGGGTGAGCGGCCAACCCTTTTTCCTGCGTGGGATCTGCCAGAGTCAAAACAACTGACTTGTGGACCAAAACGGTCGAGACAGCAAGCTTTCTAACACGGGATAGGAACCCCAAATAGGTGGCGACATCCTGAGGTCGAGGACTGCTAGGACTTTTCCCATTTTGTCTGCACCACGAGACCCATTGTTTCCAGGCAGACTCATAAGTGCGCCACGTGGAATCACGCCATGCGGACTGGACAAGCTCGATATCACCCGGATCCATATCTGCTACGAGTTCACCCCACCCCGTATCCTCCAAACCTCGAAAGACAGGTCTCCTGCGTTCGGCAGAGGGCGATTGGTGGACAGGTCGACCAGACTCTTGCTGACATTGCGTATCTGAAAGGGAGCCTCCAGAGCTCTTCGTTTCAGGTCGCCCCTCCAAAAAACTGTTTCCCAGCGCGGAACCATTAGCAGATAGGTTCCTGAGGACTGGTTGAGGTGTCGTAACACTCTGGGTATTAGAGGTGGAGGTGGAAAGATCCATGCCAGTTTGTAATGCCAAGTCTGGCTGAAGGCGTTGATGAACGCCGCCTGCGTGTCTCATGCTTCTATCGAAACATACGTCGAGACTACCTTCGATCGACTGGTTGCGAACAGGTCCATCTGAGGGATACCCCACTTTAAGAACACCTTTGCCGTGACCTCGTCCACGACATGCCAATCTGGGAGACACTTTCCCCTCGACAAACAGTCGGCTATGGAATTGTAACGGCCTGGTAGGTAAAAGGAATGAATGGTTACCCCTAAGCTTTCCGCTAGTAACAATATCTTTTTGGTCTCTTCTAACAACGCCGTGGACCGTGTTCCTCCCTGATTTCTCAGGTACGAAACCACCGTTCTGTTGTCGGATTGAATCATGATCGACTGTCTTGCTACGTCGTTCTGGCATTTCTTTAGGGCTATGTATACGGTGAACAACTCCTTTCTGTTTATGTGCCAAGCAGCTTGCTCCCTCGTCCATTTTCCCAGTAGATGACAATCGCCGATCTGAACACCCCAGCCTTCGTCTGACGCATCCGTCGTGACAAAAATCGTAGGCTCTGGATCGAAGATTTTCCCTGGCACTCTTACGTTGAGAGTCCACCAACGACAATCGCTGACCGCCTGCAGTGGTAAGACCCGCGACAGGTTGGGCTGGTTTTGAGGTAGTTTTAGACTGGCTCGTTGAATATACCTGGTGAACAGACGACCTAGGGGTGTCACCAGAGCTGCAAAACCCAGTCGACCTATTAGTGAAGTTCCTAACCGCCACGACCATCGACCTTTCCGCAATATCTTCTCTAAATCTGTCAGCAATCGAACTATTTTCTCTTCCGGAAGTCTTTTCTCGTTCATGTTTGTATCCCACACAATCCCTAGAAATTCTATATTTCTTGTAGCCTCCAGAACAGACTTTTCTAGATTTACACACCAGCCGAGACTTTGCAGAAGGCCCACTGCATAGCTCATCTGACTTCTGAGTACATAAGGGTCCTGATGTGCCAACAGGAAATCGTCTAAGTATACTAAAACTCGTAGTCCCTTTGTTCTTAGGAACCCTGCTACCCATTTGCTGATGCGGGAGAAGGCTAACGGTGCGCTGGATAGGCCGAAGGGAAGGGACGTCATCTGGAAGAGTTCGTTCGCATAGCCAAACGCGAGAAATCTTCGGTGGCTCAGTTTTATTGGCACATGAAAGTAGGCTTGACTTATATCTAGCTTCCCTAAGAAGTCGCCGGGCTGGAGAAAATTGGGGACTTGAGCCTGGTTTATCAGGCGAAACTTTCGGGGGCTTAGATAACAATTCAGGCGACGGAGATCGAAAATTTGCCGGAGCTTTCCGTTTGTTTTCGGAATTAGGAACATTCGTGACAGAAACCCAGTTTCGGAATGACATCTCTCGACTACGCCTTGGGCTAGAAGCTCTCTGAGCTCTTTGGACATCGTGTTCGAGGGTATTGTCGCGAATCTTCCTAAATTTTCTCGAAGGGGGATGGAAGGCGGTTTGGAAACGAATGGTATTGTGTAACCTGAAATTATTTTTAGGATCGCCTTTGGAGCTCCGATCTTTTCCCACAGTGGTCGGAACTCGCACAGCTGTCCCCCTCGAAAACCGTCAATATGTACCACGGGACTTTCGGGACTTCTTGTCGCTTCCGCCCCTTCCCCTGCGTTGATTGTGGTTAAATGGCTTTTTACCTGGCGGATTGCGGGGTGATGAGCGGTGAGAGGATGAGTGGTGGGGCGATGAGTGGTAGTTAGCGGAGTAATGAGCAGATGGTCGGGAGCGCCAAGTTGGTTTCGTGCCGTTGGATCTGGCAGATGGAATCGGTTTACGAAAGGAATTCCCGGCCTTTTCCGTAGTCCTTGGTGAAATAAAAACAGCTGACACGCCACCGTTATCTTTGACCAAGGAACTCAGCTGTTTCTCGTCAAATAAATGTGTTGACGAAGGAGGAATGTTGTGGAGCGCACCATTCAGAATCTCATTCCTTGTCTTAAAAGTCTTGCGACGAAGATCTATTGTTTCGGACCGATGTGCGCACACGAACTGCAGGAGCTGATCTGATACTGATTTGAGCTTAGAGTCCTCTGCCACTAACTGCCTTAATTCCGTGCTGGCGCTCGGACATTTTTTAATTATGGCGTTCAAGCCTTCAGCAAGAGCCCTGCGTTGTAGCAGCAATCCGTGCGTGATTGTGCCTAACATACCTTCCTGTCTTGTTACCCAGGGAGACGGTTGCGAGGCTAGAGTCCCCAGCTCAGTGTTCACTTTAAGCGCGCTAAAGACTGATGCCGCGTGCAAGTGTTTTTCTACCTCTTTGTAGCGAATTCGGCTCCAGCCTTCGGTGCCTAATCTTTGGCACTCAATGCCCTCATTCTTAAGATGAGCCGACGGCTCGGGTATGAGAGGGTCCGCTTCTTTCGTAGTGGGCAGAAATTCGAGCTCCTTCTCGTCTTCCTCGACTTGCCAATCCGGATACGGGTCCAAAGCAGGTGGTTTCCATGAAGGAGACTCAGAAGTCTCCGAAACTGACTCTACTTCGCAGTCAGAATAGTAATTTTCCTTGTCAGAATCGGGGTCACACTGTTGTCGCTGCTCGAGTTTCTCCAAGAGAACAGAAAACATGTCTTCAAATTTTTGTTCCATGGCTTTAAATCTACCATCGACATCTTGTGATGAGGAGGGCGAGTTTGACTTGCGCTTGCGCCTACGTGCCAGAGGTTCATGGCTTTGTGATGTCGAAGCCGATGTATTTCTCCTCTTCCGACTAGTCTCTTCCGTTTCAGAAAGAGAACCGGAGAGAATCTTATTAGTTTCGGCCCTAGTGTGCAACAGTGGTCGTAGCGCCTCGACTGATTGTTTAAAAAGCTCAGTGCGCGCTGCTGAGTTTGTATGCGGTTTGCTACCGCTGGTGGCCCAAGAACAAGTGCCCTTGTAAATGCCCAATCCAGTAGTTTACGCCTTATGTCTCGATATCCCTTCTCCGAAAGGTGATCTGCCTCTGGTACAAATGCGCGGGCTAGGCCCACGGTAGGCAGAGCGTATACTAATTTGTTTAATATATTTGGTTCAATCTCCTCACCAAATACTTCCTCCTTTGTGGCTGTAGTAACTTCCCAGGTAGTCCATCCGGCTGGGAGATGTTCCTGTGCCAAAACCTTCACCCGCTCCAAAATCTCTTCGTCTTGGTCCGTTTCCGCATGCTCGTCTAACAGTTCGCCAAGGGTCACCAGACTTCCTTGTTGCGTCATCTGAAGTAAAAGCAAAGCGGTCAAGCGAAACCCAAGCAGGCAGTACCAAGTACTCAAGGGGTTATTATAGCAATATTATACTATTTCTGAGCCGTGCCGCCCACATTGTGAGCCGCGCCGCCCGAATTTTTAGCCGCGCCGCCCGAATTTTGAGCCGCGCCGCCCGAATCTTGAGCCGTGCTGCTCAGTTTTCGGGCCGCGCCGCCCAATTTTTGAGCCGCGCCGCCCAATTTTTTTGAGCCGCGCTGCTCAATATTCGAGCCGCGCAGCCCACGGACACGGGCTTTGGCTTTGACCAGACAGACTGTGGCTGAATAGCCGACATGTCACATGAGCGCCATTGCTGCGTCGCGGTTAGGCATGCAGGTAGGTACGTAAAATGTGGATGGTATGTCCGACAACTATAGGTACATATTTTGTGGATGGAATGTCCGACAAAAATCATGCCACCGGTAATGCCATAGAGCATGCTAAGCTTACAATATGTCGCCCAAAACAAATTTTATTTTCAGTATCAACCCGCACCTTAGAAAAAACAACACAGAGACAAAAATAAAACATTTTAATGACTTACCCCAATATCCAACGGTAAATCACTCACAAAAGAACGTTACAACAACGTTGAAACACTAAACTTTTCGTAATATTTTGATCGTAATCATTTACGTGAAAGAAACATGTGCGTACACTAGGTAATAGTAAGCGTACTAACGAGAACGCGCGCTCTCCCGCCGCGCGGCAGCCGCCGCCCCCCGCGCGGGGGAGGGCACGTCACCGCGCCTCACCCCCGCACCTGGAACACGCTCAGAGATAAGAGGACGTAAGTAGACGCATGTGAGTACAGGTAGGTAAGGTAGGTTATCTCCGAAGGTCAAGCCGAAGGCACAGAACTGAAATACTTAATTACGTGCTAAGTTTCATCCAAATCTTATGTCCAGCCGTTTCCGATCAATTGAGTAAAATCTGTCCATTGCAGCCTTCCCCCAGCGACGCCCTAAGTCGAGGTCCGTACCCCACAGGAGGCGCCCTTAGCGTGTAGTCGCTTAGTTTTTTTAAGTCTTATGCCCTGGCTGGACACCTTAATATATGAAATATCCCAGTTAACAGCCGACAACCTTCTAGAACGACGTGCGAGATACCATACTCAAAGAAAAACAGTTGAGTAAAGAACAAACAAACAAACTTTCGCTTGTATTTTAGTTAAGACTAGCTGCGCCCCGCGGTTTCACCCGCGTAAATGTCGATCCCGTGGGAATATCGGGATAAAAGTAGCCTATACGTTAATCCAGTGTATCAGCTCCCTCCATGCAAAATTTTATCAAAATTGATCCAGCCGTTTGAGCATGAAGAAGTAACAAACATATAAACACACACTCACAAACTTTCGCCTTTATAATATTAGTGTGATATGCCATACATATAATCAGCCTATAATGTTCCCACTGCTGGGACACAGGCCTCCTTTCAGTGACACGGAATGGACCGTAATCCACCACGCCGGCTCAGTGCCGGCTCCCGGCCCAGATCAAATCTTCATCTCACAAATCTTCCTGTATCGGGTGCTATACAGGCAGATTTTTCTATCACCATTCAAATTTTTACAGGGTGTTCTACTCATGAATATGAACTACTTTCACTAGTGGACCAACTCTGAAATCGCGAAAAAAAATCAGCTGTTTCATACATTTTGGTCATGTAGGTGTTGAACTTTTGTATTAAACAGCAGATTTTTTTTTTCGTGATTTCAGAATTGGTCCCATAGTGAAAGTTGTTCATATTCATGGGTAGAACACCCTGTAAAATATTTGGATGGTGATAGAAAAATCTTCCTGTATTTTATGGTAATCTTCCTCTACATTTTAATCAAGAATCAGTCCATTTTCGAAATCCGAATAATCATGGTGGTCGCCGTTCATCCCCTTGGCAACAAGTCATCAATTCAAATTAAGTAAAACACTCAAGAGCCGAGGGTAACGGTCACGTCCGGCTCTTTCTAATAATTCGTTGAATGTTAAACATTTGTATAGGGTCGGACTCGGCCCTTCTTTATGCACGACCCGCCCCTGCATCGCGCGGCTTTTACGACTTGACAAAACATTGAGATTCTTTATTACTTATATGTAAGTTTAATATTGGCGCCGATTCTCTTGTTCACAAACTAAACTAAATTTAAGTTAAATGCATCTTTTTCTTTCTATTTCATTAAGAAAAGGACAGGAGATAAATATTAGTTAAGTCCTGTCAGATTAGTCGTGCCTGACGTATTTTTAATAGCCAATTTTTTAATCACGTCTGAATTGTCTATGGAGTATCCTAATTTGACAGGTCTAAACTAATATTTATCTTCTGTCCTTTTCTTAATGAAATAGAAAGAAAAAGATGCACTGAAATTAAATTTAGTTTAGTTTGTGAACAAGGGAATCGGCGCCATTAACGGAGTATATTATACAAAAACTTTTCGGAATAAATTCTCTGAATGATGCTGAAAACTGCATCAAAATCCGTTGCGTAGTTGAGAAGAACAACGCGGTCACACAGACAGACACGAAACGCTACTTTAATTATCCATACTCCATACTAATACTTATGATAAATTCGAAAGTTACTCTGTCTGTCTGTCCGTATGTTACCTTTTAACGCCTAAACTCACAGATATAGATACACCTAGATAACGCAAGAGCAACTACTTCGCGTGCCAAAAATCGCACCAGCTTACGTTCGAAAATCGTAAGCCGCCACTTTCGCGCTCAGTCCTGCGTACTGCTGGCTGGGTGAGCGTGAGCGAGAGCGCGAGCTTGTGACGTCATAGTAGGTAGTCAAAAAGTGGCACGCTTAGTTTTCATACAGTTCGTGATACTTGCGTTATCTAGGTCTATCTATATCTGTGCCTAAACCACTGAACGGATTTCGATAAAATTTGGCAGAGAGGTAGATTGCATCCCGGGGAAGGACATAGGATAGTTTTTATCCCGATATTCCCATGGGATGGGATCGAAACTTATGCGGGTGATACCGCGGGGCGCAGCTAGTAATTATTAATATGTATTCAGCGAGGTAATTGCGTAAACACACTATCAGTAGCAATGGGTTTCATTTTGACAGTTCAACAACGTTCATTGCGTTATTTACGTGTTGAGCAGACACATTTTTCGAACACATGAAGCAATGGATTAGCAATATCCTTCAATATGATTCAGATTGAGATTGGTAGTGTGTTACCCCAGGGTGGCAGGGGCATCGCCGCACAACCTATTACCATGGATTCAATACAATGATTCTGAATCACGCATTGAACATTTATCGACGGTTATTAAAAGTAACAAGTAAAAAACTTTTTTACAAAAAAAACAACCGACTTCAAAAAAAATACACTACAAAATGAAAAATAACTTTAATTTCGGAAGTCGGTGTCGTTGGTTCCGAATTTTCGTTTTTTGACGCCGACTTCCGAAATGAAAGTTATTTTTCATTTTGTAGTGTTTTTTTTTGAAGTCGGTTGTTTTTTTTTTAAAAAAGTTTTTACTTTTTAGTTGTACCTACCCCACACAAATTCAATTAACACTAGTGCATTGAAGAATTAAAGACACCGACTAGAAGAATCATAAAAAATCGCATAAAAATGCCGGAGATGCAGTAGTTTTTGAGATAATCGCGGACATACAAACATACATACATACATACGGGTCGAATACAGAACCTCCTTTTTTGAAGTCGGTTAAAAAAGTTTATTGACAATATGTATAAAAGAATTATAAAAAACTCTGAAAGTACCTATTTTATTTTAAACACCTATTTTTACACCTATGTTTAACAAATAAAAAACTTTGACTTTGACTTTAAAAAATTGGTAGTCCGCGTAGGTGCTTATTGCACTTTTCTATTTATAAAACAGTTTTTTTTTATAACCGAGTAAAAATTTTTACGCTAGGTATGTGCTGAATTTTACAAAGTTACAGTTTGCGCATCAATGTCCCTGCCATCCCATATGTGTTTTATTAACCTGTCTTTAAACCAGCTGTAAACTCACTGCTTTCTTACTTATGAACATCAGTAAGATAAGCTTCAGTTAAATAAAAAGTAATTAGGTATGTATGTAACGATACTGTACACAATACGAGAATAGAGATAGGAACGCGGAAACCCGGTACAGTCGCGCACAACTACTTTCTTATCTAACAGGTTCTTTTCCGGTATGGTAGAGTACAGGAAATTATGGTGGCGGTGCTGTAAATGTGTTTTTGAGCCGCCGGAAGTCTTTTTAGATTGGGTTTGGGCTCCGTTCGCCCCTTGGATCTTGCCCCTAATTGCCTAAGTGTATGTACTCGTCCCCTTGAATATTAGATACCCCAAATCACCCCCGATTGTTATTAAGTTAAAAGGGTGCCCTGTCAGTTCACCAAAAAGTAATTTACAAATTTTTTACTTGACAAACAACGATTGGCAAAAACGTGGTTTGTCATTTCATCATTATACAACAACAAGTTTGCCAAATACCTAATTCACTTTACAAAATAATCACCTGATAAACTTTTGTTTAATAACGTGTTATTTAACAAGCAATTCATTTTTTTTTTAATTTTAAGTATCTCATAAAACAACGTTTGGAATAAAAACGTTTTACATATTGACTTATCATTACGCAATTTCCTAAAAATGAAACTCATTCTTTCATCTCTCGCTCTATGTTTTTAAATATTTTAATATTTTTTTTTCCAAAAAATTTCAATAGTGCCTCTTGGGATTTGATGGTAAAGATTGAAATAAAACTGCACATGGAGTTAAAAAAGTGTAATTTGGAATCTAATCTCGTACATAATCTTTTCAATGAAGCAATGGATTAGGAATTTTCTTCAAAACTCTCGAATTGTGATTCAAAGCGTAATACGCAATCGAGTGCTGCATAGTTATTCACAACCACTCGATACCCTTCCGTAGGTACAGTCAGCATCAAAAGTCGATTAACACTATCGTTTTTACATGTTATTAAATTGACAACAACTTTTTTTCAATAAACTGATTTTTAGCTTTTCACATAATATATTCTAAAAAAAATTCTTCTGCTGCAATTTTGAACAAATATTTTGCTCAATAACTAAGATTAAAAACACTGAAGTGTTAATCAACTTTTGATGCTGACCGTACCGTATCGAACATCAATCAATGTTATCGTAGGAGTCCCAGTCAGTGTTATCCCAGTCCAAAACCCGAAACTTTTTCCAGTTTAAATCAAATTGGCGACCACTATTCTTCCGACAGCTGTTTGCTGTCGGGGGCAAGGCAAATCATGTAATCAAAATGGGTCATTTTCGATACGATAGCCTATCGGATGGTTGTGAATAGAGCTATTCTGGTCTAACTACTTGCGCAGAGTCTACAAAACTTTCGGCACCTTTCAGCAGAAAGCTTGTTTCAGATTTCGTTCCCCTCAGCAAACAAGGCCCCCGTTTTCATTTTCAACCGACCTCTTTATCGCTCCTCAACCTCCTTATTCGTTATACAGCCAGTGTTATGCTAATAGGACCCAAAAATTATTCCAAACTTAAATAATCACGGGAACCACCCTTAAAAATTCAGCATCAAGTTTCCGGAACAAAAAATAAATCCTACTATCTGTTACAAGGCTATCTGCATTTAAATCGGCGTCGCGTCGGTACAGAGACGAGAATACCTACCTTCCAAAGACAAAAATGCAACAATATTTTATTTTATTTGAGTGACAAGAGGTGTTTAGCATAAACGTCTACTATGTATGCAATGGCGGCCCGCTTTCCCGCCATTTCAACGAGTTTTTCTTTTAGTATTATTTTCTCTTTTTGTAAATGAATTTAATATGTAATCGTGTCTGGCTGGGTAAATGATACTACAATACAGCAGTACCTACCTATACAACCTAGATAGGTGCCTTTTTACGTTTGTACCTACCAAAGAGAATTAAACCACAGAGGTTGTATAGTCATTGGTACCTACCTAGCAAGTTCATTTCATTATTTCGGCTCGTAATACTTTGGTATTATTTGAAGCTGGTGTAGGGGAGGATTATGGAAACAAACAAAGAAACAAAATGCCTTTATACCTAAGCATTCGTGTTCACAACACAAACATTCTACACTGACAAAAAAACGATTTGGAAAAAATTGCGCGTGCTACACTGTGCCCATGATAGAAACGGACTTCTTAAAATATAAAGAACTAGCTGCGCCCCGCGGTTTCACCCGCATAAGTCTCGAACCCGAGGGAATATCGGGATAAAAAGTATCCTATGGCCTTTCCCGGGACTCAAACTATCTCTATACCGAATTTCATCTAATTCGGTTCAGCGGTTTAGGCGTGAAAAGGTAACATACAGACAGACAGACAGACAGTTACTTTCAAATTGATAATATTAGTATGGATAAGAGAGATGTGTTTCTTCTCTCTCATATAACGAAATGTGCCAAAACATGACGCATCCTTCAAATTTCACTCTTAATTCTTGTCCAATTGTCGAATCACCGCCTAAGATAATTCACTTCAAAAACGGTTTGGAACAAAGAGCTTGGAATATCTGCATTGGGCCCTTGGAGCCTTCTAGATACAAACCCTGTGCAAGCACAAAGGTAGGAAGGTCAATTTGCTTTGTTTGGAGACCGTAAAGACAAGGAAATTAAGGGGTTTATTTATAAACGTCGCTTAAAGTTAATTTATGATTAGCGGCTGTTTAACTATAGCACCATTTTTGACGTTTAGACGTCGCTTACTTAACTAGTTAACTCTAAGCAACGTTTATGAATAATAGATACCCATCACTACAGAGATTCGCTAGCGAATTTAATTTGACCGTGTATAAAGTACGTAAAGGATATAAAACAGCTCCATCAGCTCCATCTACCGCGCTGCGTATCAGGCTGTAGGTAACTTTTTCATGGAAGTTCAGTTATCTTGATTTTGCTTACTAGCCTTTTCTTCAAGAAAATTGTTTACGCGATATCGTATAGAGGGCGCAACACACATCTTAATATCACTACAGAATCGTGCAAACTTTAAAATTAACTCACACAATTTACAAACGTAAACCAATTATTAATCTAATCAAACAAAACCTATTAATCTTCGTAATTATGTGTGGATTAGAAAATAAATAGTTCCAAAAACACACACTAGGGGCACTGGCGTGTCAAACGCACGCACACGCATGCGTATTAGCAGTTCTTATTTTTCAATGTCCAAGAAATTCATGAATGACGGCAATCACAACCTATCGCCACTAGTATTAATATAATTTGTAATTTTAGTGTTAGAAAATGCTAGTTATAATCACTTATACTAACGAAATTGTACCAATTAGATAGTGTTCTCGCAAAAAAACAGTGGAATTGGATTATTCTATGACAATAAAATACTAAAGTAATCGGTGAGTACATCCTCTCTATTTTGATGTTTTTATTACGGAATAAAGCATGTTACGCAATGGTATCGCAGTTATTCTGCCAACTCGAGCAAAGGTTAGTAAAAAGAGGTTTAATTTCTGGTGATAATTTATTTGCTTGTCATTGGTGTTTCCGCGATTTCCTTGAAAACAAAACTGCGGTAATTTTATCGATTTGACACTTTCGCCCCAATAAAGTTATTGTGGTTGGTTTCTATGCGAACTCATCATTAAAATAAATCAATTTTTAGATCATTAGGACTATAGACACTTAAGGTCAGAATCAAGGTTTTGTATAAGTACGACGTACGTTACTAAATCAATATTATATTCTATTTTTGTTCACTAAATTTATGTAGATTATTTATTTAGGTCAATAAGATTGAACCAAAAATGTTATTCATGCGGTACGACTAGATACTATTTTTTGTGGGAAACAGCATGTGCGCGTTTTACGAAAACATGTCGACATTGGAACTTTATCCAAAACACTGCGACTTCCTGGATTAATATTTCCTAGTATTTTAACTTCGTTCCGTCATTTTATAAAACGTTTAATTAAAAACTAGCTACGTTTACCTACTACTACTTACCCAAACATAAAAACAATAAAAGCTCTGTGTGTATTCGATCAAAATGAAATCGGCTCGAAACAGGATACCGCAAGGAAGTCTCCTAGGCCCGCCGTTTGTCATTACATCATCTTTAATAACTTAGATATCCTTATCCTAGTTAACTTAGCCAAGTGCTGGATATAGGTCGCTTCCTTAACCCGGATCGTCGCTTTCCGCATCCCCTGTCTACATTCATTAGGTCGGTAGTATGTATGTCTGTAGTCGGAAGCTGCAGGCTGAGCTCCTACATTCATTTAATCTTTAGCGACGCGCGACGGTTTGTCTCCTATATCTCTAATTCTGCATGAGATAATTTTGCTGTGGATATTTTATGGAACTCTTTGTTTTGAAGCTTGAAGCCAACCTAAACAAAGCATAGAGGCTCAGTTATTTGATCGCTTATTAATTGCAGTTTAATGTATTTTTTAATTGGTACCATAGGTATTTGCTGTTTTTTTTTTAACAGTCCAAGTATGAAATACTTTTTCCAACTTTCCAGAGATGACTTCGAAAACCAATAAAGTGTCTCCTTCATCAAGCAAAATGTCCACCAGCCCATTTCCCTACACCTGCGAGCTTTGTGGGTGCGAAGGTCTTACAGACGAGGGTATGAGGTCCCATACCTTAGAAGCTCATGTCAATGGCAGACCAGAATGCCCCTTCTGTGACTGTGCAGTGCCTCAGCCTCAGTTAGTGGGGCATGTTCAGAAGGCCCACTTGCACTATCTGACGCCTGAAAGGGAACTGATGGCGTTCATTGATGATCAGAGTCCGAGGTAAGGAACTCCTGCTTATTTGAACTCCCCTTCCCCGCGAAGATCCTCCGTTTCGAGAAGATCCCCCCTTTCTTTTAGAGTTCTACAAAAACATTATATCTCAATGTGTCCATAGATATGTTTGTAACACACCTCACGTTGGCGAAAACGGATAGATTTGTAAAATTAGAGATTTTTTATCTCAACTATATACTTATTATAGTTTATTTACTAAGCATTAGCGTAGTGAGGGACGTCCCCCAGCTAGATGGACGGACGGCCTAAAGAAGGTTTCTGGGGTAGACTGGTAAAGGCGGAGGACAGGGTGCTGTGGCGCAGTCTGGGAGAGGCCTATGTCCAGCAGTGGACTGCGATAGGCTGAGTTGATTTGATTTGACTAAGCATTACACAAGCACATTAATTTTCAAAATTCAAAATTTGTAATCTATTGTTAGACGAGAACAACAGCTGTCGACAAACTAGCGCCTAGTACAGGTGGAACTTGTACTCACTAACTTTGCTAGACACGAAGTTCTGAACTAAAAGTTTTGGAAACTTTACACGGCACAACACAGTTGCTTATATGCTGAAAATATTTCACCTTTCTAGTTTCGACGAAGACTCGAAAATGACGACTACAGACAGCTGCAGTTACAATACGCCAGGGTCCATAAATGGTTGGCACAGTCCTGACAACTCCACGCAATATCACAACGGAGCAATATCCAAAAACATCAACTATTACAATGGGTACCAAGAAAAGGAAAGTTACAGCAGAAGTGAGAAAGAGGAAGAAAAGTGTTCAAGGTCGCCGAAAAATATAAATCTTGTTAATGGACTGAAAAATATCAATATTACTAATGGTGTGGTTCCTAAGAAGGCTCAAAGCAGACAAAATTCTCATGACGGTGAGGTCAATGGGATTGACAGAAAAGGTATACAGACACCCTTTCTTCTATACTTAGATGAAATAATTAATGAAGCACGTTTACGAGTAACAATCATTATTTCTCAGGTGCGATATCTAGTCCAAGTCATAATAGTTCTGGTAGTTATGAGGGATCACCTAATAAAAATAAGGTAAACTTTCTTCTAGAGATATAGGAAAATGTAGATTTGTAAAGTTGTACCAAATTACTAACTTGAATTTACTCCGTTTCAGTTGTCTATGGCTAGTGCCGGACAAGGATCACCTCTTAGGTCTCAATTAGCTTTAAAATTAAAACCTAATACACCAAAAAAAAGTGTCCCTACGCCAAGTCCTTCCGTGCAGGTAACTATGAAACTATTTGTAAAGGAATTGTAAATGGCATTATTATGTTCAACAAAATAAAATGGCCCTTCATTGTGAGTTTGTGACTGCGTCAATCAAATGTCAATGTCAAATTAAATTCTTTGTTTGCCGCCAAGATTGTTTTCAAAACATATTTTCCAAATTACTGTCTGAACATAAATTAAAATTGTGTTAAAAACAACTTATTTCGCCAAAGTAATCATACGAAAATTATTTCCAGTGTCTACTGTGTGATTTCACGACAACATGTCCGAGAAAATTGGAGGAACATATAAATCGTGCACACTTCGATCTCACATCGCCGTCTATAAATGCTAATGCTAACTCGGAAAATCCAACGTTGGGGCTGACGAACCCCACAATAACCCTGGACAATCCGACGCTGGCGCTGAGTGCAATGGCCATGTCACCTGGACCCCACAGCTCGTCATATCAATGTCCGATTTGTGAAAGAGAATTTGCTCATGCGAATGATATCGAAGTTCATGTCAATGTGGAGCATCGAGATATATTGAGTCCACAGAAAGCAGTGAGTATATTAAAATACTAATAAGAATAGAATCGTTATCAACAAGTTATCCATCCACTAACAAAACATTCATTGAGCAGGGAATTTGTAGTCTCTTTACATTAGTTTTGTTTACCTAAGCATTATTATTATTTGGTTAGACATACTAGCAGCTAATTAGCTGATGCGTTTGTATCTTGTTTGTTGCTTGGAGACATTTAATTTATCCAGTCAATTCTTGAAGCAGTTCAGTGTGAGAGCCGTCACAACATTTTCCGGGAGCCTATTCCATGCTGTTACAACTCAGACAAGAATTACTTTAAAGGTTTTTTCTTTAATGAATTTTCCTGTAACTTTAAGGAATGCTCATGCAAATGTTTGTTGACATCCAAAGTGAAGTGAGTGAGTATTCTTGACGAAACCACTTCGCACTTCGTAATATTGTAAAACATTATTATAAGTATCATTAAATACTGTAAAGTAATTCAAAGTATGTATTTAGTCTAGCTTTCTTAACAAAAAGGTTAGCTCAAAACAAAAACGATGTTTTATCCCTTTACCAGGACCAAGTTGACAATGCATCATGCAACGAGGATGTGGTGATGATGGAGGAGAGTCCCGTCAGCAACTGTCCCGTCTGCTGCCAGCCACTTCCACTCTCACAACATGAACTTGTAAGATTCTTTCCTTTAACAGAATTTTTCTTGTATATTTTTTTATGTTAGAAAGGTGAAAAACTACTATATTTTTTATATTATACTAGCTGCGCCCCGCGGTTTCACCCGCATAAGTCTCGATCCCGTGGGAATATTTCCAAAAAGTATTGTATGTGTTAATCCTGGTTATAAACTATCTGTGTGCCAAATTTCATCCAAATCCGTTCAGGAGTTTTTGAGTGAAAGAGGAACAAACATCCATCCATCAATCCTCACAAACTTTCGCGTTTATAATATTAGTAGGATTAGACTAATTGGTTGTGGCCATAACTTACTTATGATCAACATCAGCAACATCAAACACCGGCTTAATATTCTGTATATTTTTTTTTAAACTGGTTTTTTTGTACCTCCACCAGACACGCACAACTTTAATAAGTGCTACTCCTGCTAAAGTTGTCACACCTTGCTGGATTGCTAATATTTTTACCAGAATCATCTGCCTAGCCTATTGCCCAACTTTGTTGGGATTGGCTTCCACTCTAACCAAATGCAGCAAAATACCAGTATTTTACATGGAGTGTCTGCCTATCTGACCTCCATAACCCAGTTACTAGGTAATACAATACCCCTTAGCAAGACAAGTTGTCAGACATTTGGGCTTCTGACTACTCGTCAAAGACAACTGTCAAAAATCCAGGAATTACAGCCAGAAGCAGCAGTTTGACGTACTTTCTGAGACATGTAGGGGTGTCGGTATGTAAATATAGTCACCCATCCACGGACCAACTGCAGTAAGCGTAGCTTAACCTGATGGATCGACCTGTGAGGCTTTTGTTACTTAGCCACAAGCACCTCCATAATATTTTTACCAGAATATTATAAGTAAATATTCTTGTATGGTTTATGCTAATACAGGTTGAAATTGAAAACATGCGACAAATTGAAATGGGAGATTGTACACATCATTATGAACAACTTTTACTATGGGACCAAGCCTGAAATCGCAAAAAAAAAATCAGCTGTTCCCTACATTTATGTTCGCATAACTCGTCAAAATGTAGGGAACAGCTGATTTTTTTTTCGCGATTTCAGGTTTGGTCCCATAGTAAAAATTGTTCATAATGATGTGTACACACTCCCATTCCGATTTGTCGCATGTATTCAATTTCACCCTGTATAATTAAGAAGATATTGGTGACCAGTTAACTGTGAAAGTATACAAAGCAAATATTTTTTTCTTTGCTATCCTTTAGTTAATTAAACTCAAGTTTTCACCACATTTATCTCTTTCTTAATACATAAACAAAGGTACTTACATAGGCCACGGTTATGCATTTAATAGTAAGTAGTCATAGTAATAATAATATACTGTGCTCGTCATACAACAACTGTTCTACTTTATATGTACCAATTATAGGTGAGGACGCTGGCACCCTAAACACAAGTTAAATCTTACTTGGGGTGCCAGAGTTCATTGAAATCACTCTTTTCCTTTGTTGTAACGCTGCATAGTGTTTAGATGAGTGTTTTTGTACAACTGAAGTTAATAAAGAAACTTTTTTTTTTAGTTTAGGGGACGCTAAGGTAGCCCACAAAATACAAATTTTCTTACGTTTTTAGCAATTTGCAGGTCAGTGTCAGGTTGTTTGTTGATCAAAATATGATTCACGATGTTAACAAAGTATTTCCAGAGTTATTATCATTAAAATCATCAACGCAACCCACTAAGTTAGAATTGACCAAATAAAGTAACAAAATTTTAATTTTGCACACTACCCTTTTTTATGGATGGGAAATCATCAAATGACCCCTCCCGCTCTGGGTGGAGCGGAAGGGAGTGTAAGACTCCTGACTAAAACCCATCCGTGTTCCTTCCTTAGCCCTTTATGTTCCGGGGTAGCGGTAACCCTTTCGGAAAATCCCTGGCACTTTACTTTTAAGTATATTTCACTAAGAGTTTACTTATTTTCAATGTAGATCCAACACATTGAGGAACATTTTGAGAGGGGAGAGGAGTGTGGAGAGACATCAGGACTATCAGCATCCGAGAAGGAAGCTCAGCGGAACAGGGAAGAACACGAGTTTCAGTTATTACGGGTAAGATTATTTTCAGAAATCTGTTACGGAGAAACTTTTATTTTGTTATCATCATATTTATAGCAATCCTCTGCTGAACATAGGGCTCACCAGAGCATAGCATTTATCACTTTCCCGTAAGCATAATCAGCCTATAATGTTCCCACTCTTGGGATCCTCTTCCGTGTAGTGATTTGGAGTGAATGGGCCGAGGTAGTGAGAAAGTGGGCTGTAATCTACCACGCGGGCCTAATATGGGTTGGTACTACACCCACCACCAACACCCTCCACTTGTAGGAATGTTGAGAAGTTGAGAAACACGAGAGATGTATGAAAGTACAGATGCCAGCACATCAAGCTACCCGAAACTGTCAAATTTTCCCAATCAACTTTGAACCTTATGTTTTAGCGATAAAGTTGAAAATCTATTAAAGAAATTTGACAGAATGTAGTAGCTTGATGTGCTGGCGTCTGTACATAACAGCAGCATCATCTTGTGTGTCTTTATTTTTCTTAAAAAAATCAGATCAACCTTGATTCTAATAAAAAAGCGTATTTATGGAGCCCATCAATCAGTTTGGATAGTTTTTTCTTATCTACAGTTATTATTTAACCTTTTGAACGCCACGGTCGTGTATAGCCGACAAATGAAAACGTGCCCAACACTCCACCGTCGTCTATAGACGACAAGAAAACGACATTTTTTTAAAACAAAATAAATACTTATACTAAATTAAGTTTTCTGTGTTTCTTTTTCCTATTATTTAAAACTACATTAAAGTTGCCTGGCGTCAGGGGTACGGCGGGCGATCACATAAACACATAATCAGCCTATAATGTTCCCACTGCTGGGACACAGGCCTCCTCTCTGTGAGAGGGAGCGGGCCGTAATCTACCACGCGGGCCCAGCGGGCGATACGTTTAGGTATACTCTGGCGTTCAAAAGGTTAAATCCTTGGGGAAAAAAGTGATCTTTATTGCAGGCAGGTTTTATAATAGGTGAATGATAAATAGCTGAGTCCACACCGGACGACTCAATGCGCCGCGATCGGGCATAGTAGGAGCACGATCCAAATATGCGGTCAGTGTGGACGGTGTCACGCGCGATCCGAACACACGGTGGAACGGCCGATTCGAGGATTTTCGGTTTTTAGGCAATGCTCAAAGGCACCTCAGGTGGTTAGCCCGCTCATTGTGGACGGTTGTGTGTCGATCGGGAGCATGTGTTCAAATGAACCTAATCTAGCTAAAACGTAGATGCCGCAGGAGCGCGCGGCAGAATCGCGGGTTTCTTAAAACGGATCGTGCTAAAGAATCTCCGATCCACGATCGGCGCTCCATGACCGTGGACCGTGAAGCTCCGATCCAAATTTGAAACAAACAACAACAACAACAATTTGGAATTTGAATTGTTTTTTTTTTTTAATTTTGATTTTTTTGGAACTTCCGGTGTGGACCCAGCTATTGGTATTTTATTTCTGAAGATTGTTTGTAAAAAACACTTTTACAGGTTTATCGCCTTGTCGAGTTCTAATTTGAAGTTTTCTGCTCCATTCACAGGCACAGTACGGCATGGAAGAAGATGACGATGAAGGGTACACTCATCGCGCAACGAACAGCCTGAAGCGCGCCGTGTACAGCGGAGCCCTGTCGGTAGCGGGCTACTACGAACGAAGCTTAGGGCTCCGTAGGGCTGCGGCCTCGGGAACTGATACTGGCTCATCAAGAACCACAGGTATTTTACTATTACTATTGGGAATAATATCCTCCCGACCGATTTTGGTCACGGTCGCAATCTCAACGGAGATTAGCCTAGTCCGCAGGAGATATTATAGTGCACAAGTGTGTGCGTAAACACAGGTGCACTCTCTGTTCCTTTACTCTCATAGTCCGGCGGGACGGCAAGCCGACACTCGCGGGGAGAGGTCCGGCGGGACGGCAAGCCGACACTCGCGGGGAGAGGTCCGGCGGGACGGCAAGCCGACACTCGCGGGGAGAGGTCCGGCGGGACGGCAAGCCGACACTCGCGGGGAGAGGTCCGGCGGGACGGCAAGCCGACACTCGCGGGGAGAGGTCCGGCGGGACGGCAAGCCGACACTCGCGGGGAGAGGTCCGGCGGGACGGCAAGCCGACACTCGCGGGGAGAGGTCCGGCGGGACGGCAAGCCGACACTCGCGGGGAGAGGTCCGGCGGGACGGCAAGCCGACACTCGCGGGGAGAGGTCCGGCGGGACGGCAAGCCGACACTCGCGGGGAGAGGTCCGGCGGGACGGCAAGCCGACACTCGCGGGGAGAGGTCCGGCGGGACGGCAAGCCGACACTCGCGGGGAGAGGTCCGGCGGGACGGCAAGCCGACACTCGCGGGGAGAGGTCCGGCGGGACGGCAAGCCGACACTCGCGGGGAGAGGTCCGGCGGGACGGCAAGCCGACACTCGCGGGGAGAGGTCCGGCGGGACGGCAAGCCGACACTCGCGGGGAGAGGTCCGGCGGGACGGCAAGCCGACACTCGCAGGGAGAGGTCCGGCGGGACGGCAAGCCGACACTCGCGGGGAGAGGTCCGGCGGGACGGCAAGCCGACACTCGCGGGGAGAGGTCCGGCGGGACGGCAAGCCGACACTCGCGGGGAGAGGTCCGGCGGGACGGCAAGCCGACACTCGCGGGGAGAGGTCCGGCGGGACGGCAAGCCGACACTCGCGGGGAGAGGTCCGGCGGGACGGCAAGCCGACACTCGCGGGGAGAGGTCCGGCGGGACGGCAAGCCGACACTCGCGGGGAGAGGTCCGGCGGGACGGCAAGCCGACACTCGCGGGGAGAGGTCCGGCGGGACGGCAAGCCGACACTCGCGGGGAGAGGTCCGGCGGGACGGCAAGCCGACACTCGCGGGGAGAGGTCCGGCGGGACGGCAAGCCGACACTCGCGGGGAGAGGTCCGGCGGGACGGCAAGCCGACACTCGCGGGGAGAGGTCCGGCGGGACGGCAAGCCGACACTCGCGGGGAGAGGTCCGGCGGGACGGCAAGCCGACACTCGCGGGGAGAGGTCCGGCGGGACGGCAAGCCGACACTCGCGGGGAGAGGTCCGGCGGGACGGCAAGCCGACACTCGCGGGGAGAGGTCCGGCGGGACGGCAAGCCGACACTCGCGGGGAGAGGTCCGGCGGGACGGCAAGCCGACACTCGCGGGGAGAGGTCCGGCGGGACGGCAAGCCGACACTCGCGGGGAGAGGTCCGGCGGGACGGCAAGCCGACACTCGCGGGGAGAGGTCCGGCGGGACGGCAAGCCGACACTCGCGGGGAGAGGTCCGGCGGGACGGCAAGCCGACACTCGCGGGGAGAGGTCCGGCGGGACGGCAAGCCGACACTCGCGGGGAGAGGTCCGGCGGGACGGCAAGCCGACACTCGCGGGGAGAGGTCCGGCGGGACGGCAAGCCGACACTCGCGGGGAGAGGTCCGGCGGGACGGCAAGCCGACACTCGCGGGGAGAGGTCCGGCGGGACGGCAAGCCGACACTCGCGGGGAGAGGTCCGGCGGGACGGCAAGCCGACACTCGCGGGGAGAGGTCCGGCGGGACGGCAAGCCGACACTCGCGGGGAGAGGTCCGGCGGGACGGCAAGCCGACACTCGCGGGGAGAGGTCCGGCGGGACGGCAAGCCGACACTCGCGGGGAGAGGTCCGGCGGGACGGCAAGCCGACACTCGCGGGGAGAGGTCCGGCGGGACGGCAAGCCGACACTCGCGGGGAGAGGTCCGGCGGGACGGCAAGCCGACACTCGCGGGGAGAGGTCCGGCGGGACGGCAAGCCGACACTCGCGGGGAGAGGTCCGGCGGGACGGCAAGCCGACACTCGCGGGGAGAGATCAGGCGCAGAACCAACGGCGCCACGTGCGCACCGAGGCGCGGGGGTTTTAAACCGCCAACTTCCAAACTCCGGGCTGTTACTAAGAAATTCTTAATAGAAAACACAATAATACTTTGCCCGACCCGGGAATCCCACCTAAGACCCCACGCTCAGCAGCCGCGCTTGCAACCACGAGATCAACGGGGCAGTACTATTGGGAACACTGTATTGCTGAACATAGTTCAACTCTCATCATCACCTGCTTATAGCCTTTTCCCAACTATGTTAGGGGTCAGTTTCCAGTCTAACCGGATGCAGCTGAATACCAGTATTTCACATGGAGCGTCTGCCTATCTGACCTCCACAACCCAGTTACTGGGTGCATGACACACACAACACACACATACATATAGTTCAACTCTATCATCCAATAATTGAAGCAGCAGTGGTGGCCCCGACCTAAAACTTGAGAGAAATTGTTGTGAGTTCGAACCCGGGCAGGCGCTTAAACTTTGTATAATTTATTTCATTACCACTGGACAGGAAAGGCCTGCGCCTGGTGACGGGGACCATCACGGGACACTGCTCGCTGAACAAACACTTTCACACTATAGGCATAACGGACAGTCCCCTGTGCAGGGCTTGCGTGGAGGCTGATGAAACCGTTGCGCATGTGCTCTTTGAGTGCACAGGCGTCACCCAGATTAGATCAGAAACCCTCGGGACACCCAAATCATACACAGATATTCTCAACAGACCAGGAGACCTAGTCAGCTTCTGGAGGGAGGTGGGCTGGTTGGAATAACCACCGACGGCCGCCATGGCTCACGCACAATGGTCCATTTGAAGAACTAAGTGCGGAAACCAAACCCATAACATAGAACATTCGTCACCAAAACGGTGAAGGAAAACATCGTGAGGAAACCGGCATGTCCTAGAACCAAAAAAATTCCAAGACATGTGAAATCCACCACCCCGAACTGGGCCTCTCACTGAGAGGAGGCTTGTGTCCCGACAGTGGGAACATTATATGCTGATTATGCTACATGCTTCTTCAAATGTTTACAGCTGAATATTCTACTGAACTCTCATTTACCTGAGTTTTCCTTCTTTCCAGGCCTCCTAGAGAGGATAGCTCAACTGAATGCTCAGAACACCAGTATATCGAAGACGTACCTCTGCAGTGCGGTAGACCACTACGCGAGTACCTACGGAGACAGGGGCTGGGGCTGCGGGTACAGGTAAAAAAAGAGTTACATATGTATAGATGGGCAATCCACCTGGTTTAAACCCGGTGCTTTTGGAAAACACCCAATTTTCTGGGTGTTTACGGGTGTTTATCAAAAGCACCGGGTTTAAATCCGGTGGATTGCCCATCTATAGTTACATACCAATTATAGAGTAAGTAATGTGTAAGTAGACGGGAGTCCCATAGAAAAAGATGAAAACGTCGCTTGTATGAAACTTGTACTAAAACTGAATACCAACATAACAAAAATGACACAGACTATGCGCAGACTGCACATGTTAAAGCGAAACAGCGATAGCCGCCATTATGTTTAGTACACGTTTCAGAGTTACTTTTTTTATTAGACAGTTGCGTCAGACTGATACCAACCTAATTTATACTAATATAAAACTGAAGCAATTGATTGTCTTTTTCGTTTGTTTGTTTGTTTGAAAGCGCTAATCTCTGGAACTTCCGGTCGGATTTGAAAAAATATTTTTGCATTTAATAGCCCGATTCTTGAGGAAGGCTATAGAGGCTTCATGCTAGGACACTTCGGAGCTGAGTAAAAAAATGAAAATTAAAAAAGAACGCTAATATGAAAATAAGTAATAGAGCGGGCGGGCGATGCGATACGACGCGGTAGGTCGTTGGAACAAGAAATTTCACGCGGACGAAGTCGCGGGCTTAAAAAAACCTTAGGTACCTACCTACAGGGCGACTTGTTCAAGTGTGCGTGGCCAAATCCGAAAGTATAAGAAATAGCCGAAAAACCTCAAAGGAGTCTTGGAGTCGATTTCGATAAAAACTAAAATGGTATAATTCGATTTTTGACAACTTAATTTTCCTTGCCAGGAATCGATCCCGTTGATTTAGGGAAAAAAAAGATAAATTGTATTATTGCACCATCCGAAAATACCTTTTATAAGGATCTAATTGAGGGAAGCAAATGACATACGGCAAACTAAAAAAATGTGTTGCTGTCTTTGTCCTCAATCCATCCATCCATAGCGAGTCTTACAAATACAAAATATAGTTTATTTCTTTAACAAGCTTTGTACGGTCGAACAAGCTATTTGGTATACAGGCAGCTAACTTGCAACTACTTTTAAACAATGGTGTGCTGAGTTAGTCAATTCTTTTATACCACTCTATTTAATTTAGGATGCCATAAGCTGAAAAAGTTATAACGCACAAAATAAAACTAAATATTGACAGTGTAGTGGAAAGATGAATATTTTTGCCTGTATACCAAATAGGGGCCTTATTAGAAGGCTGAAAGTCACCCAAAGGGCAATGGAGAGGGCTATGCTTGGAATTTCCCTGCGGGATCGAATCAGAAATGAAGAGATCCGCAGGAGAACCAAGGTAACCGACATAGCCCGAAGAATTGCCAAACTTAAGTGGCAGTGGGCAGGGCACATTGCTCGCAGAACAGATGGCCGATGGGGCCGAAAGGTTCTGGAGTGGCGACCGCGTACCGGAAGGCGTAGCGTTGGAAGGCCTCCCACAAGGTGGACCGACGACCTTGTGAAGGCCGCAGGAACTCGTTGGATGCGAGAAGCACAGAACCGGTCGAAGTGGAGGTACTTGAGGGAGGCCTATGTGCAGCAGTGGACGTCTTTCGGCTAAAATGATGATGATGATGATGATGATATCAAATAGCTTGTTCGACCGTACTACATAGCTAGTGATAGAAGTGTCCTTTTAAGCATAAATAATAATTCTCTCGTTGTTTCGTTTTATAGCGAGTGAAAGTTTAAAATGTTATGTCATAGGTACTATGTATACTCTTAAAGGAACATGCAAATGGTGCTATCATCGCTGATGCGTCACCCGCAGTACTCCACACTCCTCAGCTGTACGCTGGAGCGCGAGCGCGAGTGTGAGTGCGTGCCGTCCATACCGCGGCTGCAGCTGCTGGTGGAGAGGGCTTGGCAACTGGGGTTTGACACACAGGTACACCGATTACAGATGATGAATATAACCATTAACCATTCAATTCAACTAATATTTAAAACCAGCTGTGCCCCGCGATTTCACCCTCGTAAATGTCGATTCCGTGAGAATATCGGGATAAAAAGTAGCCTATATCGCACTGCTAACACAAGACTGTATCGACTCAAAATGAAGCTTTATTTCAGAAACGATAGAAAACTTATTACTCGTTTCCTGTTAACGATTGTAAAAAGTGAACACTGTTTTAAAATTAGTCATAAAGTTAAGGGGTTTCTAGAGATTGCAGGTTATCAAGTTATTTCATTTTACATATGAAGAATTAGTTATCTCGAATTTGTCTTTTTTTGAGTTGATACAGTCTTGTGTTAGCAGTGCGATATGTTAATCCAGGGCGTCAGCTACCTCCATACAAAATTTTATCAAAATTGATCCAGCCGTTTGAGCGTGAAGAAGTAACAAACATATAAACACACACACACACACACACAAACTTTCGCTTTTATAATATTAGTGTGATTAACTATGATAAACAAAATTAACATTATCGAATAAAAATATCATATCAACTTCTTCGGCGCAAAATTGGCAACGTCGAACTAATAATTAAAAATATTCATTCCGTTACGTGCATTCAATTGTGTACTCTATCTCTCTTATCATAAAACACATTTACTGTTGAGAGGGATATTTTATTCTAAACAAAGGAAGTGACAGGACTAAACTAATAACTAATGTTTATCTTCTGTCCTTTTCTTAATGAAATAGAAAGAAAAAGGATGCACTAAACTTAAATTTAGTTTAGTTTGTGAACAAGGGAATCGGCGCCATGATCACATTTCACAAG
This sequence comes from Amphipoea lucens, assembly GCA_947508005.1. Taxonomy (NCBI): domain Eukaryota; kingdom Metazoa; phylum Arthropoda; class Insecta; order Lepidoptera; family Noctuidae; genus Amphipoea; species Amphipoea lucens. The sequence goes on from OX382374.1 coordinate 17,543,978, forward strand.
TTTTGGTCTATGTTAAGAGGCTTACAGGACCTAAACGCAAAAAACGCAAGTTTTAGAAACAATAAAAGTATATGATCGACTGCAGTAAACAAAATAAAAAAAAATGATATTCTTCAGGATATATGCTAGGTAGATAGTGTATTAAAAACATAATACAACTTATTAGGTACGATAGAAAAAAAATCATGAAGATACCTCTAAAAAACATTTTTAACATTCTTTTTACAATAAAAAACATAATACATACAATCACTATGGTTTTTTGTCAGATTATCCTACAAGCAACATACTAAAACTCTAGTGTTTTAATTTTGTAGTCCAAACAATAGATTATTCGTAAATAGATAATAGTTGCTTCATATTTTTCAATAAATTACCAGCGTTGTGTCATCGCGCTTCTCTTTCTTTTCTATGCAGTCCGACTGTGACCGCGCTTTAGGTCATGTAGTCCTCTTAAACATGAATATGTCTTGCTATGTCTTGCAGGGTTCAGAGCAGCTTGGCTCCAAACTATACAACACGCGAAAATGGATCGGTGCGTGTGAAGTAGTCACTGTACTCTCATCACTCAGGATAAGGTAAATACCTCAGAATAATTTACTCTTGTGGCTAAGTAAATAACAGCCGCACGGTTCGATCGATCAGGTTAAGCTACGCTTGCCGCGGTCGTTCCGTGGATGGGTGACCACCTTTACATACCAAGACCCCTCCGTGCTTCGAAAATATAATTATTTTGTATGGACACTGATTTAAAGACAAGTTATGAGAAAAAATGAGTTTTGTATAGAAATTTTAATTTATCTCGTCTTTATATCAGTGTCATTTCAAAATATATATATTTGGGAACCTAGATATTCTGTAAGCCAATTGGAATAAATACACACTACATTAAGAATATGTTTGATTTACAAATTATTTTAGTATTACGTTTATATGAACTACGCATGCTCCGCCGACCCCTTAATCTGTCAAAAATACCTCTAATTACCCTATAATTTTGATAAGTTTTTGACATTTATTGTCGCTGAGATAAGATTTATCGATTGCGACTAGATTTGGAACGGTTTTAATTACGGAAATTGACCTTCTAGTATTCTAGTCATATACTATAAGTTTTTGCTCTCAGATGTCAACTAATAGACTTCCATAAGCCGACGAGCGCGGACGGCAGTCACCCAGCTCTGTTCGACTGGGTGTTGCGATACTTCACGGAGGAGCCGACTGGCTTCAAGGCTCCTCTGTACCTGCAGCATCAAGGTATGATGAACAGCATCACGGTATAATAATAACTGTCAAAAATCGAGGTTTTTGTGCTATAAATGAGTTAAGGAGGGCAGTGGTGGCCAAGTGTTAACGGCCGCGACTTACGAGTTGTAGGTCGTAGGTTCGAATCCAGGCAGGCGCTTTGTGTAAATTATTTCATCACCGCTGATCTCAAAACGATGAAGGAAAACATCGTGAGGAAACCAGCATGTCCTAGAACCAAAAATTCGAAGACATGTGACATCTGCCAATCCGCAATAGGCCCTCGTGGTGGATTACGGCCCAGTCCCTCTCACTGAGAGGAGGCCTGTGTCCCAGCAGTGGGAACATTATTGGCTGATTATGTAAATTAGTTAAATATTAATGTACTATACACATAAACCTTCCAAAATAAATGCTCTAAATTATGGTATTATGCTTCAAAATCCATTGTTTCGTTTAGAAGATCAAAGCGGCCACACAGATAGACACGAAAAGCCACTTTAATTTATAATAATGTTTGGATATACATAGATCCGCACCGCATACCGGAAGACGTAGCGTTGGAAGGCCTCCCACAAGGTGAATCGACGACCTTGTGAAGGCCGCAGGAACCCGTTGGATGCGAGAAGCACAATACCGGTCGGAGTGAGGTGCTTGGAGCAGGCCTATGTCCAACAGTGGACGTCTTTCGGCTGAAATGATGATGATGATAGATGTTTTTTTTGTGTTATTTACCTTTATTGTACCACTTTTGGGCAAAATTTCCTCGAGGTTTTTTTTATCTATCGTAATTTTTAGATTTTTACTGTGTTGTTTATAGATTGCTAATTCAGTAAATATTTTCCAGGTCACTCGCGGACGATAATAGGTTATGAGAAGCACAAAGATGGCAAGGCTACGCTGTTAGTGTTGGACCCTTCACATTCACCCGCTCAAGTGAGTATTGATGCATTTGAAAATACTGATCCATGCATGTATGGATCATTCAGGCACTCTATGTGGATAGACATAATTATGAATACTTTAAAATTAGAAGCAGTTTATTAAAATTCAACATTTTCCCTAACTTTGCCGTATGTCATTACTTGCCAGAATTTGATCCTTATTAGGGACACTATTGAATGGTGTAATAATACAGTCTGTGTTTTTTTTTTTTCAAAATCAACAGGTTCGATTCCTGGCTAGAAATATTGATTTTTCAAAAATCTAATGATGCAGTTTTAGTTTTCATCAAAATCGAGCCCGCGACTCCTTTGAGTACTTTTCGCAATTCCTCATAGTTTAGAATTTGGCCATCTATGCCCACTTGAAAAATTCACCCTGTATATAAAATTCAAAGTCCTGACTGACTGACTGATATATCAACGCACAGCTTCAACCGCTGGTCCAAGAGACATGAAATTTGGAGGGTATGTTCTTTGTGAAGAGTAAGTATCCACTAAGAAAGGGTTTTTTGGAATTCCACCCCTAAGAGGGTGAATGGGCGGAGGGTGAAATTTTACGCAGACGAAGTCGCGGGCACAAGCTAGTCTATTTATATAAATAAAAATGAATCGCCGAAATGTATGTACGCGCATAACTTCGGAACGCCTGCACTAAATTGGATAATTATTTTTTTGTTCTGTTCGGTATTACCAGTTGTATTAAAAAAAAAATAGAATATTGGAAAAAAAAATGCAGCCTTGCGAAGCTGGGGCGGGCCGCTAGTATTACATAAACTTCGACTTCGTTGTAACGTTGTAGCACACCCCGGACACTCCATACAACGCTCGCAAAATAATTACCTACTACTACTACATTAAAAAATGAACGTTTGTATACGTATGAATGTGTGCGTGAGGTACTTGTGTTTGCGAGCGCTCTTGTTAAAGAACTGCGACGGTAACCTCGAAGTGCGGGGTGAGGTGCGGTAACTGATGTTAGTGCGGGGAAGGGAGTGGCCTTTCTGTACGTAGTACTTTAAGTATTCTGTGGTTGTAGGTGCGTCAAGTGTCGTGCGGCAGCGCGTCGTCGTGCGCGGCGGCGCTGCGGCTGTTGCGGCGCGGCGCCGCGGCGTTGCGCGCGCGGCAGTACCAGCTGCTGTGCGTCAGTGGCGTCATCGGGGACGACGCGGAGTATGAGGTACGTTCTACTGTGTTCTAATTCATTGATATTGAACACAAACCTTGTGTCCAATTGGATTTACCATACAAGCTTCGCTATCCCTACTATTCATACTAACATTATAAATGCGAAAGTGTGTCTGTCTTTCTGTTACCTCTTCACGCTTAAACCACTGAACCGCTTTAGATAAAATTTGGTATAGAGACAGTTTGAGTCCCGGGAAAGGACATAGGATAGTTTTTATCCTGATATTCTCATGGGAGACTTATGCGGGTGAAACCGCGGGGCGCTGCTAGTAACCTATAAGGAACTCTTACTAATATCGAACAAAAATGGTGGCCGGCGGGATACGACGTGAATTCTTACGAGAGAGGGAGACTTACAAGTTGTAGGTCGTAGGTTCGAACCCAGACGGGCCCTTTACTTTGTGGAAATTATTTCATCACCACTGCTCTCAAAACGGTGAAGGAAAAAATCTATTAGTTAAACCCAGTCTTTTTTGTATACATTGTGTATTTTTTTTAAAGTGAAAACTTCTTTATCGCTCGTTGGGCGTTTTTTGAGATGGGATAAAACCATTGAATTTGCGCCACTGATTGCCGTAAGCGACACCGCTTCGGATGTGTTCGGCTGTCCTCGGGATGTACTCGGTTTTAATGTATATCCGATATGTCAGTGAGTGATGGCAAAGTATTCTGTTTGTGGTTTGTTTTCACTTCTGTCGGCACTTCCGGAGTGCCCTTGTATTTTTTTTAATAGATTTCTCAGGGAGCCCCTTACTTAATTGACAACCAGCTTCATACAAAAGTGATTACCATAACTTGGTGTTACCAGAGGGGCAATTCTCTTAATTTTAAAAACATTCACAGTCTGATCTCAGTCTCAATCTGTCAAAAACGCCTCTAATTTCCCTACATTTTGACAAGTTTTTGACATTTGTTTTTCACCGAGATGAGACTGCGACTAGATTTTAAACGTTTTAAATAACGAGAATTGGTCTTCTGATATTTTACTTTAAATTTGTTTCTAAACAAATGCATTTCTCATCTTCCAGGCCAGCAAAGTCCTACAATCGGTCCGCATTCCATAGGACAGGTGAGCGGGGCGGGTCCCCACTCAACAACCTGCTCGTTTTTACTCAACACTCAACCGCTCGACCGCTCGACAGGTCGGTAGCTAACCTACGCCGCTCAACATTATGTTTTGCTTAAAATTATGTCATTTATAAATATTTTCGACGATATTTAGTGCTAAAAGTTACCTTCATTCGTGCCTAACAGCTAAATAATTTTAGAAACTGACCTATTTGTTGTGATTTTCAGCGAAATTATAAGATTTTTTTTTGTATTCCATTTTGTCTAATACGATTTTTATTAGAAATATCAATCAATATCTGATGTAAAAATTGTGTTTTTTTAAACTTAGATGCAAAATAGTGAAATTCAATTCCTTTGTACTATAAACAAAGGGATTGAAGATTTTTATATGGAGCCTGGCCTAACTACTTACCTGTGCGCCATTTTAATTTTTTTTTCAAAATGGCGGCCACGCATCTAACCTATATAAATCGATAGAAATCACAGGTGGACAGGTAGGTATGCCACGGACCTTCTAAGCCCTTTATGTCAACTCACGTCTATGGAAAATTACAAGCAAGAATGATTTATCATTATTACTAGCCGGCTAGCCCGTTATTATAGTTTTGTCAATAATTATTATTTCGGTAATAATTAATTAATAATAATAACGCCTTCTTGAAATGCTTCCGAGTGCGTCAATATTAACTACTGTTATAACAAAAGAAATTGCAAGCAGAAAAAGTTACCCGAAATTCCGGTAAATTCCCACAAAAATTTTTCCAATGTTACCAAATTAATCAGTAATTGATCAAAAATACATATTTTAATTTTTGTGTAAAAAATACCATCGCCCCACACTTTTGCATTCTCCATAATTATTATAAAAAATAATGTGCTTAAATAAATATTGACGCATACTTACTATTATAAAATATTATATTTTCAAACTTACATTATAACCTGGCATAACCTAATGTTTATACTCTAGACTCTATGACATAACTTTTAAGTAATACATACCATAAACATACTTAAAACCGTAAGAGGCTTGATACTAAAACGACTACTAACTATAGTACTTCCAAGTAAAATACATTATGTTACGGAAAGGGTATATCAATACAAACGGGATGAATAGTGTATCTGGTCTAGAATCTCCGTACAAAATTTCAGCTCAAAAGCAGTAACTTTGAAAACGCTTAATATTTTTTTATTTCGATAGTTTATTAAATTGAAATCATAACAAACGTGTCACCGCACTACGAGGGTCATTATCCATTATCTGTAGTGTGTCTGTGCGCCTAGTACACGCACATCACGCCGCCGCGCGCAAAATTTTGAACAGAGATTCTAGACCAGATACACTCTTCAACCCGATTGTATTGATATACCCTTTCCGTAACACCCTGTATAATAATATTTTAATTTTTAACGAGCAGCTACTAAATTTATAATGATTTTTTTCTTTCCTTGCATAAACAATGTTGCTTTACCTCTACAGCTAAATTCAAAATATTTGAATGTAAAATATTAATTTGGGTACCAACTGTAGGTACACATTTTGCTGTAATTTTCACCGATTTTAATTTTATACTCAATTACCTAAGTATATTTTATTTTGCTATTGTTTAATCAGTATTTACATCATTATATTTTTCCTACTAAACCCATTTATGGGATAAAAAAAAAGTGAATGGTTTTCTCCTCTATTGAAATATATGGTGCATATACCCATAGCTTCATAAAAAAAAAAGTTATTCAGCTTGAAAAGCTAATTTATTACAACGATTATAATTTTATCTACTTAGCCTACCCCGATACGGACTTGGCGTAATGATATTAAAAAAAAAACATTAGTTACCATAAAAAGATAGTTTTTTACCAAATTAGCCGGTGAGTTCACGAAACATCTAGTCTTAGTGTAAAGCAGTTGGTAATTTAATATAGTTATTACAATAATTATGCTTTCATGACATTGCCTTTGATTAGTTTAAGGCCTGTTTAGATATATCTATGGAATAGATTGAGCCCTAGCACTTTGCGGGACACTAAACGCTCCCAGACGTAATAACAATACAACTTCTATTGTGTCTCGAATCTGTTAATCGGTTGAAAGACACTGAATGAGACTCTCGTTCAGTGTCTTTCAACCAATTAACAGACCAAGCAACGTTTTAGTTTGAACGGAACAAGTACGCCTTTTTTTTTCTTTTTTTTTAATATTAGGGACTTTTATACAATTGTATATGTCAGTCCCATCGGACCTTATACCTTAATAGTTCTACTTAATAATAAACGAACTTATTGACCCTTCTAACTAAACGAAAACAAACGTTAAATAAAATAAATGTTCTTGTATATCGATTTTATTCAATTTCGAGCGGCCATTGTTGTTTACATCTTTTGCAAATTTAGCGCGACCGGACCTTAGAGTTTCTTGCCCGCTCTTCACCATAAGAAACTACCAATTGGCACCGTGCACCTAGCTTCTGACGTTTCATAAGTGCCCATATTGTAGGAAAATATTTTGAACTAGCTGTGCCCGCGACTTCGTTCGCGCGCATGACGGAAAATGCTTTATTTTTTTTGTGCAGAACCCTAATGCTTTTTCTAAAATAAAAGTAGCATAAGTTACTCCCTATTACATCAGCTATCTGCCAGTGAAAGTCCCGTCAAAATCGGCCCAGCCGTTTCAGAGATTAGCCGGAACAAACAGACAGACAGACAAAAATTGTAAAAAAAAAAATATTTTGGTATATGTACAGTGCATATGCATTTAGCAAAAAGCGGTTATTTTAACATTACAAACAGACACTCCAATTTTATTTATTTGTATAGATTGGAAGTGAAAATTGTAACCATATAAAACTTGGTAAGTACTAACGAAAAATTACCTATGAAGAATTAACAAAATTACATACATAATTGAATAACAAGTCTGACTGTCAAAAAAGGCTCAATCTATTCCAAAGTCTATAATAAAAACACTAGGTGCGAATATCCCGACAATGTCGACATTACCCGGTCAATTTACGTTCATTCAGTTGTATTGATTCACGTACACTAACCGGGCAATGTTCGCATTACCGCTACCTATATACAGTTGATATAAAAATAGATATACACCATGAAATTTTAATCACCGTTTCCCTCTTAAGGGGTCATTGTACTCATCATTATGAACAACTTTTACTATGGGACCAAACATGAAATCGCGTAAAAAAAAATAAGCTGTTCCCTACATTTTGACGAGTTATGCGAACATACGAGTAAATGTAGGGAACACCTGATTTTTTTTTGCCGATTTCAGGTTTGGTCCCATAGTAAAAGTTGTTCATAATGATGACTACAATGACCCCATAAGAGGAAAACGGTGATTAAAATGTCACGGTGTATAAATACATACTTATATGTATTCAGAGGCTTGTAAAACACTATATACTAGTTATTTTGCACATTGGGAGTTCCTAAAGGGATTGAGTATGTCCATAAATAATAGAGTTTTTAACGAAGAAGGTGCTTTTATTTTACTTAACTTTTTAACGCATTTAAGCACGGCTTGAACACGCTGATTCCATTAATAAATTTCAATTTTTTTTTTATTTGTATTTAATTATTTTGTAACATTTAATTGTGTGCAATATAAATGTTATATCGTCGGCTAAGTATTCTAAGCTGCTAACTCTATTTTTGGCTTACCTGACTATTTAGTATCAAAACTATCAAATGAAAGAGAAAATTCTATTTTTATTCTAAAGATACAGTTAAGCAATGTTATGCAATATCGTTGGCACATATACCTACCCTTCCAGGTGAGTTACGGCAGAAATAGGTGAGGTTTCTCTTTCATTTGATACTAAATAGTCAGTTAAGCCAAAAATGGAGTTAGCAGCTTAGAATATTTAGCCAAAAAGTACATAAACACAACAAAATTAGCCTATAATATTCCCATTGCTGGGACACAGGCTTTTCTGTGGCCATGTAATTATTTCTGTAAATAAAAAAAATAATTGAGGCGTCGCGGCGTGTTGGTTACTCGTCGAGACGTCACCGCACGCTGTCGGTAGCGAGTGACGTTTTAAGGTCGTAGCACACGTATAAAATCGGAAAGGGATTGGCACCGTATCGCCTATCGCCTCGCCATCAAACAGGCGTCAACCTAACGTAAGCACGTAACTAAAGCGGATCAGAAGCTCCGATACGTCGACTCGGTTACGGCTCGCCGACCGCTGTTTGATGGTGCAGCAGGCCGGAGGGGGGAGAGGGGCAAGGGGGGACGAAGAGACGTAAGCTCGGGGACGACGAGCCGTAACGCACCGCACCGCGGTTCGTGAGCTTGTCCCGAGTTGAGGTGATTACGTTACGATTCCGATTAGTGTGCGTTGCAGTAGGGAGTTTCATACAAAGAATACTGAACGGCTCGAGTTGATACGGTGCCGATCCCTTTCCGAGTTGATACTTGTGCTACGATCTTTAAAGTGACCGTCGCCTTAGAAATTATAAATGCACGTAATATAATGTTACAAAAGATTAAATATAAATGAATTCTTTAAATCATGATTGGCTTAAAGCATTAACTTTTACATAAACATTCTACCTTTTATCTTTATAATATCTTGTTAATTGTGTCAATTATAAGAAAACTAACAAATTTTCTTCTATTAACGTCGTCTTTTTTGTTAATTCGTCCACTAAGTGTTGTTTGACCAAATTGTTGTTTAAGTGGTTAATAAATTGTTGTAACGTATTATTTCTAGTCCTATTTTATGTACTCGGGAGTTTGTTTTATTCTGTGGTATCTTTGACCTGTGTTTACTTGTATTTTTTTTTTTTGTTTGAGGCATCGCTGTCTATAACTTTATTATAGATTTTTTTTACTCTCGTCGAATAAACACGTAGCATCACGCCTTTATTTTCCGAAAGGTTCAGCAGAGGTATACATACAGGGTCAAATGAGCAAAACTCCGCAGACGGGGTATCGATATCTATAAGCCGGCCGCTTAACTGAGACGTTGTCTGAGGTAGCGGCGCGGTGCGGGAGGGGTGATAGTTGTCACATGTTGACGTCACCACACCCCTCCCGCACCGCGCTGCTACCTCAGACAACGTCTCAGTTAAACGGTCGGCTTATAAACATGATAAATAAAATAAAAAACTAAACTGATGATACTACACTACAGTGGTCGTTGACCCCGTAGTCAGGTGTAGGAACTTAAAATTAAGAGTTTATTTTATTAGAAAATTATTTTATTTATATCCTCATTAGAGATCGATTACCCATCACGTCAGTGGAGATTTGCTAGCTAAGTAATTGTATTTTATACCCTGTATAGTACACCCGCATGTCGCCTGTTATAAGTCCCATGTAAATAGGGGGGGAGCTTATTGAATCATCGAATAAAATCGACTTTAACCTTTTAGGGACTAACCACACTTATTCAGCTCCGTTCAGCTTTTGTCCATAGAAAACAACGATTTTGTATGGAGTCCGTTCAGCTCTCCGCGGCTGAACGGATGCGTACGCATCTCATACAAAATCGTTGTTTTCTATGGACAAAAGCTGAACGGAGCTGAATAAGTGTGGTTAGTCCCTTAAGCGCTTGGCTAAATAACAATTGCCGTGCCCCTAGCGCGCGGCTACAAATCGATACAATCAAGATAAAATAATACGTACAATAAATAAGGAGGAGAAATCATTGTATCGATTAAAAAATAGTCAAAAAGCTTTTATCTCTATTCAATAATGGTTTTAGTTGTACCACGCAGTTAATAGGACGAAAATAGAACGAAAAAATCATGCATGTTCTCTGTCGCAGAAATACGACTCTAGCGGTAGGGGCACGGAAATATGTGTCGCATAAATGCGACACAAGCGTTCAAAAGGTTAAACTATAACTTTATTTGAAGACAACGAATTATTTTGAGTAGACTGTCTTATTATTAAACTAATTATTATACTTGCCACTCTTTCGCACATTCTATAACGAGTCTATGTTATTTCCACTTTTGGGCAATGCATTTAGTATGCGCACAGGCAAAGTGTGGAACTATGCCAGCATCTGTGTTCCCTCCCACATTTGGCCCGTCTGTCTTCAAAGCGAAAGTGAACGGGCATCTTCTGGGCACGCTCGTTCCATCATAGACCTCATCCATCGCTTTCCATCAGGCGTGATCGATCAGAGGTCAGATCGTGAGCAGGTCCATTCCATTCAACAAAATAAAAAGGCCTCTTTCAACACTTTTAAGTAGATACCTATGTAAATAGTTTTACTATCACAGAATCAAATGAACTCCTAAAAAGTACAATAATTAGTAAATTGTATAAAATTTTAAATGTGAACTAATTGGATGTTTTCTTAATTAATTGGTGTTATTGAATGCTGGGATCAAAATAGAAGCGTCGCTGAACGATAATTATGTGAGGTGGCAACGGCTTGGATGTTATGTGAGAATTGTAAAACAATGTTTGAGAAACTAAGTCAAAGAGGCTTGAAAAACAATGTAATAATATTATGTTTGTGAAAAAAATTTCGTGATATGTTGTTTGTCTGTGTTTCTTCCAATTTGTATGCTCCGTTCGAGTTCGAAACTATATTTCAATGCAAAATCTCAGATAATTATTGTTTTGGAACAATAAACTCTAATGTAAACAAAACAAAGTTCAAATTCCATTGCAACCAAAAATTTTTTGGACCTTTTTGTTACAAATGGTCACTCAAAAATCAACTTTAGAATAAACAACCCTAAAGTAGAAAGTTGAGGAAGTGGCAATGAACGTAAATTATCTGAGATTAAGAATTGTAGTATAGATGCTGTCCCGAAGCAAATATGTGCCATACGGCCTGATGAATCATGGCCGGTCCGAACTTTGCGATGAAGGCTGCGCAATAACATTTTTTAGGAACCAAATGGTGAATGAGGCGAGTGAAGAATATGCGCAAAAGTTCGGAGAGCCTATGTTCAAACCTGCCAAGATTCGTCGGCCATTTTGTAAAATTGGGGACGCAAAGGAAAATGTAATTTATAATTATTTTAAATTTTTATCAAGCACCAAAATCACTGCTTTAACACACATTTACATAAACATTGTAAAATCGTTTGAAACTATCTCAATCCTAATCAGGTTAGTCTTATCAATTATTTAGTCAAATCAATGGAGACTATTTTTAATAAATATACAATAATAACGTCAGTCAAGAGATCAACTAGAATCAGTCTGTAATCTACATAATTTTATTAAACACGCCGACTTTTTGTGGTTTTAGAAAAGGAAGGTTTATTCTTTCTTTTTAGGAAATATACGTTTTTGTAAGGTGTAAACAACCAAACTTGGCCAGCCTCAAATCGATTCGACTTTGTACGGAATACGTATCCGCCCCTAAGACGACCCACTGACCCGAATTTTGTATCAGTTTTTTTGCACGTTTTACGATAAGACACTTGATATCGTGTCTTATTGTCTGCACGTTACAGGCATTCCTAGCCAAAATCTAGGCCGTCTCCATTTGGATTTCCATCGACACGCAAACTTAATGGTCACGACAGAAAAACGCGCAAACGTAATGGTTTTTTTTTTAAATTAATTACATTATTTTAAAAATAATCATGAGTGGGTATTTACAAGTTAAAAATATAGTTAAAAACCATTAACTGAGCACTACCCTATTTTGAAAACCACAAAAAATCGACTTGTATTAAATAACCAGTTAAGCCAAGTATAGATGGTGTTCGGGCGTGTAACAGAGACGGTGATACATGCTTTAGTACAAATGCTAAGGGTAAGACAACTCGAGCTGATACATTTAGTTAGTTATATTATACCTTAGTTTTATTAGGCGGGCACAGAAATAATGGTGGCTTCATTTACTATTAATGGGCAAGAAATGGGCAACAATTTATGCCCGGGCAAAAAAAATCGGGCAGGCATATTGTGTCTAGGCAAAAATAATAATAATAATATTCCACAACTATCAAACAACGCCATCTAGTCCCAAGCTAAGCAGAGCTTGTGTTATGGGTACTAGACAACTGATAAACATACTTATATATTTCTAAATACTTTTATAATTGTGATTTATTGATGTAGGTATTTGAAATCTTGTTGGTCATGATTTCATAATAATAAATATGCAGAAGATATGTCGTTGCGTCGTTCCTCGTTCAAGACTTATAAGATGTTTGTGTAGTCTTCCTGGAAAAACAGTCTTTCTAGTAACTCTTTTATAAAATTAATTAAAAATAATTAAGAACACTTCAAGTAATTCGAAGAAATGCTTCTTTTTAATTGTCAGCGCTTACATAAAATGATACAGTACGGTACGACGCAACACTGCGTCAAATACGCTTGCTGATGTGTCATACTATGGTCCTCATGCGATGATACTCGTAAGTTATGGTTTTATCAATATTATAGATAAATTACACCCAGACACAGAACAAATGATCGTGCTCATCACACAAACATTTGTCCTGGGTGGGAATCGAACCCACGACCTCCGGCATAGCAGTCAGGGTCACTAACCACTAGACCATCAGGCCTGTCAAAAAATGTCCTAAGGCAAAGTTTCTTGGTCTGAGAGTTGCTTTTTGGAAATGAAGCCATTGTTGTTTTTTTGTCCAAATAACCCTAGTCATAGCTAGTATTAGAAATGTTATATGAATAACTGTGATGTTTAATAATTGTATGTACAGACGCCAGCACATCAAGCTACTATAATCTGTCAAATTTCTTTAATAGATTTTCAACTTTGTCGCTAAAGCATAAGGTTCAGAGTTGATTGGGAAAATTTGACAGTTTCGGTTAGCTTGACGTGCGGGCGTCTGTACAAACAAATATTGCTGGAATATTATGTTTGCAAAATTAACAAAAGTGACGTCAATGAAATATCTCTGTATAATGAGAACCATCATTGTAATAAAATATTTTTTTTTGTGTTTTAATAATTTTAATACCAGGTTATTAGAGGGGGCTCTAACAACCTGAAAGCCAATTCTCGTAATTAAAAACGTTTAAAATCTAGTCACAATCTCATCTTAACGACAATCAATGTCAAAAAATTGTCAAAAATGTAGGGAAATTAGAGGTATTTTTGACAGATCGAGACCTGGATCAGACTGTGAACTTTCTTAAAATTACGAAACTTGTCATTATATTAAATAATTGTAAATTGATTTTGCATACCGTCAATGTTATGAATACCTTTGTAAACACCATGTTTCTGGCAAAGAAATATTCTATTCTATTTGAATTTGTACAAAAAATTAAAATAACATCACAGCTATCCAATTAACATTTCGATTTTAATTCAAATAATATAAAATGCACTCATTCATGTGATATTTACTGAATACTATGTCTCACTAATTCATGTTTTATTCATAAAGAAATATCGTACATTTTGACATTACTATGAAACTTATGAAAAATGAAAATGTGTAACATTTTTCGTGTGATGTCAAAATGCGTGATAAAAAATATAATTACTTGTATAAATGCTTACTTTTCACTGATGTAATGATAGACAAATACCTGTGATAAGACGAACGTCTAGTCACTACACTCACTCTTCGGTTTGACCGCTTCGAAAACAACATAAAATATTACAGTATTATTTGTTATAATTATGTTACATTACTTAGGCCTTTGTCCCAGCAGTGGGAACGCTAAAGGCGCATTGTGTTATGTATGATGTAGTTTGTTGCCAAATAGGCTCTAATATCTTTACTGGATTATAATTAACGATTAAGTACCCTTGTTGGCAACAAACTATATTATTTCAACCTTAAAGTCCATTTTAAAATTTCGTCCCGATTCATCCCTATTCACTCCGTTTGTAAGTATTGAATTACTCTATAAATCTAGGTAAAATTGTTGAGATTTCTGTATATATTCAAAGCATTTCTCTTATGAAAATTAACGGCTAGCCTTGAATTTTCTTTATTCAGTTTGACTAGAAGAAATTCAGAACTAATGTAATTATTGATTTGAGAAAAACGTACACAAAATTACAGACATAAATTCAAGTTATTTCCCAGTTATATTTCAATTAAAAAGTCGTAATATTTGCAGTAAGTATATAATTACTTTGAAACCAAGGAAATATTATTATAAAGCTGTTTATTACTGAACGATAAAAATAGGTTCTAGGACTTAAGTTTGCTATGTACAGTCAACAAAAGAAATAAGTATGCAGGATCGTCGGATATAGTTGAAGTTTAGTAAGAAACCGATGGATGTTGTCGACTGAAATTTAATTTGATAAATGAGCTGTTTGTTTTCTATTAATAAAATAAAATTTTATTCGAGAACATCCATCGGTATCTTACTAAACTTCAACTACATCCGACGATCCTGCATACTTATCTCTTTTGCTGACTGTATATATTTAATTGTTGTTTATGGTGTTTTCGAAGTGACCAAACGTATGTAACATAAATGTCGGAGCTGTAATCAGTCACCATGCCTTGTATCGGTAGTGAGGAGCGAGAGCTTCGTAGGAACAGCTAGGCTGTGCTAACATGTAATGTTTCTTCAATAAACATATTGTAAGTTACCCAGCAAGGAGTTTTATTACATACCCACATTTGTTAGCTTTGTTTTTTGAACTGAAAACTTCTTTAAGCGCGTAGGGGGCATTTTTTGAGATGGGAAAAAACCATTGAACTCGCGACACTGTTACTGACACCACGCTACATTCGGATGTGTTCGGCTGTCCTCGGGATGTACTCGGTTTTAATGTATTTCCGATATGTCAGTGAGTGATGGCAAAGTATTCTGTTTGTGTTTTGTTTATATGAAGTTTCAAAAAATACACACGTAATTGTTCAAGTTTTCACTTCTGTCGGCACTCCCGGAGTGCCACCTTTTTATTCTTATAGTTCATTAACTCACTGTACACTTAAATACGAAATTCTTTGACCAGTGCGTATTGTCAGTAATGACCTTATTGCACTGGAACATGGTCGCGCACAATGGGCTTCATTTCTTTGGCTGAAAGTCACCCAAAGGCAATAGAGAGGGCTGTGCTTGGAGTTTCCCTAAATGACCTAAGCAGAAATGAAGACATCCGTAGGAGAACCAAGGTAACCGACATAGCCCGAAGAATTGGTGGCAGTGGGCAGGGCACATTCCTCACAGAACAGATGGCCGATGGGGCCGAAAGGTTCTGGAGTGGTGACCGCATACCGGAAGACGTAGCGTTGGAAGGTCTAGACCGATGCCCTAGTGAAGGCCGTAGGAATCCGGTGGATGCAAGAAGCTCAGAACCGGTCGAAGTAGCGTTGCTTGGAGGAGGCCTATGTCCAGCAGTGGACATCTTAAGGCGTCGAAAAATTCCTCTACATCGCTGTTGACAGGTGCATATGCCCTGTACCCAAAATATTGATGGCATTGCCACGTTGTATGATAATGCTTAGTCTCTGGCCAAGGTAATACCATACCTACTTATGAATTTAATGCTTCAAGTTGGCAGAAAATGGTGGCAATGGCACCAACTAAACATTATAAGGCTTTTGTTGTTTTTTTTCTCTAATAAAACATTTAAATGTGTTTTTTAATTTAAAAAAAACCCTAAATAAAAAAAAGCACCCAAACGCAACGCAAATGGTACGTTGGTGGCATGACGTAGTAATCTCGATCAACGCAAATGCTGCGTTGGTAGCAATGAATGGGTTAAACAATGGCTGTGTTGGAGAACTGACCTTTCCGTGTGCTGTATGTCAGGAAAAGTTAGCAATATCTACTCTCATTTTGGTGTAGTTGGTAAACAAGATAATAAGCACTATTGGCTTCTAACCCATTTGTTTCGAAAATTGTTGTATACGGGTCGGGACCCATTGATCGACAGCGTTCGACGGTTTGTCCATACAAAAAGAGAGCAAAATATGGAACGACGTACGCATCTACGGCGACGAACGCGCTCCGGCGGCGATCGACGGTTTGTCCATACAAAAAGAGATCATGTGTGCTCCTTTTCAATCGACAAAGTGCGGAAGGCGACGGACTTCCGCACTTTGTCAATGTGCCCCGACCCTAAGCACATACCACAAACCGTCTTTGAGTCTTGTCGTGTTCGACTACAGTTGAGAATAAAAATAGAAACAAGAAAGTATTTTGGTAAAATCTTTATTTTCAAAAAAGAAAATGGTTCACAAAATTACAGAGCTGTCATAAGACATAACAAATGTTACCTTTCACATGCATTATTTTACGAAAATACATAAATATTGCCTTACTTACACTGAACACATGCATTACATTCATCCTGTTTACTGATTTCGTCACTCCTTTATACATTTATATAATTCTGTCTTAGTTACATAAGTTATGTTTTTATTGCCATACATAGGTACGAAGTTATTTAAACATCTTCATGTTGGTTTTAAATATAATTCGACATGCGGCTTTTATACGAGCTTCATTTTAGTTTGATAAGAAAGCTGTGCTTGTTAACTTTACTTTGTAAAATTACATAATCAACCTGTAATGTTCCCACTGCTCCCCACAGACCTCCACTCTTCCACGAGGAGAAGTGGGCTGTAATCTACCACGCGGATCCAGCGCGGGTTGGGTGCAAAATTGGTGCTAAAAATTATTTTGGCCACAGAACTTTTTATATCTCGTTTTAGCACGTTTTAAATCCGCCATCTTGAAAAATTAAACTAAAACTGAAGTTTTGCAATCGTTAATACTCTGAAATCGAATATATTTTGTTCCAGTTCCAATATGATCTTAACTACTAGTGTGATGCGGTGCCACCACTATTTAACTTTAACTTAAAAACTACTTCTAAAGGAGATTTATTTTATTCGAAAAACTCAACTTTGATAGCAGTTACTTGTAGAATACTTTATGCGATAGTTTATAAATACATAGGCATATTTGACGAACATTTTGCAGGTCACTTTTCTAAAGAAATTTCTGAAAAGGACTAGTGTTATATTTCAACCAATTTGTGGAAGCTGAGCCCAATTGTTTATTATTCATGAAATTCATAAGTAGTGTTTTTTTGATAGATGTTAAAATTAATTCTAAAACGTCAAACCTATTATTGATGTTAAAATCATGCGGGCAAGATATTTCAAAATGGTTGATGTGATGTTTATTTTTCATCAGAGATAAATTATAGTAAATCTAAAAAGCTCTTCTACACGATCGACATTAATCAAATCGTTGGACGTGGTTGAAGCAACACGAACGGCTTGGCCAACAACCTGTCAATTGTTTGGAGTTGATAGAGACAATGATAATCAAGCCCCATATACACGATGGAAGTTTATTGCCAGTGGCATACAATAAAATTGAAGCAACAAATCACTTGCATCGGTAAACACTGTTTAGTCGGTGCAACTTTTATTGTTGCTTGAATTTGTGGTATACTATTGCCAATTAAATCACATCTTAAAAATCAGGCTTTATTATAATCATGAATTTTACCAATTATTAACGCCCGTTAAGCTAAAGGTTTCCTAAAAGAAAGTTTCCGTCATTTGTAACAGAACGTCGTGAAAATCGGTCATTTTCAACAGTACTTGACATTTAGGTGTCGAAAAACGCTTTGTATTTGGACATAACGGCCGCATGTGGCGGTCACCGCTCTACTAAGAAACCTTAGCTTTAGTTTTGAAAAACCAATCGTGCAGAATTACCTCAAAACTAAACATAGTTATAAATATGAGACATATACAGATAATACTAACATAACATACTGCAAGTTTCCACAGACAAGCTTACTTACTTACGTTATTATTATTTTGTTTATAAAATGTACTCTATGGACTTAGTTACCCTGCAATCGTTGGAAGGACACGGTCGTTTGTCTGTGGAAATTGTTTATGGGAATAGACGGACTCACTATGGTAAATAACAATAATAAAATAATGTATAGATTAGAAAATCCATGCCATTATAAGTGTCTTAAATAGTTCTACACAAGTTATTGAATTGCCCGTAGACAAGTAAATACGACACGAGAAATGATGTGAGATGAAAGACTTAAATGAAACTTTTTGCTAGATTTTTGTAATGTTTACAACAAAAGGCACTTTTTGTGGCATGGAGTATTATTTTTAAGCTAGCTAGAGAGAGAGACTAATATAAAAATAAATAATTTATTGAATTCGATAATATTCAGTTTACAATAAATAGGCGAACATCACCCCTTACTATGTCATGATATTGTCCTATATAATTACAATTAACTAGAGAAAAAATCCGTCTATTCCATACAATAAGAAAATGGACAAAAAACAAAACCTTTACGAAATACTGATCGTAATTTAGGAACTACAAAATAGCCGTGAAAAGATTCGAATATTATGATTTAATTTTCAGTACTTCATAATGATACATCGGTACAAGGATATTTTGGCGCGTGGCTAAAATTGGAACTAACGTCGCTATTTTCGTTTTTTGTGACACTTGCCAACAACCTGTCAATTTAATTAGGCGCCAAAAGTTCCTTGTAGCATTTTAGTTCATACAATTTGGAGAGCGTACGTTTATAAAGGACACTAGCGAAGTAACGCCATAGACAAATCTCTTTATCACAGCTGTTAAAATGCACACAAAAACAATGCATCGTCCCTTGTAATAAAGCTAAGTGCGTACATGGCTTAGCGGGTGGTCCTACCGACGTGGGCTGGTTATTATTTTATTATAAGTACATAAAAGGATAAAGGGAACGGCTAACGGTATAATAAATGTCATACGAGTACTGTGCCGCTTTGTCGAAGCAAAATAGTATAAAAGAAAGTATGCTGCTGGGGAGTTTGTTCCGCCACTTCTTCTCCCCAGCGAAAGCACTAGGAAGTGGTGAAGGGCGGGCGTTTTGGGGGACTGTCTTATGTAATTTTGACGTTCGAAAAGTGCTGATTCTCAGCCTGTTCATAAACATAAAATCAATTTTGATTTTATGGACTAAACTAATTTTTATGTATATTTCTGAATTGTCATATTTTTAACCGACTTTTCTTGTAACAAGTCAGACGCATCTATACATATTATCTATATATATAAAAATGAAACCCGTTTTCCGTTGTCACGACTTGACATGAAAACGGCTTGACCGATTTCGCTAATTCTTTTTTTGTTGTGATCGGTATTGCCGGGACAAGGTTTGTATGAAAGAAAATTTTGGAAATTCGAAAAAAAAAATTGCACCCGTGCGAAGCTGGGGCGGGCCGCTAGTTATAGATAAAAGTCACCATTAATGTCTGTGTGACCACGTTGTTCTTCTAAACTCCACAACGGGTTTTGATACGGTTTTCACCAGCATTTAGAGAATTAATTCCGGATGGTTTATGTGTACAATACATTGGTATTAAACTTACTTGCAATAAAGTAACCACGATGTTTTATCATGTCGTGAAAAGAGAAATTTAGAGTTTCTTAGCCAGAACAACTAAGGTTTGAAAAGATATTCCAATCAGGAGATAAAATAATAACCCAATACCATAACGCAGTGGGACCACCCTCATAATCTTAATATCTATGTCTTACGGTAAAAAAAGTAACGAGACTTGCCTATGGTCGGTTGCGAGCAAAGCTATGCTCTCCACTGGTTAGCTAAATGGCTCTGAATTTTCCTAAACCCTCGACGTAGAAAAATAAATAAGATACTTAATAAAAAATACTTACAAAATTATAATTATTCAAGAAATCATTGATTTCGTGTCTGTAGTTGAGCTAAGATTTGAAGGCACTTTAAATTTTTAATATGGCCACTCTCAGAAACACCAAAGGAGCAATTCTTGTAATTTTAAAAACGTTCAGTCTGATCTCTGTCTCAATCTTTCAAAAATACCTCTAATTTCCCTACATTTTGACAAGATTTTGACATTTTATTGTCGCCGAGATATGACTGCGATTAGATTTTGAACGTTTTAAATTACGAGAATTGGCCTTCAGTTAACATTCATGAACCATTCTTAACAGGCAATTATGTTTCTGAGTGCGACCGTAAGGAGACAAGATAATTGATGAAAATTTTAAAGGTACAACATTAAATCATGTCAGAGATATGATTGGGCTAATGTGACTGGCAGCTCTGAAATCAGCCATGATGAGATGTGGTCAAAATACATTGTTACTTCTACAGTTTCCCAATACGTGAAAACGATTTACAATCCATTTGCACATCACATCTTAGCGCGCACACACACACACACATCTTAACACTAAATGAAGTCTACTCGCTTTGGTAATCAAAATTACCAAAGCGAGTAGACTTAATTTAGTGTTAAAAAAATATCATTAAAACACTGACATGTAATAGTTATGTCCTAAATCAAATTATATGTTTCTCAAGATCAGTAAAACCACGTAAAACTATGAGTTGATTGATTTGTAACCGTTTTAAGACTGACCATAATTTCTATGATTAAATTAGTCTTCAAATGGGATACCTTCCTTGTGTATTACTAAGTGAATTTACTTTGTTATAAGATATGATGGGGTTGTAATATCCTTATTGGACAAAAACTTCTAAATTTATTAAAAAAAATAAAGATTAAAAAAATGGGATTCCTATAGATTCTGAAGTACTTATTGACTTTTTCCAAGGTGGATCACAGTCTCACCTACAGACACAAAAAATTCGTTATTATTTTGTTGTCCTCAACTTTGGTCCCCGGATCAGATCCGCGCCTTACTTCTATCAGTACAATTTGGTAAGCTAATCTATTTGATAACTAACACTGGTACAGCTGTATGAAATGTAAACGAGTATTAATTTTAAGTATTGACATAAATCTTTAGTCTATGCTTTGTTTGAATACAGAACAGAAAAAAAAAATCTTAAAAATTTTAATTATTTTCTGAAAATGTTTAAGAAAAAAAAAAATTCCTAAAACATTAAGTACGTTTTGGGATTTATCGAATCGATTCTCAAAAACATTGACTATGGATAATAATATTGTACCGTTTACATTTCATCTCGCGTCCTCCTCGCAAATTGTCTAACATGCTCGCATTACCAAAAGCGTTGAAGCAACAAAATTAAGTTTAATTTGTGTTGTTGCGGTCAAATGTAGGTGGGTAGAATAAGCATCGTTTAAAAAAAAAAAAACTAAAAGCGAAACGCTAAAAATATTTGATGATTCAAACTTGCGAATTTTGAACATGGTTAAAACGTTTTTTTGAGGCTAGGTAAATAATTTAAATGTTATTTGCTGAAATTATCAAATTACACTAGAAAAAGCAAGTTTTCATGGCCCCCTCCTACATTTACCCGCCACAACGTACCAGCGTGCGTACACGCACGATTTCCTGACACTTATACTTAATAACTACACCTGAGTCGGGTTTCTCACGAACCGACCGTCATCAAAGTCCAAGAGCGCGCCGGTTCCATATAAATACATCACAATATATATTTACACACTAAACAGCCTTTTTTTGAGTTTTTTTTTTTCTTTATTTACTTTTTAACAATACATAAGGAATTATTTTCTCACTTGTAATCATATTAGAAGTGGGAAAATTATTTCTTTTGCTTTTTTAAATGGTTCTAGGAGATTAGCAGTTTTTTTCTGTTAAAACTAAAACAAAAATAAACTAAAATATATATATCTGAAAAGGTTATAAGTGCCTTGTCTATGATAGAACTAGAGAACGCAGAGATAAATCTCATCATCATCATCATCATCAGCCTATAATGTTCCCACTGCTGGGACACAGGCCTCCTCTCTGTGAGAGGGAGTGGGCCCGCGTGGTGGATCCACGCGGGCCCAGTGCGGGTTGGTAGATGTCACATGTCTTTGAATTTTTGGTTCTAGGACATGCCGGTTTCCTCACGATGTTTTCCTTCACCGTTTTGAGAGCAGTGGTGATGAAATAATTTTACACAAAGTAAAGCGCCTGTCTCGGTTCGAACCTACGACCTACAACTCGTAAGTCGCGGCCGATACCACTGGGCTACCACTGCTCACTAGAGATAAATCTACGTAGACTTAAGGTGAATGCGTAGTTGTAGCCCGCGAAATTCAATTTTTCTTACGTTTTTTGCAATTTTCAGGTCAGTGTCAGGTTGTATCTTGATCAAAATATGATTCGCGACAATAACAGGTACGTATTTACAGAATTATAATAATTAGAATCATTAATACATCTTCCTAAGTTAGATTTCTACCGTTAAGAACAAATCTCGTATGGAAAAGTGTTGGTGGTAGAAATCTAACTTAAACAGATGTATTAATGATTCTGATGATTATAATTCTGTGAATACGTACCTGTTATAGTCGCGAATCAAATTTTCATCAAGATACAACCTGACACTGACCTGAAAATTGCAAAAAACGTAAGAAAAATTGAATTTCGCGGGCTACAACTACACATTCACCTTAAGGTGAATGCGTAGTTGTAGCCCGCGAAATTCAATTTTTCTTACGTTTTTTGCAGTTTTCAGGTCAGTGTCAGGTTGTATCTTGATGAAAATTTGATTCGCGACTATAACAGGTACGTATTCACAGAATTATAATCATCAGAATCATTAATACATCTGTTTAAGTTAGATTTCTACCACCAACACTTTTCCATACGAGATTTGTTCTTAACGGTAGAAATCTAACTTAGAAAGATGTATTAATGATTCTAATTATTATAATTCTGTAAATACGTACCTGTTATTGTCGCGAATCATATTTTGATCAAGATACAACCTGACACTGACCTGAAAATTGCAAAAAACGTAAGAAAAATTGAATTTCGCGGGCTACAACTACCCATTCGCCTTAAATAGAATGCAAATTTTGAGAAACCTAGTATATGTTAACATTTTTTTTTAAAGTCTATGTTCACATAGAGTAACTCTTCTTTTTTTAACTGGTCTCTTATAAACAATTATATGATTTTAGATACAGCAGGAATGATTCAATAATATAATATTATGTAACTATTTTTGCCCGTTTTTTTTTTTTTTTTATAAAAACTGCTTACATCCTAGATAAATAACAATTTGTATAGAATGTAACTAGTCTCCATTCGCAGCACACGAATCAGAATCTCGCAACGCCATACGATTTCTGATAGTACGTGAAAATTATAACAATGTGTGGTTTAACAATAATCTAACGTCAGACATGCTACTAGCTCATAATAAAAAGTGTACATTTTAAGAAAGGTTATAAATATTTCAAAAAGGTGTCATTATAATTGCCCTGTATGCCAAATAATCGATATTTTATTTTTTTGACCTTGGCAATTTTACAGGGCATTACAGTCTTCATACAAAATGTTTTGAAAATTGTAATTTTATTAACAAAAAATCCTTCTTTCTAGACCAAAGGATCTCCATATAGTCTGTCATCGCATTTTGGAAGCAATATTGTAAGGCGATTTTATCCCGAGTTCCTATACTATAACTCGGGACCAAACAACGCTAGCGCATTTTGAATACAACTTGAATTTCTTATAACCGAATCAAAGGCAATGACCAACAGCTGATCGCATCTGTCTCAATCAACAAGTCACCGTAACAGCATGTCTGACTCCTTTCCTCATAAATCCTCACGCCTTCTCCTCATTGAGGGGTTGTTCCTCATGCGGCTTCTCAACTTCGGTGGTAGGCTTGGAGTTGTTCCAGGGTTGTAGCTCCCCGGAGCCAAAGCTGACGAAGCAGAGGGCGCCAGTAATGTATGTGCCTGCGAGGATGTAGAAGACGATCTTCCATTGTTCGGGGGTGTTCTGGGGAGAGAAATAGAGGATATTATTAAGAATTTCACACTGAAAGACCATCTTACCTCTGCCAGTAACAGTACAATAATAATAATTAAGACCATAAGTCCATAAACAAACACACATTACAATAATTTAATACACAAAACATACATACATACATGAAAATATATACCTACACAAAAACTTATTTTAAATATTGGAATGACGCACGATGAGTGGTCATCCATTGCCACATCATTGGATTTCCTATCCTGTCGGCTACTATAGCCACCAAGCTGTTGGAGCTGTTGCGCACTCGCCGCATCAGGGATGCTATCCGTGTCCGCATCAGTGCGTAAAAATCTGGCACGCCATTCTCCGCGAACATCCCCGATGCACTGCAAAAGCGCAGCAGCCCCAACATAACTCTGAAGGCGTTATTGTATTGGACTAAATTAAAACAAGTGCTAGATTCTCAGATTTCGATCAGCGCTCGATGCGCTTCCGTATTGTATCGAACATCAATTAATGTTATCGTATGAGTCCTCTAAACGCTGTACACAAGTCCAAAGCGAAAAAATTTTGTCAGTTTTATATCAAATAGACGACCGCTATTCTTCCGACATCTCTTTGCTGTAGGGAGCAAGACACATCAGGTTATCGAAAATGACACAAGTCGTTAAGATGGTCACAAGACGTTAAGATTATCTGCATAGCTATTCACAACCGACAGGTTTTTAATAGCTATGCAGATCATCGTAACGACTGCCAAGGGTACTTATACGATAACTGAAGCTGTTGGCTTGACGTGATCTTCGAGGCAACCGTCTCAATGTGTAAAAAACGTTTACTCAAACGTCCTATTGCACAAATAACTTCACAGAATTATTGATCTGTGAGGTAGATATTCATTCGTTCATTCACAAACCCCCTTTTCAAACAGGAATGAGCAAGATATTTTAATAACTCTAGATAAGATTAAAAATTCGTTCTTACAGTTTCCTTGGTCAATTCTCCGACCATGAAAGTGGACAGCCAGCCGCCGAAGGATGACAGTGTGTTCGCCATACCGAAGATTGTACCTGCAACGTTACATTGAAATATTTAGTATACTGTATTTGCA
This sequence comes from Amphipoea lucens, assembly GCA_947508005.1. Classification (NCBI taxonomy): domain Eukaryota; kingdom Metazoa; phylum Arthropoda; class Insecta; order Lepidoptera; family Noctuidae; genus Amphipoea; species Amphipoea lucens. The sequence goes on from OX382374.1 coordinate 17,569,182, forward strand.
TTAGTAACTAACTCGTTTGTTAGACGTGTGTTTGTTTTAAGACTAATAAATTATTAGTACTGGCTGAATGTCCTTAGTTCGCTTAATGACCTTTGGGGTCGCGGGCGCACCGAGTGGGGACTCTGCCCGCCCACAAAGTGACCCCAGGGAAGACGATGGCACAGTGGTCACGTGCTGCCGTGCATATCGAGGCTCAGGGGAGTCCCTATTACAGTCTCCCCAGGGATGTGCCTTACAGGCGTTGCACGGGGGGTTCCGGAATTGGTCTTTAAGAGGAACCGGGACCACCCCTATGTGCTGATGGTGATCACCGGGGTGGTTTAGTGAGGTAAAAATCCCACTCCTCGGAGGTCGGGTGCCTTGTGAAGGTTCACCCCCGAAAAAAAAGGTTCTCTCACTGGGTCGACCAGTGTAATTGGGTTTCACGTAGGTATTGAATAAGAACATTTTACGTAGCAGCCCGGACGTGGAAATGAATTGTACCTAGTTTGGGATGTCTATGGTTTTTCAGATGAAGACGGCGGTGTCCACTAATCACCCAATAACATACAAATGACCCTCATACATGCTGGTACAGGAGCATGGAGATTGGCACAAGAAAAGAGAGACCCATGCTTGAGCATAGACCGCTCTTTAAAGCGATTGGCACACTGCTGCGTTTCACGCAGCGGTGTGCGGGCTACGGAGTTAGATTCCACGCGCGTGAGTGCGTTTTTATTGAATTTGTATGTAAAAAATCACGCGCGTGGGTGCGTTATCTGCATCCCGCTGCATCATGCGGGGCAGTGTGAGAATCGCCTAACGGCGTATATCATTATTATCTATTATAGTATAATTAACTGCGCCCCGCGGTTTCACCCGCGTAAATGTCGATCCCGTGGGAATATCGGGATAAAAACTAGCCTATACGTTAATACAGGGTGTCAGCTGTCTCCATACAAAATTTTATCAAAATTGGTCCAGCCGTTTGAGCGTGAAGAAGTAAAAAACATATAAACACAAACACACTCACAAACTTTCGCCTTTATCATATTAATATGATACGATGAACATACAGAATATTAAAAAAAGCTTTTCTTTAGCACTAACCACTGAAGTTAGGCGCGATATCCAGTCCGTTGCCGAGGTAGCCAGCAGTCACGGCTCCGTTGATAGTGAGCGCTGAAGTAAAGATCGCGATGGACCACACGCGGTCGCCGCCGAGATACGCCTGGGCTATCATCAGCAGACCTGGAAAACGAATAAATATTATTCATCACCATTCTCAAGCCGGTTGCAGACCGAAAACTAAGCTATGCCAAGGCTAAACTAAGCTATGCCAAGCAAGCTAGGCTAAGCTAAGCTAGAAATAAATACCGTGCACACCAACAGCTAAGCCAAAGCTCAGTCAGTGTTGAGTAGTGCACTGGCGAAGGATGTGCAAAGGGTGTGCGGGGTAGCGGGAGGGGCTTAGCTTAGCTCGTGTAGCTGCGCATCGGCATACACAACTAACTTAGCTTCGCATATTTTAGTTAGCTCACATAGCTTAGTTCGCATACTTTGCGGTCTGCACACAAGTATGGAAAACTGCGTCAGCTATACGAACTAAACTAACTACGCTTAGCTCTTGGTCTGCAACCCGTATCATGGCCTTCTCCTGATTTATTTGGGATCAGCGCAACATGTCTTCTTCTTTCATACTTCTGTATTAGTCGTCTCCCCCGTCTTTGTCCAGTATTTATTTAATAGGCCGATGCTTACCCGGTAGTCCTACAGCGAATCCAGTGAACAGTTTCCTAGCGGCTGTGGTGGACAGCTTGCCGCTCCGTCTCAGCGAGTCGGCCAGCACTGACGATGCCAACGCGCACAGGTACTTGCCGAGGTACGGCAGAGATGAGAGGAGCCCGTTCTGTGGACAAGTAAAAAGGACGATTAAAATAATGTTTGTTTTTTTTTTAAGTGAAAACTTCTTTAACGGCGTTGCACACTTTTTTGTAATGGGTAAAAAATGTTAAACTCGCGTCAGGACATCACGTCAGGACACGTGACCGTCAGGAGAGACTACACAGGGGAGAACTACTACTCCTAACTACTAAGTACCCCCCTCTCTTTCTACGGCGGGATGGATGGATGTGGACGTAGATGTGAAAAAAAAAGAGTATATTAATTCAATTAATAATTGATTTATTTCAACGTTAATATTCAAGTTTTCACTTCTGCCGGCACTCCCGGAGTGCAACCCGTCTTTTTTTTTTATACCCATACAATGCACCTGATTTTGTATCTCCCCCATCCTTGGTTGACTGGTAGAGAATGCCGAAGGCATTAAGTCCGCCTTTGTACCTTTTATGTTGAACCTATAAAGTTATTTTTTTATTTGTTTGTATATCCGGATTAGAGGAATTGCCTGTCATTTGTAAACATAATTATGTCGATAAACAAACTATCAGCAGGTATACCTAATTAATTAATGGCTAAAACTAGTTATAAAATAAAACAACTGTTTCATAGAAAAGTGCAATACCTACGCGCTCAATTGATGATCATTTTGACCGGTCAAGACCTACGCTAGGAATCTAGAATCAACTTGTGGCCAACCAAACTAATTGTCTATGGTTCCCACTGTTAGATATAAAAGAAAAAACTACGGTATTCTAGAAGGCGATCGCGGCTACAAACTGTTTCATAGAAAAGTGCATTTCTTACCTAAGTACCTACGCGGTCGAAATATATGCTTGCTGTTCCATTGCTTTTTTTTTTAAGAACCTTTGTAGTTACTTTGTGTAAGTACGTCACTTTGTGGTCGATATTTTCACTCCTTTTTAAAGTTTAAGTTACCTACTACGCATGCGATGTGAAGTTTGTTTCTACATATGGGCCATGATACAGGAAAAAAACACTATTTTACAACTATAGAATTCATAATAACCATCGACGGATTTGTACAAAGAGGTTAACAATTCAGTTAATCGGTCAGTAGTCAGTAGAATGGGTCCAATAACGGTTGTATTGTACTGAAGCCGTATTAAAGCATCGTAAAAATTTGATCGATGAACCCAATGGCGACTGTCAAATTACATTGTCAAGGCTAACCAATATAAAAGAACGAGGTTTGCATTGATGTGGGAAACGGTTTTGGACAATTATGTACTTGTGTGATGGATCTAGGTTATTAATTTACTTTGTTATACCTACTTAAAGGATTCATGTAGGTTCCTACTTAAAATCGTTGAAATTTAAATTACTTTTTTCCAAAACAAGGAAGAGATCCAGGCAGTGTTCTGGCGATTGCCAATTACATTGTCAAGGTTATCGGAAAAACAACGGTCTTGCATTGGTATTCGTTGATTAAACTGGTAAACGGTTTTTAATTAAATACTTGTGTCGTGATCGTGTTTATAAGTTCAAAATCAAAGTATTTTATTTGACATAAACCTACATGGGCACATATGAAACGTCAGAAGCTAGGTGCACGGTTCCAAATGATTGTTTTTTATGGAGAAGAGCCGGCAGGAAACTCCACGGTTAATCTTTTACAAACGCTGGTTTTCACAATATTTCCAAATGAGTGTTTATTGGTATTGGAGGCCAAAGTAGCAGTGGGCAGGGCACATTGCTCGCAGAACAGATGGCCGATGGGGCCGAAAGGTTCTGGAGTGGCGACCGCGTACCGGAAGACGTAGCGTTGGAAGGCCTCCCACAAGGTGGACCGACGACCTTGTGCAGGGCGCAGGAACCCGTTGGATGCGAAAAGCACAGAACTGGTTGAAGTGGAGGTGCTTGGGGAAGGCCTATGTCGAGCAGTGGACGTCTTTCGGCTGAAATTATGACGATGATGGTATTGTAGGACAGTTAAGGCCTGTTATTAGGTACCAAGTACTTAACAAAATAGAAAAAGATTGTTACGTCTAAACATATGGGATTAATGCAGGTTCCCCCTCAAAAGGTACTTAGAAAATATTTGAATGTGATTGAACTTTTATAGTATTAAACCATTTGTGAAGAGAGCAACTGAACTTTTATAGTATTAAACCATTTGTGAAGAGAGCAATAAACTAAAATTTGTTAGAACAGATGGCCCCCACACGAAACCATATATTCACGTATTTTTCAGTAGGTATTCTGTTACCATAATAATTTTGTGTGAAGTGTTAACCGATTAGCAAAATGAAAACACTTGAAAAACCCAGTTTTCACCGCATCGGACATTCACATTAGCCGAGTTCAATTTCCAAGTAATAGAGGTCATTATTGATTGCTTAAAGTTAACACCTACCCAGCATGAAAGTGATTCTTAGAAGTTACCACAGGTTGAGGAAAAAGGCTGAAAAAATTGTTGTAGGTATTTATTATTACTTTTATTTTATTTTATGGCGGGCGCGGTTGGCGCCTTCGTATCATTTTAGTCTATACCTAAACATCCATTGTTCAAATGAATGAGGTTTACCACAGATTAACTACAGGTCCTTTTTTTTTTTTTTTTTATTTATGGGAAATCATCAAATGACCCTTCCCGCTCTGGGTGGAGCGAAGGGAGTGTCAGACTCTTACTGACTAAAACCCATCCGTGTTCCTTCCTTAGCCCTTTATGTTCCGGGGTAGCGGTAACCCTTTCGGACAATCCCGCACCCCCGGCAGGCTTCGGCCCTGGCAGGCCCCTTCCTTTATGCTGACATCTCTTTGAGGCGCGCGTGGAACACGTACGCGCCGTCCGGCAAGGGCCTGGTCCTGATCGGACGGTGAGCTACCCATTACTCTCATTAACTACAGGTCCTAATATCCTCTTTTTGTTTCCTTACTTTAGAATACTAACTTAAATAGTTGGTGCACTAGTATAGGGAGATTGTTGCGTACCTAAATTTTTCCTGTTGAAATAAGTATTTGTCAGAATCTTTATATTTGACTGTGGTAGTGTATTTTGGAAAGACCTATTATTGTTAAAGTAATTCAATAATAGGTACCTACTACTCGTATATGTAGAAATAGATTAGATTAACACTAATGCCAAACCTTAGACGCTTTATCACATTAATTACCTACTTAATTACAGCAATAATAACAAAATACATTGCAGCAATAATACCAAAAAAGTATTCTCCAATGAGATAAGAATGACGTTCTAATATTCAAAATTTCAAATTCAAACAAGCAAAGGACTCGTAGTCGTAACCATTCTGCCTAGCGTTTAACAATTTTTTGGAGCGTTGATATAAGGCCTTTTGTAAAGCTTAGTTTACACAAGTTTTGCCTATTTTTTTTACATAGGTTGCCAACACTATATTTTAGTGACCGCAAAAAATGTTATAGCCAGCACCCAGAAAGCTGTTCCCGATCCTCTGTTGCTTATACGACATCAACAGGAAAGAGAATGTGTAATATTCTTACACGGAATATGGCAGATTCTTGCATAATCTTAGGGTTCCGTAACGCCTACGTTAGAATAGAAAGCTAGTGTTTATTGTTATAGGCATAGCAGACAGTTGACGACCATTTTCCCTGGCTAAGTGTAGGTCGTACGGAATGTTAGATTGCACTTTAAGTTTAATTTTATCTACAAATCTTTATGCATAGTTTTTCAAACAGGATTAAAACGAGCTCAAACATTCAATAAAATACTGCTGAGCTCTATGTAATGTACTCGTGGGCAATAAATTAAAAAAAAAACTAAAATATTTTCAGTTTTGACAGTTTTGGGTGCCTGAAGATAAGATGGACGGCGCCGCCGAGGCCGGCCCAGAAAGAGATGGTGAGATGACCAAGACGCGTATCGCGAGGGCTGGTTCAAGGTGGCGCTGGAAAAGAGTTCTTTTAAGGATTTGGGGGAGGCCTTTGTCCAGCAGTGAGACAGTATAGACTAACAAAACAAACAAAAAATCAGTATTTTTTAAGGTATTTAAGGCACGTCGTATTTTGGAAAGAGTCCTAGTCAGTCGAAAGAGACCAAGGAAAAGACAAACTGGTCGACGACCCAACAGGTGAACCGACCCGATACTTCAATCTTTGGGGCTCTCTTGTCAGGAAGCTAGAGGAATTGCCTAGGACCAACATATAGGTATGTTGCCAAGCCAGGACAACACAACAACAGGATGGGTCACGATCTTGAGCACCGAGGAGAGAAGGTAAATTTTAAAGCATAAATTAGGTACCTATTTAGATTAATTTTCCACCTAGGTACATTTCGGTCGTGATTCTACGAAGTTGGTCGAAGCTTCACCTTTTGAAAAAAGTTCGGAATTAATAATAATAGCTCCTGGCATCTCAGAAGCCCGCCATGATGGCCGGGTCCGCGCGAATTACTAAAGAGCTGACTCAGTAACCGGACTCCAAATAAGGAAACGCAGGCGCACAAGTGATTCGCAGCCGTTTTCATTAACTTTGACGACTGGCAAAATTATTTTGTGAGAGTAGTGATGACTCAGTGACATAGTATAATCAGCCTAGGTACAATGTTTATTTATTTATTAGGCTTTTCAACAATGAGTACGCTGTTACTTTATAATTTATACATTGCTAACTAGTCTAAGCGCCTCATCTCTTACAGAAAAGCACAGCATGCATTACATTATTCGCAGATAATAACACAAATTCCCACTGCTGGGACACAAGCCTCCTCTCTCTGAGAGGGAGTGGGCCGTAGTCCAACACGCGGGCCCAGTGCAGTTTGCTGGTTGGTGAATGTCACATGTGTGTTTCGAATTCCTGGTTCTAGAACATGTCGGTTTCCTCACGATGTTTTCCTTCATCGTTTTGAGAGCAGTGGTGATGAAATTATTTACACAAACTAAAACGCCTGCCAGGGCTCGAACCCGCTACCTACAACTCGTAAGTTGTGGCTATTGCCACTGGCCCACTACTGCTCTCTATGCAATCGTGCTAAAGTGACTATTAAAAAGTAAAAAGTGAAGAAAGAGATAAATAAATCCTGGATGAACACAGGATTTAGGCCGGCCGCATACGTTCGGTTTCCTGATTCAGAAACGGAATCAGGAATTTGGATTCGGAGACCCGGAATGCACGCATTTCATACAAAATCTTCTCTTTAGCGCACACGTTCTTATATTTTCCGTTCGGAAACCGGACGTATGCGGCCCAGCCTTAAACGATGAGATGAAACCAAGCAATATTTACTAATTACAATGCCAGTACTATTAATTTTCTGTGTAATGCGCGAAATGCGCAATATCAAATAAACCTAAGTGCATGAATACCTACCTAAATACTCCTTTAGTTTAAATAACACCATACCATTCATGACCATGACACACACTGCCCGATATTTCCTCATAAACTATGTCCATAATGAATAAAACCACAATATGGCAACGAATCACTTTTCCTTTCGCGTATCCGCTGTGAGCGTTAACCTCAGATGAGTCAACCGTATAGTCGGTGAGGATGTTCTCATTGCATTAAGGTGATGCTGCTGCATAGTAGGCCATGGCTAAGCTACGCGTATAGCTTGTTAGCTTCGCTTTAGATGAAAACACTTTAAGGCCGAAGAGTTTGTTTGAACGCGGTAATATCTGGAAGTATCGGTCGTATTTGAAAAATTATTTTTGCATATCGACGGTGAAGTGTCAATACCTATCTAATAACTAACATTTTAGCGATTTCCACTTTATTTCATATTCGTAGGTAATAGCTCATATTTGCAAAGACATAAGGTCTTGAATCGACGACGACGTTTCCTATTATTTGTTTAATATAAGTAATTTTTTTTTATTAAAATATTAAGAACTATAGAAATGAAACGTTTTTTTCGCCTCCTGTAAAAACATGATTTTGTAGTTATTAGATATTGATACTACACCGTCGATATGATAGCCCAGTTTTTGAGAAAGCCACGCTAGGACCCTTGGGAGCCGAGCAAATGAACCACGCAGCTTACATAGCAAACCTCTCCATGCATCTTGCGAAGCAGTGGACGATCAACTTTATGTCTTTATGAACCTTATTCGGTGCGCCGGCGCATGATTATCGTTGTATCAGCTCGTTATGTTATTTTATAGCTGCTACCAGGAATGTGGGTGTTTAATTGAATTTAGTGATAATCTGAGAGAAAGTATGATTGGTGATTAAAGTACTTAATTATAGTCTAGTCTAGACTGAAAATCTGCCAGTTTTTACACTGTTTTGTAACGTTTTAAAGATGCAGAGCTACGATGTCTATCCAATTTATGAAGATGAAATTATTACCTTTAGGTAAACTGTTGTTTTTATTTTTATACTAGCTGCGCCCCGCGGTTTCACCCGCGTAAATGTCGGTCCCGTGGGAATATCGGGCCAAAAAGTAGCTTATATGTTAATCCAGGGCGTCAGCCATACAAAATTTTATCAAAATTAGTCCAGCCGTTTGAGCGTGAAGAAGTAACAAACATATAAACACACACACACACACAAACTGTCGCCTTTATAATATTAGTGTGATGTCTCCCACAAGAACACAAACTAAAGAATAGCACAACCCATTCTTTCGTTTGTGTTCTTCCTGTGCGAGTACAAACAAATACTTTTTCTTTTCTTTAATTCCTTTATAAACCAGTCGGTATGACTACCTACATATTCAGGCAGCAATACACAAATCATACCTAGCATAGGTCACGAACTGCACGGCAACCTAATCACCTATACAGTATTTGGTCTTAAACCTATTATTTATTATGACCTAGTCACCTATGAAACATAATATAAGCTAACTATAATAATATGTACAATTATATGAAAAAATAAACAAAATAATCATAGGGCATCAAAGAATTCGTTTGCATCGCTGTCAACAGGAACAGTGCCCAAAAGGCTGGCTGCATTGCCACGTTGTATGGCAATGCTAATTCTTTGGCCAAGAAATAGGCCAGCCGGGTCACGTGAAGAGTCGACTAACCGCTTGGCGATATCTCGAAAGACCAAGTGGGCACTCGGACCCCTTGGCCCTAGTGTGTCGCCTATGTATTTGGTTTTAAACCTATTATTTTCCCTACAAACAACAGCACATGTGGTCATTGTTGTGGTCAACCACAATCGTGCAGGAGTGAGCATTTGAAATACCTAATTAATTATAATATTATGTATGTTGCTGATTCACAGTCATCACTTAGGTACGCCGCATTCCATAACGAGATACAACTGAATATTTATGTATTTTCCCATAACAACTGTTTAACCTGTGAAGGGCTCGAATAACTCGAGATTCCGCCTTTGTCCCGTTACAGGAAAAACTCGTCGATATTACAAATGTGGTTTCTTTTTTATTAAGTAATCGTTCTTGTTCAATAATACTGACAATTAACAGTGTTTTTATTATGTACAGTCAGCAAAAGAGATAAGTATGCAGGATCGTCGGATATAGTTGAAGTTTAGTAAGAAACCGATGGATGTTGTAGACTGAAATTTAAAATAAATGAGCTGTTTGTTTTCTATTAATAAAATTAAATTTTATTCGAGAACATCCATCGGTTTCTTACTAAACTTCAACTATATCCGAAGATCCTGCATACTATCTCTTTTGTTGACTGTACCTATCGTTTTTGTCCGACACTGACAGTGATTGGTTAGCAACAAAAGATGATTGCCCCATAAGGTTCATTTTGTAATTTAGCGCTCTACGGATCAACTTCAAAAGGATTGCAGTTTACTGTTGTACAGTAGTTTATTGTTACTGTTATAACTCATTATCATAATAATCAGCCTATAATATTCCCACTGCTGGGACACAGGCCTTCTGTTTGAGAGAGGGAGTGGGCCGTAATCTACCACGCGGGCCCAATGCAATTGTGCGATTGTGTAGATGTCGTCATGTCTTCGAATTTTTGGTTCTAGGACGATGTTTCCCTTCACCGGTTTGAGAGCAGTGGTGATGAAATTATTTACACAAAGTAAAGCGTCTGTCTGGGTTTGAACCTACGACCTACAACTTGGAAGTCGGGCCGTTACCACTGGGCCACCACAACCCAGCCACACTGCTCCCCACACTCCAGAATATTTGCCAACCATGCTGGCGGTCGACCATTTAACTTGACTTGTTTTTTCCGCAAAACCCATAATAATGATGAATTTTAATATTTACGAAGTAACAGTAAGTAGGTAGGTCTAGGTACCAACACCCATTTGACAGTAAGTATTAGAAATGAAACAAACATTTAGTTTACCTACGAATGCACGACTATCCACTTCGGTACCTATATTAAATGGAAAATGTCTAAAACAGCCTAGATTTCCCCAATTGGACAAACAGCCCTATCCACCAAACTAATATTATAAATTCGAAAGTAACTCTGTCTGTCTGTCTGCGTGTTACCTTTTCACGCCTAAACCGTTGAACCGATTTAGATGAAATTTGGTATAGAGATAGTTTCAGTCCCGGGAAAGGACATAGGATACTTTTTATCCCGATATTCCCACGGGATCGACACTTATGCGGGTATCTGACAATATTATCTTTTAAATTGCCATTCTATCTATCCCTCAACGTTATTACCTACTTGAAACAAACACTCAACCGAACATTCTCTCTTTACAATATCACCCACGCATTATTTATCTCACAATTTATAGTCCGAGATTATTTATGGGAAAAGCGAAATCCTCCACTTTCATTCAACTCAAAGCCAGTACGCAACTGAAGTGGCAGTGGGCAGTGTCGAAATCAGACAGCGACAAAAATCGGTCGCTAAGTCGTATCGTTGTAAAATTCCTTTAATAGATTTTCAACTTTATTTCGAATGTATTAAAGTTTGACATCGATAGACTTAACGACCGATTTTTGTCGTTATTTTTGTCGAGACTGCAGGGCCTGACCATGTTAGTCGAAGGACCGATGGCCGGTGGAGCAGAAGAGTCCGGCCAAAGTAAATGGGGGATTACTACTCCATATCACTTATGGACATAAGATTACTTCGGGGCACGACCTAAAATGAATGACAACACGATTCGATAGTTGTCCTTACGGCGGGTTCACGGATGAGTGCTAACGCGTGCCCATAGAAATGTAAAAAACAGGAGAAGTGGCAAGGGGGCGTGTCTGTGTCCACGCGTCATGAGCAACATGCGCTTGTACTAGGCGAATGGCCGTCTCCGCGAACTAGTGCGGTTTTGACTGTGATCGTGATAAAATATAAAAATACCGAGTTGTTCAGTGGTTTCCTGTAAAAAACGAAGTCAAAATAAAAACCTCGTATCTCGTGGAATCACTTGCCATATATAAGTAAAAGTATTTTACTGTATTTGTCTTTAAAATCATGAAAAACAACAAAGCGTAAAATATTTCTTGCTTTTACTACGTTATTTTTGTTTTCAAATATCGCACCGGCTATACTATTTTTGCAGCAAATACATTGCTTCTTAACCACTAGCCACTCAGTAAGTCGTAAGTGAAAAGCAAGCAATGTAAAAAATACAAAACGATACTTTATTTTCGCCGAGCGTCGCATAGTACAGCCGCTGTGTCTTGCGGCGAGATAGTGATGTGGTTATGAATGTCCACTAACGTAGGCTATCGACAACATCGTTGAATGCTCAACGAATATATTGCTATTATAGTTAATTTTTCAATTTGTCAACCGTTTTAACCCGGTTTATAGAAGACCTGAAAATATGACGTTTAAATGGTTGGAAGGCCCTTGAGAAAATGCAAAATAATGTTAATTTTTTTTTTATTAACTGCAATTACTTTTTTACACATTTTATTGATTTATAATATAATAATATGTTCTGAACATATCGTTTTTTATTTATTTTATTTTCATGACCCTTTATTTTTCTTAGTACAATAATGAATTAAAGAATCGATAACTTTCCGATTTAGTCAATCACGAGCGTATATGTAAAATAAATGGCTTTTGCACAGCACAACGATAGCGATAGATGTTTTTGTGTGAGTGAGTTGTACGGTGCATGGTAAAATGCACGCTGTGTGTGATGTTTTAAGGTTTATAATTGATTGTGTAGTACGTTCTGATTTATGAATTGCAAGAGTGTGCGCGACTTTGTATCTATTGCTTTTACTAAACTACATCTGTAGTAGTGGCGCGGCGGTGGGGCAAACCTAGCGACATCGGGTTCTGATACATTTTCAACTACGGCGCATATCTCCTTCATTCATATATCTATGCGCGTGCCCGTGTTCCCGCCGTAAGCGGCAGAGGAGGACACCGTGGAGTTTTAGTGGGTTAGAGTCCCACATAACTGCATTATCTCCCCGTGGTAGTGCAGAATGCATGAGCATTTCTCCACAATAAAAAAAGACCCCCGATGTGTTGTTTCCCGCCCGAATGATTTAATTTAACACTTGTTTCGACGGATCAACTACTTTTGGATGGGCATGTATCTTCGTTGACGGACTTAGGGAGTAGACCCCCTTTTTTTTTTTTTTTTTATGGATGGGAAATCATCAAATGACCCCTCCCGCTCTGGGTGGAGCGAAGGGAGTGTCAGACTCTTACTGACTAAAACCCATCCGTGTTCCTTCCTTAGCCCTTTATGTTCCGGGGTAGCGGTAACCCTTTCGGACAATCCCGCACCCCCGGCAGGCTTCGGCCCTGGCAGGCCCCTTCCTTTCTGCTGACATCTCTTTGAGGCGCGCGTGGAACACAACGCGTCGTCCGGCACGGGCCTGGTCCTGATCGGACGGTGAGCTACCCATTACTCTCCGTCCGCAGGCCCGCGCCTACGGTGGCCGGGAGTCGTCACGCGGCTCCCGACGCCCGGAGCGTCTCCCGCGGCGGCTGGGGTGTGAGGCTCTCTCCCTCAGCCGTTCAGCCACCTCCTTCGCTAGCATGACTGCTTCGCAGAAGGAGGTGACCGCCTCCCACTCCCTCTCGCCCCGGACCATGGCTTGAACCAGGGCCGGACGCGAGAGGTCGCCGCCGCTGTCTATCGCCTCTACGAGGGCACGGCGGTGCTCCGCCCATGCGGGGCAGACCTCCACCGTATGCTCCACCGTGTCCTCTGGGCGATCCTCGCAGTGGTGACACCCGGGGGAGTAGACCCCCTGGAGTGGAGACCGGGTATCGGTAAGCGTAGTGTGGGACGTCCCCCAGCTAGATGGATGGACGACCTTAAAAAGGTGGCTGGGATAAACTGGATGCGGAAGGCGGAGGACAGGGTGTTGTGGCGGAGCATGGGAGAGGCCTGTTCAGTAGTGGACTGCAATAGCCCGAGTAGATTAATTGAAGGTCATTTCTAGACTAGAACTGAAGACAATAATACAAAGCGACCTCGACCTTCCAACAGTTATGGGAACAGCAAGGTTATTTGAATTTGCGTCACATGTGTTCTTGTGAAATTATGCGAATGATCCGCATAAACCTTGGCTAGTAATTAAAAGTCTATTGAATCTGAACTGTTGGTTGTTAAGACGCTGAATATAGGAAATGGTGGCAGTTAACCATTATTATTTTACTTCTGCAAACTACAAGTAAACGTAAACTACGAAATATTAACATCTGAATTAAAAATTACAGTTACGAGTAGTCAGAAGCCCATAAGTCTGACAACCAGTCTTGCTATGGGGTATCGCGTTGCCCAGTACATAAGTGGGCTGTGGAGGCCAGACAGGCTTAGCTCCAAGTATAATACTGGTACTCAGCTGCATCCAGTTAGACTGGAAGCCGACCCCAATATAGTTGGGAAAAGGTTAGACAGATGATGATGAATAACAGTTGCGAGAAAATTAAGTAGGCAAGAGAGAGATAATTTGATAAAATCAAAGCGTTCTTTCCTTTAGAATCCAAACGCAAATACTTAGAACCCCAAAATGGAAGCGTTTTGGGGTTCTGAGTATTTGTGTTTGGGTGCTCATGCAGAATCAATTTTGTCACCCTCCCTTCAATAGCCTTAAGCTACATTCAACCCCAGTATGCAACGCCCCATGCCAAAGTCCGGGCGACTACGGGGCGACCCTAGCCTCCGTTTCTCAGTACACAATTAAGGGCGCCCACCCATCTGCGTATTTTCCAGTGAAGCAGTAAAATCCATCCGGCACAACTGTTAGTTTTCCCTCACGACCCTTCTACTATAGCGGTTTTTAAGCCGTTAGGTTTAGTAGGGGATATTTTAAATGCCAAGTAAAGTGAAAAAGTTCAAGCCCCAAGGTAGGTAGTCTTTGGAATATTGATTTGTATTTTAGGAAAAGGGTAAAGTGATAAAAAAGCTCTAGTGTAGTGCTGCATTGAGAAAATAAAATCTCTAATCTTAATATTGTCTTCTTAGCGTGTCGATAGCAATCTAAATGTACTCGGCCCAGAATTCGGCTACTTGCTTGGCGCCGTCACCAGCGTCCATCAGTTCCGACGAGTTCACGATATTAAGTGTCCCATCATTTGTGGAACAGCACCACATTTACACTCCAAGGCGGAGTCGTCGTAATATTGTCGTCACAATGCATTACCAAAACCATAACATATATATCATCATCCCTATATTCCCTGTAGGATTATACAGAGGTAGAACACCTACATATACCCAGTTATGTTGAAATCCCATGTAAATCCCCGCCAGCCTATTGCCACCACCAAAGCACGTGAAAATCCTACAGCCTAAAATTTATGATAGGTATAACAATGGGTACAAAAAATCATGGCTTCTCGCACTGCACTTAGTGACCGTTGGAGACATGCAAATCTTATTACGTTGAACTATAAATCAGATTAAACAACACTTCCTTGAGATCAAGACGACTTATGAATACCTACATTCCTAGGACAGATTCTAAGAAACACTTAGCTGCACTTAGCCTAGTCGACGCATGACAAACGCGTTAAGATGTCGAATGGACTATTTTTAACCCTAATCATTATATGTAAATACCTATGACATACAGCAAATCAACGCAAATATATATAAAATACTAGCTGCGCCCCGCGGTTTCACCCGCATAAGTTTCGATCCCGTGGTAATATCGGGATAAAAACTAAGTATCCTATGGCCTTTCCCGTGACTCAAACTATCTCTATACCAAATTTCATCTAAATCGGTTCAGTGGTTTAGGCGTGAAAAGGTAACATACACACAGACAGAGTTACTTTCGAATTTATAATATTATTAGTATGGATAAAGTATATAAAGTATGGATAGGCATTCAAACTTATGTTTCAGATGAATATTATTTCAAGTTAAACAAATAACAACTTTATGGTAACGGTAATTAAGTTGATTTCAGAGGGACTAGCACTATTGAAAAAGTTACAAAAATGTTTGTAGTTGTAGCGTAAACTGAACTTTATTGTGTAGGATTTAAAGTTACTTTTCCATAAACTCATTTTTTTTTTTTTAATTTTGCAAATAAATCGCGAATGCAGATTACATACGTATATAATCTCATGCCTTCTCCCCATGGGGATAGACAGAAACTACAGAATGCCAGCTGCTAAGATCCTTACCTACATACCTACTCCTTTTAGGTACTTACTTCGTTTACGTTCAAAGACGCACGCTGATTGCGAGTAGCATCCAACCTTCCATCATCACCACTAAGGCTAGTATAAACAGCGGCAACAGCCGATACAGTGGTCCTTCGAGCCGGATCACTGTATCGGCTGTTGCCGCTGTTTATATTTCGAATAATGGACTGGTGTTGGTTCATGAATTTAATTTATTTTACTTTAATTAATATGACGACATGAAATATGACGACGACCAAGACTAAGACAGGCCCCCTGGCGGCGCGAAGTGGAGATAGGTATGGCTCCGCAGGCATGGACGCGGAAAGTCCTGCCGTGCGCCATCTGGCGGTGGCGGGGCCGTAACAGGCCTCTCCTCCCGTCGTTTCCATTTACTTCTGGCTTGTAAATACCTTTGGTTAGTCGCTTTTCATTAATCCTTTTAACATGACCAAACCATCTAAGCATACTCTTTTTAATATTGGTCACAATCACAACGATTGGTAAATATAATTATCTTTAAAGACCTAAATACCTTTCAGAGTTTGCAAGGTAATGAGCTCACCAACACGGACTCCATAGAACCATTAAGGCCAGTCACTTATCCAGTAATCGACTTAAAACCCAGTCGAACCAGTACAGGAGCCACCCACAAGTATCTATCTTTTTTTTATCTTAATCTTTACTACGAACACAACATACAGTAGGCCGAACGTTAGTAGTAACACTATGATTTTGAGCTAGCCTAGCGGTCTAGTACGGAGTTCCAATAGAAGCGGATACGGGGGAGGGGCAGGGGCCAACTGCACCTGTTCGTTGCCTCCCCTGGGCTTCGACCAAAATGAGTCCAAAACTCTAAATTGGACATAAACATATACATGTATGTATATACATTATAATATAACCTGTATTTTTACTTTATATATTACAAAGAAGTCGTAGTCAATCTCGAAAAGGAGGGCACATTGTTTAGTCTACAGAAAAATGGGATTAATGTTCTTTTTTTAAAGGGCTTTCATGACTTGGGACAGTCACCCCTACCGTCCCCTATACTCCCAGAAAGAAACTCCCCCCCCCCCCCCTTTGTGATAAAATCTGATAAAAGGCTATCAGGGTAATTGCGTAACACACTAACAGTAGGAATGGTCATTTTGACAGTTTATTGACAGTTATTTACGCACACAAATTTTTCGAACATATAAAACAACTAGCAGCGCCCCGTGGTCACACCCGCATAAGTTTCCATCCCGTGGAAATATGGGGATAAAAACTATCCTATATCCTTTCCCGGGACTCAAACTATCTCTATACAAAATTTCATCTAAATCGGTTCAGCGGTTTAAGCGTGAAGAGGTAACAGACAGACACACTTTTGCATTTATAATATTAGTATGGATGAATTTGCAATCTCCTTGAAAATGATTCAGATTGACATTGATAGTGTGTTACGTTGTCCCCCTCCGTGCCTCGGAAAGCACGTTAAGCCGTTGTTCCCGGCTGTCATTCGTAGATCTTTGACAGTCGTTACGGGTAGTCGGAAGCCCGAAAGTCTGACAGCCAGTCTTACCAAGGAGTATCGTATTACCCAGTAACTGGGTTGTGGAGGTCAGATAGACAGTCGCTCCATGTAAAACACCGGTATTTAGCTGCATCCGGTTAGACTGGAAGCTGACCCCAACAGTTTAGTTAGCACTGACGTGCGGCCGACGTTACGTAGCAACATAGTAGTAACTGTTCATCACGTCGCAACTCGGGTCTACATTCTCAGGCTAAAGATAGACCAAACAGCTAACATTAGCGTTGAGAAAAATTACCGGTTCTATCCTTACACTTCAGGAATTTTGAACATGTAGTAAAGTATTATGGAGACGCTGTTAAGGCGAATGCATCAGGGTTTTTTTTTTGTGGATGGGAAATCATCAAATGACCCCTCCCGCTCTGGGTGGAGCGGAAGGGAGTGTCAGACTCTTGCTGACTAAAAGCCACCCGTGTGTCTTCCTTAGCCCTTTATGTTTCGGGGTAGCGGTAACTCTCAAATATTTTTACGTTTTTTTTTGCATTTTGCAAGTCAGTATCAGCACCCTAATTGCGAATCACGATCTGAATCATATTGGAGTATATTGCGACTCCATTGCTTCATATGTTCGAAAAAATTGTCTACTCAACAACGTAAATAACTCAAACTCAAAGCATTTATTTCGCTTTCAATGTTGTTGAACTATTAAAATGAAAGTCATTTACGCAATTACCCCCAGATTGTATATATCTTGTATATATCTTTTATAGGTCTTAATAATTATGATTCGCGGCCGTAAAAAATATTTATTTATAGAATTATAATCATAAAAATCATCAATACGCCTCTCTAAATTCATATTAGCGTATTGAATGATTTTTTCAAGAAAAATCATGACATTTAAGCACACCCCGGACACTCCATACAACGCTCGCAAAATAATTACCTACTACTACTACATTAAAAAATGACGTTTGTATACGTATGAATGTGTGCGGGAGGTACTTGTGTTTGCGAGCGCTCTTGTTAAAGAACTGCGACGAATACGCCGAAGTGCGGGGTGAGGTGCGGTAACTGATGTTAGTGCGGGGAAGGGAGTGGCCTTTCTGTACGTAGTACTTTAAGTATTCTGTGATTTAAGGCCAATTCTAACCTAGGAGTTATATTGCTGATTCTAAACATTATAATTCTGTAAAGCCATACTTATTTTTTACGGTCGTGGATCATATTTCATTCAACATACCTGACACTGACCTGGAAATTGCAAAAAACGTAAGTAAATTTAAATTTCGCGGACTACGCTATCGCATCCCTCTTAATATGCCCGAAGATGGTCTAGACGTAATTGTTGAGTAACCTTGTTGGGGCACAAGTTGGTTGCAAGTATGTGTGAATTATTAGCTGTCTTGTGGTTATTAGGTTTAAATTATTATACCGCCTGTAAACAGGCTATAAAACCAACTGAAAAATGGCTTTTTTAACTAGGACACTACATAACTTTTCCTGGCGTACTACGGAACTAAAACCTGATGCAAGTTTTTCAGTACATAATTGCTTTGACGAGAAGCTGAGTTTATTTAAACGCTAGCTGATCCGATAGAGACGTTGTCCTGTCTAAATTTCAATAACCCATTAAAAAAATCCGTAGAAAAAAACACCTTCAGTTTTTACCGAATATCCAATTTTCCAGGAAACTTTTCCAATTTTCCTTTCCTAAAAACCCATTAAAAAAATCCGTAGAAAAAAACACCTTCAGTTTTTACCGAATATCCAATTTTCCAGGAAACTTTTCCAATTTTCCTTTCCTAAAATGGCTTAGATATTTTGAACATTTCAAAACAGATTTTTTACCGAAGAATCTGAGATGTCTCATTCATGAAATTCAATCCACTTCCACATTCTGTCACATCTTGGAATTCCCCTGCCATGGCGCCATGTTAAACAGTATTTTAGATCTAAAGATTCGTATGATTCCTAGGAAATCCCGGCTGTTATTCGCAGATCTTTGTCAGTCGTTACGGTTAGTCAAAAGCCTGAAAGTCAGACAACCAGTCTTACAAAGGAGTATCGCGTTACTCAGTAACTGTGTTGTGTAGGTCAGATAGGCAGTCGCTCTATGTAAATACTGATACTCAGCTGCATCCGGTTAGACTGGAAGCCGACCCCAACATAGTTCGAAAAGGCTTAGCATATAGATTGAAGTTAAGTTCACATAGGTATTTATGACATTCAAATCACATTCACACTAATATTATAAAGGCGAAAGTTTGTGAGAGCGTGTGTGTGTGTTTATTACTTCTTCACGCTCAAACGGCTGGACCAATGTTGATAAAATTTTGTATGGAGGTAGCCGACACCCTGGATTAACATATAGGCTACTTTTTATCACGACATTCCCACGGGATCGACATTTACGCGGGTGAAACCGCGGGGCGCAGCTAGTCTCTCCCAGTCCCATGGCGTCATGTAAACGGTATTTTTGATCCAAAGATGCGAATGATTTTATCAAGTCAAAATGACAAAGTTGCGTGCACTTAGTAAGTATGTCTTAGTTTCCGAGAAGTCATTACTCCTGCGTAGTAGTTTAGTGCTTTAGGGCCGGCGCCCACTGGAGGCACGGCAAGGTAGGGGGCATCCTATGGCATCACTACACTATATGTAAGCTCATACTGCTGACGGCAACGATGCCCATGCCGCACGTCGAAGCGTAGGTACTCACGCGACATGGCGCTCGCGCGTTCTTTTCACAACAGTCGTAAGCCCAGGAACGCAAAGGCGATTTTTTTATCCGCGGCGGTTTTTTTCCCACACTGGATTTTTAACGCTCTGCTTAGCGTCGAGAGTTCAAAATCCAACAGTGTGTTTTTTCAACGCTTTGGGATGCACTCTGTTAGATTCTCTACGCTCGGTTCAACACAGAGTGTTGAAAATCCTGCCCGGCGATAAATTCCCGCTGCGATATTTTTACGTCCGTGCGAATGTGGGCTAACATAAGGCTGCCGAAGCATCCCGAGGTATGCCGAGGTATTCCAAGGGATGCCGAGGCTTCGCGAATGCTGCTGACCTAACCATACCGCAGCTTTGTTTTGTGCCCACGATGGTTATCATCGAAATTTCAATTTTATAGTAATACTGTTAAGTTATATTTCTATTCGTCGCATAAAAATCCCTTGCCATGCCGTGCCGCCAGTGGGTGCAGGCCCATAGAAATGTAAAAAACATATATCTTCTTTCATCTTCTTTCATATATCTATGGTGCAGGCCCCTAATCTGCAGCACTTACGATGATTGCACCGAGCTAGGCCATTAGGCAATGCTAATTACGCAATCCTAGCAAGGATTGTAATAATAATATTGAAACATGTAGACGACAAAACGTTGGGAAAAACGTTAAATGAAGAAATAGATGATAGCTGTATTAGTTATTTATAGAATTTGAGCCGTCAATCGTGCTGTATCAATGTTCTTGTGTGGAATTATCGTTTGCAATTGGTATTTGGTCTATTGTCTTCGTAAATGTAACATTAGGATTACCGAGGCCCTAACACGAACACGAGATGTTAATGTACCGTAAATTGGAACGATTTTTTTTTTAAGTGAAAATTCTTTACGCACGCTTGACTTGGGGAGTAAGCTGGCGAACGCGTGACGTAGGCGTTACGTAAAGTGTGATCTGGCGAGGCGAACGGGAGTTTAGTGGGGGATATAAGCAAGAGAATGCAGTGCGCGCGCACATTTTCTTTCTCTCTTCCTCTCATAGCCAAATACGTTTGAAGTTTTACTTCAGTCGTGTGGTCATAAGCACACTCGGTTTTTTTTAAATTGAAAACAAAACCATCCTATAAGTAGAATTTTGGTTAAAAAAAAATCTACTAGCATAATTAATACAGTCCGATTCAAAGTTTATGGCGGCTCTGAAGTGCGCTACTCGTTGCGCACCGTACAGTATCGCACCCGGCCCTCACCCCCGCTGACATGTGAATTTGTTATGGCAGCGACTTGCCTCATGTTCCGAGCTGCCATAAAGGTTGAATCGGGCTGTAAAAGTCTTAAAACCAAGTAAATATTGTGTGCGAAGCTAATATTTTCAGTTTAAAAATCGTTCGAATTCACGTTAGAGCCACAAGGGCATTGCCAATGCGTTGCATTTGCGTCGTAGTAACACAGTAACTTCGAGTTAGTGCTACACGAGCGCTGCGATGACGTCACCGCTCAGGCGTTGCAGCGCCGCCGCCGCCCGACGCAACGCATTGCCAACGCCCGTGTGGCATCGCCCTTACGCTTAGTCTGCGCGTTCGTGCTTGGCCCGCAAAGTATCGTATAGCCCTCTGTGTGACTGAGTCCCAAATATTGCCTCCGCAAATTCCTTTACATTTCTAACAAAATCAACGAAAAATACAGAACTTTGACTAACAATATTGTCACTAATCTTTTCCCATACCTCATCTCCATCTTACCCAAGAAAAGTAGGGTCTACAATGACGTAGGTAAGTGTTAGTATTTTTGCATTCGCACTTGTGCCCAGCCTTGTGATGATAAATGGGTAAATTACTGGTATCTGCCCTTGTAAGGGGACGCTTATACTGCCGGAAGACTAGCGATCTGAACTTAGGAAATGTAACAATTAATAGGAGCGAGGTGATGTTACTTGACAACTGTTATTGTAATAAAAGTATTATTATTGCCAATGCTACATATTATATTGAATCTATTCATTATTAATAATGAATAGATATTAAAATAACTAAGTAGCAGCGCCCCGCGGTTACTTTCACTTTTATGTTGAAATTTATAATAATATTTGCTTTAAACTTTTCTAAAAACGGAACAGTACTGGGTTTATTTCCAACCCCCTACGACCATAGCTCTTTCTACTGAAATTTTAGCTGGCTGGCAATAATTTGTAAATGGTAAATGGTAATGTTAAACTAATTTATTTTTATTAATATACACATTTTAATTGTAACAGTAGTGTTACAATTAAAATTTCTTACCTGTAGTGGCAAACTATTGGGTATGGTAATAAGAAAACAACAACTAAGTATCTCAAAAACTGTATATTAATAAAAATAAATTAGTTTAACATTACCATTACCATTTACAAATTATTAACAGACTTCGTCTAAGACAAGTTTAACTAAATATGTTGTAAATGGCCTAAAATATCATCCCTTTCAAGCTTTGCACCCATCTCCCAAACATCTGTATATCTTATGGCTATTTGTCAACTTACTGCAGTTTCACCGAACCTCAGGCCCTAATCTATTGCATCATATTGTAACAATTTCTCACAGCTGTCCGTCCAACAATAGGGCTCCCGTCTAAATTGCCGACTGCTGACAATTCCTACCAATCACTTGGATCTGGTGCATCCTGCGCTCATGAGTTAAGTACTTCCTATTGATACTGGCGTGAAGTGGTACGGAGTAGACTTTCATGAGTCATTGCGGATTCCAATGGGAGAGCCATCCATATTTCGATTTATACTATCCATAGTCCCATACTAATATTGTAAAAAAAAAAAAAACAAAATACATTTCATTTGTTTTTTTTTTTTTTTTTTTTAGTACATTTATGTGCTTGAAGTATTAAATAATAAATTATACTTCATCATCATCATAAGTAAAAAGTCGTTGCTTTCATACACATTCTATATCAGATGATATCGATTGTTCTCTACTAAAGTTTTAATTTAGTTGGATCAACTTATCAATCAATTCGACATTTCTTTACTCACAAACTAAAACTTGCACGCCATGAGTGGTCAAAGATGTGCTTCTAAAAAAAAACCGGCCAAGTGCGAGTCGGACTCGCCCATGAAGGGTTCCGTAGCAGCAAGTAACATAATATAAAAGTTCTTGTAGTTCGTTGTAACTTTGTGAAAGGTAAATTGCGGTTTTCGATTTATGACGTATTAAAAAAAAACTACTTACTAGATCTCGTTCAAACCAATTTTCGGTGGAAGTTTACATGGTAATGTACATTATATATATTTTTTTAATTTTATCATTCTCTTATTTTAGAAGTTAGAGGGGAGGGGGGACACACACATTTTACCACTTTGGAAGTGTCTCTCGCGCAAACTATTCAGTTCAGAAAAAAATGATATTTGAAACCTCAATATCATTTTTGAAGACCTATCTATAGATACCCCACACGTACAGGTTTGATGAAAAAAAATTTTTGGAGTTTCAGTTGTAAGTATGGGGAACCCCAAAATTTATTGTTTTTTTTTCTATTTTTGTGTGAAAATCTTACTGCGGTTCACAGAATACATCTACTTACCAAGTTTCAACAGTATAGTTCTTATAGTTTCGGAAAAAAGTGGCTGTGACATACGGACGGACGGACGGACAGACAGACAGACATGACGAATCCATAAGGGTTCCGTTTCTTGCCATTTGGCTACGGAACCCTAAAAAGTGTTAGGTTTCTAGGTATCTACATTCCATTTAAGGCTACATCCGACACATTTTAGGTCAAGCAACTTGTATTGCAACTGACGTATTTATAATGTGACCACGCTTCAGAGATTCGCGGGATAATCCACATTTTTTGCACCATATAATATAAAATTAAAGCTTACATTGTCATGGATTATCTGAGAAGAAATCTGTATCTACCTGGAAATACCCTGCCAAATAACTTATGCAAATTATAAAAACCTTTTTTTGTCGGCTTCAGTAGGTATGTTTTGTGCAACGTAAGTGATTCTTTAAAAATACACTGGACCCAAATTACGTAAATCCTTCGCAGACGCAAATTAATTAATTTGTCAAACTTTTTAGCCGCTTTTTTTGCCGAAGGAGCCGCGGCAGTATTCTTCAGTGCTAGTACTCAGACATCATGGAACTGAAATAATGACACCGGAAGACACCGAATTCTTGCAAGATAATAAAATCTGAAGTATAGTGATAAAACTAGCACTACTTCTAGCAAGAGTATCGTCAATTACATCAAATGAATGATATCAAGATTACCATGGATTTGGAAGCTTCGAGGGTTATCTCTTATCAGTAAAGACCGGATTATATGCAACATAAAAAGCTTGAAATATGCATGCAAATATGCATGAAAAATGCTTGAAATATGCACGAAAACTGACAGAATATGCAACATGAAATGACTAAATTTTTTTTTTGTTTTGTAAATATTATTCCTTTAGATTTAGGTTTATTGTTATTTGAAACTTTTTAGTGCACGAAATATTTTTCACGCAAACTCGACAATACAAAACAGTTCCGTCGAAAGTAAATGTTTCAGGAAAGTCACTTATCCACGAAGACACACTTTTTTTTCGGGAGGCATTGTACAATTTGACACAAAAACTTTGACTGCAGATCAATGAGCACGCGCGTCAACAATGAAAGCAATAACATGCATAATAGGTGGGAGGAAGGAGTAGTGCGGTAGGCGAGCGCGACGATCATTTGTCTCTTTCATTTTATTATCGTACCAAAACAAAAGACGCGCGGCTGCTGAGTGCGCTGCGCTCGAAAAATACTGTAAATTAAAGCGATAATATGCATCATCACTAGATCTTAGGAAAAATATGCTATTAGCGCTGAAAATGGCTTAAATATGCAATTGCATATGCAAATATGCAAATGCATATTATCCGGTCTCTACTTATCAGATAGCGAACCAATTTCGCTACTAGCCTAATCCGATGGTGACTGATAACCTAAGTTCATACAAGTAGATAAGCGGTCATTTTCAGCGACAAAAAATTAATAGAAGTAAAAGTGTGGAAGAGATGAATTATTGGCAATGCTGAATGCGTGAAGCCAGCGTCAAACGCACATCCAAGATAGACGACTCATAGTCATTTAGTCACAATTGCATTTTTTGGGTTTTTAGCTATTTTGGAATTTAATAAATCTTATAAGTAATTTTAATTGCATGAGTTGAAGCTATGGACTGGAATTATGTCTGAAATAAAATTATTATTATTTTTATTTTATGATTTTACATATCTCGGAACCATGGGGTCCCGGTCCTTTGGAAGGCGTACTAGGGGCCGAAGCCAACTCGCAGAGGCCCCTTAGGAAATTTTAATGAAATGTGGCACCAACCGACGATTATCCTTGTATGCACTATGCAAGTGCACCCAAGCACAACCCCCGGTTGGTGTAGGACTATTACAGGATATGGAAAAATAAAAAGTTGGACTATGGGTTTGGGTGGCTAAAGTGGACTGGTTACCAAGAACTATGGAAGAACTATGACCATTATTATTATAAGACAGACTAGGTTTTGTAAAACGACCTAGTCGACGTAAACTATATTTGGGATTATTACAGGAGGCTTTCCGTTAGGCTAAAGAAAAGAAGGATTGACTGTATATAGGATGATATTATAGAAAAAGAAGTTAATGATAGAGTGACGGCTGACAGGGGAGCATGAAAGAAAAAACGTGTTGCGCTGACCACGTACCGACCAAGTAATACGGGACAAGAGCAGGAAGATTATGACTGGCAGCTAAAGGCTTGAAAAAACAGCGCTTCTAAGAAGCATCCATCAAAAGACTGGGATCTTGATTGATAGGCGTAAATATAATAAAATAGGGATAAAAAGCGGCTACATGGAACATACAAGTTCTACAAAGCAAATGATAGTATACCGTAAATTAAAATCCTCGTAAAACAGTAAAGAGTATGTACGTCGTGTGAAGAAGTTTATTGCGCAGTTTGAAAAAACTCCAATTAGGTCATCTAGGACGTAGCTTTATATACGAATCTAAGTTTTATTGGTGTAATAATAGCTAAATCTAGTCTTAACCGGCTTAAACTGCCTTTGAGAGGTCATGTGTGACATTTTACTGGTTTTACAAGTTCTGGGTAAGTTAATTAAGTATTTGCAAATACCTACTGCATTGAAATTAAAATGTGTTAGTTATTGAGCTATTGAAACCATAATACATTTTTTATATTTCGCAAAAATGCCTCTGTGCAAATCAAATAACTTCATGCTGTAAAAGCATGCTTGTTTGAGCTATAAGTTATTATTAGCAATTTATTATTAGTTATTCTAGCAAGAATATTTGGGCTTCATTATCAATATTTAATTAATGTGGATGATTGCCTGGAACCCCGCACTGCTGGGTATAGGACTATACGCCCTTTTTTCTACCATATTTGTTTAATAAAATATTTATTTTGTCTTCCAGTAGTCAATGTTTACATTCCTTAATACTTAAACAATCAATGAAACGTGCCGGATCATCACTGGTTGCCTAAAACCGACCCCGGTACAAATGCTGTATCCGCTAGCAGGAATAGCGCCACCAGTGGTTCGCAGAGCGGTGGCAAGCTCCAGCGAAAGGGCCAAAATGGTCTCCGACACACGACACCCTTTGCACGACAACACCCTTGTGCCACAAAGGCTGAAAAGCCGAAATAGTTTCTTAAAGTGTGTCGTCCCACTCACTGGCGAACTACCACAAGAAAGACTGAGGCTGTGGCGAGACAGTGCTTCCTTACCCAAACCGTTCGTTCCACCCGCTGAGGACCTCCCACCTGGACATGAGTTACCTTGGGTAAACTGGAAGTCTTTAAACAGACTCCGGACCCAGGTTGGCCGAAGCAAGGAAAACCTGTTCAGGTGGAAATTTATAGACGACTCTGCCTTGGAGTGTAAATGTGGTGCTGTTCCACAAACGATGGGACACTTAATATCGTGCCCTGCGTGTCCTGTCAGCTGCACGTTACAGGAACTGATGGACGCTAGTGATGGCGCCAAACAAGTGGCCGAATTCTGGGCCGAGTACATTTAGATTGCCATCGACACGCTAAGAAGAATAAAAACCTAAAAGTAATAAACTTAATTCGTGCAATAAAAAAAAACAATAAATAATCGCGTTAACATGTGTCACTGACACATTCGTAGAAAAAAAAAATTGCAAGCCTTTTTATAAGGTAACCATGCTCGTAACCATTTCTCGGACAGTCCGAATTCAGTGGCGAGCGTGGTGACTCACGCAAGCGCAGAAGGACTGTGCCAAATAAAATGTTGAATGAAAAATATATATAAATTAAGTTATTAAATGGAAGGTAACGGATATTTTAATTAATCCAGATGGTATATTAATTAAATTGACTAGGTGTTAACCTCATCAAAAATGTAGCAGAGATTACTTTTATTTAGCAAAAATATAATTTTGAATAGGTTTAGGACTAAGGAGCAGCTTAAAGGATGTTGTAGAGTTGCTAGGTTTTTTTTGCAAAAAAATGTGCGCACTAGATGTACGCTTTTTAATACCTGTGAGGAAAACTTAGTTTTTAGTTTATTCTTAATTTAGTTTAGATTGTTGATATTTTTTGTCAAATCGGTATATTTACTCAAACGCTTCTCATAACTAGCAGGCCAATTGCGTAACACATTATTAATAAGAATCGGTTTCATTTTGACAGTTCAACAACATTCATTGCGTTATTTACGTGTTGAACAGACAAATTTTTTGAACTTATGAAACAATGGATTAGAAAGCTTTATAGTGTATATCGCAATTAGAGTGCTTGGTAAAATGCTTGTTTAGATGAAAAATATGTCGGAGACGCATTTAATTAAGCCCGCACGATTTATTTTGATATCTTAAAAGCAATTTAGTACATTCGTCTGGTGAAAACAGTAGCGTATCTTGTCCTGTCTACCTTCATCGTTCAATTTCCAGCAAATTATATCCTGTTACTTTTACTGCCTTTGCCTGGATATTAATTATTTTATAAAAACAAGTTTTACAGGACAGGCATTAATACTTACCTACTTAGTACCTAAGTGTGAGTTATACGGCAAGTAAATACGCATTTGATGAATATAAATGAGTTTCAATTCTAAGGTGCAAGCAAGCAGAGATTTTAAGACATCTGATTATTCCGAATTCTAAAAAAATATTATCAAACAAAAAACACATTCTAGACAAAATATTACAAAACACGATAAATTTTACGTTTTAATTATCTTGGCAATGACATTTCAATAGATTTTACCTCTAAAACAACCTTATTTCAGTGTTTGTGCGTAAAATATGCATGAGGTGCCACAGGCGATGCTTTTCAAACGTTTGCCACATCGATTGAGGTGTGGCAACTTGCTTTTGCTGCTATAAAACCGACCTGAGGTTGTCAACTTTTTGGCTGATGCAATAGGGTGGCTGGCTTGCGTGATGCTTGTTTATCCTTTGCAAGTTCATAAGCGATCAAGCAAGATGAAATCAACAGCTCTTTGATAAAAAGGTGAAAATTGTATATCGGGGTTTGCTTTAGGTAACTGTTGGACTTCCAGTTCGTGTTATTTGAGCACACACACACACATAGGTAGCAACCTGATCGCAATCTCACACAGGTTTGTGATATAACTGGGTTTTTAATTTAATGTAACTACCTATAAGTGCCTTGTGCAACCTCGGCTTGCACAAAATAAGTTCTAATAAGCTTCAACAACTTGTAATTTGCAAAAGGCTTGTAATAAAAAGCAATATTTAATTTGTTGTAGACGTTTGTACTGTTAAAATTGCTTGTACAACCGAGGTTTGGTCAAAGGAACAGTTTGTCTGCTAGGCCTATAAGAACAATTTACCTGCGCTTTTGTGATTATTGCCTATGTTAAATGGGTCAGTTCCTAAAGATTTGCTAAACATAGGGAAAGTTTTTGCGGACAGTACATATCATTTTATCAATGCACGCCATTAAGCTGGATCTTCGATCACAGTCATGTCAAGCAGTTGCTTCTCTATACCTATACATATTTCACATAAAATTAATGGTTCTTAAACAAAAATATAAATCGGTTTCGATATGGTTTTAAATAAGAATATAGGAAAGCGATGCCATTAATAACAATTTCAATAATAGGTATTAAAAAGAGCTCTCATAATTTGAAAAACGGCAGGTTTTTTAAAATTATATTTCTGCCTTATTTGACAAAAATAATACAATATCCGAATCTGTTACTTTTTGGTCACTCTATTAATATTCAAATAGATTATTAATATATTCACAAGGATGCTATAAAATCCAGATATAACTAGTTTATCTTTTGGCAAAATCGATTCTAGTTTTATTAATGTCACGCGGTGAGTCGGTGTTACTACTACGACTGGATTTGCATAAGTTTTTTTTTTAATAGCGGCTATAAATAACTCCTTAGAAGCACTTTCTCAATACATAATTTGCCCGTTCTACACAATAAGAAGTAAATATTATTAATAACTAAACACAAAGACCTATCATAATTGTTCAAGCAATATCGATTACATATTGTAACCATTCATTGTAATTTATAACTATGACTTGACGTCGACCAATTACAATAATATTATGCAGGAACTCGAAAATTTTAAAAACGAAATGTGAGAGTCCCATACACCTCTGGCTACCTTCCGAGGAAGGCAAGCGTGAAATTATGTCAGGAATAAGAATAAGCCACCCTCCAACCTACAATACCATCACAAAAATAGCATTCTAAAGTGTCCGCTCTGTGCACGTCACTTCTCAGCCAATATAGGCTACATTAGCCACTTATGAGCACACGCTCGTAAAATCCCATAGCCGTGTATAGCCGTGAAAAACAGAAAAGGTCACCGTAGCCGAAATCTTCATGGGAATAATGTGTCAAGTAGCTCGTTAACTGATTACATACCATCATTTGGGTAAATCTAAACACTTTACTGTCTCTAAGACCTAATTAACGTAAACTCTTAGTGATTGAAGTAAACAATAAACTCCTTTGAATAGCCAACACGTGGCGGTGATAAACAATGAAATTTCTAGCAACAGATGGGTTTAATAGCAGGAAACACGAGGCACGTGGAGTAATAAATACTAATAATCAACTCAGACTTAGTTGACACAGAATAACGAAGCAACATTAAATACAAAGACATTTTTTAATTACGTTGACTACAAAGTACTAATTTTATTTATGGGTGATTCTTCTAATAAAGACATAGGGTTAGTTTCTCGAACGAAATCTCATTGTCAACTCTATTTTGTTTGCATGCATATTAATTAGATACAGTTTTTGATAATTGATTTCATTAATATTACTTTTACAGAATATTTGTTTATTTTAATTAAGTGTAAATAATCTAAAACAGCGTAGCTAAAAGTCTTAGTAGTCATATAAATAATTAGCTTTAGCCAGGAATTAAGCCCGCACTGCATTAAAATAGACAATTAGCACGCAATTTCAAACTGCTGCGATTGGCTGTCGATAAATATCACATAAATTTTGCGATCATTTTCGTTCGAGAAACTAGCCTTTAGAGACCCAATAGCAAAGACCGAGCTAAGGCAACTGGCAAAAAAAACAGAATCAATAACGCCATAAAAAAGAAGAATACTACTTTATAAAGTTGCAGGGTGTTTTATAAAAAGTATTTTGGTTGTAACTTGCGCCTCTTGTTGGCCATTTTGAAAACACAGTATTAATTTTATAAAATGGCCCAAACTTGAAACTTTAGAACATAATATAAGCATTAACTTTGTTACCCTTCTTATGCACAACGATTTCACAGTACATAACAGAGGTTTTGAAAATGCCGTAACGCTGTTCAATTATATCAAAAAACATTTTATTAAATTAAACATGTAGCTTGTAAACACCATTCAAAACCTCCAAAAGGCATGTTAATATTTAAATGTTACACAACCGTGCAATCATTTGCAAAACAAATAAATATTATTTAGCAAGAACTGTCCTTTCGCTGCGCTCAGTATGGTCACCGTACGAAATCGTAAGTGAGGCGACGTTCTTCGTAGTGGGGTGGCAATATCCACATTTAATATAAACCTTATTTCTTTGACCTAAAGTTGAAAGTTAAAGATTATCAAATTGCTTGTAGGTTTTATAACGCGACGTAACACGAAGGTCTGAAGTAATTATGGACGTTGAACTCTCAATTTTTTTTTTTCTATGCTTGCTAATATTTCCCGGTTTATTACTGATTCATTATTTAATTGGCTATTAATTTTGTGCAATATCTATGAATCTGATAGGTGTATATTGCAAGTACTAGTTTTTAGGGTTCCGTATCCAAAGGGTGCCCATGGGTCCCATGGGCACCCTTTTACTAAGCCTCCGCGGTCCGTCCGTCCGTCTGTCAGTCAGCGGACTGTATCTCATGAACCGTAATAGGTAGACTGTTGACATTTTCACAGTGTTTATTTTTATTCCCGCCTTAACAACAACAAATAATAAAGTTAATAAAAATTACAAGGGCAAAAAACGCCAAAAAAAACAAGTTTCATACACGGAGATTCATATAAGAAACATTTTTGTTTCGGAGTTTTTTGCTTTGTGTTACGGAACCCTTCGTCTGCGAGCCCGACTCACACTTAGCCGATTTTTTTTAAGTCGTATGCGTATAACTTAAAGACGCAGTAAGAACTCATCATGGTAATTATGGCCGTTACCGAAAATACTTTTGATGGTTTGTTAGAATTGTGAACGATGGCCATTGCCATTATTGATTAGCATACGACATTGAGTTGACGCTGAATAGGAGTGACGTAACATTTTTGTTCATAATTAGACATTTCATGAGACTGGTCTTTTTTATACACAAAGAACTTTTGACAGGTTTACTTCAATACCTATGTAACTTGGGCAAATGTTTTTCACATGGTGATAATTGAAATGTGAAGTTTCTAGTTAGTCTTCTGAAATATGGATCCTAACAATACAGGCGGAAACAGACTTATAACACGCCACGTTACTCGACATCAATGAAGCTTTCTCATTGGCTACATTATTCATCTCGTTGAGCTATTTTCCTCATTTGGCCAATAAGTAAGCGTGGAATGGCGTCGGCGTTAGAAGTGTGCTGCGCCCTTATATTATCCTTTTGAACGCCATTGTCACATATATGTGACAAACGAAATCTTACCCTGAACGCCAACGTCACAAATACATGACAAAATACACGTCGCACGGGTCGCACCATATTATGAAATAAACAATTTAATCATTACTTTTGTGTTTTTATTTATATAATTTAGAAGTTTAAGCTTCCGTCTATATTGTATTGCATGAAACTAATATAAATAAACCACCAATATCGAGAAATTTGTTGTTTTAAGTGTGTGTGTGTGTGTTGTTTTGTTAAAGTGGCCTGGCGTCAGGGGTACGGCGATACGTTTATACTCTGGCGTTCAAAAGGTAATCTTGATGATAATTTGAATATTACACACTGTACGCACGGCGACATATCAAGCTGTACATTTTCAGTTTCAGCTGACCTTGCATTGGATAGGCTTTCCGTACAATGAGCAGTCAGCTAATCGACGGTTTAAGAAACAATAGTGTCTATCTCAGTTTTTTACGTTTTTTCACTTTTTAATGCAGGTAGATTTCAAGTTTAATTTGGCTTGGCCTACTGAGGCACTTATCTCAAAATTTATATCTCAGCATATTTTTTCTATTTTTACATATACACTTGGGAGCAAATAAATCGAGCCACTTCCTTTTTCATGTATAATGGTTATTATTTTTGTTATTATGGAACGTATCAATCCGAAACATATATCGCCTAAGAGCTTATTTAATAACCTTTACAATGAGGGTAAATTATTGAATGATAAACCTTATTTAATGATAAATTATTGGCTCTGAAAGAAAAACGGTAATTTTGATAGAAAATTGTAGAGTTAAAAAAGTCCAGAAAAAACAAAATTATGGTATAAACTTATTCTTAATTTCTTGTATTACCCCCCCGCGCCCTGATTTCGATAGATTTTCTGGACTGTTTTAACCCTACAATTTTCTATCAAAATTACCGTTTTTCTTTCAGAGCCAATAATTTATAATTAAAAAAGGTAATAATAATTTACCCTCATTGTAAAGGTTATTAAATAAGCTCTTAGGCGATATATGTTTCGAATTGATACGTTCCATAATACCAAAAAGTAATAACCATTATACGTGAAAAAAAGGCAAGTGGCTCGATTTATTTGCTCCCAAGTGTACATTTCAAGTATGTATCTTTCTATTCAAAGCCGAGAAATGTTTTTTTATCTCCTGTAAAGTTAACTTTATTGAGATAGACACTATTGATTAACCGTCGTTATTGGAAATGTGTATCTTGATGTCTCCGTGCGTACAAACTCTATTGATTTTAATGACGTCTTTTTGGAACTAAGTTACTTATCGCACTTTATACCCAGTACTTATCAAACACTGGGCTAGACCGAAAATTGTGTAAGTAATATTTTGGCCGACACGACACTTTTTTTTTTCTAAATTTTTTTCATTTATTTAATTGCGCCTGTTATTTAAAACATAATAAATACAGCGAAAAAAACTTCTTTCCAACCGGCTGTCCCACGACACCTTTCGATTATTTTTTTTACAGGAAGATTTTTTTACCTCCATCCAAATTTTTACAGGCTGTTCTACCCATGAATATGAACAACTTTCGCTATGGGACCAACACAGAAACCACGAAAAAAAAATCAGCTGTTTCATACATTTTGATCAAGTAGGTATTGAACTTTTGTATTAAACAGCTGATATTTTTTTCGTGTTTTCAGAGTTGGTCCCATAATGAAAGTTGTTCATATTCATGGGTAGAACAGCCTGTAAAAATTTGGATGGTGATGAAAAAATCTTCCTGTATAGACTTGGAATTTCACTCTATAAACGTCACATTGGAATCCTTAATAAATCCACAGATAAAAGGTCCAAACAGAAACCTGTATAAAAGAAAAAAAACTTACATGTTTGATGTTATAATGCAGGATGCTCTCGATGTAGCTCGGCAGCTGGTTGACGACGGTGAAGTAGCCGAAGACTGAGGCACCATGAGTGATGATAATGGCCCATACTGGCGGAGACATCAGCATCTTCTTCCATGGCACTGGCATGTGCTGAGAGAGAGAGAGGTTTCAATATAAGCTGAGTTTTACAACTTCTACATGTATATAAACCCCGACTCGGGGGAACAAGAAATTTCACGCGGACGAAGTCGCGGGCATAAGCTAGTTTATTATAATCACACTTATAATATCACACTAATATTATAAAGGCGAAAGTTTGTGAGTGTGTGTGTGTGTGTTTATATGTTTGTTACTTCTTCACGCTCAAACCGCTGAACCGATTTAGATGAAATTTGGTATAGAGATAGTTTGAGTCCCGGAAAAGGACATAGGATACTTTTTATCCCGATATTCCCACGGGATCAAGATTTATGCGGGTGAAACCGCGGGGCGCAGCTAGTATTAAATAAATAAATAAAAAATATAAAAATAAATATTTGTAAAATGTATAGATGAGCCGATTGATACCCTGTAGGTACATAACGTGAAGCAAAGAAAAAGGTATTTTAATCACAAATCATAACACATAGCACCGTTACACAAGCGTAATATTTATAGGTACGCTACAGTAATATTTAAATTTCACACACTTTTCCGTGAAAAATCGATTTTCCTTGTTTTTAGTTTCCAGAATTGAATCAGATATGTACAGTCAACAAAAGATAATAATAAGATAATCTATACATATAAAATTCAAAGTCCTGACTGACTGACTGATATATCAACGCACAGCCTAAACCGCTGGTCCTAGAGACATGAAATTTGGAGGGTGTGTTCTTAATGAAGAGTAGGTATCCACTAAGAAAGGGTTTTTCGAAATTCCACCCCTAAGAGGGTGAATGGGGGAAGGGTGAAATTTTATGCGGACGAAGTTGCGGGCAGAAGCTAGTAATAATACAAGATCGTAACATTTAAGATCTTTGTATATAATCACCTATGTTTGACAAATAAATTATTCTATCCTAAAAGAGATAATACCTATGCAGCATCGACGGATATAGTTGAAGTTTAGTAAGAAACCGATAGATGTTCTCGAATGAAATTTAATTTTATTAATAGAAAACAAGCAGCTCTTTTATAAAATTAAATTTCAGTCGACAACATCCATCGGTTTCTTACTAAACTTCAACTATATCTGACGATCCTGCATACTTATCTCTTTTGTTGACTGTAGGTACATGCACCTGCGTGTCACCCCAAGTTGAGTCAACTGACTAGCTATGATCTCATTATTACTGCACCTTTTACTATTGAAACGTCACTAGGTACTTATCTGATTGAACGCAAATGATGTCACTCGTCAATGAAAATATTTTTTTTTATTTATCATTTATACAAAAGAATACAGGATTATTCATAATAAATTGATTTGATTATAAACATGGATTTTTTAAACATAACAACATCACACCTGCAATCCCCGAAGAGCTAAGCAGAGGTGTGCCTATAGTACCTTTTTTTTTTGCGGATGGGAAATCATCAAATGACTCCCTCCCGCTCTGGGTGGAGCGGAAGGTAGTGTCAGACTCTTACTGACTAAACCCCACCCGTGTTCCTTCCTTAGCCCTTTATGTTCCGGGGTAGCGGTAACCCTTTCGGACAATCCCGCACCCCCGGCAGGGTGCCTATAGTACCTACACCCAAGCTACGCCAGTTATATTATGATGTTTAAGACTCATATCGCTCATTGGAGAAATATCGACGAAAATGTATTTTTTCCCAAAAATTTGTTAAATATGCCAAAGCACTTAGAAAGCGTATTTACGTTAGGAAAGCAATGACTTAAAAAAAGTAGCAGTTACGTCGATGTTTCTCCAAATTACCGATATAAAAGAGGGTGAGAAAATTGTCATCAAATGAGCTCATATCATGACTCCGTGTTAATGAGAAATTCCTAATGAAAAATGTAAATAAAAGACTGACCCTGAAATTGTTTTGGCAACTCTTCTCGTTAGCAAGTAGCTAACGAGAAGAGTTGCCAAAACAATTTCAGAGAGAGAGAGAGTATGAGAGAGAGTATGAGTAAAAAAATAGTATCCATACTTAATATTATAAAATCGAAAGGAACTCTGTCTGTCTGTATGTTACCTTTTCACGACTAAGCCACTGAAGCGATTTAGATGAAATTTGGTATAGAGATAGTTTGAGTAGGACATAGGATAGTTTTTATCCCGATATTCCCACGGGATCGACACGTACGCGGGTGAAACCGCGGGGCGCAGCTAGTTTCACTATAAAACAACGTTACACCCATATCAGCTTCTCAATTGCGTGACTCGGTTACAATCAAATTTCAAAGAATTTTGGATAAACATCTTAATCCATTGCTTCATATGTTTGGAAAAATTTGTCTGCTCGACAACGTAAATAACGCAATGAATATTGTTGAATTGTCAAAAATGAAAAGCATTACCAGTGTTAGTATGTTACAGCTGGTTTTTATTTTTGCCAAAATCAGTATTTACCGTTTCTTTCTAGTATACACGCAGAGTCAGAAACACCACGAATGGAGGAACTAGAAAATTTCTTGCCAATTGGCACTGCACCTGCTCTTTAACTGGCAGTTTGCCAAAGAAATACGAGTACTTGTAATACTGTGTAATAGTACCTAGATATTAAAATTTATTTGTCTCTATGCAATAGTGCCGATGTAGATAATTCTGCCAATGTCTAGAAAACGTGAGAAATAAAAAAAACCTGAATCCAATACTGTTGGTTGATTTAAGAAACCAATGGATGTTGTTGACTGAAATTAAATTTGATAAATGAGCTGTTTGTTTTCTATTAATAAAATTAAATTTTATTCGAGAAGATCCATCGGTTTCTTACTAAACTTCAACTATATCCGACGATCCTGCATACTTACTTATCTCTTTTGTTGACTGTACATCTTTTGTTGGAGATCCTAAATTAATAAATAAAAAATGTTCGACCCGGGAATCGAACCCAGGACCTCATGCCTTAGTAACGCTTGCGACTACCAAACCAACGAGGCAGTGACGTTCATCGGCCCTATTTCCCTGCAATAAAATGGTGAATGTACACGTACAGTCGCCAGCACATCAAACTACTAGAATCTGTCAAATTTCTTTAATAGATTTTCAACTTTATCGCTTAATCATAAGGTTCAAAGTTGATTGGAAAAATTTGACAGTTTCGGTTAGCTTGATGTGCTGGCGTCTGTACAGTCACGTCTAAAAGTATGTATATGTACACTTGGCTTTATTCAAAGGCGATTTTCTCCTTTATTTTTGAATTAAATTTTATGTTATTACGAAAATAGTATTTTCGAACCCATAGGTTTATGTTAAGTGTCGTATTTCAACGTTGCATTCGTATTTCACGAAAAAATCGCAATTGAAAATTGCCAAGTGTATACATACTATTAGACGTGACTGTACATAGAAAAAATACGTCGTCTACAATCAACATACGTCGCAGTTCTCACAGTACTCAGAATAGCACGGAATTTACTCAGTAAGGAAAAAAATCTTAGAACAACCATTATTACGAAGACGGTGTAATGCGCAGTGGAATTTTAATTAAAAATAACACGTAAATCTCTGCATTACGTAAAATAGCAAAGGTTGTAATTATAACTACTAAAATGTTAGTTGCCTGTCTCGATGGTATAGTGGTCGCAAGGGCTACTGCTGTGCATAAGGTCCTGGGTTCGATCTAATTGCGTAACACACTATCAATCACGATCTAACTCATTTTGAAGGATATTGCTAATCCATTGCTTCATATGTTCGAAAAAATTGTCTGCTCAACAACGTAAATAACGCATTGAATGTTGTTGAACTGTCAAAAAATACTGGTATTCAGCTGTATCCAGTTTTAATGGAAGCCGGCCCCAACATAGTTGGGAAAAGAAAAGGCAGATTGATAGACTTTACTATCAGTAACAAACCACCAATGACATCAACGCTGTGACCAGACTTGTGAAAAAAAAACAATCGACTTCAAAAAACACTACAAAGTGAAAAATAACTTTAATTTCGGAAGTCGGTGTCGTTGGTTCCGCATTTTCGTTTTTTGACACCGACTTCCGAAATTAAAGTTATTTTTCACTTTGTAGTGTTTTTTTGAAGTCGATTGTTTTTTTTTTTTTTGTAAAAAAGTTTTTATTTTTCACTTTTTAGTTGTATCTACCCCACACAAATTCAATTAACACTAGTGCATTGAAGAATTGAAGACACGACTCGAAGAATCATCAAAATTCCCATAGAAATGCCGGAGATACAGTACATTTATGCATATAACTTCGTACATAAGAACAATTACCTAATGTATTATATACTAAAACCTTCCTGAAAGTATGTAGATCACACTAATGAAAGAATTATCAAAACCGGTTCAGCAGTTTTTGAGATAATCGCGGACATACATACATACACACATACATACATACATACGGGTCGAATACAGAACCTCCTTTTTTAAAGTCGGTTAAAAAAAAAACATAAGTATGTCATATGACTGACACGTTTAAATAGGCTGACCATATGTCTCAACTTTATTGAGTGACACTGGCAGAATAGTCGACATCGACTCAGTTACAAAGAAAAAAAAAAACTTTATTCGAGACAATTCCTATTATATTTCCGCGTTCTTTGCTTTTTTTTTTTGCCAGGATGTGTCTAGCGATCACATGGTAACAGATGTACGGTAAAAAAAAAAACTAAGCATTTGTAATTTATTATTCATGTCACATCGAATTTATACGTTTAAAATGTGACTGTAAAATAATGATGCTGATTAAAAACTCCGCACGTAATTTCAGCGAGTTTTTCTATACAGGGTGTTACGGAGAGGGTATATCAATACAAACGGGTTGAAGAGCGTATCTGGTCTAGAATCTCTGTACAAAATTTCAGCTCAAAAGCAGTAACTTTGAAAATGCTTAATATTTTTTTATTTCGACATCACGGCGCTGCACTGGGGCGCGGCGGCGTGATGTGCGTGTACTAGGCGCACAGACACACTACAGATAATGGATAATGACCCTCGTAGTGCGGTGACACGTTTGTTATGATTTCAATTTAATAAACTATCGAAATAAAAAAATATTAAGCATTTTCAAAGTTACTGCTTTTGAGCTGAAATTTTGTACAGAGACTCTAGACCAGATACACTCTTCAACCCGTTTGTATTGATATACCCTTTCTGTAACACCCTGTATAACATTTCAATAATTACAGCATTTGGAATTGTACAGACGCCAGCATATCAACACAGTGTTATTATTTAGCCACGAGCTCCTCAAGACTATGACCACAGCGTCGATGTCATATTGTGGTTTGTTACTGATAATAAAGTCTTTAACGGTTATTATTATTGTAAACTGTACTTCAAAATAATTGTTCTCTGTTGTTAGTGTTTACGTTTACAGCCTGTCAGTATGAATGCCTAATTGTTGGCATTTGTTTGTGTGCTTCAGTTGAATAACATGATCGTCATCACAGCAGTGGTGGCCCAGTGGTAACGGCCGCGACTTACGAGGTCATAGGTTCGAACCCAGACAGGCGCTTTACTTTGTGTAAATTATTTCATCACCACTGCTCTCAAAACGGTGAAGGAAAACATCGTGCGGAAACCGGCATGTCCTAGAAGCATAGGTATATTCGAAGATATGTGACATCTACCAACTCGTACTAGGCCCGCGTGGTGGATTACGGCCCATTTCCTCTAACCGAGAGGAGGCTTGTGTCCCAGCAGGGGGAACATTACTACTCCTAGTTTCTGAATTGAGAATATGAATTTGAAAACTAGTCATGAGTCAAACTTTACTTTAGCAATTAATTACTTAACACTGCGACTTGCGAAACACTAAACGCCCCCAGACGTAATAACAATAAAACTTCTACTTAATAATTGTGTCTCGTTCAGTCTTTCAATGGGTTAGTGTAAACGTAAGTATTATTGAATTTCGCGGGCTACACATGAATCCATATCTCTGCTGCAGCAAAAAACCAAGTGGCCTACAACATTTGGCGACATCAAGGTGGGGAGCCTCGTCCTGGTCAAGGATAAGGCGCTTCCACCTCTCTGCTGGCTGCCGGGCTGGGTCGCGTCGTGCAGGTGTATTCGGGCTCCGACGGCATCGTGAGGGTCGCCGAGTTGAAGACGAAAAAGGGGACAATTCGGCAGGCTTTTAACAACATCTGCCCGCTACCACTTTTTTGAAGAAAATACAGTCCACTAGTTTGATTGAAGAGCCAAACACATCATCCCCAACATGCTACATGCTACATGCTATTAAAGAAACCATTGATAAGTTCTCAACTTGAAATTTTCAGTTCAAAAACCGGTGTTAGGCTGTCCTCTGTAGGTATAGGTATTACTCGTTTTGGTATTCATTAAGTATCGTAGCTTGGAAAATTTCGTGACTCGGTACATCCAAGAAAAGCAATAAAACCTTATTTTTATGACTAAGTTACACCACGTCTAGTCTTAAGCACGTTTCCATAACACGTAACAATGAATTCATATTGTGAACCAGCGAGTTTTAAATTGAATGTGTCAGATGTAATTTAATATAACGTATTCTTAGTACTTATTAAGACATCTAGAATAAATGAAAATCGTAATCTAGACAAAATATGAGACAAGGACACTAGATCAATTTAGTACCCAGTACATACCAAGGCATTTCTTGAAATTACGATTCAAAAAGCAGATAGTATTGAATTTAATTCAAGTTAAAGTCAATCATTCTTTGATGACCGTGATCCTGATCAGAGGGGGGGCTATTTTCGTCGTTTTAAGAACGTTCAGTCTGATCTCAGTCTCAATCTTTCTAAAATATCAGAAATTTACCAAAATTTTTGACAAGTCGCCGAGATGAGATTTCGACTAGATTTTGATTGATTTTTACTGGTTTTCAGGTTAAATGTCTTGACAAAAATATTATCTTAAATCTAAAAGCATCTTTCTATAATAAAGGCTTTACAAATTAATAATATCTCACGTGATGCACAGCTGTTTAACAGCGACAAGCACAACACAATAGATTCATTAAACGGTCCACTTGTTCCAACACAATCATTGCAAATCTGGCTAAAATCTAAATGCGCCGGCGCACCACTGACGTGTGTGAGCGGCGTTACATTATGGCGAGGTTCACACATTGTTGTGGTGTACTAACATCTATTGTTCCCTGTGAAGAGGATGTGGGCGATTTTGTAGAATTGTTCTGATTCATAGATTAGCTATTTTGATGGAATTATAAGATTAAATTAACAGTCCCATCATTGCTTGGCAACACTAAGGGATCTAGAATCTAGACGAAATCAAACTGGTTGCTAATTTAATTGTAAAATGTTATTCTTTTTTAAATTGATTTACATTCATTACTCACACCCTGACTTATTACTTACAAATTAAAAAAAAATATTAAAATCATTTACTTGTACTATGTTTGTAAATATGTGAGCACCATGTATCTATCAGATAATTAATATATATGTCATCGTTTCGTTTTTAATTCTTTTACCTATTGTGGTATAGTCATTTTATTTTAGGTGCACCGTCCTCACATATTATTATAATTATAATTAATGTACCCATGCAAAATATTGTAAAACATTTTAAAGGAGTAACGGTGGAGTTTCTTGCCCATTCTTCTCCATACGAAAGCTACCTTTTGGAAGGGGCGACTAGAATCAATTCTATTTTAAGGTAATTTTTGACTTTCAAAAGTGCCTTTTATGTGCCTATTTGAAATAAATGCTTTGACTTTGATATTACTTTGTTTCCGCAGAGTTGGAATTCGAGACTTATCTATTGCATGGTTCTTAAATGGCCTTACCAATATTATGTGTGGATTTTAAAAGAGACCTCTCCAGTTTGTTTCGGTCATTCTTCTCAGAGCTTAGTCAGATCAGGGAATCACCGAAATCATCTAGTTTATTTTTGACGTGTTTTTTGAACCAATTTACAAAAATATGCTATATCGTTAATCTTCTGTGGAATTGAGGTAGGCCATCATGTACAGACGCCAGCACATCAAGCTACCCGAAACTGTCAAATTTTCCCAATCAACTTTGAACCTTATGCTTTAGCGATAAATTTGAAAACCTATTAAAGAAATTTGACAGATTGTAGTACTTAACTTGATGTGCTGGCGTATGTACTTATTTAGTAGGAATTCCACCTTCTCCTAATATTTCCAAGACAGTCCACATGGATAGGAAAGAAAGTACTGTTATTAGATAAGTAAATTCGTAGAT
Source organism: Amphipoea lucens (assembly GCA_947508005.1). Lineage (NCBI taxonomy): Eukaryota > Metazoa > Arthropoda > Insecta > Lepidoptera > Noctuidae > Amphipoea > Amphipoea lucens. The sequence continues at coordinate 17,611,099 of OX382374.1, forward strand.
CAGAGATACCTAACTATTCAGTGGCAGAAAATGGTATACATACCTTTTTCTGCCGCTGAATAGTATCATCTCTTTTTTTGTTAGATCTTTGACAGTAGTTAAAGGTAGTCAACCCAAGTCTGACAACCAGGCTTACCAAGGGGTATCGAGTTACCGAGTAACTGGGTTGTGGAGGTCGGATAGGCAGTCGCTCCATAGTCCATGTAAAATACTGGTATTCAGCTGCATCTGGTAAGACTGGAATCCCACCCAACAAAGTTGCGAAAAGGCTAGACAGATGATGAACAGAGATCTAATTGCAAATCTTGTGTCGATTTCTACTCTTTCTAGTTCATAATCCCAGGAATTTTAGTGACATTACTATGGGACTTGCTTGCTGAACAAGAAACAATTCCTTCTCTAGAACAATTCCCAAATTCCACATTTACTAAAGTCCAAAGGTAAACATATTTTAACAATAGGTGCTTGAACCAGGTAATTAAATAAATACACAGTCTCCCAATACCGATTATATTCAAATGATAAGCCTTGAAGTGCTTTGAGCGAATACAGTTTACCAATGATTTATTTGAATACGTATTCTTTACTATGTTCATCGAATTTTAATTCGGCGCCTTGACCGCTGCCAAAATTCCCTTGATGCGGTTGATAAGGGTTATAAATCATGTGAGGGTTTTCCTCATGCGCAGGGCAATGTTTTTGAAGTTTCCATGCAGGTTTGACCATGAAAGAGAATTTATGGTTATATGTCAAGTCATACGGACGTGCAGAAAAGTACCAAAGTGATAAGGAGGTAGGCCTTTGTTTTTACAGTTACTTTTACGCAAGATATTCATAAGAAATTGATAATTTCTAAATTCCTAATCGCAGCAGGCCCAGACTGGGAGACGCTCCGGGCGCGGGCTTGCGGACGGAGAGTAACGGGTAGCTCACCGTCCGATCAGGACCAGGCCCGTGCCGGACGGCGAGTATGAGTTCCACGGGCACCTCAAAGAGATGTCAACATAAAGGAAGGGGCCTGTTAGGGCCGTAGCCTGCCGGGGGTGCGGGACTTTCCGAAAGGGTTACCGCTACCCCGAGCATAAAGGGCTAAGGAAGGAACACGGGTGGGTTTTAGTCAGTAAGAGTCTAACACTCCCTTCCACTCCACCCAGAGCGGGAGGGGTCATTTGTTTCCCATCCACAAAAAAAATAAAAATCAGGCCCACACGGAGATAACGGGGTTAGATGGACTCCTTTAACGAAGATATGGGCCTTGGCAGCTCTGGACAGAGAGAGGTAGAACGAGAGATGGGAGGCCTTTGCCAAGAAAACGTAACTAAAAGGAAACCGTGGTTTTATGAACACTTTCTTAAAACTTTAACAGCCGTGCGATTCTGTAACCGTCTCACCGTGAAAAGTTAGGCGAAGTGAGCGTGGAGTGAGCTATCAGTGTCATCCCACCTGATACTAGGGATTGACCAAGCCTACATTTACAATCATAATCGAGATTTTAATAATAGATTTTATGCTAAGTCTATTGATCATTTTATATATTTTCAAAGCTAGTATTTTAGTGGTCAAAACATTAATATTTCGTGGGGTTTTACAATAAAATAGCAAAACAGAAACTTAGCCAGAAACTCAATGTTGTTTTTTTTTTCTTTTTTTCCTAGACTGACTAGTCAATACAGCCTGAGGCGCGAGCGCGTCACGCAAGTGTTCACTTCACCCGAATCACGACATTAAATGTCGAGAATCGGGTGAAGTGTACACTTCACGCCGCGCTTGCGCGTTAGTCACTGTCATTATCACATAGAAGATTATTTTGATGTGGATTGCGTGAAGTGTTCACTTCACTCGATTCACGACATTTAATGTCGTGAATCGAGTGAAGTGAACACTTCACGCCGCGCTTGCGCGTTGGTCACTGTCATTATCACATTGTAGATTATTTTGATGTGGATTGCGTGAAGTGCTTGCGCGTTAGGCGCTGTCATTAATATTAAATTCAGTTTTTATTTATTTATTTCTATAATTGACGACCATGGTCGTAAGCCTGTTCGTAATCGAGTTCAGAAATTAGTTCCTATTTATTTCAACGCTTTTAGATATTATGTCTAAATCCAACCGTGTTTGTACATTTAAAAAGTCAGTTGTGTGCATTTTGTTTTCAACAATTAACCAGATTTTGTATTAACTAGTTACAGACTACTTATTTAACCTGTAACGCGTGCAAATATAACATTATTGTAGATAGATACTAAATAACTAAGATCCGTATTTTTCATGCACGGTCAAGCGGCGCGCGTCGCCCATGATTGGCGAGTGGCGACGAAACCGTAGCCAATGAGCGACGCGCGCGAAGTGATGTTGCCATGGTTACCGTGGAGTGAAATATGGAACATTCCGAATCGCACTGTAATCGATTACAACGTGCTTACACTTTGACCCCAATTATTCTGTATGGTATAAATTACCTATTATTCCCCGCATAATCTTACCATGCCGTACGGTTGTCAAGAGTGGTATTTTGACAGTTCAAACCGGTTTCGTTAAACTAACATGGCATTTTCGAAATTGTGTTTCCGGCTACAGTCGCCACCTTACCAAAGGATAAGAAATTCGTGGTGTAAAAAAACAAACAAATAAATACTATAATCTAACCGTGAGTAAATAATCAAGTGAAATAGTTTTGACTCTCAGCTGCCATAGTGGTGATTTATCTAAATGGGAACGCAAATTATTTATGTGAGAGTTGTGGGCGATGATGGCCTAATTCGGAATGATCCATATATCACGCAGCGCACTGCGCATGCGTGCATGCGTGTCAAGCGTCGTAGTCACGGTAATGATATCTACAGTATTCTGTCTTCATACAAACGGTCGGAAAGCGAATCATACCTACGCGCCTCGGAGTTCGGTACTCACTCGGTCCACAACAGTCGGAAATGCGCCGTAGTGACGATCGAACGTGTGGTAATTAGTAAGCGGGCGACTACTACTTACTTTTAAAAAAATCGATATGGCAAGTTATAGGCTATAGGCATTCCTTTTCATCCTCCTTGTCCATGTTTCCCAAAAGTATTTTTAGTTAAACTTTTTATCCGAATGCGGATTTTTTATACAATCAAATTTAATAATAAAGCCTTTCGTACATCTCAGTCGAGGCGCAAATATTTTTCCGTCGCAAATTTATAAGTGTGAAATTTTATCATTAAATCGATTAATCAATAAACACAGTAAGGTAGAGGAACCAATCATGGACGGTTTAAGAATGAAAACGGTGTTTAGTAGCATTTATTGCTTCTATTCTTTTGGTATTGGAAGAAAAGGTTATATCCGTATATAAAACATGCTTTTTATAATCGATATATTTGGCACAGGAAGTTCCTCCAAGGTTTACTTTTGAGATATTTAAAAAATGCAAGACCCCTTATCGAGGACCTATTATGAACAGTTAAATTCTTATAATGGACACCCATTCATAAACAGTATCTAGTGTTGAACACCTAGTGTTGAACATTTTATTTATTGTCTTTTCTTGCTTTAGTTTTTCTCGTAATAACTATTTTTCTTTTCTTTCTTTTCAAATAATTTAATGTCTTTGTTTCTTTTGCACGTTTTTCTTTTTCTTCTATCTTTTGTTTCTTTTCGTTTTCTTTTTTTCTACGTAGGCATTCTATGTAGGGGTCACTCGGCAGTTGTTCCTTGATACGGCGTTTTTTAGTTTCCGAGTCTCTGGTTCGGACCAGTACAAGCCTCGTTTAAAAGGTGACGGAACATCACCAATTGGCGTCGTTGTAGATGTGGATAAATTGGAAGTTAAATTTGTTTTAAGCGGTGTACTGGACGTGGTTGTGGCTGCAACCGCGTTGGAATCATCAGCAGTAGGCGGCACACTGAGGGTTTGATGAGTTCTAAGCGGTGGTGCAGACATTGATGATAAATCTGGTGAATAATCTCGTTTGGGTGCCATATTATCCGTGGTAATAAGAAAGTAGCGGTAAAGATTGGAAGTTACTTTATAAATCACCAGTCATGAACACCCAATCTTGGACAGGGCTGTCCATCATTGGGTATGAATGTAATAATTACAAATTATTAAGATAAAAAGACTAGTCTCCCTTTACACAACCAGATAAAAACTAAAAATATGAGAAACACAAAAATCCAATGTTGGACAGTACTGTCCATGATTGGGTAAAGACACATTTAAGTTTCCAGTCATAAACACTTAAAAAAAAACCATACTTATTTGAGAACTGACGATGAAGTTTTGTGCAAACATGCTCCTCAGATTAATGATGAATCATTAAATAAATCAAAAAACATTCACAATATAATGTAAAGTTTTGAAAATGTCAATATAGTAACCCACCTGCGTTACGATTCTTCTAATAAAACGGTTTTTTTTTTAAATTGGTTTCAGTTGCACTCACGTGACCGTAAATAATATCAAAACAATATGGCCGTCAAATGTCAAAATGAAAAAATCTTGTCCGGATACCCATAAAGTTCATAAAAAATGTGGCCATGGTAAAATAAAACTTAGGGTTTGGTTAATTTTAGCATCTGGGTTTGAATATGTCCATTATTGGTACACTGTCCAAGACTGGTTCCTTTACCTTACTTATGTATTTTTATTGAACGCTTCCTTTTTCAATCACAACGAATTTCTTTTTTGTAATAAATATAATAAGTTTACAATATTATATATAATAGGTACACTATAATTATATAATAATTTTAATACACAAAACAGAAAGAAACTCAAGTAGGTAAGTAGATGAAATTAACAAACTGAAGTCGGGCAGCCCTAACGCGTGTTTACGTACCGCGTGGCTGTAGGTATTTATTTCAAGGACAGGGCTGAGTCGTAATACTGTAAAGATATCATTACCGTGTCGTAGTCGTTAGTATCAAGTGAACTTTTTTTTTGCTTTCATGCCATTGACGACCATGTACAACTCGTTTATAGAGAGTAGTATATTCCTTGATGTAGAATGTACATAAGCCTGTACGTATTCGAGTACAGTGACAATAATTAGTTCCTAATTATTTAATGCTGTTAGAGATTTTAATGTCTAATGCCCGGTTTCTGAAGAATTCTTAAACGGAGTTTAAACTTTCAATAGTTGTTGATTCGACATAATTATCTATTTAAGCGAATTCCTTCCCTATGCTCGGTTTTGAGGTTCTCAGATAAACCCTCGATAATAACACTAGTTTACAAAATAAAATAAATTTCATGTCCTTCCAGTGAATTTCATATCGTGTTATTTAGTGATAATAACTAAACGCAAACATATATTTGTTTTATTCTTATGACGTCAAAGAATCAAGTTATGTACACACTTTATTTTAAGCCTACCCACAAGTTGGTTCTGAATTCATTCTAAAATTTTGTTGCATTGTAGTGTTCAGTTGAATAAATATTGTTTTTAAAATGTCAAAAAGGTTGTGTAAAGTACATCCCGACCGATTTTGTTACGTTTGTGGTGAATTTATTATATCTAACAAAGGATATCCCATAACAGAATCTCTGAAAGATTTGAAATTTTTTGAACAAAATTATAAAGGATACTGGGACCAAGCAAGCAAGAAATAAGAGACACAGACACAAATAAATACAATAAAAAAGCTAAGGCAATTCATTTTTATTTTTTTTTTATTATTTCTGTAGGCATATTTTTGTAAATCAAAAATAAATAGTTTGGAAACGTGACGTATTAATTTTTTTTCCTATTTTTTTTTAAACTCAGTACATCTCAAATGATAAGAAAAAACACTTTTTATTTCAAGGACAAAACCCATGTAAACTAGTGTAATTCACTCGACTTTTAAGCTAAATTCTTCCTTAATGACGTGTTCAGAAACACGATATCGAACCAATAATCACTATCGAATGGATAAACTCCGTTTAAAAACCTCAGAAACCGACCATAAATCCAACTGTTTTTGTACATCGAAAAAGTAAATTTAGTCAGCCTACATTTAAGATATAACATAAGAAATTGTGCTAAGCAAGTACCTATTCAGTGATTGGTGTAATGTTCGTATACATAAGTACATAATACGTAAAAGCACATATAGGTTTTTTTTATATCATCTCTAGGTAAATACCATAAATGCCATAAATATTTAGGCATATTATTAATCTAGTGACGATTGCTGTTAGGACACACAAATTGCATTATTCATGTATATGCATGTTTTGGGCTGTCTAATTTTAGTTTTGCTGTATACTGTTTACACACTGTGTCTACGTTTCTCAGCCAACTCTCCTGTCGCAGATCTGCTGAAAGAAATTACTAAGTAAATGATGAAAGCAGTTCCTCTATCTTTATGTAGTTTACTTTATTATGTATTTAGTGTGTACATAAATAAATATATTACATTTTTTAATTTGTATCACATTTAAAAAAATTGCTAATACATTTTTTCTACTGAGTCGGCTGCTTCCTGAGGTGCAACTTCTTAATGCCGGGAACGGAGGGACATTGGATGTGTGTCGGCTGCACCCCCACTGCAAAAAGCTGGAAATAATGGTAATAATTTGTTACTAAGTATTTGATTTATTTAATTCCTACACATCAGCACATCTGCAGCTAATGTATTTACTTTCAATAAGAATAGCGGTATGATTTATTAAGAACAGCGTCTGATCAAATAAAATCAATTGAATGGGCCAATATTATTACTATATATTTAGAGCACAACGAGTTTCTACATTTCTTAATTCCATGCTCCGTGCCTGTCTGTGTCCCAATTTATTTGTTCCCTATTGTGTTTATCAAAAATAGTGTGTTAAATAATGAATACTTGCCTCAGACCGCCACGCATGACACAGCCGGGAGCGATGTGATCAAATCAAATAGAGGCAGTGTTCTTTTATTGTCTTCTGTCCCTTTAATGACTTAGCAACTGCAGGGTCGATAAGGCTCATCTGCTGAAAGGTAGAATATATCAGATTAATAAAATTCACTTGCTTTTGTGTGCCTATACTTTTGTGTTTTTATTTTAAGTTATCCTATGTTGTCCCACAGCTGGGCACGGTCTCCCCCATACTTTTCCAGTTTTCCTTATGTTGTGCCTTCTTCGGCCAATTGGTCAGGAACGTGTCAGTGACGACGCCCGCCTTGTCTTCAGGCAACCTTTGTCATATTGAGTTGTTTCTAATTAAAAACGTGTTACTAGGATACTACATAAACCTTTATTGACTGATAACTACCTATATCTTGTAAAAATATACCACTATAATTGTAAAATCATAAGGTTTTCTTGAAGTACTTACGTAAAATTTTGTTTGACCAAAAAAAAAGGTTTATCGATTGATTGTGATGTTATTTCGTGCAAATATTATCTACAAGGACGTATAATATGTTATAAACGAATATTCATCCACTTAACGTCGATTTTACACAAAAACTATTAAAATAAACAACGTAGCATCACAAAATCATAACAAAACAGCACGCACTGCAGCTGCCATTAAGAATCGTAAAGTCTATTTTTAACTTTTTTTTTCCAATATTGCCAACCCATATTTTTCGTTTTGAATCATTTAGTCGATTAGTTTATCTACCGGACCATAGACTCAAACTGTTGCACAGGATATAAGACCTTAATTTACTGTAATAATAGAGGTTGAAGCCGCGTGAATCGGGTGTCACCGATCGGTGACCGTGGGGCCTGACGGGTGCGCGCCGGTCGTCACCGATCGGTGACCACGTAAATCTAGCGGTTTGTAATGTAATGATGCAAGCATTTTATTTTTCAACACTTGTTTAAAAAAAAACGCCATAAGACATTAAAATAATTACCCTCTTTCAGCCTATAAAGCTCAGAAAGCTGTTTAAATTTTCAATTATTTTAGTACCAAGCCCCATACATCTATTGAACGTCTCTTTTATCAAAAAATTTTTGACAACACTGTTGGTTCTTTGTTTGAATTTAGTACTTAGGTCAGTGGGTCGTCATACTTTGAATTTTAAGTATTCTGTGATTAAAGTTTGTCAGTGACTTTTCTATTTATCGATAGAAAAAAATGACTAACTAATATTCATCATCTGTGGTGAACATGTGCTGTCTACTGCTGTCTATGGGGCTTTCCGATACAAAATAAACTTTTTGTCTGCAGTTTCAAAATAAATAATTGTAAATAAACAAATGAAAGTTTTATCTTAGTACCTACTTTGAATTAGTTTTTCAGTGACAATGGCTAGCACGATATTATAATGGTGAATGTGATAGTAATATGACATAATGTTGGCATGTACCTATTGGTGAAAGTTTTTCTAATTTAAAAATGAATTCCTCTACCTAGGTACTCCACAGTTCCTGTGTTACTGTTCATAATTAGGTATATGAATTAGATGATCAGTCAGGTGGTTAGCTATGCAAGGACGAGTGGTGGTCTGTCAGGTATGCCAAAATAGTACCGACTTGATGATAATAATATGTAACTAATGTAAAAGACGTAGGCATGTCACAGACGTGTGTCAATCAGTAACAAAGGTTGCCTGAAGACAAGGCGGGCGTCGTCACTGACACGTTCCTGACCAATTGGCCGAAGAAGGCACAACATAAGGAAAACTGGAAAAGTATGGGGGAGACCGTGCCCAGCTGTGGGACAACATAGGATAACTTAAAATAAAAACACAAAAGTATAGGCACACAAAAGCAAGTGAATTTTATTAATCTGATATATTCTACCTTTCAGCAGATGAGCCTTATCGATCCTGCAGTTGCTAAGTCATTAAAGGGACAGAAGACAATAAAAGAACACTGCCTCTATTTGATTTGATCACATCGCTCCCGGCTGTGTCATGCGTGGCGGTCTGAGGCAAGTATTCATTATTTAACACACTATTTTTGATAAACACAATAGGGAACAAATAAATTGGGACACAGACAGGCACGGAGCATGGAATTAAGAAATGTAGAAACTCGTTGTGCTCTAAATATATAGTAATAATATTGGCCCATTCAATTGATTTTATTTGATCAGACGCTGTTCTTAATAAATCATACCGCTATTCTTATTGAAAGTAAATACATTAGCTGCAGATGTGCTGATGTGTAGGAATTAAATAAATCAAATACTTAGTAACAAATTATTACCATTATTTCCAGCTTTTTGCAGTGGGGGTGCAGCCGACACACATCCAATGTCCCTCCGTTCCCGGCATTAAGAAGTTGCATCTCAGGAAGCAGCCGACTCAGTAGAAAAAATGTATTAGCAATTTTTTTTAATGTGATACTAATTAAAAAATGTAATATATTTATTTATATACACAGTAAATACATAATAAAGTAAACTACATAAAGATAGAGGAACTGCTTTCATCATTTACTTCGTAATTTCTTTCAGCAGATCTGCGACAGGAGAGTTGGCTGAGAAACGTAGACACAGTGTGTAAACAGTATACAGCAAAACTAAAATTAGACAGCCCAAAACATGCGTATACATGAATAATGCAATTTGTGTGTCCTAACAGCAATCGTCACTAGATTAATAATATAACTAAATATTTATGGTATAAGGTTTGTATATTGTACGTGTAGTTTATCTAGAGATGATATAAAAAAAAACCTATATGTGCTTTTACGTATTATGTACTTATGAAAACGAACATTACACCAATCACTGAATACTTGCTTAGCACGATTTCTTATATTATATTGTCTGAAATGTAGGCTGACTAAATTGACTTTTTCGATGTACAAAAACAGTTGGATTTAGACAATAAAATCTCTAACAGCATTAAATAATTAGGAACTAATTATTGTCACTGTACTCGAATACGTACAGGCTTATGTACATTCTACACCAAGGAATATACTACTCTCTATAAACGAGTTGTACATGGTCGTCAATGGCATGAAAGCAAAAAAAAAGTTCACTTGATACTATACTAACGACTACGACGACACGCATGCGCAGTGCGCTGCGTGAAATATGGATCATTCCGAATTAGGCCATCATCGCCCACAACTCTCACATAAATAATTTGCGTTCCCATTTAGATAAATCACCACTATGGCAGCTGAGAGTCAAAACTATTTCACTTGATTATTTATTCACGGTTAGATTATAGTATTTATTTGTTTGTTTTTTTACACCACGAATTTCTTATCCTTTGGTAAGGTGGCGACTGTAGCCGGAAGCACAATTTCGAAAATGCCACGTTAGTTTAACGAAACCGGTTTGAACTGTCAAAATACCACTCTTGACAACCGTACGGCATGGTAAGATTATGCGGGGAATAATAGGTAATTTATACCATACAGAATAATTGGGGTCAAAGTGTAAGCACGTTGTAATCGATTACAGTGCGATTCGGAATGTTCCATATTTCACTCCACGGTAACCATGGCAACATCACTTCGCGCGCGTCGCTCATTGGCTACGGTTTCGTCGCCACTCGCCAATCATGGGCGACGCGCGCCGCTTGACCGGTTAAGGTGAATGTGACATGGCAGACCGCGAAATTTAAATTTTCTTACGTTTTTTGCAATTTGCAGATCAGTGTCAGGTTGTATCTTGATCAAAATGTGATTTGCGACTATAATAGACATGTATTTACAGAATCATAGTCATTAGAATCATTAATATATCTCCTTATGTTAGATTTCTACCATAAACACTTTTCCATATGAGATTTGTTCTTAACGATAGAAATCTAACTTAAAAAGATGTATTAATGATTGTAATTATTATTATTATTTTTGTGGTGTACAATAAAGTATATATAAATAAATAATAATAATATTAATGTTTTGACCACTAAAATACTAGCTTTGAAATTATATAAAATGATCAATAGAATTAGCATAAAATCTATTATTAAAATCTCGATTATGATTGTAAATGTTTGCTTGGTCAATCCCTAGCATCAGTGGGATGACACTGACAGCTCACTTCACGCAAGTTTTCACGGTGAGATTTTTACAGAATCGACCGGCTGTTATGAACACTTACCCCTTTGTTATTGTTGTCCTGAGGCAGCGCCTTCATGAGGAAGTTCCGTTCAGTCTCCGATATCCGAGGGTGCTGGCCTGGCGTGTCGTACACCACCGCGAACCATGCCACCGACCACATCACGCCGATTATACCTGTGAGGGTATACAGGGTTAGAAATGTTAGAATGTCTTATGGAATAGTCTAGACCAGCGGTCGGCAAGCCGTGGCCCACAAGTGTTTTGTAATGAAAGCAAACATTTCACAAATAGCGAGTCAAATACAGCCTCAAAAATCATATTTAATTTTATCTTGACTCTCATGAATGATCGATCTCATTTAATTTGTTTATTTTTGTCATTTTTCCTAATCCTAATTATAACGAAAATTATGTAAGTAAATATTATGGTTGTTTTTTTTTTTTGCATTTTAAGATAATCGATATACTTAGGTACACAAAATTATGAACAAGTGCGGCCCGCCTTCATTTAATTTTGCCACTATGTGGCCCGTGCCTGCTAAAAGGTTGTCGACCGCTGGTCTAGACTCTAGACTAGTATATTCAACTCGAATTAATTTACTGAATCATAGGTCATGGGCATACAACAAGACATTTTTGAAGTGAAAACTTCTTTAGCGGCGTTGAACACTTTTTGTAATGGGTAAAAAATGTTAAACTCGCGTCAGGACATGCGTCAGGACACGTGACCGTCAGGAGAGATTTCCCCCCCCCCCCTCTTTCTACGGCGGCGCCAACCGAAGTGAACCAAGTTTAGTGACACACGACAATGGATGGATGGATGGATTGCATGGAGTGGAAGTGGAAGTGGAAGTGGAAGCGGAAGTGGAAGTCGAAGTCAAAGTCAAAGTCAAAGTCGAAGTCGAAGTCGAAGTCGAAGTCGGAGCCGAAGTCGAAGTCGGAGTCGAAGTCAAAGTCGAAGTCGAAGTCGAAGTCGAAGTCGAAGTCGGAGCCGAAGTCGAAGTCGGAGTCGAAGTCGAAGTCAAAGTCGAAGTCGAAGTCGGAGCCGAAGTCGAAGTCGGAGTCGAAGTCGAAGTCGAAGTCAAAGTCGAAGTCGAAGTCAAAGTCAAAGTCGAAGTCGAAGTCAAAGTCGAAGTCGAAGTCGAAGTCAAAGTCGGAGTCGAAGTCGAAGTCGGAGACGAAGTCAAAGTCGAAGTCGAAGTCGAAGTCAAAGTCAAAGTCGAAGTCAAAGTCGAAGTCAAAGTCGAAGTCGAAGTCAAAGTCGGAGTCGAAGTCGAAGTCGGAGTCGAAGTCAAAAGTCAAAGTCAAAGTCGAAGTCGAAGTCAAAGTCGAAGTCGAAGTCAAAGTCGAAGTCGAAGTCGAAGTCAAAGTCGAAGTCGAAGTCAAAGTCAAAGTCAAAGTCGTAGTCAAAGTCAAAGTCGAAGTCGAAGTCGAAGTAAAAGTCGAAGTCGAAGTCGAAGTCGAAGTCAAAGTCGGAGCCGAAGTCGGTCGAAGTCGAAGTCGAAGTCGATGTCAAAGTCAAAGTCGAAGTCGAAGTGGAAGTGGACGTGGACACACTGCTGTGTATTCGTAACATTCGTGTATATAAAGTGTTTAAAATATGGAAATTGAACAAAGTGCATCTATTAATGAAAAAAGGGACGCAGAAATAGTGAAAAAAAATGAGTTATATTAATTCAATTAATAATTGATTTATTTCAACGTTAATATTCAAGTTTTCACTTCTGCCGGCACTCCCGGAGTGCAACCCGTCTTTTTTTTTTTTTATACTGAGGTATTAGGTATGGATTCTTTGCTTTAGGTACGCTAACGTCAACTTAGATGGTCCTTTCCTGGCAAGTCACAATCAATTACGTTAGATTTGCCACAGTACGTCATCCTCGATACTTGAATGTGTAGGTACTGAATATAAACCAGCAGCAAAGGGAGAAGGCAAAGATGTAGCAACAATAGTTTTGAAACAAACGTTTTAGGAGTTACATTTGCATCTTATGGAGCAAGGCCCACCACAATCTTAGGCAAAAATGTCTGACTATTTCAAAACGGCTGGTTGACACTTCCCGTGACCCAAAGGCTGGCTTTTACCTTGGCCAAAGGCATTTGCATTGCCATACAACGTGGTAATGCCGCCAGTCTCTTGGGTACATTACCAGTCGACAGCGATGAGGATGAATTTTTCGACGCTATATTTTAGTTTTTGTATAGTTTTAGTTAAGTTAGGTTTTAATTTTGCTATTTTTGTTAATTAAGGATGTATTAAAATTAATATATTAGGTACAAAATAAATTTTAAACTGAGTTACACTATTTCAAGACAAACCATTTAAGTATTTGCTTGGATATACAAGACTAGAGGCGATATAACAAAAGTGCTTTAAATCCATATCCTCTTAACCAGTGCTCAAATATGCCTATCTATGCTCAATGCCCACTTTCAAATCACAACAAAAATGCAATATAATGTCCAATTCGATATCACCAGAAGCTTTCCCCAACTACCTTTCAATATCGTAACGACGGCGTAGATATACAAAACGGGTCCACTTTATTAGGAGTGCGGGAAAGCTCCGATATTATCAATGATATACAGTATACTGATATTGGATCCTTTATTAGGTACTCATGTTAATGTGCCTATAAAACTCGTGTTGTGGTAGCTGATTTGAATTTAAACGCACTTGCAAGAACAGCAGGTCTATTCTGTAAAAATCTCCCACTAAAAACATAGGTGAAGTGACCTTGGAGTGATCTGTCAATAGAAGAAGAAAATATGTTTATTTGCGGTAAACATGACGCAGAAATGGGAACACAAAAAATTACAAGTTAGGGCATGCGTCACATCCACGCAATACGGCCGTCGATCAGCGAAACGCTAAGACCCTATGCCAGACAAAGCCCCAGCGCTGGTTTTCAGCGACAGCCAGCGTTACCATGTCAATCTCAAGCATCGGGTCAATCGGGTAGAATGATACCTCTCTTCATGCTCACCTCACCTAAGTTTTCACGGTGAGACTTTTACAGAATATATCGGCTTCAGAATTTCGCTTTAAGTACTAAAATCATCGTTCGAAGTACGGTACGGAAAAAGGAGGGTTACTTTTTATTTCGAAGCTCTTTTAGAATTTTCTTGTAAAAAATGTCCCCCATATCACATGACATCAATTAATAAACATGTATGGTTCTAGGTTTCCTCAAGATCTCGATTTTTAGCACCACTTTTAGCGCCCCTATAAAGGCTAAGTGCTACTCTCTCTATACATGTATGGGGACAGTTTGTTTGCGATTTTTCTAGTTTTCAGTTGATACAGAAGTCTTAATCCTTATACGAAACTGCATCGACCGGCATCATATAAATAAAACGAGTGTCCAGTTAGCAATTATTCAAAAAATTAAGGTCTTCTCCTAAGACCGTTTTCGTCCCATCTCAAAAATTCATCCTATAGGTATAAGACTACCCATAAGGCCGTATTCAGTGCTGTCCTGACGATCAGTGCGTACACACGCACTGACCGTCAGTCGGCTTATTGCATTCAGTGCTCCACTGACCACCGTACGGACTATAGCATAGCGCGTCAGTTACCTGACGTACGCATTACCGACGCGCTCAACTGACCGTCTCTGTCAGCATTGCGTATGCGGACGCGGTCAGTGCTGCTCTGAATGCACGCATGGTTTCTATGGCGATAGCTACGGCAGACCGACGTCAGTCCTGACCGTCAGGAGAGCACTGAATACTGCCTAAAACTTGTAGATAATAGGTATGGTTGCAATACATTACCAGTGAAGTAGAAAGCCGACTCCCATCCGAAGTGGGCGATCAGGAAGCCGCAGATCGGCATCGTCATTGCTGCACCCAAGGATGACGCTGCAAGAGAAATACTCAGATTATGATGGGAATGTGAATCTCTTGCGGGACGGATTCGCAGATTAGTCCCCTCATCCCCTGTCTTAAAACCGAACGCCCAAGGAGAACTTATTAGGTATATTTATCATTTAAAACAAATAGGCTATAGAAGTTATAGAACTACAGTGATAAGATCTTTTGGCGCTCGAATGACGTTGAGTGCTGTTGGTGAACATTTTAAAATTGTTTTGCTGAAATATATAAAAAAAAAAAACAAGATGGATGGCGGAGTTAGTTCCGATTTTCGGCACGCGTCAAAAGTTCCTTGGACAACTTTGAGACTAGTGCATAAAGGGTATTATTTTTCATTTCATAATCTCAAAAGCCATTCGCAGTCCTTGCATTTAATAGGTTTGTTGACAGTCTATTCATACGGGGCCTGCCACGGCCTGTGTAGGTCAAACAAGCTATTTGGTATACAGGCAAAAATATTCATCTTTCCACTACACAGCCAATATTTAGTTTTATTTTGTGCGTTATAACTTTTTCAGCTTATGGCATCCTTAATTAAATAGAGTAGTATAAATGAATTAACTAACTCAGGACATCATTGTTTAAAAGTAGTTGCAAGTTAGCTGCCTGTATACCAAATAGCTTGTTCGACCGTACGACTATTCACATCGACCTAAATCGATAAACACAAGCTCGTTTACACAGGAGTGTGAATTTCCTATACTTTAATCTAAGTACGCCATGAGGACAATTAGATAAAGTGCAACTAGCTTATATTACATTACAAATTGTTGAAATAGGCCATAACACGGATTATTTGTTCCTTTGATACAATAATGGGATTACTGTGTTAAGTGTAGTGTCGTAACTACGCTAAGAAGGGGGATTATCGGTGTGTTTTATAACATGCGGTTAAGCTACATAAGTGCACTGAAACACAATAAAACATTAACTTTATTAGCAAAAATTAACCAAAGATTTTAATCGTTAGATTTGTCACCACCGTACTATGTGCTCATACACACGAGCGATACGCGTCAACGGCATAGGCAACTGCAGCCGCCAACGTGTGTCTACGCCTGCCGTCGATGCGACTGCCATTGGCAACATGCCGCTCGAGTATAATTTGAGCACCGTACTCAAACTCAAATACACGAGTGGCACGTTGTCGTTGGTAGCCGCAGACGCGTCGACAGGTTTTGACGGCATGGCTGCCTGCCTCTGCCGTTGACGAGTGTCGCTAGTGCACGAGCTCGTGTTCGAGAAGAGTGAACTCATACAATGATAATAGCTTTTCTATGCATTCGACATTGTGTGTATCAGAACTCAGAGCTAGGTGTCAAAATGAAACAGAAACGCGGCCATCTTTTGACGCGGCATGGCGAGTCTACGATTAAAATCTTTGGTTGAGTCAATGTTAATTGTTGCCAATAAAGTTAATGTTTTATTGACGTGCACTAAAGCAGCTTATCCTTCGATGTAAAGAATGTTAACACTCTCGTAAAAGCGTTTATAGCCCTCGTGTAAGGCGTCGAATCAGCCATTGAGAGTTGGTTTCCCACGCAATGCTCTATCAGGAATTCACTAATATATGGATGTTTTAATTGGAGAGGTTACAAAATAATACGTTATGCAACAGTGCAACTATAATCATATGAGTTTGTATTATTTTTAGAAAGCTAATGGTTTTTGATGTGAGGTTGCTAAATATCGATTCCAAATTCAAATTACATTTTTTTTTTCACATAAACCTACATGGGCACTTATGAAACGTCAGAAGCTACGTTGATCGTTTCCGAGTAATCTAAATGTGCAGTTTTATAATATGTCTAGCGTGACGATATTATTATGAACTTCCACGTCCTCGTACAGACAAGCTACAACAATCCGTCTAATTTCTTTACAAGATTTTCAACTTTATCGCTAAAGCATGAGGTTCAAAGTTGATTGGGAAAATTTGACAGTTTCGGGTAGCTTGATGTGATGTGCTGGCGTCTGTACATTATAATATCGCACTGCTAACACAAGACTGTATCAACTAGTTTCCTGTTAACGATTGTAAAAAGTGAACACTGTTTTAAAATTAGTGATAACATTAAGGGATTTCTTTAATTATGAGTAATTTCAGAGATTGCAGGTTATCAAGTATGAAGAATGAGTTATCTCGAATTTGTCTTTTTTTGAGTTGATACAGTCTTGTGTAAGCAGTGCCGGTGCGATGTATACAGGGTGTTACGGAACGGGCATATCAATACAAACGGGTTGAAGAGTGTATCTGGTCTAGAATCTCTGTACAAAATTTCAGCTCAAAAGCAGTAACTTTGAAAATGCTTAATATTTTTTTATTTCGATAGTTTATTAAATTGAAATCATAACAAACGTGTCACCGCACTACGAGGGTCATTATCCATTATCTGTAGTGTGTCTGTGCGCCTAGTACACGCACATCACGCCGCCGCGCGCCAGTGCAGCGCCGTGATGTCGAAATAAAAAAATATTAAGCATTTTCAAAGTTAATGCTTTTAAACTGAAATTTTGTACAGAGATTCTAGACCAAATACACTCTTCAAACCGTTTGTATTGATATATCCTTTCCGTAACACCCTGTGGAAAGACGTACACGTTGTAACATTATTGTGGACGGAAATTGGAAAGCGTCTTCGTATATTCCATACATTTTAATTCCGTGTTATCGTGATACCGTGGACGACCACGTATTATATCGTCACGTTAGAAAACATAAAAGCGCTCATTACCTCCAACCATATTTTCTTATAAACACTATTAAATTTTCAGTCAGTAAGTCTAAAGAGACCAGCAGTCATTCACCTAAATCTCTCCACAGCTATTTAAAGTAGATTGAGCAATAGACAAATTGTAACAAAAAAAAAAAATTATTGCGTTTCTTAATCATGAACTTGGCAATGGTCCCGAGTAGGTCACGCCGCGTTGCCAACCACGCCCCTTGATGTATATGACGTATAGATATCTTTTACTATACGTCCAGCGGGTCTCTGCTGTAGTGTGCGGCCATAAGCGAGGTACAAAATAAATTACATAGCCAAGCTACATAATGACATACCTAAACTTGCTAACAGTTCTCACTTTAGGGCTGAGAACAGAGGAGTCACTGTGTTGTTACTTGTAAGATGAGGCGTAGGTTGATGGTATAGACGCCAGCACATCAACCTACTACAATCTGTCAAATTTCTTTAATAGATTTTCAACTTTATCACTATAGAATAAGTTTCAAAGTTGATTGGGAAAATGTGACAGTTTCGGGTAGGTTGATGTGCTGGCGTCTGTACATGCGTAGATCAATTAAGGCGCAGATATACGACTTCTAATGATTTTAAATTCAACATCACGTCTAATCGACCGGACTGATTTCTTTGAAAAAAATAAATGTTATACTAGACCATTTGCTTCGTAATTTGATATGTGAATATTTGCAATTATATTTTTTTAACATAGTGTAATTAATTTGTAAAGTAATGTCTACCGCGGACATAAAAACGACAATCACGCAAACACTATCGGGTGTATTTTCATAAAACTTTCACCATCTAAAAGACAATTTAATTCCCCGAATTTTAATATACGGTTTTTATTTGTTTGGTGTTTGAGAGTTTTTGTAAATAGATAATTGCTTCATATTTGCAATAAATTACCACGGTTATGTCATCGCGCTTCTCTTTCTTTTCTATGCAGTCCGACAGTGACCGCGCTTTAGGTCGTGTAGTCGCCTTAACAGCATTTCTGTGCCTTTAATGTTATGTAATGTTAAGCCAATAATAGCTAACGGTACTGCCATTACTCGTACATGTTAGTTTTGGCAACTAATATATTTTGGTGAAGGACAATCTCTCTGTGCAATTATTTATTTACGGCATAAAAACTACTTAATATGCATAACTAGCAGCGCCCCGCGGTTTCACCCGCATAAGATTCTATCACGTGGGAATATCGGGATAAAAACTGTCCTAAGTCCTTTCCCGGGACTATCTCTATTCCCATCTAAATCTGTTCAGCGGTTTAAGCGTGAAGAGGTAACAGACAGACAGACACACTTTCGAAACGACAGTAGGTAGGTACCTACAAAAGTACTTTGTAGCTTTATTAATAACACCTAAGTGTTTACTTATAATAACATAACTCTGTTATTGAATCAATATTCCTTATAATAAATTAATGTATGACAGTAAAATTTTCCTTGCTCGTCGCTTCGTAGGAAAGTTTCATGCGCTTATGAGGTCAACGCATCATGACGTATCTCTTGGTCTAGTTTAAACTGTTGCTAACTGAAATTCCCTTTTATTTACCTACTTTATATTAAGAGGAGTACATGACCTAAAGCGCGGTCACTGTCGGACTGCATAGAAAAGAAAGAGAAGCGCGATGACACAACGCCGGTAATTTATTGCAAAATATGAAACATTTATGTTCATATAAGTAACTCTTCAAAATGTAAGGAACAACTGATTTTTTTTCCGCGATTTCAGGTTTGGTCCCATAGTAAAAGTTGTTCATAATGATGAGTACAATGACCTCTTAAGAGGTTGTTGGTGTTTTTGCAATAACCTTGTATAAGTAATACTTACCTAATAGATAAAAATATTTTTAGGAAAAAACTTTTGCAGATAGTAGATATAATAAAGAGAGGCCGTTGTTGGTACTTATGTCAAAACATATCTATGGTTAAAAACATAGAAATCGTTGTTTTGCTAATCGTTGTTTATATTTTCAATAACTTAATTGATTCAAAACGATAACAAATTATTCTAATAATCCCCTATCTGAACCGACAATTAAAATGAAATATTTTCCAATGGCAACACTGCAAACTGGTTTAATATCGAAAGTTCAAGGTGTAAGGTGTTATAAAACATATAATTATTCACAAAGGCTGCAGTTTTCCTCCAAAATGCCTAGACCCACTTGATTAAGGACGCGTCGAAGGGCGATGTGTCGTGACTAGAGTAAAAAAAATCCGAGTCGGACCAGTACACGAAGGGTTCCGTATCATCATCTGCCTAGCCTTTTCCCAACTATGTTGGGGTCGGCTTCCAGTCTAACCGGATGCAGCTGAGTACCAGTATTTTACACGGAGCGACTGCCTATCTGACTTCCACAAGCCAGTTACTGGGTAATACGAAACCTCTTGGTATGACTGGTTGTCAGACTTACGGGCTTCTGACGACCCGTAACGACTGTCAAAGATCCACGAATGACAGCTGGGACCAACGGCTTAACGTGCTTTCCGAGACACGGAGGGGTCTTGGTATGTAAAGATGGCCATCCATCCACATACCAACCGCGGCAAGCGTAGCTTAACCTGATCGATCGACCCGTGCGGCAGTTATTATTATTTTTTATTATTTGTTGTTATGATCGCCTATACGGTTTAAAAGTTACAGCCCTCCGACGGACACACGGACAGCGGAGCCTTAGTAATATGGTTCCGTTGGCACTCTGGGTACGGAACCCTAAAAATAATTAAGACCTGATATAACCGCAAAGGTTATTGATAAATGAGGTAATCCACCGCAAATCTGAAATCGGATTCGTGGAAGTACTTGGGTCGGTTTTTCGAAAAGGTGTAAGTAGGTATAGGTACCTAGATGGCCATTGGGTTTGCCGCAAATAAATCTGAAATCGGATTCTGTAAATATTTTGGTCGGTGTTTTTTAGGGTTCCGTACCTCGAAAGGAACAATCGGAACCCTTTAGGATCACTTTGTTGTCCGTCCGTCAGTCCGTCTGTCTGTCAAGACCCTTTTTTTCAAGAACGCGTGGAGATATCAAGCTGGAATTTATATCAAATACTCAGGTCTACTGTCCCTTGGAGCTGTAAAAAAATCAAACTTCTAAGCCAAAGCAATCAAAAGATACAGCCGTTTATGCCGCAAATTTTCGACACTCGCAAGGGAATCAAAACCTACAACGATACAAGACTTCCCGTGAACTAAGAATCTTGAAATTTGGTACGAAGCAACGTCTTATAGCACAGATAAAGAAAAAATTGAGAAAACCGTAAATTTTTAGTTACATCATATAATAAAAATATTTTTAATTTCTATTCATTCGTAGTAGTAAGCAATATACCTAAATGTTTATGTGTGTGCAAACGTGGCCACTTTAGTGACTTATTTTTGTTCCTAATCATTATTCTAGTGTTATTACTGATCGAAGTTGTCAGTAGATAGTCTAGACTAGATAGCCAGTGAGTTTGACGTCAATACAGTGACAACAAAAACTTGTTTTTTAAGTACCTACGAGAATACCTAAGTCACTGTTTGTTACCTGTCTGAAATAATTAACTGAGTAGCAACAACAATTGCATAAATGCATAATTTGTGTACATACTATAATTTTATTCATTATACCGTTTAAGTACCTACCTAATTACTATTTCTTGCATAATAGAATAATATCGTTCGATACTAACATTGTAATCAAAATAATCAAACTTCTAGAACAGGGATCTTCAATTAGTTTTATGAAGGTCCGTTTATAAAACAATATGACTCTCGCGGTCCGTTTGGTAGACGATTACTCGATTACGAAACCAAGTTTTAAAATATCAATTAAAAACGAAAACAAACATTTGTAATAATACATACAGATATTATATGTATAATTAATGAACAAAGTAAGTAATAATAATTACTTTTAAGTGTTTTTACGTTAAATTATCTGTCTTGAAGTCTGGATTAAAGTTGGTGAAAGCTAAATATTTTTTTCAATATTTTACAGTTACAAATTATATTGCGGGCGTCGCCAGATGACCGCGGTCTGCCATTTGGTAACTCCTGTTCTAAAACTTTTAGAGATAACATCAACCAAATTCTTATCTAGCCCTATCTTATCTTATTTAAACAGTCACATCAAAATCACTACTACTAATGCTAACGCGTAAACGTGAACTTTAAAACCAGCAAGTAAACTTCACATTTTACCACTGCAAAAATAAGCAAAAAAATTTTTTTTTGCAAAATGACCTCTAACTTGCAAGAATAAGGTCCACATAAACTACATTTCCACCTAGCTGAACTCTTGACCTGGTATTTACGAACAATGCTCGTAGTGGACCGATTCCATTTCATTCATTAATCAGTTAGTAACAGCAACAAAAGGGGCACCATAGTTTTCGAATTCTTTGGGACTTTTTTTTTAAAGTGACAACTTCTTTATGCGCGCTTTGCGCTCTTTCTGAGCAGTGAACGAAACCCGCTCGGGTTGGTGACGCAGAATCGGGTATAAATATGGTACTCGACTCCAGTCAGTCGGTTTTTTTTTTTACTAAACGCGTACGTCAAAATTGCCAATATGCGCCTATTTGTTCTAGAAGCATCGGAATAGTTACTTCACGTTTTTTTGCATGAATGACAGCCGAATTTGTGTCAATCAAAAATTGACACTTGCAAAGCGTGTCACGTTTAATTTCACTTTTCGTTTTACAGTTACGCACTAGGCTTTTGGTTGGTACAGTTAGAAGAAGTAATGTGACCATGTTTAATTGTAACTCGGACAAGCCATTTTTATGTTTGTGCATTTTTTTTTATGTTTTGTTTTTATGCATCGGTTCGGATGAAACATCATGTCTCACTTTTATAGTTGCTAGAGATAATATAAAAACGCGATAGTAAAAAATATACGGTCAATCATTTGTAATTAATAACAGTAAGTACGCATAAGTTACTTCCCGACCTCTGGCCTTAGACATTCCAGTACAAACCTCGACATAAATGCAAAACTTACTTTTGATTGCATTAACGCCCGCCATTCATACGTAATAGCAATCGCTAATAATCAGTAAAAAGAAGCTCTTGTCGAATCGAGTAAACAAGAGATAAAGTTTTATTGCGAACTGACAATTATTTGATTTATATTTGTTATTATGATACGAGCACGACCCATATTTTAGAAGAGGTAGATGTTTGTTAGGTACGATGTAAAGTCTATTGACTTGAAGACAGTGAGTTGGTTTCGCCATTTCATCTTAGGGAGAAGCTTGAGAAAAAAAAAAGATGTGCATCTCTTTTGTTTCCGAGCATTTAATCAGTAAGTACCTCCTATTTGTCTTTTCAAACTCAAACTCGAAGAATTTATTCCAATTAGGTAAGTACGTAAACCATTTGCTGTCACTTTTGAATTGTGAACTAGTCGGAAAATCAGTAACAAATATTCTGTATTTAAGTAATGCGATAGTTTACAGCTAAGGAAAAACATAAAAAGAAACATTTCCTCTAAAGTAATAATGTTGACGATAAACAGTTTATTGTTTTTATTATTACTATGGCGTACCTATGTTCCGTGTGAATATTTTATTTATACTTACAGCTAACACAAGGAAATGCATTACCTACATGTTTTGAAACCAAGGTTGCAGTAACCATGAATTAGTAAGCAGATAAATGTAATTGCGCTTTTGATCGGAATCTAAGTCACGCTGGAGTAATTTCAGTATTTCTGCAAAACATAAATATAATTCTAAAGCAGAACAAAGCTATTTATCATAATTCCCACATTACAATTTTAAAGACAAAATCTGCAATCTGAGTACACATCTGCTCGGAACTAATGTGGGTACATTACATCACAGGACAATGTCATCTTAATTGCATTCGAGAATAGACTCCGCCGCACATTCCTAACCTTGCCTACCATCATAGTCGCCATAACCACCACGTGACCACACGTCCCGTACTAAAATAATACTAAGCCGCGCTTCTCGGAACTGGTTAACTGCAGCATGGCAACGGTTGCGCAAGGTTAAATCGCGCGGTCAACTTATAACAACCAATCACAGGGCGCCAATGCTGTGACGTCAGCAACCACGCCTGCGCGCGCCTCCGCCGCCATATTGTCGCTTTCAAATACACGCATCACTGCAAAATGTTTGTGCGGTGACACGGGGCGATAACAATTGGAGTCTTCTTTATATGTACGTTATATTTGTGATATCGATATCTGGCAAACGTCAGATGACGGAGTGAAACGGGGGCCGGTCAAGGCAGGCTGTAATATAGATTTATGGCGCCCTCTTTGAACTCCAGAACCTCGAGAACGTCACCCGCCAGTATTGTTTGTATCATTTATTGCAACAAACGATAATGTGTCATATTCACGAGACTATTATTCAAGCAAGACATTTAGTACAAACCAATTATAGCTTCTTAGAACTCCCACTTCAATTTACATTTCAATTGTATAATTATTTTAAGAACACTTACCCATCATATTGGACATGAATTTTGATCTGTCCATTGGTGGGATCCATTTGGATGCCATTGGGAGGATCGCTGGCCATGTCGCTCCGAGGAGGAATCCTAGTAAGACTCTACAAGCTACGACCCACCCGAAGCCGATGGCTGCGGAGCCAGGAGTGAGGAGGGTAAGGATACTGGCTAGCAGAGTACTGTAGCCGAACACCCGCCTGGTGACGAAACAAAAACATTCATTAGATAGTTGCTGAAGATAAAAAATTAAAAATCAGCTCGATAAGGTAATTTTCAAAAACAAATGAACAAGCAAATTCGTTTAAAGCTGAAACATGAAGACTCGACAATAAATCCAATTCAGTATAAATCAAAATCATCATCCATTAAAAACTGCGTGTCGATATGACAGGCAATTCAATACGAGGCATGTCATCCGCCGCCCGTATCGACGCGACGTCTCAAAAACTGACACGCGAATATTTCACGAATGATCACACAACCAACGCTCAGTTACACGATAACGTTCATAAATCGTGGCGCAAGCCCGCATATGCTGCGAGAATGTTCCGCGTGAATCATTTCCCGACATCTCATTTTTTAAGGCATTGTATGCCATCAGTAATTCGCTGACTTCTCAAATTTTTACACTGATTCTGTACGTGTTTCTGTGACAAATAAATCTATTTTCTTCGTTCTCTCTTTTTCTTTCTTTACATAATACACAGTGTTGGGACTCAGGCCTCTTCTCTGTGAGAGGAGAGTAAAGTGGAGGCCGATATCCACCACGTGGGCCCGAAGTCACTGAATTGACTGAATCTTCAAGGCAATTTTCAGCGTTGAAAGTTTCTCGACTCGTAAACAAAACCACGTTGGGATAACGACTTCAATCAAAATAAAACAGCCCAAAAACTTGATAAACTTGATTTCAGCGTCCTCAATATAGTGTTATTCACACAATTAGTCACTAACCGGTTCCGAAAGCCTGTTAAAGTCCACGAGCGCCGGCGCACCGGCAAATTAATTCAATAAGTATTATTTTTAATTGCATTAACTATCGATAATAAGAGTCGCTATTTTTATTTGTCCCGATTGGAATCGCAAATCGCGTTACGGTTGCTATCGTGACGCGATTTTTTGAGAGCATTAATAGGTAGGAACATATCGATTGCTCGCACTGCTACCGATAAGTTTTTAATTCTACTGGACGTAATAAAGCGAGTCATACATTGTTATGAAATCATAGCTGTCAAAATAATTGTTAGTAATATAATGGCACCGTGGCCAACTGTTCTATTATTATGAGTGATTATCATAGTTCAAATCGATGGCAAGGACTAAAAGTTTCAGGCCAATCAGCTTCGTTGACTCTTCCCGACCCTTTAATTATCAGCGTCTAGAAAGTTCGACGCTAAATTATTCGGACAAACAAATTACCAGACACGTAAATTTAAAATGAAATAACGCCTGTACGCTTGATTGTATCGCGAAAAATACTAACGTCGAACTTAAATTATTGAGCAAAATAAAATGTCGGAACCGGTCCCGATAAATGAGAACTGCATGGTCACTAATATCTCAAATTCGAAATGCAAAAGTGAATGACGATAACTTTTGTGCGGCAGCATTCGGTTGCTGCCCTCTGCAATGAAAGACTTTTTTTTTTAATTTACCGTCTCACCAATGTGCATTAGTGATGCCAACAATGAATGACATAGTATTGAAAAAAAAAATGTTGTTTAGCATTCAGGGGCCAAGTTTTTGTAGGGAACTGACACAATAGCAGCTATTATTTGCAAATTGGTCGGCATTCCGCCGGAGATGAGCCTGGGATTGGCTGGGACGATGCAGTTATAATAAATTATAATTCACTCTGGAATATGGACGCTCGCCTCGTATGAAAAACGTGTCTTTCTCACGAGACCGTTATTTTTAGGACTAGACGAAATAAAATCGTGAGTAATCGTGACAACAGCGCATAAGAGAGTTTTTAGTATTTTTTTATTCATTCAAACACGTCTGCGAGTTCTACGACTATCTGAAATAGACTCGTATGAAAATGATTGAGTATTATACTATAGGTAATATTATTACTATGAAATAATGCCCATTAACAGCTGACATACGTAGTACAAGTATACAGGGTGTCCCGGGAAGTATGGATCAAATCGAATAGGGGCATGGGCAAGGTCATTTCCAAACTTTTTAACCCTGAGAATGTCGGTGAATTTTTTTACGGTTTAAAAGTTATGACCAACTTTTTTTTTTCAAACACTTCGCATAGTGCTCAAAGAAAATAATCATAAAAAATACCATCTAAAAAGTTAAATTGATAGCCCTGATAGTTTTTTTTTTTTCAATAATTCTGTGGCTGACATTCATTCATTGTTCTTTGCCTATCTTCAGCCGACAATCATCACGATTATATCCTGATTTGTCGACACCAAACATGGTAAAGGTACTTTTAAAAAACTTGGCCTACTTATTGCGAAAAACCTGTTCACCATTGCATTTGTAAGGAAACTAAGATAACATGTTATTTGAGGACTTCGTGGAAATCGATCCGTGAGGTTAAGCAACATGTACGGTCAACAAAAGGGATAAGTATGCATGTGCAGGATCCTCGGATATAGTTGAAGTTTAGTAAGAAACCGATGGATGTTGTCGACTGAAATTTAATTTGATAAAAGAGCTGTTCGTTTTCTATTAATAAAATTAAATTTTATTCGAGATTACTAAACTTCAACTATATCCGACGATCCTGCATACTTATCTCTTTTGTTGACTGTAAGTTATCGATACGTCCAAATCCGGTGGGGCCTAGAAGAGCAGTTGAAGCTATTGGGATGACGTATGACTACATTCGGTCGACAGAAGACCTTACAAGCAAGCCCAAAACTCTGGCTGTAGAAGCCAGCTTACAGGTAAAATTTTGATTAAAAAAAACTGGCATGTTCTAAAATTGTTGAAGCACAAGGCTTGCAAAATGGATGGTGGTTCTTACCTAGCGCCAATGATTTCTGCTAGTCTGCCGCCTGGCAGTTCTGTGAGCACATACCCCCAGAAGAAGCAACCCAGCAGGTGGTTCTTCTGTTTTGTGTCCCAGTGGTAACGAGTTTGCTCGATATGCTCTGGGTGCTGCAAGAGAAAAACCTATATTTGAGATTTCGTAGTGAACTTTACTTCCTATAAGACTGCTGCATAGCTATTCACAAACACTCGATGCGCTTCCGTATCGTATCGAACATTAATCATTGTTATCGTAGGAGTCTTCTAAACGTAGTTCACAAGACCAAAACCCGCAAATTTTGTCAGTTTAAATCAAATAGACGCCCGCTATTCTTCCAACAACTATTCTGTTGAGGGCAAGTCAAATCAGGTTATCGAAATGTCAGGTTTTCGATACGATAGCCTGTCGTATGGTTGTGAATCAGGGCTCTGGTGGACTGATGCATGAAGAAAATTCTATTCTTAAACAATGATCGACTAATTGTTTTAAACATCATCATGATCCAGTTCCTATAAATAAGTACGATTCTATTGTTCCAACATGTGGTAAAAAACAAAGGAAGTGACTATCAGTTTTGCGGTAATACGGGAATAACCCGGGCTTTGAACCACAGCGTATTGATTTGGTTTCTATTAAGTTTTTACTTTACAACCAATGAGTTTGACTTTGAACCAACAATATTAGAAGAAAAAATACATAATTGAATCAAGAAACCCAAGATATCAGAAGTCAAATTATTGTCTGGGAAATCACTGAATCGGAGATAATCGATCTCAAGAAGTTGAAAACACCAATTATTTACTTAAAACATAATTGTTTTAATAACATTCTTAGTTCTTACTGCATCTACAGACTTCTCACGAACACCGTATTTACGAAAACATCCAAGATTTGTTCAACAATTCTAGAAAGTTGGACTGATACGTTTCCTTATTCTCTCAGGTCTTAAGGGGCAACCTGGCGATGTCTATTTCAATGATTCCAAGGTAATAAATATTGAAGAAAGCAGTAAATTTTACCTCAGTGACGTTGTGGGGGCCGTGGGTGATGTTCATGGCAGCAGTGAGGTTGTCATTGTCATCGTAAATCATCTCCACAATTGCGATCGTGAGGTTCACTCGGAGGGCGTAGTTCAACATGAAGCCGAGGAGGACCATGATGTTCAGCACTTGGACGCATGTTAGACAACCTGGGACAAAAAAAAAATTAACAAGTGATTTTTGAATACTAATGATGTTAACTTCTTTTTCTTTCATCTAATAGGTTAGATAACTAAGATAAAACTATTAAGCGGTATTAAAGTTTTTTGACAAAACTCTTTGCGGTTCACACATTTTTGTGCCGTGCATGCGTTATTCGCGACTTTTTCAGTTATCAAGGCCACGGTCAATATTGAAAGATAGATAATTATTCATGTAAATTGTATGTAATGTATCGTTACTGTCTACGTAAATGACAAATATTTTAAACTAACTTTCGTCCCGCCTTAGATTTTTTCCGTGAATTTTTCCCATGTTTTAATAGTTATTCTGCTATTCGAGGCGGAGACAAATCCAACATATCAAAGATCATAAAAATCGGTTCTGCCGTTCTTGAGCTATAAATGGTGTAACCAACCCGACTTTGTTTTATTTATACAGGGTGAAATTGAACACATGCGACAAATCGAAATGGGAGATTGTACTCGTCATTATGAACAACTTTTACTATGGGACCAAACCTGAAATCGCGAAAAAAAAATCAGCTGTTCCCTACATTTTGGCGAGTTATGTGAACATAAATGTAGGGAACAGCTGATTTTTTTTTCGCGATTTCAGATTTGGTCCCATAGTAAAAGTTGTTCATAATGACGAGTACAATCTCCCATTTCGATTTGTCGCATGTGTTCAATTTCACCCTGTATATAGATTTGAAAGCAGTTACCATCAGACTAGATCACAGAATAGGTACGAGAAAAAATTTATCGCCCATTCCATGGATAAGCGAAGGTGAATCTGGTGAAGGAATTATTAATATTATTGCCATAAAGTATGCTACTCGCCATATTAATGATTCAGTACATTCGTTACTCAGTGATAATTACTAATTGGTGTAAATAACATTATTTACTGTTTCGTTCTTGTAAATGCGGGCGTGTTAAATTATGACCGACATTTTACTTCATGGAAAAATAACGTAAACTGCCATCTTGTTTTAAACAAATAACTATATTACCAGCCTAGTATTGTACCACTTCAGGGCAAAAGCCTCTTCTCATACGCAGAAGGTACCGCAGGAGTGGGTTGGCGATTTCAGACTTATATTAACTACTAGCTGTGCCCCGCGGTTTCACCCGCGATAAAACTATTATAGTCCTTGTTTATTGATTTCCTTTACAAATCTCCACCCCCCTTTTTACAGCCGTAAGGGATAATTTCGGGGATAAAAACTAGTTTTATATCCTTCCGCCCAACTTAAACTGACTCCATACCCATCTAAATCGGTTCAGCGGTTATTGATTCCCCATACAAACTTCCACCCCCCTTTTCATCCCCTTAAAGGATGATTTCTGGGATAAAAACTATCCTATGTCCTTTCCCGGGATGCAATCTATCTCTCTGCCAAATCACACTATCACATCACACTAATATTATAAAGGCGAAAGTTTGTGAGTGTGTGTGTGTGTTTATATGTTTGTTACTTCTTCACGCCTAAACCACTGAACCGATTTAGATGAAATTTGGCATAGAGATAGTTTGAGTCCCGGAAAAGGACATAGGATAGTTTTTATCCCGATATTCCCACGGGATCGACATTTACGCGGGTGAAACCGCGGGGCGCAGCTAGTATAAATATAAATTTAATTCAGTGTAAGTACTTAAATATTCACTGAATTCTATTATCCAAATGAATCATATCTATGAGATAAAAGATCTAGGCTGTTAATGCCAGATTACCTTCATTAACATTGTGTATAATACTTAGTCGTTATCACAGTTACATGAATCATGGTGAATAACGTTGCCCAGTTAGTTTAAATCATCGACTACCTACATACAAGCCAAGTAACTACCTAAAGTACTTTAATTTACGGGAAAAACATTTTATGATACTCGTACGTTTACATTTTATAATATTAAATATGATAAAACAATATATCCTTCAACACAAGCTATAAAAATGTCAGGACTTGTCCTAAACAAAACGTAATTTATGGCCACAGCGACTAGTAAGTAAAACGTATTTAAATTCAATAAACTTGTTTTGTTATTAAATAGACAGCCTTTTGTTAAAGATTGCAGTGAAAATATTATATGCCCGACACATATTTTGCAACAAATTTTGATTTAAGTGTCCGTGGAGTTTCTATAAAGTTTTCTAGCTGAAGCCGTATGTATTCTCATAATACGGCTTCAGCTAGAAAACTTTCATGATTTCAGTCCGGGTCATGCCATCATGATTTCAGTCCGAAAAAGGGATGGTGCATCGGTCTTGTATAGCTCCGTCTCCCTCTCGAACAAGAATCACGATGGTATTAAAATTTCACAATACGGCACTTGGCAAGTAATTATTTTTATCATGCTATTGTTCTGACATTAGCTCGTGTTCACACAAAATATCGCAAAAACTATTTACGTAATTATATTTAATTATTTATGTACCCACAGTAAAATACATAATAATATTATATTAAATATTATTATATTTTTACGGGCAGTTTTCACAACACAAAGATAAATAAAACACGAATAATTTTTTTCACACGGTATTGAAATCAAATCGAATCAAAATACGTTGTTTTCATAATAGCAGAAAGTACTATGTCCGGTTTAATTCAAACAAATTAACGTCGAAACTGATTGTTAGCAATATTATTATTGAGTACATGAAGTATGAAATTATGAATATGATCGCTGTGGGAATTTCTATTTTTAGTCTTTATACACTGTTAGCTTTGGTGAATCACGTTAATAAATGTAACAATAGATCGTCAAGTTACAAAACATTTATGGGAGCAACGGTATACCTACATAGTGTAGGACTGGGTAGCTGCAATAGATATAATTCCTATGGTTGTTGCTAAGGTTTTAGAAAAGTTTGAGATAAATTTTTGTGATCGTCTAATTATCTACTAATACATAGTACATACTATACAGGCTGCCAGAACATCGAGTCATCGACACCCAAACTTTAACCATGAATACAGCACATGACTCTAAGCCACGAAAAATTTCAACGCAGGATTTAAAATCATGTAAGTACTGAATCCATGGTAACCCGTTGCGCGTCGAAGTCCCTTCCACCCTGTATTCCTTGTGGTATACCCACTCGTGTGCAAGCAACTAAGCAATAAAAAGTGCGCAAAACCGTGACTCTACTAATCCGAGAGCCATTCAGCAAATACCTATACAAAGCCCTATCATGTCTCAGCTCTGATCTTAGCCACCAAGAATAGAGAAGATAATCAAATATTATAATGGGCTGACCGCGTAGTAAGGATTTTAACACACCTTAAATTCTAAACAACTGGTACAACACACGTTTTTCTAGCATGACAATTGGAAATAACTTTACGTTCGCAAACCAACCAGCTGTAACGTGATCTCCCCATTAATCTGCCATTGACATCGTCTGCCTAGTCTTTTCCCAAATAGTTGGATGCAGCTGAATACCAGTATTTTACACGGAGCGACTGCCTATCTGACCTCCACAGCGATACCACTTGGTAAGACTGGTTTTCAGACTTTTGGGTTACTGACTACGCGTAGCGACTGTTAAAGATTTACGAATGGCTCCGTATACACCATAGGTTCTCAATGTGGGCGGTTGAGACTTCCAGGGGATAGTAGAAGACCCAGAGAAAATGATATTATATCCTATCTTACGACTATATTATATTACACGTTCAAATATAAAATATGGTGGCAACAGCTGTTTCAGATTCGCAACTTATGGTAAGAAAAAAATGGGCTCTAGAAAAAAAAAACTCACAAGTGGGCCGGTGGGCAAAATAAGGTTAAGAACCTACTATACACCGTTAGTCGGTAATCTAAATACCGAAATAGGTGTAGACTGTAGAGTCAAGGTTGATGCATCTAACCAACCCAGTTGTGGACCGGTCTAGGCATTACCATATATTATGAATATTGTTCACATTACGCAAGTCCATATGACGAATTTTAATATCTGATACAAGGACGATATATCGGGTCTTTTATAATCTGTGGATTTGTTTTAGTTTTTTAAGGGTTTAATTGTACCGGTAATTGGTTGGGAAGGATGGCAGGATATTTATTACTCAGCATGCATAAGCCAAAATTAATTGCATTTTTTGCAGTACAAGCAATGATGATTGGCAAAACCCAAGGATGCCCCGAGGCGAATTTTAGGAATTTTAATTACACCAACGTCATTTCCGACGTACGATTTGTTTTGCAGATCTCTGAAACTGAGAAGATGAGAGCCTGTCTCGTTAGTCTTGTGGCCGTAAGCGTTACTGCTGAGCATTGAGGTCCTGGGACTCCTGCACCCTAATTGCGTAACACACTATCAATTGGAATCAGAATCATTTCGAAGCCAATTGCTAATCCATTGCTTCATAAGTTCGAAAAATTTGTCTGCTCAACACGTAAATAACGCAATGAATGTTGTTGAACTGTCAAAATGAAACCGATTCCGATTGATAAAGTGTTACGCAATTGCCCCGCTGGGTTCAATTCCTGGGTCGGGCAAACTGTTATTGGGTTTTTCTATGTAAAATTCGCCGGTAGCATAGCAGCCCATAGTATGGATTTGTGCCCGGTTGGTGGCAATAGGCTCGCCCCCTATTATATGGGACATAAACATAACTGGCGAAATGTTAGTCCCTTGGACCTACTAAGTATAGGTATACCTTTGCCTAACCGTGTGTGAAATAAGGCGTGTCTTTATGTTATGAAACTGAGAACTATGAAGTAAATAACACATCTATTTTCATACAAATTGCAAAAATAAACACATACGCAATGCGACGCAAGCTCACGTTTTCATGGTTCACGTGTTTGACCATCCTACGAGACAGCAATTATCATGACGCCGACACTCTGAAATGCTAGCGAAAAAACTTGGCAACCCACGCTGTAAAAGACATGTGCGCGTGAAACTAAAATAACTGCCAATTAAATGTTAGAAAGCTTTTATACCAACGATGGAGAATAGAAATGGGATAATAAAAGTTGTAACAGAAAAAATCCTTGGACTTTTCTATGAAAAGCATGGTCACCACATTTTGAGATGACAGCTGTATCGTTTACGTCAGTTGTGACGGCCAAATATTGAAGTTCGATAACAAATCATCATCATTCTTCTACGGCCGTATCCCAATTTATTTGGGGTAGGCGCAACATCTTTTTCTTCCATACTTCTGCATTAATCGTCATCTCGGTAGTCACCCCCTTTCTACCCATAATTATCATCATTCACAGTCCATCCATCGTTTTTTTGGTCTTCGAAATCAAGTTATTATTTTTTTGGCAAGACTTTATTCTTGATCTGGAATTTTGAAGTGTAAACTTCTTTAGCGGCGTTGCACACTTTTTGTAATGGGTAAAAAATGTGAAACTCGCGTCAGGGCATCGCGTCAGGACACGTGACCGTCAGGAGAGATTTCCCCCCCCCCCCCTCGCTTTCTACGGCGGCGCCAACCGAAGTGAACCAAGTGAGACACGATAATGGATGGATGGACGGTGATGGGGATGGTGATGGGGATGTGGATGGGAA
This sequence comes from Amphipoea lucens, assembly GCA_947508005.1. Classification (NCBI taxonomy): domain Eukaryota; kingdom Metazoa; phylum Arthropoda; class Insecta; order Lepidoptera; family Noctuidae; genus Amphipoea; species Amphipoea lucens. The sequence goes on from OX382374.1 coordinate 17,644,847, forward strand.
TGGGGATGGGATGGGGATGGTGATGGTGGTGGTGGTGATGGTGGTGGTGGTGGTGGTCGTGGTGGTGGTGGTGCTGGTGGTGGTGGTGATGGTGGTGGTGGTGGTGCTGGTGGTGGTGGTGGTGTTGGTGGTGGTGGTGGATTTTCCCTTTTTATATACTTGTACATATTATTATTTTAAGATTGTTAGCTTTAATTTATTTCAACGTTAATATTCAAGTTTTCACTTCTGCCGGCACTCCCGGAGTGCAACCCGTCTTTTTTGTTTGATAAACTTGTCGCGTGCTCTACGAGAGCAACTTTCATAACATTGATACTTTTGAAAACATCGAGAGAGTTTAATCATTTGCCGCTGAATACCAGTATTTTACATGGAGCGACTGCCTATCTGATCTCTACAACCCAGTTACTGGGTAAAACGATACCCCTTGGTAAGACTGGTTGTTAGACTTTCGGGCTTCTGACTACCCGTAACGACTGTCAAAGGTCCACGAATGACAGCCGGGACCAACGGCTTAACATCAAGAGAGTTTATCGAATATTAATATTGATTAACTGCCCCGTCAGTCTTGTGTTCGCTAGAATTTGAGTGTGTGGGTTCCTGGGTTCAAATCCCAGGTCGGGCAAAGTGTTATTGAGTTTTTCCATTAGGAATTTCTCAGTAGCAGCCCGGAGTTTGGAAGTTGGTGGTGTGATACCCTCGTGTCTCGGAAAGCACGTAAAGCCGTTGCTCCTGCGCCTGATGTCTCCCCGGTCGTGTGCATTGTCGTCCCGTCGTAGTATGAAGGGAAAGGAACAATGAGTGCATCTGTGTTTTCACACTTTGTGCACTATAATATCCTGCGTATCTGGCTAATCTCCGTTGAGATTGGTTACCATGGCCGAAATCGGTCGGGAGGATTACTATTGATTGATGATAAGTAGCTTTGTATGCTGTGCACGTATCATTACTTTCATACTCCTATAAGACCAAGGTCGAGATTCAATATCTTACTTTCACTAATTCGCAATAAGCCCTTCCAAATGCGTACCTCTTGATCATACACTAAATGGTTTCGACATACCTAGTTTATAAAATCTGGCTTGCCAAATGTAGGTTTAGGCATGGTTCAGGCGCCGGCGCCAATGCCTAATAGGGATAACAAAAAAAACTGCTAGTATGCCTTACTAAGCTTTGTATTATTGCTAGCTAGTACCCGCTACTTCGCTGGTATTCAAACTTCGATTCCTTCTTTGTTCTAAGGAGACATCATCATCTTCCTTCCCTTGTACTATGTTACTTTGGGTCGGCGCAACAAGTTTTTTCTTCCATTCTCCCTTGTCAGCCGTCATTATCATTCACAATCTATCCATCTTTTGTTTTTACTACTAATTGTTGACAGGTCTACACTGTCGTTCCATACCTATTAACAATATAATTTGAAAACATTCTAAAAGCCAATTAATCCAATTATTTTAAAAAGAGTAACCTTGGAGTTTCTTGTCGGCTTTTCTCCATGAGAAACGACCAATTCGAACCGTATAAGTACCCATGTTGGGGATGAACTTGAGATATAATGTTGCGAGTTCTATCTAAGGCATACATTTGTTTCGTTTCTGTTTACAGTGGTTTAGGCTGTACGTAGTCTGTCAGTCGGTCAATCAGTCGCGGAAATGTTTTGTACACAAAGGACATAGTATAACCTTCATGTATCCATATTTTGATAACAAAAGTTTGCGGCTCGCACTGGACTCAATATTATTGCCTTGCCTACATTTAGTTACATACACAAACTATCCATACTTATTTATACTAATAAACTTAATATTATGAAAGATTCTTTAAGTATTCATAATATTATGAGTATATAAAGAGTTACTTTTTGTTACCTTTTGACGCCTAAACCACTGAACAGAGTGCCTAGTGTGTTTGTTTTACGTTAACGCGATCGCCACGTTTATGACGTTCGGCGCTCCGATTGGCCCGCTCCAAGCTCTTAACCAATCACAGAGCCAAACGCGGTAAACGTTTCGATCGCGTTTGCGTAAAAACAACTCGCACCCCGCGCATTGATTGTTATTAAATTTGACAGATAGGTAGCCTGGAACCTGGAGAACATATAATTATATGCTACTTTTCATCCTAGGTATTTATACTAAACGAGGATGAAATACAAAATACACGCAGACGGAGTAGCCAACAACAGCTAATAGTAAATCCTTCAGGCTATTTAATACAATAAACTAAAAAATCGACTTAAAATCGTTGCGTCCGCGCAGCTAGTAAATGGACTGATTTTATAAGCACGTGTTATTCTATTATGCACGTATGCTAATTTTGGCATTCAGTCCACCTGCTGGATCATGACCCTGGCTAGCCGGAGCCAGCGTAAACCTGGCCACTTAATCGCGACGATCGAACGTTGACGCGCATGCACATTTTCAAGAAATCGATGCAGGTAAATGGTAAATAAATACTAGGTAAGATAAGAAAATACTCAAGTGATTTTCGCTATTAGTAGGTAAATCCCTGTAGAAATGCTTTAGTCAAATTAATGTGGTATTCGGGTGATTTATTTTTGTTTCCCGAATTTGTCCCGAAAAAAAAAATGAAAATTGGTTACCCTATTTTTAAATAATTGTTTTCTCAGCGTCTTTAATTGTGAAAAAAACACTGCAGAACTAGTTTTTAATTATTTAAATATAATATACTTTATTTAAGTGGAATGAAGAGTACCTACTATAACTAACGTCATACAGAAACTCGCCATGTCATGAGCTAATTTACAAATTAGAACAGACTAGACAATTACTACGTTACTATGCGGTTTAAAAAAGTGCGATAATTAGACGTTTTAACGTCATTTTGACGATATCATGACATGTGACGTCACAATCATAGTGATGTAACGTATCGCGAGTGTGGAGCGGTGACATTACCGGTTATTAAGCTATCATTTACCGTTACAACCGAGCTATTACAAAGCTATTATTGTAATTACGTAGTTCCGTTTATTATTTCTGAATCGAAATTGTATGTCATTGTTTAGTTAATGCAGTGTCAATGCACTTTAAAATGATATACGAGTACTTACCGAAAACTGTGCCAGTGGCACGATTACCAGTTACGTTTTTAAATTAAAAATATTACTATGTACTTGTTGAAATTTTTTGTGAAACAAAAATAACCGGTTTTGTATGTCGCTGTCATATTGTCAAATCTAGGGTACCGAAATGTTGGGTCAATACAATACCGGTAATAAACCGGTAAGCAGTATGTAAATAGTATGTAAATCCGTTACAACTGTTATTAAAATAATCTGGAGCTTTATCTTTGAATAACGTGTTGTTGATTTTACTTTTTTTTTCGTTAGACTGTACTGTCCCATTGCTGGGCAAAGGCCAAAGTTTAAATTAGACAAAGGAAATTAAATTTGATTGAAAATTCACGTTTTTTTTCACACGGGGTGGCAGACCCCATCGAGGCGCGCACCTGTGACCATGGACTCAGTAAGTAGTCAACAAAAGAGATATCTATGCAGGATCAGCGGATATAGTTGAAGTTTAGTAAGAAACCGATGGAAGTTCTCGAATATAATTTCATTTTATTAATAGAAAAACAAAAAGCTCATGTAGCAAATTAAATTTCAGTCGACAACATCCATCGGTTTCTTACTAAACTTCAACTATATGCGACGAGCCTGCATACATATCTCTTTCGTTGACAGTACATGATTCTGAAGCCCCGAATAAAAAAAATTCGTCGGTTATTTAAATTCCATACATTTTTAACCGAATTACACTTTTCTATAAAAAAATAATAATAATAAAAACTTTTTAATTCAGACTTTTAAATCCATAGAATGTTAGTAAGCAGGTACAGTAAAACTTATGAAATTAGTGGTAGTATTAAAAAGAAAAAACAGTACTTAAGTATTTTTTTAAATTTTTTTTTTAGTCGCTCCACACACTGCACCGCGCTCTGCCGCGGTGAGCAGATAACGCGCCCCCGCGCGTGATTGTGTGGAGCGCCTTAACCTCTCGTCTGTCGGAACGTAGATCTACGCGAGACACAATGGCTTTTTAATTGTGTCTGTAATTACGACATTCAATGGGTTAATCTGCGAAAAATGTCTATGATAGGTTCTAGAATCATATGCTGAAATCATGTTTACAGTTTGTGCATCGATTTCCCTGTAACCCTGTATAAATAGACGATAGACTTGAAAAAATGTCATGTACAGACGCCAACACATCAAGCTACTACAATCTGTCAAATTTCTTTAATAGATTTTCAACTTTATCGCTAGAGCATAAGGTTCAAAGTTGATTGGAAAAATTTGACAGTTTCGGATAGCTTGATGTGCTGGCGTCTGTACCATTTTCACACCCTGTGTGATGTAACCTATATTCCTCAATTAACAATTATTATCAAACAACAACTAAATTATCATAAAAACCAGTCTCAGTTATGGCTTAAACGAAAAGTTGACAGCTCAGTTATTTCTTTGATGAGACAACAGAACCTTTTCTGTGCCAATTTGGCAATTTCCCTTTATCTGTTATTATCACCAACCATAAAAGGAAATGGTATGTCATTTTATTAAAAATACAAGATGTTTTTAGGGTTCCTTAGCCAAATGAATGGCAGAGCCAGTCCATATCGGGCCTGCGGACGGCGCGTACGTGTTCCACGCGCGCCTTGCCGTCAGCAAAAAGGAAGGGGCCTGCCAGGGCCGAAGCCTGCCGGGGGTGCGGGATTGTCCGAAAGGGTTACCGCTACCCCGGAACATAAAGGGCTAAGGAAGGAACACGGATGGGTTTTAGTCAGTAAGAGTCTGACACTCCCTTCCGCTCCACCCAGAGCGGGAGGGGTCATTTGATGATTTCCCATCCATAAAAAAAAGGGTCAGACCATCTATTTATACTAGTAGTTATACAATATAACAGATACTTCGTTTTCGCTTAGCGTTGCTTCCGACTTTTTTTTTTTTTGCTCGGTTCCTATTGGTTCTAGCTCGATGTTAAATAGCCTATAGCCTTCCTTAAGAAATAGGCTATCAAATGCAAAAATATTCTTTCAAATCGGACTAGTAGTCCCAGTATCTATCAGTAGCGCGTTCAAACAAACAAACAAAAAAATCTCTTTTGCTTTATTATTACATATGGATGATGAATTTGATGAGACAGGACACTCAAACAAAAATCTTCGAGGACATTTTTGCGAAAAAACCTTATTTTCGTTAAATGTTATCGAAAGATTATTAAATGAAAACAAAAGAAGTGTGCCACGGTCGATACGCGAAATAAAAGCTATATGACATTTCCGAAAATAACACTGCACCCACGCAAGTGTCGTAAAATTTGTTGCAGACTTGTGTAAATTGTCAATGGAACGTCTACTAGACTCGCGGATTGGTTGAATGACGATTTTCTGCGTTGTAAAACTACATGTATTTGAAAAAACCGGCCAAGTGCGAGTCGGACTCGCCCATGAAGGGTTCCGTAGCAGCAAGTAACATAATATAAAAGTTCTTGTAGTTCGTTGTAACTTTGTGAAAGGTAAATTGCGGTTTTCGATTTATGACGTATTAAAAAAAAACTAATTACTAGATCTCGTTCAAACCAATTTTCGGTGGAAGTTTACATGGTAATGTACATTATATATATTTTTTTTTATTTTATCATTCTCTTATTTTAGAAGTTAGAGGGGGGGGGGGACACACATTTTGCCACTTTGGAAGTGTCTCTCGCGCAAACTATTCAGTTCAGAAAACAATAATGATATTAGAAACCTCAATATCTTTTTGAAGACCTATGCATAGATACCCCACACGTACAGGTTTGATGAAAAAAAATTTTTGGAGTTTCAGTTGTAAGTATGGGGAACCCCAAAATTTATTGTTTTTTTTCTATTTTTGTGTGAAAATCTTACTGCGGTTCACAGAATACATCTACTTACCAAGTTTCAACAGTATAGTTCTTATAGTTTCGGAAAAAAGTGGCTGTGACATACGGACGGACGGACAGACAGACATGACGAATCCATAAGGGTTCCGTTTTTTGCCATTTGGCTACGGAACCCTAAAAAAAGGCAAGGTGGGTTCTAGTCTAGACAAGACTGTCGTGCAGTAATGAATAGTAATGATAATACTCATCTTTACTATCTATGCCTTATCTTTATAATATTTCTCCGTGGCTCGGAAAGCTTTGATAGTCGTTACGGGTCGTCAGAAGCCCGAAAGTCTGGCAACTAGTCTTACCAAGGGGTATCGTATTACCCAGTAACTGGGTTGTGGAGTTCAGATGGCAGTCGCTCCATGTAAAATACTGGTATTCAGCTCTTTCCGGTTAGACTGGAAGCCGACCCCAACCTAGTTGGGAAAAGGCTAGGCAGATGATGATTTGTACTAATTTATAAAGAGGTAAAGTTTGCGAGTTTGTATGTAGGGTTAATCCCCGGAACTACTGGTCCGATGCCGCAAATTCTTTCATTAATGGAAAGCTACAGTATTGCCGAGTGTCATCCATACTAATATTATAAATTCGAAAGTAACTCTGTCTATCTGTCTGTATGTATGTCTGTCTGTATGTTACCTTTTCACGCCTAAACCCATAGAAATGTAAAAAACAGGAGAAGTGGCAAGGGGGCGTGTCTGTGTCCACGCGTCATGAGCAACATGCGCTTGTACTAGGCGAATGGCCGTCTCCGCGAACTAGTGCGCTTTTGACTGTGATCGTGATAAAATATAAAAATGCCGAGTTGTTCAGTGGTTTCCTGTAAAAAACGAAGTCAAAATAAAAACCTCGTATCTCGTGGAATCATTTACCATATATAAGTAAAAGTATTTTACTGTATTTGTCTTTAAAATCATGAAAAACAACAAAGCGTAAAATATTTCTTGCTTTTACTACGTTATTTTTGTTTTCAAATATCGCAGCGGCTATACTATTTTTGCAGCAAATACATTGCTTCTTAACCACTAGCCACTCAGTATGTCGTAAGTGAAAAGCAAGCAATGTAAAAATTACAAAACGATACTTTATTTTCGCCGAGCGTCGCATAGTACAGCCGCTGTGTCTTGCGGCGAGATAGTGATGTGGTTATGAATGTCCACTAACGTAGGCTATCGACAACAACGTTGAATGCTCAACGAATATATTGCTATTATAGTTAATTTTTCAATTTGTCAACCATTTTAACCCGGTTTATAGAAGACCTGAAAATATGACGTTTAAATGGTTGGAAGGCCCTTGAGAAAATGCAAAATAATGTTAATTTTTTTTTATTAACTGCAATTACTTTTCTTACACATTTTATTGATTTATAATATAATAATATGTTCTGAACATATCGTTTTTTATTTATTTTATTTTCATGACCCTTTATTTTTCTTAGTACAATAATGATTTAAAGAATCGATAACTTTCCGATTTAGTCAATCACTAGCGTATATGTAAAATAAATGGCTTTTGCACAGCACAACGATAGCGATAGATGTTTTTGTGTGAGTGAGTTGTACGGTGCATCGTAAAATGCACGCTGTATGTGATGATTTAAGGTTTATAATTGATTGTGTAGTACGTTCTGATTTATGAATTGCAAGAGTGTGCGCGACTTTGTATCTATTGCTTTTACTAAACTACATCTGTAGTAGTGGCGCGGCGGTGGGGCAAACCTAGCGACATCGGGTTCTTATACATTTTCAACTACGGCGCATATCTCCTTCTTTCATATATCTATGCCTAAACCACTGAACCGATTTAGATGAAATTTGGTATAGAGATGGGTTGAGTCCCGGGAAAGGACATAGGATAGTTTTTATCCCGTTTTTCCTCGGGGTCGAAACTTATGCGGATGAAACCGCGGGGCGCAGCTAGTAGGATATATTTTATGTTAAACCAAGAAACTTCACGCGGGCGGTGTCGCGGGCAGAAGCTAGTCAGCTATAAATTTAACGTACAGCCGACAGACGCCTGCATTAATTAATTAGTCCCCTTTTCTAAAGTGCTTGTATGCTTGAGGAGTACCTAATAAACATATTCGAGCCTTACGTCAAGCTGCAAGTGTCATTTGATGCTAACGTGATGCACCAAACAAGACTTTCATTTCATCATTACCTTTTTCACAGTTATTACAACAATAATAATCAGCCTATACTGTTCCCACTGCTGGGACACAGGCCTTCTCTCTGTGAGAGGGAGCGGGCCATAATCCACCATGCGGGCCCAGTTCTGGTTGGTGGATGTCACATGTTTTTGTTTTTTTTTTCTAGGACATGCCGGTGTCCTCACGATGTTTCCTTCACCGTTTTGAGAGCAGTTGTGAAGAAATTAAATACACAAAGTTCACACCTGGGTTTGAACTCACGACCTACAATTCGTAAGTCGGGGCCTATACCACTGGGCCTCCACTGCTCCTCATGGTTAATATCTACATGTATACAGGGTCCCATTAAAATAGATGGACAAATTTTAACACAGCGCTCAGTACGTCTAACCAAAGATATCCAAGCAAAAAAAAAAACACTGATTAAAGTGATTTTATTTTGACCTAAAATAATAAATTGCCGGCACATTAGTGTATTTTCGTTAGCTGATTATTTTTCTTGTAAGTATCTAATGCGTTTTTCTTATATATTTTTTACCATCGTCCTTATTTTGGTGGTCTGAATGATTTCTAAAAATTTGTTCATCTATTTTAATGGGACCTTATACATATATGTATATTCAAAGTCCTGACTGACTGATTCTATTCCATTTCTAGCCTAAACCGCTGATCCTAGGACATGAAATTTGGAGGGTGTGTTCTTTGTGAAGAGTAAGTATCCATTAAGAAAGGGTTTTCGAAATTCCACCCCTAAGAGGGTGAATGGGGGAGGGTGAAATTTCACGCGGACGAAGTCGCGGGCAGAAGCTAGTTCCGTATAATTTAAGAAACAAAAGTTATAAAAGAACAGATGACAGATTTGCATAAGCAATGGTCAATACAAAACAGATAGGTCTATCAATGCCTCATTGCTTCCAATAAAATTACCATAGACATTATGCAAAAGGAACTAAAGAACGGGTCTTTCAATGACAAAGACAAACTGACATCAAATCAGTGTTTCTTTTATGTAAAGATAACTATAGAAGCAAGTTATTCTGCTCACATAGTCGTGTGCATGCAATTTGGTTATCATTATCGAATGACTCATGATTGAAGACGAAAAGATAATAAAAAAAAAAAGTTTTACGAGATCTTTGGTCGTATGTTCTTATCAACGATTTTTGATTGTTTACTAACAGGATATCCCCTATTTTAGCCTAGATTTTTGAACTTCTTTAGACGCGTGGGCATTTTTTGAGATGGGAAAAAACTATTGAACTCGCGCCACTGTTACCGTAATCGACACCGCTTCGGATTCGGATGTGTTCGGCTGTCCTCGGGATGTACTCGGTTTTCCGATCTGTCATCCGATATGTCCATGGAGCACACTGGTTGTTGTGCTCCATGGATATGTCAGTGAATGATGGCAAAGTATTCTGTTTATGTTTTGTTTTCACTTCTGTCGGCACTCCCGGGGTGCCACTGTTTTTTTTAAACAATTATATGCAGTTATTATCAAGGCTTTTTTTGTAAAGAACAATATTGCGTCCGGGTTCACTGGCTAGAATTTACAGCTGTTTGACCTACTTGATACGGTCCTCATTTTAAAAATAGTGAACCGTTCGCTGTTTCGACGTTTATTTATAGAGGTAATGACAAAAATCGATCTAAGATAATTTCGTATCTAAAAAATTAATGATGGCTGAAGGCGTGATCAATATTCTGCCATGATAGTTGTGTGCGTATAGTTGATAGTAGCAAATTAAATGAATAAAAAGTGATAATGGAATTCATAAAATGATTATTGCTAACAATAATAGCCGCACGGATCCATCGATCAGGTTAAGGTTAACTTACGCTTTCCGCGGTCGGTCCGTGATGGGTGATCATTTTTACATATTGAGGGGTCTCAATATGTAAAGATGATGACTCCGTGCCTCGGAAAGCACGATAAACCGTTGGTCCCGGCTGTCATTCGTGGATTTTAAGCACTCATTACGGATCGTCAGAAGCCCGAAAGTCTGACAACCAGTCTTATCAAGGGGTATCGTGTTATCCAGTAACTGGGTTGTAGAGTTCAGAAAGGCAGTCGATTAATGTAAATTTATTTATTTATTATACTTTATTGGCCAACCAACAATTGTTTACAATATAAATATTTAAGAGTAACTGTACCATAATCGAGGGTTAGTGTAACAATTTCTTACAGGTTAGCACCGCATGCCCCATAAACATATTAGGTGTGCCACAAGCACCGTACTATAAAATTAATATCTAAGTAATTCACTGAATTTAACAAAAATTAAAATTAGCAAGATTAAATTAACATTACGAGATGGAATTTATATAAATCTAAAATAAATAGTAAAATTTAATTAAATGAAACAAACAGCGACACAACAAAAACGAAGGAAATTGAATTGAAATTAAACATTGCTAACAGTTGTTCTGTGAAACTTGGCATATGAGTCAAAATGCACGTCGACAAGATCGCTAAAGCCATTTAACAATTAGCAAAGTCGAGGAACAACAGAGTTTGTACCAAGTACTGTTCTGCGGAGTGGAGGATGTAAAGGAGTAATAGGAGCACGAGGGAGTCTAGCAGGAGCCCGAAACTGGAACTTGGATAGTAGTAGGGGACAATCAATTTTGCATCGGAGTATTTTATATACGAAGCTGGAATCCGGTAAAATACTGATATACAGCTGCATCCGGTTAGACTGGAAGCCGACCCCGAAAATAGCTGGGTAAACGCTAGGTAGATGATGATAATGCTAACTCAGAACAAAACGGCCATGATCCTTTGCGATTCTTGGAAAATTAAAAGCTAGCTCAGAAAAACAACGATACCATACAATTAGCCACACCAAGTTTATATTGTTTACTTTTTAACTAGAACCAGAGACACGATTTTTCATGCAGTGATTCGTGACGGGCGATGTAATGGCAGTTTCTAATCTACCCGCGTCATAGTAACATCAGAAGATCGCATCTTCATACTTCACAGGGTTTTTCCTGCTCGGAATTGTCTTATTTGTATTACAGAACATTTTATATGGAAAATAAAAGGTACATTGGGACTTGGTGCCTTAACAAATAAATAAATAAAATAAAAGGAGTATGTAACTAGCTGGAATCTGTAGTTTCTATCCCCATGACGTGAGTTTTAAAACAAAAAAATAAAAGTATAATGCGTGGCGGAGGACAGGGTGCTGTGGCGCAGTCTGGGAGAGGCCTATGTCCAGCAGTGGACTGCGATAGGCTGAGTTGATTGATTGATTGAATGCGTGGCACGAAAGATGAGACTTGACACACCACGTGGTTTGACTTGCGCAGTACACGACTTTAGGTCTCTTTAGCGGTATGAGGTCTGAGCGCGGGACGGGACCGGACGTCATCGTCATAGGGGCGGCGGAAAGAGCGCACGAGGCGGGGTCAAGGTCAAGTCTCATCTTTCGTGGTGCTAACTATAAACGTCACATTTCATACAAAAAAAAAAACAAATTCGGTTCAGCCATTTGGGACCTACGATGGCGCAGACAGACGCACAGATACACACGTTAAACTTATAACACCCCTCTATTTTTGTCGGGGGTTAAAATTAAAAACATGGTCTAAATCACAAAAGGAACTTCATTAGCAGGAAAGAAACAAAATCCAATTAATATAAAACTTTAGTTAACAGCTCAACTTGACTTAGCTAATGAAGCAGGATCTGTCTGTCAAATCACATGGAAACTAACTTGATTAATGGAGATTAGTTTCAAAGAGCCTCTTTGGAAAGTTTAAACGAAAGTAAGTGATGCTGGCGACTGGCGTCGGGTTCCACGCAGCGTAATTATCTAAATGCGTCTGCAGAAGGATACCTACATGGTTATTTACGGTCAACATAAATTTCCTACGATTACCAAATGAATGGTCAACTCAACATAGTGCTTTGGTGATACCGGTTAATTTCTTCATCTTTTTTTATTTATCTTAAAAAAACCCAACATAATTTTTTGTAAGTATAGCAACATCATTTGGGGGCATCCATTAATTACGTGAGGCGTTTAGGGGGGGAGAGGGTCAAGCCGATTCTCACCCAATCTCACGTGGGGGAGAAGGTAAGTCCTGGCAAGTATCACGTAATTTTTTTTCCGCAAGAAACAGTGTTGAAATTGCGAGAAAACTGGGCAGACTTAAATATAAATTAATAAATCCAATGCAATGAAGCATAGATTAATGTATTTACTCGGCTTATTCCCAGGCGCTCCATAATTTTAGTCCCGGCGGCTCCAAATTAAAAAAGCAATGGGAACAATTTTAGTAGGTATTTTAATAAAATTATGGAGCTCTTGGGAATCAATGTATGGAGTGAAATTGTTTGAAGAACAATATATTTAGAGCTCCTGGGAATAAGCCATTTACTCTGAAAATACACATTTTGAACAATCTCACGTGAGATTAGAGGAAGGGGGAGGGGGTCGAGCCAAATCTCACGATATCTCACTAAGGGCGATGCATGGGGGGGGGGTCCAAAAGTCGCCAAAATCATCTCACGTAATTAATGGACGCCCCTTAATTCAGAGCTGACATGGGTCTTTGCCCAGCAGTGGGATGATGCAGACTAACAGTAACATTATTTGATGATGCAGACTAACAGTAACATTATTTCAACTACAATTCCCGACGGAGTAAGAATAATTTCTTCAATGAGTGATTGCACTAAGTTAGTCAATGTCTTACTCAAGCAACATTGCATATGTAATAACCGATCAGCCGGCAGTGGCATACCGTTAGCCACTTCACACGTCCAATGCAATTAGCCAGAGACCATTAGCATGCACTTTGCTTACCGTTGAGTACATAATCGTAGCTCATAGTTCGACTGCGGAGATACAATGTTCCTCGAGAATTTACGGATAAGATCAGCTACAATACTTAAAATTTCCTCTAAAATGTTCAGTTGGATAATGTATTTTCCATACTTGCGTCACTGAGAGAATGCGGCTATTGAAGACAAGATAAACATTTGAGAAATAAAAATGGCTCATCTTGATGGGGGCCCAGATGATTTTGGTCATGATTTCGCCAATAAGCAAATAAATCCGTAAAGCAATAGAAAATAGTGACAGCGATGTTAAACTTTTTCGAAAAAATAAAATGTGTCTACATAAATCGTGCACCATGGTCCAACTGCCAGGTTTGACGGGAGCTATTATTTAACCAAGTTTAATGGGAAATCTTAAGCAAGGTGCTAATTTTACGTCTAAATAAATTTGCTTCCGAGTTAGGTTTATGATTATAACATAAGAACTTAACCAAGCATGGGCTACAAGGAAAAAGATCCTAACGTAGTTTTTTTCCTAAGCGATCTTTTTATTTTTTTATAATTTAATTTACAACCATCCCAACCTACTCCTACTTTCAGCGGAGAATCATGGGGTCCAAATAAGATATAATGTAAGTGATGTAAAACACCCCATTTTTTTTAGCGCTGTGGAAATCCTCATGGACTTCCTCCATCGTGGGAGTGACAGAGGGGCATGCCGGACTCTTACCAGCTAAAAGCACCGCGGTGTTCCACCTCTACCTATGGCCGGGGGTGCGGGATTCGCATAAGCATTCATCGCTCGCAATTTACAACCCCCCAAGAAAATTTCTAGCTATACGCCTGCCTATTACCCTGATTCTAACCGGTAGAAAGCTGAAGAAGCCCTTATAGAGGTATGAGGAGATCTCTCATCCTCCATAGAAAATTAAGGATCTTCCTATCAGGCGGGTGTTGTTTGGGCCTGGTGGCTACTATATATTATGCTAGTTGCGCGGTAAATACTGCTTGTGCGATGCAGGATTTGGCGTGACGTCACGTTAGAGGGATGCGTAGTTCGCATGAAGCGATGCAGATGCCGCCACACCCTGAAGGCTTCTCACCAAGGGTTATTTCTGTGGACATGGCATGGATATACAGTATACAAGACTCACTGACCTCATTTAGCTTATAATTTGTTATGTCAAGGTGAAAGATTCTTACCCAAACCGGTCCTATGACAAGCTTGTTAACTTTTGACAGCTCCCAATTGAAAATAATAACCGTTATTAGATTGACGGCATGTCGCCATTAGTTATTTTTTCTTAATTTCAATGAATGATACACTTGCCAAATCATGCATTACTGGCACACATTCTGTCTAGAACTGAAGCAGTAAACATATCAATTTGGTCAGTACCTAACGATTTAGCATAGACAACTACTTTCTATTGCTTTTATCTCATCATCATCATTTCAGCCGAAAGACGTCCACTGCTGGACAAATCCCTCCCCCAAGCATCGCCACTTTGTCCAGTTCTGTGCTTTTCGCATCCAACAGATTCATGAGATTTTCATCTATCTTTAAATAACCCATTTCTTGTAAAATCTCGAGTCAACTTTTGAGATGGCCGTTATTATTTGGACAATCAATTAAAATAACAGACAGATTTTACATAGAATAACAGAGCGAACAAATGAACAGTGGGGTAATTGCGTAATACACTATCAATAGCGATGGCTTTCATTTTGACAGTTCAACAACATTCATTGCGTTATTTACGTTGTTGAGCAGACACCGTTTACTGCACCAAAGGTCTGCTGTGACGGTGTTGCCAAACTATTGGCGCCTGTCCGCATTTGGCACGTGCTTACGCATCAAGATTTTAGCGACGTTTGAATAAATTGTCCCCATTCTTATGTGCTTCGTTAGTACTTCACAAGAACGCATGCGTCTAGTGTTCGTTATCGAATGGATCTTGTGAAATTGTTGTCTTCTCTGGATCGAATGGATTTTGGTATCATGATTTCGTATGCAGAAATCCAGCAAAGTTGGCACGATTGTACTAATTCGCCAATGTAATACGGGAGTGCATCGCGTCTATTTAGAGATGATAAAAATTATTTATTAATGATAATATTTGTTTAACTTGATATAACATCAATTGGAAACATGAATTTATATAGATTATAGACCTTACCAACCCGCACTGACCCGCGTGGTAGATTATTAGCCCACTCCCTCTCGAAGAATTTAAGAAGCTTGTGTCGCAGCAGTGGGAATATTTTAGGCTGATTATGCATGCAAGTTGTGCCCGAATGCCAAGAGATTTAAATCAGCGATTCGCTAAGGTCTGCAGTTTTAGGAATGCCCAATGATTCATCATGAATCATTCGCGATGCGATAAACATGCAATGACGACAATTTATTTACTGTGGGCTGTGGAAGGGAGAATTTTGCCGCCAAACTTTATTACATCACAGCATGATCAGAGCTGCTCTTTTTCCATTCATGTAAAAAGCTTGCCTTGGGCTAAGCGCGCACTGCGATGCGTTTATATTAATCCCATGTTCATGCGAAATAAAATCGCAATCGCAAATACTCAAGACTAGTGTATTATTATTGTTCACAGATTGGCGATTATTTTCCGCAACCATATCTCGTGATGCGCGCTTAGTCATAAACGTAATACCACAGGTACCTAGGGTTGCCAAATTTTTCTAGAAGTAGAATATATCTGATTTCAGATTGGCTAAATAAAGAGTACAGATTACTAAGATACACTGGTCATCAAAAAAATCGGCCCACTCACTTTTTGTTCAATAACGATCGATTGTTTCATAGATAAGCTGTTTCACATGTTTGTTTATTATTTTGAGGGTCGATATTATGATGATTGACGTCTTGTTTGTCATAAATCTTATTGCACTTGAAGGTAAATAATTTTTATACAGAAATACTGTTGAGTGCCGATTTGACGGTTATACATCGGAGCAAACCGACCCGTTCTTTCAGTCAGAAACAGAGTTTTTCTAGGGATTTAAAGTTAATACCGTTAAGTTTAATTGCTGAGGCTGTAGTTTCGAATAATTCTGTGTAAAAATAATGGACACTACTGAAGCTGAAGCGGCCCAAGTTGTGGCTTTGCTGCAACAAGGCTTAAGTCAACGTGTCGTGGCCAGGAGGTTAAATCTCAGCCGTTCTGCAGTTCGCCGAGTTTACCAAAGATTTCTGGAGACTGGGCAGTATCGAAGAAGATCTGGATCTGGAAGACATAGGGTGACAACTCAAAGGGATGACCGCTTTATAGTGGTATCAGCTTTACGAAATCGACACCTTTCTGGCGTTGATCTCCAGCGACGCTTACGTGAAGATCGGGGTGTGGCTATAAGTGACAGTACTGTAAGAAGGAGACTACGTGAGCAGAATTTAAGGCCACACAAGCCAGCAACAGGGCCACAATTGACCACAGCTCATCGACAAGCCAGAATTCAATTTGCGCAGAATCACGTCAACTGGACTATCGGCCAATGAGAGTCAGTTCTTTTTAGCGATGAGAGTCTGATGGCTTTATACGGTTCTGATGGACGCCGTAATGTCATGCGACGGCCAGGTGAACGTTATGCCCAGTGTTGCATAAGAGAAACAGTCAGTTATGGTGGGGGCTCTGTAATGTTTTGGGCTGGGATATCTTTAACTGGACGCACGGAGCTGGTTTTCATAAGAAGTGGTGCTTTAACTGCGGTACGCTACATCACAGAGATCTTGGAAGACCATGTGGTACCATATGCCGGCTATATTGGCGAAAATTTTGAATTAATGCATGATAATGCACGGCCACACGTAGCGCGTATTGTCACCGATTATCTTGAAGAGGTCGGCATTCGGGTTAGGTCGTGGCCAGCGAGAAGCCCTGATCTTAACCCTATAGAGCACATATGGAACACCCTAAAACAAAAGGTTAGAGCCCGTAATCCAGCCCCTACATCCTTAGGAGACCTAGAAATTGCTATCAGGGAAGAATGGAACCGAATCCCTCAAGAGACCATCAAAACCTTGATTAGGTCGCTAAAACGGCGAATGCAGGTCGTCATTCGAGCAAGAGGGGGGAATACTCAATATGAAACTGCAAAAAATGTGTTCATAACACCTAAGACTGAAAAATTAGAGCGTGTTTAAGATTAATCAAAAACAGTGTAAAATTATACTTTTTAGTTTTTATAATCAAATTTCTTTTTTTTTTTATAATTTTTATGTTTATATTGTGCTAAAGTTGGTGTAAATAAATAAGTCCAATTAAACATATCAGTACTAAACCATTATGTTTTGTTTCGATGAAGAAAAAACGTGATTTGCGGTAAAACTGCAGGTGGGCCGATTTTTTTGATGACCAGTGTATTAAGAGTACCATTTATTCAATTTAAAAAAAAAAATATTTTTTAGTACTTTTTGCGGTACATAACAATTTTTATATGTTTTTAAAAGTAATGTAGGACTCCAAACATCCTAGTTCTATGTGTCAATAGATCAGCGGGGCAATTGCGTAACACATTATCAATCGGAATCAGTTTCATTTTGACAGTTCAACATCATTCATTGCGTTATTTACGTTTTGGTCAGACAGATTTTTCGAACTTATGAAGCAATGGATTCGCAATTGGCTTCAAAATTATTCAGATTCCGATTGATAGTGTGTACGCAATTAGGGTGCGGGATCTCATTTTTAATTAAATTCAGTAAGTCAGTTTATGTAAAAATTGTATTTTAGCGCACTCTATTAGTGTTATAGATTAACCCTCTTATTCATCAAACTTATCAAACCTATTTTAGTTAAAATGGGGTTTGTCTCTTTCTTACACACAGAAATGACAACGTGACAGATAAAGACAAACGTTCTATAAACCTATTTTAGCTAAAATAGAGTTAAAATAGGATTATGAATAAGGGGGTAAGTACAATACTCTATTTTAGAGTACGGTTGGTAACCCTACAGGTTCCTAATACAAACTCGTGACAATAAATGCCGCTCAATAAAATTGTAGACGAATTGATTACTACCTACCACTACGGCATTTTAATTATTTGGCATTTTTCGCTCATTCTCCCTCTAGTTATCTAACTTTTTATTACTAACCATGTAATATCGTTAGCTTTGCATGTCGCGATAGATACGGTCCCACGGTGAACACTTATTCATTTAATTTTAAATAAAGAATGCAATGAAACGGGCGGATACTATTTTTTTAACGTTTTGTCTATTGACACAACCACAGACTACAAACCCTCTGGCTATGGCAGTAGCATTCTTCAACCACAAAGGACGAGACGAAATGTAATTTTTTTCTATAAATTAATGTTTATTCAATAAAAATATTCAACCCGCAAATATTGCAAGCATTGCAAAATGCTCGGTGGTTCTTCTGAATAGTACTTTTTTTTTTCAAGCAATGGTAAGTAGTTGCGTGGTAGTCGAAAATCCTAATGTAGGTAATTACCTATCTTCTTATTCATTGTTATCTTTTGGCACGTAATCGAATTCGGTCGATAACTTATCGTTTTGAACGTCTAGACACTGTCGCAGACGTACAGATAATAAATAGAAATTACATAAAAATCGAGATCGAGGTCTTACGGAAGACCGGAAATACGATTATGCACCGACAGACATGGAGCCGTTTCGCGCGTTTATTTTTAAAGATGGGCGCCTTGCCAAACCCGGGGAGATACGGCGTACGTCAGCCAGTCACAGCTATCGCCATAAAATGTTGCCAACTCAACTGTCCCTTACCCACTTATTATTGGAAATTGTAGCTGGAACATTTCCGAAATAACGATTCTCAATTTCGAATCTGGTACACATCAAGCTACCTGAAACTGTCAAATTTTCCCAATCAACTTTGAACCTAATACTGAAGCGATAAAGTTGAAAATCTATCAAAGAAATTTGACAGATTGTAGTAGCTTGCTGTGCTGGCGTCTGTACAACACGAAATGTTCTTAGAACGCTTTGAATAACCACAAAAACGTATTTAAATATTCAGGTATAAGTGTTAGGTCACGCCAACGCCGCTTACCTGTAAAGTTTCTTGGAAATGACTTCTCTGTTTTGGCCATGGTGCGCGCCTTTGGAATGACTTGAGATTCTGAAATAAATAAAAAATGTTAAAATAATTATGAAACTGTTTCAACTATTTTAATATTATTTATTTTGCCCGGGAAATAATATTTAATGAAATCACGGAACCTAACAGAACGATTTTTCTAATAAGCAAAAAATACTTCGTTGTTTGTCGTGTTAAAAACCTGAGTCACAAATATACAATCAAGCTTATAATTATTATTAATTATAAAATGCCATAGTAACCTCAATACAAACATTGCCCACATTCCATTCGACATATTTGGCATATTCATTAAAAACTGATGGACACTGACATGCTACTGCTAGATTAAATTAGCAAACAGTATTTTCCTCTACGTAAGCGACGACATTTTTAACCAGCATCATTTATGGTTCAACTCGTCTTCTTTTACACCTCAATGAGATCGACATGTAGGCAAGTGAGGCGAGAAAGTTAAATAAGCGATGTCTAATTCGCAATAACATACTATCGGATTTTACTGTGCGAGACCAACCGTTCAGTATTTGCATACAAGTTTTTTAAACATTCAATAGGTACTTTGTTAAAGCATGCGTTAATACTGCTAATGAACGGATGACGTTGCATTTCGAAGGAAAGTATGCATGTCAAGATACACGGACCCAGAAGTGTTAATGTTGCTGAGCATATTCTTTCCATGACACATTTACATAAGTATTAGCAAATCGTTTTCGAACGTATTCTTTCTTGTATTGGCAAGTACAGCTTGAAATTCAAGACGAAAACTAATTTCCGAATAAATGTTATCTCAAAGTGCATGTTTTGAAAACAAATACGAATAGCAGTACGAAGTAATAAACTCCAGTTTCAACGACTAGGAAATAAAATTGAAGTTTTATTTACAAAGAACTTGGATGTCCAACTTTGACAATATGTCTAACGAATTGTATAGTTTCCTCCTCGCTAGATAGTTATGTAAATTACAAAGCAGGCGTCATTGAGTCACCCGTAGACGACAGCAGTTACTACTAAGCGGCCTTAAATAAGGATTTAAATGAATTTAATTGGTACAACATAAAGTTGCAGCTTAGAAACACCTCCGATGGCAACTCGGTTTCTGTATAATTGGGATTAAAGTGGTCTCATAACAGATAGTATTGCTACCCCCCACTGGTATCAAATTAAACGTGTTACAAGTAATAAAATCCACCGTTAAACGTCAAGTTTGCGCCCGATCGCCTGGCGCCAGCCTATAACGGAGAGTCGACGCCTTTTGCGGTCGGCCATGCGAAAAAATCTTACCTTAATTACCATTGGGCTGTGCAAATTGACATCTGCAAGATGACCATCACTTTGTACCTTTCTTTTTCAGGTGGAATGAAAGAGATGATGGGATCGTTTGCAGGGTTGCTGACCTACTGTACCTTTTAACTTAGATCAATAAAGAAATTGCCAACATAAGGTTTATAAGTTTTATTGCCATGATCTTCGTTTAGTGCTATGTCGTAAAGCAAAAAAAGTTTTTATAGCATTTCTGTGTATCATGATTTCTACTTTCGTGTCAAGGATTTTGCCGATATCCTTATACTACTATGACTGAACATTTTATAATCGATTTCTGGATAATAATAAGTGTGATGGTGGAGAACCGATGAATCACTTCATCAAATATGCTTATCTATCGCTGCAAAAAATACCTGCGGATTTATAGCTATTGCGTGTAGAATTCTTTGTGAATTCTGAATTACTTAGATGTGACCAAAGGAACCTAGAGTCAGCAACCTGCTCTAAATATCCATTACCATATCATTCGGCTTGAAAAATTGAAGCTGAACTAAAAGGTCGTAGAACTTTATCGTGAAGTAGCTAGGTAAATTACTCACAGTTTTTACTACCCTGGAGCATGACACACTAGCGACTGAATCTAACGCGAATCTAATTCGCACAAATCTATTTCGATACAGACCGTTCAAGGTCGGATAAATCGTGTCTTGCGTGTGATCATCGCCCTACAGCTTCTAATAGGCTAACAGTTAACATTTTCTGATCTCAATTATGTAATTGAAATAATGACAATGCTATCGACATTAAAATTTACATTTAATAAGTAGGTATTATGAACACTAAGATTAAGTGACCGACTCTGTGAAGTGAACATTAAGGATTTGGTTTAGTCTCATCTCTTCCCCAAAACGGAAATTAAAAAAAAACAAAAAGGAAATTTTTGTAGGTTTAAACGCATAGGGGAAGAGATGGGACTAAACCAAGGATTATCTGTGAACTAAACATTCAGGATTTTTTCACTAGTGGGTGTAACCTCTAGTACTAAGCAAATAGCGTTCAACAACCTTAGACTATTAAAAAAAAATAGTTGAATAAAAACTGACCGACTCTGTGAATTGTACATTCACGATTTTTTACTAGTGGGTGTAATAGTCAGGATCAAGCAAATAGCGTTTAATATACCCTACAATTTTTTTGTCATAGTTTCATACTAGAAGCAATCTAATGTTATCTTGGTCACTTTGTGAAGAACCAATCAAGAAAGAAGAGCATTAGAATACGGTGTAGTTAGCGCTTTTTGCACTAAGATTGACTATTGTCAAAGCGGTAGCAAGAAAAAATAAACAATAATAAGCTTCTTATCTCTGGTAAACCACTTCCTCATGTAGTCATGTCCTTCCGTAATTTGTTTTCTTTCCGCTCTTATATCATTTAATTTAGATAAGACATTGAAGGCGCAGGCGCATTAACATTTCATTCGTTTTGATGTCGATTACATACGTGAAGGTTAAAAAGCTGTGTATTTAATTTGTAGTTTTCTTAGTAGATAGCCTATTTGCATGATTTAATCACGACTTACCTATCATTACGTAAGGGAAATAAAAGCTACACCTATTGCGTATAAATAAAACTTTGTATACATACACTTAATTAATTTAGTTTTCAACATGTTCGGAAAATATTTAAAATAATGCCAAATTGCTAGGTATTAAGAAAAGTCAACGAACCGTTATGCGGATCATGCTGTCAACCACGGTTCAATCGTATCGAAGAAGTAGAAACAGATTGTTTTGTTATAATTGTAATAATTTTAATAATTAGTAGGAAATAGATTTGTATTTTCAGACCCTTTATTAAATTAGATGCGTAGGTATGCCAAATTGCCAATACACCCATTCATAATTATTTGTAACATTTTGCATTATTCTTTTCTTAAGTAAAGAAAGGTTGAGCCCTTTCTCTAGAAGCGGATAAAACAATCAGTAAAAACTTTTCATTAATTATAATCGAATGCACGTACGCATAAGGCACCGAACAATGTCTCAATAACAAACGTTAATGCTAATCGGATGCAAATAATAAATTGTTACATGTCACCCAGCTGTATTGGTTACTAGAATACTTTAGTGGAAACATTGCGGTGGTTATGACTATGATTACAACAGGAAAAAGTTCCACTACTGTCAGTCTAAAAGAATTTTATTGTTTATGTATGATGATAAGTTTTAACAAAATGCTATTTTCCTTTCGAACGTACATAACTTACACTTACGTTAGCTGTAGCTAGAAAGAAAAAGAATAAAGAAGACAAACTAAAAAAAACGTATAGGGTCTCGTAAAAATGCTTAAAAATAAATAATTGTTTCCCTAATTTTTTAAAGCATCATACCTACCTGCAAAACGAATATCATCAGTTGTTCATATTGGTAATTTTAAAGCTGTGTAATAGTTCTCGTGTTAATTAGAAATAAACACAAAATAAGTTCAAGCATTATTTATAAAACTCCCTAGTTTCCCAATACATTTTTTTCGGCTGGTAATATTTCAAAACTTTCATTTTTTGACAGAATGACACTTGACAGTTGACATTAGTTTTGCCTTTTGATTGATGCATGTACTCAATGATTTTGTCATTTGCCTTTTTTGTCAAATATAACGCGAACTCCAGCGTGCTCCAGCCAGCATCCTAAAATCCGAATTTGATACTTAAATGTTTATTCAATTTGAATCCTAATTCCGACCCTCGGTACCGATTCAAGAAAAAACTAAACTCACGTCTTTCACATAAAAAACGAAGTTACAAACCCTACTTTTGGATCATTCTTTCTGCATAGGTACTCTCTTGCACAGTATGTTACAGTGTTACTATACAGGGGGCCATAATAGCAAGGTTTAACCACCACGTCCCTAATAAATCACACATATTATCATGTATATTTTGAGGCAAGTTTCAACATGAAATTATGTAACCTTATTGTAATAATTACTTAGTAGGTATTTAGTACTAATACCCACACATGATTTATGTCAAAGCTTAGAAAAGGCACTCGTAAGAATAACACCGGGAATAAAATTATTGTTTTCTGTGTTTTTAACTTATTATCGATTGATTTACTACTATAAATACATAATTACCGTAAAAAAATCACTGCACCTAAAGACCTTAACATTTATTTTTTTTTTTCGTAATGTTGTGCAAAACAATTTGGGCATAAAAAACGTGTTCAATACAATAATTTGGTAACAATATGCCGGGTGCCGCGTTGTTGCCTTGTTGGGCCGCTTGGCTAGCGAACAGCTGTTCGTCTCCGAACCATACAACTGCTATTTTGTATTCTTCGCCTCATCGAAATACAGTAAGAGTTTTATTTAGAGAGTAGAAGACAGTTACATAGAAGAAATTAACAATTTGATACTCACCGTCTTATTTTTAAACACTAAAATAAATAGATGTTACTACACACTTGACGTAAAATGAACACACTTATTAAAGATTACACTATGTCCTTAAATAAATTTAAATACAGTTAAGGCTATTTTAATTTATAAATATGAGATTTAAATTAACTATGACACGAATTCAAGAGTCGAGGAGGACGCACACCCAACACCGGCAAGCGCAGAAACCCGACTGGCGAGACCTCACGCGGCGTCGTTCTCGTTCTCGTTCAAAATAATGTTTATGGAACGTTCCGTTTCATAATAGTTTCATTCATTCACAACCAAGATAATATTGTTATATTAATTTGTGATTTTATATCCAATATATCAATGTTTATTTCCCTATTTTGTAATATACAGCCAACAACATGAATTGCATAAGTCGAATTCAAAGTTCTTATTATACGTCTATAGCTCTTGATGAAAAATGTTTTTTTTAAAGCGTTGGTGCACAAAGGACAGGCAAAAAGTAAAATATAAGAATAAAAAATAATATTTAAGTTGCAATATACCTGGCTACAATTTTTTTATCTAGGCGCAAAATAAAGTCCGCGGAGAAATTAAAGAGTTGGCGCCGTCTCGACGCCGCGCGCCGCCGCCGCCAGCGCGCGGCGCGGCGGGAGGAATTCTTATTGGTTGTTTCAAGACGGGCCTCCATGTTGCAAACGATGCATGTTTATTGCGCGTAAAAGTTTTTTTTTGAACAGCTAAATAGGTGATTCGTATAAAAATATGTATGAAATTTCGCTTTTTGCTTATATCGTTGCTTTATGTTATAGAGTAATAGCACGTAATAGATACAATAAACCAACATTTGGGGGTATGTAACTTGAACCTTACTTGATGGAACGTTCAAGTTAACTACCCTCAGTTACTGAATGTATTTTTTTAATTCCTCTAGGCATATTAGAAGTACAGTTCACTCGGTACCGGTCAAGCAATACGTGAAGTAGTTCTGGTATACAAAACCACGGTATAATTTTAAGTATTGCAATTATTATTATGTTCATTAGACAATTTATTTTATTAATTCATTAATTGATATATTTATATTCTAATTGACTGCAATTATATTGTTAATAATATAAATCTGTTGCGCAATTAGCCATGGCATCGACTAACTTTTTAACCGTGAAAACGCATTTATCGGAGTTTAAACATAATTCAGACAAAGATACGTTAAGTGAAGTAAGTTTTTGCTATTTTATAATTTTGTTAGCGACTAAAAATGATTAAACCTCATTTTAACAAAATCTCCGCCATTTTGAAGACCACAGCCCTTTTGCAGTCATTTTGATACAACATTGATTAACATATTAAATTATTAGATAAAACTTCCCAAACTGTGTAAATAATCATCGAGAGTCCTACTTTTGTCTTTCAACCCCTTTACAAATAACCGTTATAGGCTTCCGAAAGTGGAACGAGTAATTCTGTGACGTCAGCAGAAGACCTACAGAAATTAGCAGTGATTCTTGGGCTAAACAGTGCTGAAGATGTATACCAGGAAAGATTCCGTGTTGACCGACGTCGTCTGGAAGCTATGCTTGCTGGTAAGTTAATATTTTCTCAAAGATTAGGAAAAAAATAGAAATTAAATGATCAAACCTTTCCAGATAACTTGGATGAAACTCAAACAGCCCAAGCATTCTTCCACCGGGTAAGGAAAATATTAAATATATTTCTACAACAACTACGTTCCTAGGCACTAAATACAAAAGTTAAAAATTATTATTTTTCAGGTAATGACTGAAACCAATACTTTAATAAATTGGCCCGCACGTCTCAAAATTGGAGCTCGTTCTAAAAAAGGTATAAGTACTAGCAACTCTAAATAGAATCGCAAAAATAAATTCAGTAAAAAAAAAAATGAACGCACAATTTTTTTTAAATTTGAAAAATAAACGGAACACCTGCATTATTCGTCGTAATTTTGGCGGGCCGGCGCCAAATAGACTAGCGGAGAGGCGCCAGCCTGGCGCGCTCCTTCAAAATTTTATTTTATAATGTATTCGCGCGTGTGTCCGTTACATGAACTAACATATTTAGCAATCAATTAATTATTTTAATTATATTAATGAAGTAACAATGATTTTTGACGATTATAGTGACGATTTAGTGTATAATGTTATTAGAAAACTACGTGATAATAAATTTGTCGATCTTTTTGAAATTGGTAAGCGATGAGGACAAATTAGGTGAATAGTTTAGTGGTTTTATTATGAATTTAATGTGTGTATTATTGTATTTAGACCCACATGTGAGAGTCGCTGGTCGACCTGATGACGTGAAGCTGGCTCGGGAAAAAATAATTCAGTTATTAGACACAAGGGTAAGTACGTAATTTATTTTATTTTATTCTAAAGTGCTAACAATTCGTTGTTGTGTAATCAATAACTGACCGATCATTTCACGGCTGATTTAGATAGACAATACCCTTATTTTCACCTGATCGGGTGATTTACATGCAGGGCAATCTAAAATCTAGGAATCCCGCACGCACTACTATTTTATTTATTTATAAAAACAAACTATGTTTAAGATAATTTATTGAAGTGTAAATTAGGAGTGTGGGTAGTACTCAACTGCTTTTCTGGCACTACCTATCACCATCACTACCTACCTATAGGTATCCATGAGGAGTAATGAGGTAGTCCTTCTTATCCTATCCTCAAGTAAGTTCAATCTGTTGAGTACTGCCCGGTCAGTGGGTCGTCTTGCCCACAACAAATCATTCAGAGACTGCAGACGTCAGCTGGATGGAGGACCTCTAACGAGGATGTTCTGCCCGTGCAAGGCAACCAGATGGTAGGTGACCGGTGGGTTATGTCGCGTCGGTGTTGGTGGTTGTATCCTAGTAAAGCCTCCTTACGAAGCCTTCGTCCGGCGGACGCTTGCCATGGAGTCGTCAGTTGGACCAACATGCTGACTGGTTCATCTACAATGGCGGCCAATGATGGCGGCACTGTATGATGGCTTGATACGTTTTTTATAGCCTTTTCCAACTATGGATATAGGCTTCCAGTCTAACCGGATGCAGCTGAATACCAGTATATTACATGGAGCGACTGCCTATCTGACCTCTACGATCCTCAACCCTAACTGGGTAACACGATACCCCTAGGTACCTAAGACTAGTTGTCAGACTTTTGGGCTCCTGACTATAAAGGGTCCCCGAAACGATCAATTGGAATTGTCAATATTTACGCGATTTATACACATTGGTGCGCAAATTGATCGTTATTATTGACAATATTACTACAATAGCAATTGACTGCCATTGACCGTTTCGAGACCCTATACGAATGTCAAACGTCTGTGAATGACAGTTGGGGGTTCTCGGTATGTAATGGATCGTCACCCATCCACGAATCAACCGTGGCAAGACCCGTTATCACTTAGCCATGAGTCACTAGCAGCCCCTAGCACATACTAGAGAAGAATAATAGGGTATCTTTGGTCTCGTGTTTAAAATCTTGTTTATTTGGGTACTGTCGCAAACGCAAATAGCAAGAGAGCCGTTCATTTTCTAGTAGGTAATTAGAGTAGGTACATTTGTCTCATCGCACCTACAAGTGATTTTAAATTATGATTGAACTAATTGGTAATGTTTTTTTTTTTTTAGAATAACCGGGTTACAATGAAGATCGATGTCAGCTACACAGATCATTCACACATCATCGGAAAGGTGAGCTGATTTTATACTTATTTTTTTTTTTTTAGGGTTCCGTAAACCAGCAAGTTTTGTCCCCACCACAACACATCTCGAGGTAGCCTATCAAACACTTTCTCCAGATCAATGAACACCATTTGCAAGTACTTGTGTGTCTGTACTTCTCGCACAACTGGTGGAGTGCAAAAGTTGCGTCCATTGAACAAATTCGAGTAGACAAATTTTTCAAACGTAGGAAGTAAATAATGGAAAATGCATCCACTTTAAAATGAGGAGAATGCGAGTTTGTGAGTTACGCAAGTGGTGTGAAGATGACTTCTCACAGATTTATAGTTTCCACGATTAGCGGCCTTGAACCTAGCTATCAACCTATCGCAGTCCACTGCTGGACATAGGCCTCTTCCAGGCTGCGCCACACACCCTGTCCTCCGTCTTTCACATTAGTCTGTCTCAACAGTCCCAGCCACCTTTTTAAAGTCGTTGGTCCATCTAGGAGGGAGGGGGGGAGGGGGGGTTCATCCCACACTAAGCTAGCTAGATTATTCATACCTAACATATAATTTGTTGACGACTACGGAATCCTACGTTATACGTAGCTCGCACTTGGCGGATTAACTCTAAATCTGTCAAAGGCATCATTCCGCAACACCATTTTGTTATGTTAATGTTTTTAATCAGTAGGTAATTATAATTAACTGTTCGCGCATGCGAGTTTGTTTGCCCTCGATTTGTTTTTTTTTTTTGCGGCTTACAACTTCAAGTTTAGACATCACTTACTCAGTCGTATATTAGCAAAGTAGAAAGTACATAAATACATAATTACAGCTAAGAATATCTAAAAAACCGGCCAAGTGCGAGTCGGACTCGCACACGAAGGGTTCCCCGTACCACCGTATAATATTTAACACTACATAATATAAAAAAATCATGTTTGTTGTATGGGAGCCCCCTCTTATTTTATTTTAATTTCATTATTTATTTTTAAAGTGAATATACAACTAAGTAGCTATTCTGTAAATATTTCAAGCGTCTACCTGTTGCTGTTATTAATATCGAGCAAAATCGGTAACAAAAATCACGTCTGTTGTATGGGAGCCCCCCTTTAATAATTATTTTATTTTGTTTTTAGTATTTGTTGTTATAGCGGCAACAGAATTACATAATTTGTAAAAATTTCAACTGTCTAGCTATAAGTAGCGGTTCTTGAGAAACAGCCTGGTGACAGACAGACGGACGGACGGACAGACCGCGAAGTCTTAATAATAGGGTTCCGTTTTCACCCTTTGGGTACGGAACCGTAAAAATGTGTCATCACATCATCATCTACAGCACGACTTTACTCGCTGCTGGATGGGCCTTTTCTTGTGGATTGCCACAACGCTCCGCTCCTGTGCCAGCTTCATCCAAAAAATGTGTAATAAATGTGAATACTTAGGTACTTCTTTAGGGTTTAAGGGCTTAGATAAATCAGTGAGGTGATTGCGTAACACACTATCAGCAGCTATGGCTTTCATTTTGACAGTTCAACAACATTCACAGCAATATCCTTCAAAACGATTCATATTGACATTGATAATGTCATACAATAAGGGTTAGGGTTTTCTTGCTCCAAAAATTAAAATCACACTAATATTATAAAGGCGAAAGTGTGTGTGTGTGTGTGTGTGTGTGTTTATAGGTTTGTTACTTCTTCACGCTCAAACGGGTGGACCGATTTCGATGAAATTTGGTATAGAGATAGTTTGAGGCCCGGGGAAGGACATAGGATAGTTTTTATCCCGATATTCCCACGGGATCGATATTTACGCGGGTGAAACCGCGGGGCGCAGCTAGTTAGGTAATAATCAAAAACCCGACTACAACTAAAATGTTCAAAACAAGCTCACTTTTCTCATGGGAACAGATGAACCATACATAAGCACATAGCTTGTTAAAATCATAACCCTCTTTTGACTTTACTGTAGTCGGGCAAAACTAGACTAGCCTAAACATTTATGAGATTTGTTCGAACATCTTAACTGGACTATTAATTGTAATTAATGTTCACATCTATCACACTAATATTATAAAGGCGAAAGTTTGTGAGTGTGTGTGTGTGTGTGTGTGTGTGTGTGTGTGTTTATATGTTTGTTACTTCTTCACGCTCAAACGGCTGGACCAATTTTGATGAAATTTGGTATAGAGATAGCTTGAGTCCCGGGAAAGGACATAGGGTACTTTTTATCCCGATATTCCCACGGGATCGAGACTTATGTGGGTAAAACCGCGGGGCGCAGCTAGTTATTAGTATAGTTTTGTTCCTCGATTACTTTATCAGACAGGCATTTTATTTATGAGATCAAACCAATTGAACCTCATAATTACGATATTGTAATCAAGAAGTCGATCCTGTCACGTTTTTTGCATTCACGTGTCCGTCTATTTTTCAATTAGAATCATAAAAGCAATCATCCATACTAATATTATAAATTCGAAAGTAACTCTGTCTGTATGTTACCTTCTCACGCCTAAACCGCTGAACCGATTTAGATGAAATTTGCTATAGAGATAGCTTGAGTCCCGGGAAAGGACATAGGATACTTTTTATCCCGATATTCCCACGGGATCGAGACTTATGCGGGTGAAACTGCGGGGCGCATAATAATTGAGTCGTTCCCAAATGCTACCGACTTGAGAACTGTGAGAAAAAAAAAACAATTTCAATAGCGGATGTCAACTTTTCATTACACAAAGCAATCGGTTGTAATTACATGCTATAATAATTATTATGATTGGGAAGTTCCATTGGAGTGAGAAAAACTGCATAAGTAATCTGAACTCTCTGAACGAAGCTCTGAACTCAACCTACTGTCCGGCCGCGCTAAATTTGCCAAAGATGTAAACAACAATGGCCGCTCGAAATTGAATAAAATCGATTATACAAGAACATTTATTTTAAGTAATATTTGTTTTCGTCTATAAAAAAAGACTGGTTGCACTCCGGGAGTGCCGGCAGAAGTGAAAACTTGAATATTAACGTTTAAATAAATCAATTATTAATTGAATTAATATAACTAATTTTTTTTCACTATTTCTGCGTCACTTTTTTCATTAATAGATGCACTTTGTTCAATTTCCATATTTTAAACACTTTATATACACGAATTTTACGAATACACAGCAGTGTGGCTACTACACAGACGGTCGAGCCATCAGCTGTCCATCCATCCATCCATCCATTCATCCATCCACGTCCACGTCCACGTCCACGTCCACGTCCATCCATCCATCCATCCATTATCGTGTGTCACTTGGTTCACTACGGTTGGCGCCGCCATAGAAAGAGAGGGGGGGGGATCTCTCCTGACGGTCACGTGTCCTGACGCGATGTCCTGACACGAGTTTAACATTTTTTACCCATTACAAAAAGTGTGCAACGCCGCTAAAGAAGTTTTTACTTCAAAAAATAGTTAGCTCGGAGATTTAGACGAAAACAACCATTACTACATATTATATTTGCCTGTATTGCATGTATTCTCCGAGGCAGAGGTATACCTTTGGTACCTTCACCCACATTTCGCCAGTTTTGTTTGAGTCCCATATAATAGAGAGCGAATCTGTTGCCATCAGCACTAGGTACAAATCCAGACTCCGGGCTGCTAATGATATATATTCTAAATGGAAAAAACACACATTGCCCGACCCGGGAATCAAACACAGGACCTAATGCTCAGCAAGTCAGCAGTAGAGACCACTAGACCTTGATCACGCCTGATGGAAAGCGATGATTTTACCATCATTTTTTTAACAGAATTGTTCTAGTCTTGTGAAAGTAAGTACTTAGAGTTCCATTAGGCTAATCAGAAGCGAGTAGTCGTTGACTAAATTACCTCGCCAATCGTGCTAAGTACTAAAATAAATATTTAGTGGTACTTATCTGGGAGGCTGGCTAAATGTTCGCTGAGTGCTCAAATATATCAGGGTGACAGGGAAACTGGTCGCGTTAGTGAGAACCTAGGCTCGCTAGGTATTTACTAGAACCTATTTATTTAATGGCACTAACGATTTCACATCAATTACTTGTGAGCACGACAAATATAGTTCTCATGTTACGTTCTTAGATAGGTTCTGAGAATGAAACGCGAGAACTTTATCTGATAGGTGCATAGCTACGTAGGTTTTATAGGGATGATATCATGGTGTAATCGACTCACCCTTTCTTTTTTTTTTGAATGGGAAATCATCAAATGACCCCTCCCGCTCTGGGTGGAGCGGAAGGGAGTGTCAGACTCTTACTGACTAAAACCCACCCGTGTTCCTTCCTTAGCCCTTTATGTTCCGGGGTTGCGGTAACCCTTTCGGACAATCCCGTACCCCCTGATTCCGTATTCTAATCTTCTTCTTAGCGTTTTGATATATTTTTTTATCCTTTATTAAAAAGAACCAGCGGGGCAATTGCGTAACACTTTATCAGACGGAATCGGTTTCATTTTGACAGTTCATCAGCATTCATTGCGTTATTTACGTGTTGAGCGAACACATTTTTCGAACTTATGAAGCAATGGATTTGCAATTGGCTTCGAAATGATTCTGATTCCGATTGATAGTGTGTTATGCAATTAGGGTGCAGGTTCTTAATTACAATCTAGCTATAGGTAAGACTAATACTTAAAAAACCAATTTTAATCTAACTTAATTTTTTACGTGATAAGTAATTATTTTATAACTTAGAATAGCGTTGATTGTACTTTACACAAGTCCGTTCCATTTTCTTAGAGTCAGATATGATGATACTTATCATAGACATCTTCTTTCATAATATATCTATGACTAGCTTCAGCCCGCGACTTCGTTCGCGTGAAACTTCTTGTTTCCCCCGAGCCACCCCGTCGTATCGCATCACCCGCCCGCGCTATCACTTAACGTTCTTTTGGACTTTTTGTTCTTTTTGCTCGGCTCCTAAGGGTCATAGCGTGATGTTAAATAGCCTATAGCCTTCCTCAAGAATTGCGCTATCAAATGCAAGAAGAATTTTTCAAATCCGACTGGTAGTTCCAGAGATTACCCCCTACATACAAACTTACAAACTTTACCTCTTTATAATATTAGTATAGATGACAACCGTTTTCCACACAACTTGTCAGTTACCGGTGCCACTTTCAGACTTCCTCTTAAAATAAAGGAGTAAGAATCCTGTAAGGTCACGTGTGATAAATGTTAAAAATAAACTTCTAATGGTTACCTTTTACAGAATGCCTCATTTATATACTTACTTATATTAAAATCAACTTATGATGACAGATGAAGCACTGCTTCCTTGCGGTGTTTTGGAGCATTCACACGCCATGTTTTCGAACGTCATTACCGGTGTACCTATACTTTTTTTTTTGATAACTACAGATTAGGTGAAACTAGGTTTTCGTACAATTATGGAATATTTCGAGCGTTGTCACCAGTATACATACCTACATATTGTCGTTCCTACAAAATAATCACAGAAATTAAAATATTGAAAACAACGTTTGTGCCATTTCGTTTGTTTTTTGACTGCAAGATAATGTTAAGAAGATGAGACAGCTAGGGTTTCATTGAATTAAATACAGTCCCAAAAGACTGCTGTGCAAAGTGTGCATGGATATATTCAAACCGGACTACCTTCCTGTTAGAAAATATAAATAAAATCAAATATTTGATGAAGTTTTTACATCAGTTTAATTACTAGTATGATCTTATGTTGTGGGTAGGTACTTAAATTGTTATAAGTTGTTGACTAAGAAATACAACAACAATAAAATTAAACACAACAAAATTAGCGTCAGTATCCTACCTTGATTATTTATGGCAAAATACGGGTATCCATAGAGTAATTACGATTGTCTTTGAAACACGTCCGCTAATTATCCGCTATAAGGATCTTTAGGTAATAAAATACACACATACCTACTTAAAATGTTTAAAAATAGCATTGATTCTTGCATCTTTATTGATATGGGTGCACTAAAATAGCATTCACGAGGCGACACTTAAATAAATATTAAATCCATACTAATATTATAAATTCGAAAGTAACTCTGTCTGTCTGTCTGTATGTTACTTTTCACGCCTAAACCACTGAACCGATTTAGATGAAATTTGGTATAGAGATAGTTTGAGTCCCGGGGAAGGACATAGGATAGTTTTTATAGCGATATTCCCACGGGATCGACACTTAGGTATGCGGGTGAAACCGCGGGGCGCCTCTTTATTATGTACACCATATAAATTACAGACATAAATATAGAAACTTTACAATGGGTGACAAGCGGTCTAACAACAACAACAAACCAAACAAACATATTCAAATGAATCGATTTGATTCGCCGTTATTGCGATCTACTAGCATAACATTTAAGCTTGCAGAGTCCAAAACAAAATCTTCTAAATACTACTTTCATGTTCCACAGGGTGGGCTCACAATAAAGCGCGTGATGGAGGAGACTGGCTGCCACATCCACTTCCCGGATTCGAATCGCACCAGTACTGTGGAGAAGAGCAACCAGGTGTCCATTGCAGGAGACATGGAGCGGGTGGAGAGAGCCAGGGCAAGAGTTAGGGTATGTCGTCGGTTTCTTTAATAGAATTTTAGTTTAAAACAACGTGTGCTAGGCGTGACGTAGTAGATGTCATAATCAGCCACTGCTGGGACACAGGCCTCCTCTAGTGGGCTATAATCTGCCACGCGGGGCCAGTGCGGGTTAGTAGATGTCACATGTCTTCGAATTTTTGGTTCTAGGACATGCCGGTTTCCTTACGACGTAGTGGATGTACCTATACAGTATTTATTAGGGTGTACTTTCAGTAATGACATTTGGCTAAGTACACATAGATATGTATAGCCAGACTCACTGCTGTCGCTGACCTCTTAGTAGTTATGCCAGCGGCAGATTTTAGGGGCGGTAAATTTGGGGCTAACATTTTTGTTAATATCTTACTGAAATTAAAAAGATTAATATTTATATACCTACCATGGTTTTTTGGAAAGAATAAACAATGTGAATGCTCAAATTCAGGCTTCTTACCGTTGATTTGATCACAGTTGCCGAACTTTACAAATCTCTTTGCAAGTTTTTCGTAGCTGAACGTGAACATTTTAAGTAGGTAGGTACCTTAATTTTTGGAGAAACGGCGATGAAATTAAGCGTATCGAAGCAGTATACAAAAGACATGGGACATAATTGTAGATTTCGATAGGGACTGCAAAATTTTAATAGCCTACTGGCGGCAAATGTGTAAATCTGCCACTGAGTTACGCTTATGAAGTAGGTAAAGGCGTAGTACATATATATCGATGGTAAAGATAAACTCGCATTTGCATCGCGCCTGCTAAAAATGTGATATACAGAGTCTAGACGCATTCTGACGAAATTGCAGTAGCAATTTGAGAATTCATCTTCATGGTGAATCGTGAATGTATTGTTCTTACGAATATTATTTTTGATATCCATGGCGCCAAGGACAGATATGATTACATTCCTAAGCAGAA
Source organism: Amphipoea lucens (assembly GCA_947508005.1). Lineage (NCBI taxonomy): Eukaryota > Metazoa > Arthropoda > Insecta > Lepidoptera > Noctuidae > Amphipoea > Amphipoea lucens. The sequence goes on from OX382374.1 coordinate 17,679,710, forward strand.
GTTAAAATGTTTTTGACGCCATTTAACGCCTAAAGTTTATGACCTCTGAGTTCGTTTAGGCGTTTCTTCTCTTCTTTATTAAAATATTGACCAACAAAATATTAACGTGTACATGTTTCTTACAAGACCTCAGACTCGATTCAAATGTATGTATTTCTAAGATCAATTTCTGATGATGAATGATTTGAAATGTGACTGTGTGACGTCTTCAAAATCAAATATCAGACATTTGGGACGTCGCCTACACTCAATGCAGTTATTTTACCTCTGATTTAGCATAGTGATCTTTATTCTCATTGCTGTTTGGTTTGGTTGCTGTCAGAGATAAAATATACCTGTTAAATGACTGTAGGAATCTTGTTTATCGTCAAACAATGCTTGACTTTTATCATGTGACAGGCCCTGACTCCGTTGGTGTTCTGCTTCGAGCTGCCGATAGTCCCGAGCTCACAGCCGCTACCGGACATCACATCGCCGTACGTGCAAAATGTTCAGGACCAGTACAACGTTCAGGTAACCAATATAATTTTATTATAATTATATTCTGCAAAATTTTAGATACCACCTATTCTATGCTAGATTGAAGGCACCACAACAATCTATTAACGAATATACCCACCAATCTTTAAATAACCATCTACCAGGTTGTTAGAGCATCTAGCACACTCAGCCTTGACATAGGACCAACCATCGCACTACAAATTGTTGTTGGTGATGATGCGATATATTTTGTAACTAGCACTGTAGGTTAACTAGTGTCTAGAGCGATATTTATTCAGTGCTTAAGTTAATACTTACGGTGTCTACCTATTTTTATTGCTGAATGCGCTCGCTCTTAACCTCGATCACGCCTGATGGAAAGTGATGGATGAGGTCTATGATGGAACGAGCGTGCCCAAAAGATGTCTAAGGCACTGAAACTCACACGCACCGACGAAACACAGCAGGCTGGCTAACTGGCTATGTTGTGTAACGGCGATAGCGCCAGGGTAGCCTGCAAAATTCAATTGTTTTTACTGATTTCCATACACACTGACCTAGGCCGTAATTCTCTATATTATGACACAAGGAACGAAACAACGCGAAATCAGCGCGAGATTGGCGGGATTATCTAAGGAATTGATGTGGTTTCGAATCGAAAGGAATCGTTTTATAGTGAATTATGGCCCTGCAAATTGCAAAAATCGTAAGAAAATGCGCTGGTGACCTTAGCCCCTGAACAAGGTCTATTTCCCAGGTGATGCTACGCAACCGTCCGAAGCTGCACGCCAACCTGTTGGTGGTGAAGGGGGTGCAGTGGGAGGTGAAGGCTACCATGGAGGCTACCAATCTGCTCATGAACTACATGTGCGGACCATTAGCAGTAAGTGCTAATAGTACATCATGTTTGTTTTAATTTTATTTGTTTATGTTCCACAAATGAGTGAAGACACTGAAAGAGAGAAGACATAGAAAAGGAGTCAGGACTTCAATTGAAAATCAATATAACACCTTCGTAACTGCAGCTGCTGACTATTTATGTTTTGTGCTCGTGATTATGCTATGTACATTTTTTTGACGTGATAACGTCTTATAAATCGATGAACGCCGGCTGCACGTACGAAAAAGCATGACTCATTGTCACGTTCCGCCTGAGCCGAGTGTGCAAGCGAGAGCGCGGAACAAGCGATAGAGAGGCATGTTTTCTTATGAAGTTATCACGTAAAATTATCGTCCGTAAACCGACTTTACAGACAACTAATATTTTTTTTTCTATCTTTCTTTCTATGTTGTTATTGTATTTTCCGCAGTCCTCCAATGATCTAATTTACCAAGAAAGTGGAATCATTTCACAGTGACTTCATTGTCTAGCTAGTTATAGATTTTGGCTAAAAGTAATGGTTGTGCGGACTTGTATGCCCATGAAAAGGCCCGGAAAAGGTCTCCAAAGTTGGAGATAAGATTTCCATCAGCAGAATTACCGATTCTATCATTTTACGAAAGATTGTTTTTAACGCCTATTGCTTTTCGAAGAGAATCGTAACTTGTTTCGTCGAAAGACGAAGTCTTTAAAAATAAGACTGCTGTAAACATAGATTTAATATTATACTCTAGCGTATCTAAATCTATGGCTATGTACTACACTAACCTGCTGGGCAATTGCGTAACACACTATCAGTAGAAATGGGTTTCATTTTGACAGTTCAACAACATACATTGCGTTATTTATGTTGTTGAGCAGACACATTTTCCGAACTTATGAAGCAATGAATGAGCAATATCCTTCAAAATGATTCAGATTTATAGTGTGTTACGCAATTAAGGTGCTGTTTTTAAAAATGTGATACCTTTTGAGGATTTCTCTGTATTTTTAGGGTTGTGACCTGATAAAACCGAACGTTTTTCAATCAAAAACTTACATCACAAATCCCTTTTAGAGTCAAACCCAAGTGCAGATGTCCCTCGAGATATCCCCGATGCACCACAGCGTGGTAGTAGGGCGTGGAGCTGAACAGTTGAAGATCATCATGAAGGGAACCAACACACAGATAATGTTCCCTGACGCTGATGACCCGAACATACCCGTGATCAAGAAGTCTTGCGTCACTATTACTGGGAATATTAAAGATGTTTATGCAGCTCGGCAGCAGTTAGTGGTAAGTCCATGATTCATCCAGCAATTCTAACTTATTATTTCTGCTATTCCCGAGAGGAGGTCTGTGTCCCAGCAGTGGGAACATTATAGGCTGATTATGTTATGTCATTTCTGCTATTGTAGTAATGAAACGTCTATGATGTCTCTCATTAGATGTATAGAGGTATGAGGAACAGGGTGTCAAGTTCACTCACCCTTCATAGAAAAGGGAGGATCCTCCGACCAGACGGGTGTCGTGGCTGGCAGGCAACTGTCCGATGATTCATGTCGGGCCGTTGTATATGTATATGATAGTTGCGCGGTAATCTCTGCTTGCGAGATGCAGGATTTTGCGTGACGGCAGTATGACGCGTTGTTCGCATGTGACGTTGTTGATACCGCTACAGATGTTAGAAAGGTACTTCTGTCTTTTTTCCCCTGGTTAGTGGGTTATATCCATAGAAATGTATTAGGTCTTCACATGATCTGACCAAGATTTTTTCTGGACTTTAAAAGAGACCTCTGAGTTTGTTTCGGCCTTTCTTCTCAGAATAGTCAGATATGGAAACGCCGATCTAGCTTTAAAAAAAATGATTGACGTGTAAAAGTATTTGTACAAACCTACATACAGAAAATACATCATTTATCTATGGTTATATCCGTAGTCCCAACTGGGCGATGGGTTCTTCTTAGCGCGTCGATGGCAATATAAATTCTGGGCCGAGACTGGCAGCTCAGCTACGTGTTTGGCGCCATCACTATAGCGTCCATCAGTTCCTGTAACGTGCAGCTGACAGGACACGCAGGACATGATATTAAGTGTCCCATCGTTTGTGGGTGGATCAGCACTACATTATTCCACCTGCACATGATTTGCCTTGGGTTACCTGGAAGTCTTTAAACAGACTCCGGACCCAGGTCAAATATTTGCACAGGAGTTAATTAGTTTACCCATTGTCTTAGAGAAACTGTTTTTGTAGGAAATAACGTAATCGAAAGAATAGGTCCTTTATTAGCGTGTTTATTATGTTTATTTTCTAACTTTTTATAAAGCAACCCCTTCACTAATCCATCCATTTATCTCAACAGGGCAGCCTCCCCCTCGTAGTAATCTTCGACGTATCAGACGAAGGTTGTCGCATTGACAGCGAGCATGCGACCAAACTGATGCAGAAGTACAACGTGTACATCAATATACGACGCAAACCCAAGCAGGGCATCACCTCCATCGTCGTCAAGGGCATCGAGCGCTGTGCAGGTACCTATATGTCATTCTAGAACTCTCTTTGACTCTACGTCTGTTCCCGTTGTCCCCATAGGTTTTAGGTCAAAATCTATAAACGGAACTTAGCACGTACATTCCTGTTACTGTCGCACAACCGTCAAACTGCAAGTGCAAGATAAAGACGGACACATGTCTAAGACAAAGCAGACCGTGTTAAGTAACAAGATCTTAGAGTTATATTATGATTTCGTGAATCTAGAGTCTAATTTTCGTACCTCTATGAACGTAATAGAATATTTGTAAACAATAAGGGAAACAACTTCTGTACGTATAGTAAAAGTGCGCAATGTTGTACACCCCCACCCTATTTCAAGTTAAACAAATATCAACTTTATTTCAATGACGATTAAGTTCATTTCAGAGTGACTAGCACTGTTGAAAAGTTATAAAAATGTTTGAAGATGTAGCGTAAACTGAACTTTATTTTGTAGGATTTAAAGTTATTTTTTCATTAATTCATATTTGTTTACATTTTTGGCAAATAATTTACTTTTTTCTAACTCGCTAATCGCTGGAGTATCTAACAGACAGTCTCTCGCTCATTATAACTGGATTCTGTGACTATTCGGCCCGCCTGCCATGGTAACCTTTCATGATAAGTAGATAGTATTTATTTTTGCTAGCATTTGGCAGGATAATATTGACATCGCTGTTCAGCCAATATTATTGACAAATCACAACGTAAGAGCCTAAAAAACGTAAGACAGGTCACAGGCACCCACCGCAACAGTTTAATCTATACTAATATTATAAAGAGGTAAAGTTTGTATGTTTGTAAGTTTGTATGTAGGGGGTAATCTCTGGAACTACCAGTCGGATTTGAAAAATTCTTCTTGCATTTGATAGCGCAATTCTTGAGGAAGGCTATTTAACATCACGCTATGACCCTTAGGAGCCGAGCAAAAAGAAAAAAAAGTCAAAAAGAACGTTAAGTGATAGCGCGGGCGGGTGATGCGATACGAAGGGGTGGCTCGGGGGAAACAAGAAGTTTCACGCGAACGAAGCTAGTTCGAATATATAATTTGTATTCTTCTTTCCTTAGGCGATATCTACGAAGCCCGTCGCGAGCTCCTAGCCGACAAGGAACCTTCCATCACTGCAGAAATCCCTGAATCCTACAACATTCCTGCTTTATCCGCCAACAATATGCCCAACTTTGGCGTCTTCAACCCGTTCTCGCCAACACATGCCACCAACATCGGAAATTCCCCTTGCTCTCCATACAACTTGCAGCTTTCGGAGTTGGCGTCTTTCGCAAACCTTGGCTCGCCAATATATGGGCATAACCCGCCAACCCCCGGTGGGTATCCCAGCCCATTGTCTCCGGTAGCCTTGACCCCGCCTGTGTATCCTACCTCCTGGATGGTGCCATCTCCTCAGCCCAGGAGTGGACAGTTCCATTATCCAAATCTGCTCCCGAATCCCGTTATGAATAATTCGGTTATGTACAAGAATCAAGGTGGATCGTGGAACCGTGAGTAACCAAAAATGTTATTTTAAAATGCCAATGTATGTTTTGCTTACATAACATAATCAGCCTATAATGTTCCCACTGCTGGGACACAGGCCTCCTCTCTGTGAGAGGGAGTGGGCCGTAATCCACCACGCGGGCCCAGTGCGGGTTGGTAGATGTCACATGTCTTCGAATTTTAGGTTCTAGGATATGCCGGTTTCCTCACGATGTTTTCCTTCACCGTTTTGAGAGCAGTGGTGATGAAATAAAGAAAAAAAGTAAAGCGCCTGTCTAGGTTTGAGCCCACGACCTACAACTCGTAAGTCGGGGCTGCTACCACTAGGCCACCACTGCTCTTTACTGTAACTGGATAATAGGTTAGCATAGCCCTTGATAGATTGGTTGTCAGACTTTCGGGCTTCTAACTACCCGTGACGACTGTCAAAGGTTTACAAATGACAGACGGGACGAACGGCTTAGCGGGCTTTCTGAGGAACGAATGGGTGTTGATATGTAATGGACTGCCACCCATCCTCTGCTCGACCGCGGCAAGCGTAGCTTAACCTTCGAACGACCCGTGCGGCTGTTATTATTTAGCCACATTACGAAAACTATGCTTTATAATAAAGGTGACACAAATAACATTATGCTTTCTTTGCAGCCATGACGAACGGCGCAGAGATGGTCGGGCTCCCTCAGCCTATGATGATGCAGCCACAGTACCAGCAGCAGATGCCTGCTGAAGGCAGAAATGTAAGTACCTATCTTCAAATAATGACAACAGTGCATGCATGTGAATAATTCTTCACATAGTACTGGGATGTACTATTAGCTTAAAATTCTGCGCCCGACTTCGTCCGCGTGAAATTTCTTGCACTCCGTCGCATCGCATCGCCTGCCCTCGCTCGTTCATTCTTACTTTTCACTCAGCTCCTAAGAGCCACAGCGTGATATTAAATAGCCTATAGCCTTTTTCAAAAATTGGGCGATCAAATGCAAGAATATTCTTATTAAATACGACTGTCTGTTACAGAGATTAGCGCATTCAAACAAACATACAAATAAACTCCTCAGCTTTATTATTAGTATAGAATGATAATGTTTTACTTCTGTGATACCCAGTGGCGTAACTATAGGGTGGCATTGGGGCAAAATGCCACGGGCCCCCAGCCAGAGGGGGCCCCCGGCTCGAGAGGGCCATGAGCACAGGAGGATCCTAACATAAGGACAGAAGCAGTCAGGTGTTAAAGTTTTTGTAGGAGAAAATATGGGCGACTAGAATCAATTCTATTTTATTGTAATTTTTGACGTTCAAAAGTGCCTTTTATGTGCCTAATTGAAATAAATGCTTTGACTTTGACTTCATGAAATGCACGCAGAAGAAGTCACGGGAGAAGTGCTAGAAAAAAAAAAACTATCTATAACGTTGGTTGGGTGATGATGATGACATTGAGGGAGGGCCCCATCCCTTGAATTTGCCACGGGCCCCCAAACTGTATAGTTACGCCACTGGTGATACCCACCTATAAACTTTGTACAAACGCCTGCACAATTCCCTTTCGCAAATGACACGTGTAAAGATTATTGATGCTGTTGTTGAATTTTGGCAGACAACGCTGAATCAGATACTGAACATGAGCTCTCAAGCAAGTAGTGGATACCAGAGCAACTTCACCGGCAGCTCGGTGTCGCTGGACGCACAGAACATTTCTGGTAAACTATGTTTGTATTGTATTCAATAGTACATACAGCTTTCCAAAGAAAAGTATGCGTTTCGGGAATCATCGTATATCTTCGGGAATACGAATGCGCGATGATGAGATCTAATATAGAGCTGTTACAACCGTGGAAGCATTGCCTAGGTATTTTGGAATTACCATGTTTAAAAAACCGGCCAAGAGCGTGTCGGGCCACGCTCAGTGTAGGGTTCCGTAGTTTCCCGTCCGTCACAATAAATTCGATAATACCCGACCCAATGTAATAAGTACCTACAGCGCCATCTCTCGGGGAATTGGGTTACTAATTAGTACATAGACGTGCCAGAAGTTTTCGGTGGTAATTTTGGATTGCGAGAACCGATTTTAATCATTCTTTTTTTGTTTGAAAAAAGATACGTTCAGGATAATAAAATATGTAAACGAAGTTAAAAAAAAAATGCTTGCATATACGATTATACTACAAACTTAGTCCAGAAATGATTTTGTACAACTTTTGTCTTTTTTGTACAAAAACTGTTGTTTCTATCAAGTTCAAAATAATTTTCCTAGAAAGTCCTTATAAAGTTCTACTTTTCAGATTTTTTTTCATATTTTCTAAACTTATGGTTCAAAAGTTAGAGGGGGGGGGACACATTGTTTTTTACTTTTGGAGCGATTATTTCCGAAATTATTGACATTATCAAAAAATGATTTTAGTAAACCCATATTCATTTTTAAATACCTTTCCAACAATATATCACACGTTAGGGTTGAAATTAAAAAAAAGTCACTTCCCACTTTACATATAGGGGGGCTACCCTAATAAAACATTTTTTTCCAATTTTTATTTTACCACTTTGTCGGCGTAATTGATATACATATTGGTACCAAATTTCAGCTTTCTAGTGCTAACGGTCACAGAGATTAAGCGAGGACGGACAGACGGACGGACGGACGGACAGACAGACATGGCGAAACTATAAGGGTTCCTAGTTGACTACGGAACCCTAAAAATTATGGGTCAACAACTCTATGCAATTCCAAAAAAATTTTCTAAACTTTTGAGTGACAAATGACGATCTGAGAGCTGAATAGGTATCCCGACAGAAAGTAAACTTCATACAAACGCGCACTGATAGGTGCAGCGCTACATAGTGCGGCAGTATAAAAAGAAACATTATTCTATAAGTTAGCGCCACGAAAGACGAGACTTGACACACCACGAGGTTTGACTTGCGCAGTACCCGATTAGGTCTCTTTAGCGACATGAGGACTGAGCGCGGGACGGGAGCGGACGTCCTAGGGGATGCGGGAAAGAGCGCGGGAGGCGGGGTCAAGTGTCATCTTTCGTGGCGCTTACTATACTCCGTGGCACTACGTTCGAGAGCTAATGCTCGGAAACGTTATTTAATATAACGTTTTTAAAACGTTTTGAACAGTTCTTTGTACGTCATTTTGTTCGGAATGAAAACAAAATGAGAACGTTATTTCCGCAGGGTAAAAACCGGTTTATTCCGCAGGACGCAGCCGCGCACAGTGTGCGGCGACAAGCATGAATTTGTTTAATTGGATCGGGTACCGCCTACCGTAGTATGTTATATTTTGATTTCATTGCATCACTCATTCCAATGCGCTTCTAACGTATTGATCGAGATTGTGTTGTGACTTGCGTTGCGAGTGATTTGTTATTAAGTGGTGTTTGTTTCTTGCTCACAAAATGGGACGAAAGAGAAAAAACCTAATTTATTCATATTACATTTACAATGATGAAAGTAAGAAATCAAAATGTCAGATGGAAGGTTGTCAGCAAGAAATACGGTAAATATATATAATTTATCTAGGTACTCGTACTCACAGAAAAACAGTCACAGACTCACAGATAATTTTACTTGAAACGGCGAAGCCGCGCGTCCGTGAAATATCAACTGAATGAAATTCACGATATTCGTAATTTCATACCTGTCGAACCCAAAAATAAAAAAAAAACGGTTTTAAAACGTTTATTAATCAAAAACGATTTAAATTATAATTGTTCTTCAAAAACGTTTTTTATAACGTTCTGTTCGAACGTAAACGAAACAAATCGTTTCTTAGGTATTTAAGACGAAAACGTTTCGAAAAATATAACGTTATCCGAGCCCTGATTCAGAAGCACGATGACTCCCGATGCGCATACCTTTCTCTTGGAGTGCTGTTATCTTTTGCTGTAAGTATACTGCAGGAAAAAGAACTGAAGGGCAATTCTCGTAATTTTAATTAACTCTATTGTTAATCATTTTGTGTATGTAGGTGGCGGCGACGGTAGCAACATGGTGTCCCCGTCAGTGTCTCCCATCAGCAAGCACCACAGCAGTCACAGCCCTGCGACCTCTACTGATGCTGAACGCTCACAACAAGGTACGTAGTTATATCATCATTATTTTTATAAAACCGCTAAAAAACATAGACTTACTATAGTTGTCGCGTCTTAGCATAGCAACAGCGGTCATTGCCCTTTTCCAAATATCTGTCCGTAGGAACCCAAACAATACTTAAACTATGTATGGTTTTTCGTTATTGAAACATGTTGAAGGTCACGATAAATTTTGATTCAGAATGCAAATGTTAATGGATTTCACTTCAGTTTAGAAAAAATAAAAATGCTAGAAAATGTAGGCGCGTCAAAACTATAGGGTTTTTAATAGTTTAAGTACGTACAAGTGGCGATTTTTGAATGAAACTACTACCTACTAGTAGTTTCATTCAAAAATCGCCACTTGTCGACTCCTTTCCCAGCTATTATACACCGTTAAAAAAATTTAATCACCGTTTTCCTCTTCAGGGGACATTGCACTCATCATTATGAACTACTTTTACTATGGGAGTTATGGGACCAAACATGAAATAGCGAAAAAACATCAGCTGTTCCCTACATTTTGACGAGTTATGTGAACATAAATGTAGGGAACAGCTGTTTTTTTTTCACGATTTCATGTTTCTTAAGAGGAAAACAGTGATTACAATGTCACGGTGTATAGACAGGTTCAAATTAAATCAGCTAGCGAAACTCCGCAGACGTGATGAGTATCGAATATCGACATCACGTCTGTGGAGTTTCGACATCACGTCTGTGGAGTTTCGACATCACGTCTGTGGAGTTTCGACATCACGTCTGTGGAGTTTCGACATCACGTCTGTGGAGTTTCGACATCACGTCTGTGGAGTTTCGACATCACGTCTGTGGAGTTTCGACATCACGTCTGTGGAGTTTCGACATCACGTCTGTGGAGTTTCGACATCACGTCTGTGGAGTTTCGACATCACGTCTGTGGAGTTTCGACATCACGTCTGTGGAGTTTCGACATCACGTCTGTGGAGTTTCGCTAACTAGTTTAATTTGAACCTGTATCTTAATTTAACTATCTGCTGTTTCCAAAAATACTATAGGCACCCATAGTATGTTGGGGTAAGATCGGCACCGGTATAAGACCGTATGAATCAAATTCTATAATGTGGAAATGTTTTTAATGCAGTAATAAACATTCGTGTTCTCCATCATTATTTTTATTCTGCTACAACGAAAGACCAGAGCAAAATTTAATTTTGCAGGCAAAGAATTTGATTTCAACGGTCTTACCCCAGCAACGATCTTACCCCAACATAACTTACTTGATCTGACAGAGTTGGTCCCACCCATTGTTATTATGCTACACTACACTAGCTGCGCCCCGCGGTTTCACCCGCGTAAATCTCGATCCCGTGGGAATATCGGGATAAAAAGTAGCCTATATGTTAATCCAGGGTGTCAGATACCTCCGTACAAAATTTTATCAAAATTGATCCAGCCGTTTGCGCGTGAAGAAGTAACAAACATGTAAACACACACACGCACACAAACTTTCGCCTTTATAATATTAGTGTGATTCACTTTCAGAACTTTTTAGAACAGTCCTAATAACTTCAAATCACCTCTCAAGTGAGTCCTTATTTAAAGTCACCGCCAACGACGGTCGTTGGTCACCGCTTACAACTTAAATCGTTTCCCAGAATTAGCGAGCATAATATCGGACCTGCCAATATCTGATCGTCGCGCGGTGGGCTGTGAGAAGAAGACCCTGGAGACGCTCAACAAACTGTCGCCGCTGTCGGAGTACAGGAAGATGAAGGTTGAAGCTACCAAGGTAAGATGACTATCTATCTCACTCATGATAACCTCCATTCCAGAAAGTACAATTTTTTTTTTTCTCTCGGTGGTAATCCTCATGGACTTCCTCTATCGTGGGGGTGACAGAGGGGCATGCCAGACTCTTACCGACTAAACCCACCGCGGTGTTCCACCTCTACCTATGGCCGGGGGTGCGGGATTCGCATAAGCATTCACCGCTCCCCCGACAGGCCTCGACCCGCTGTTCCTCAGCGGGTCCCACCTCCCCGTGCGCCCATTCCTATAATGGCCGCACCACAGAAATAGATACACCCAGATAACGCAAGAGCAACTACTTCGCGTGCCAAAAATCACACCAGCTTACGTTCGAAAATCGTAAGCCGCCACTTTCGCGCTCAGTCCTGCGTACTGCTGGCTGGGTGAGCGTGAGCGAGAGAGCGAGCTTGTTACGTCATAATAGGTAGTCAAAAAGTGGCACGCTTAGTTTTCATACAGTTCATGATACTTGCGTTATCTAGGTCTATCTATATCGAGAGTGGGCCGCACGCACTCTCGAGTGTCGCGCGCGGAACACTGCAGCGCCAACTCGGGCCTGTCTGGTCGGACGACGGACGCCCCTAGTCCGCCGACTCCATTCCAGAAAGTACTACTGCCCTACCTATTCCTGTTGAACTCCCTTTGTAAGGAATCTTTAGGGAATCTATCAACAAACCTCTATCAAAAGATATGGCAACCCTAGAGTTGCCATACCATCACTATTCTAATATAGACCGATCATCATCTGCCTATCCTTTTCCCAACTATGTTGGGGTCGGCTTCCAGTCTGACCGGATGCAGCTGAATACCAGTATTTTACATGGAGCGACTGCCTGTCTGATCTGAAGTCCACAACCCAGTTACTGGGTAATACGATACCCCTTGGTAAGACTGGTTGTCAGTCTTTCGGGTTTAAGACTACCCGTAACGACTGTCAAAGATCCATGATTTACAGCCGGGACCAATTCCGAGGCACGGGGGTGTCTTGGTATGTAAAGATGATCACCTATCCACAGACCAACCGCGGCAAGCGTAGCTTAACCTGATCGATCGACCTATGCGGCTGTTATTATTTAGCCACGGGCCCCAATATAGAGTATTGTACTTTATTTCGCGTGAGCGTAATTTACAGGGTGAAATTAAATTCATGGGCAACCTTTTAAGAGGTCATTGTACTCATCATTATGAACAACTTTTACTGTGGGACTAAACCTAAAATCGCGATAAAAAAATCAACTGTTCCTTGCATCTATGTTCACATAACTCGTCAAAATGTAGGGAAGAGCTGGTTTTTTTTTCGCGATTTCAGGTTTGGTCCCATAGTAAAAGTTGTTCATAATGATGATTACAATGACCTCTTAAAAGGATACCCATGAATTCAATTTCATCTTGTAGAGTATATTGTACTCTATTTCGCGTGAGCGTAATTTATAATCTACAAAAGCAATACTCTCTATCACGAAGTTGAACTGTGCGTTCTGATAGGGTGGTAAAGTTACAGGCAATTGAAAATAACATTGTTTCTAAAGTTAGAAGAAGTTAAGTTCGGCAAAAATTTCATAAGGTGGGCCGTACATTGGCCTTTTTCCCTACTCGTTTCACAACAGAACATAGTAACTTAACTTACCTCAAGTATCCTCATTTCGACATAGGTATAGTCAACAAAAGAGATAAGTATGAGGGTCGTCGGATATAGTTGAAGTTTAGTAAGAAACCGATGGATGCTGTCGACTGTTTGATAAATGAACTGTGTGTTTTCTATTAATAAAATTAAATTTTATTCGAAAACATTCATAGGTTTCTTACTAAACTTCAACTATATCCGACGATCCTGCATACACATCTCTTTTATTGACTGTACTTAACCTTGCATTTTGGCAGGTGTACTTACCATACGACGGTTTTGGCAAGAGCTTAGGGAAAGACCAATCTATCGGTAGGCCAACCCTTCCAAAAGTGTATGACAAAGTCCTTTACTTCCAAGGTTCGCTAATGAATCAAATGAATGCATGCCACGTCAAGCAATAGTGTTAAGGTTACAAGTTAAAACTTAATGGTATACATTTACCTTAACTTATACGCATGCATAATGCATTTTAGGCCCTATCAGGTAGCAGTCAATATCAAGGTCTTGAAGTGTTCTGAATAAGGAATTTGAGAGTTAATTTACGCACAGGATTGTAGATGACATAATATGCTTGCAGCAAGGACTTGAAATCCATACTTAATATTATGAATTCGAAAGTAACTCTGTCTGTCTGTCTGTCAAAGTCAAAGCATTTATTTCAAACTAGCTGCGCCCCGCGGTTTCACCCGCAATAAGTTTCGATCCCGTGGGAATATCGGGATAAAAAGTATCCTATGTCCTTTCCCGGGACTCAAGCTATCTCTATACCAAATTTCATCTAAATCGGTTCAGCCGTTTGAGCGTGAAGAAGTAACAAACATATAAACACACACACACACACTCACAAACTTTCGCCTTTATAATATTAGTGTGATAGGATAGGCACATAAAAGGCACTTTTGAACGTCAAAATTTACATTGAAATAGAATTGATTCTAGTCGCCCATTCCAAAAGGTAGTTTTCGTATGGAGAAGAATGGGCAAGAAACTCCACCGTTACTCTTTTAAAAATGTTTTACAATATTTGGCATAGGTACATTCATTATATAATAATACCTGCCTGTCTGCATGTTACCTTTTCACGCCTAAACCGCTGAACCGATTTAGATGAAATTTGGTATAGAGATAGCTTGAGTCGGAAAGGACATAGGATACTTTTTATCCCGATATTCCCACGGGATCGAGACTTATGCAGGTGAAACCGCGGGGTGCTGCTAGTGCTTCAGTATCTTTGTAGTTGTAGAGTCAACCACAAATAATTTGACGGCGCCTATAAGTCTTAGTAGAGGGAGACCTTCATACTGATGTGTGATTGTACAGACGCCAGCACATCAACCTACACCTGTCACATTTTCCCAATCAACTTTGAACCTTATGCCTCAGTGATAAAGTTGAAAATCTATTAAAGAAATTTGACAGATTGTAGTAGGTTGATGTGCTGGCGTCTGTACCTACTATTATAACTATTGTTTTACAAACACTAATATTTAACATAATTAGAAAAAACGAAAATTTTATCAGCCTAGGGTAATTTAGGAACAGTCACATGTTAGCAAGCGGAGGTTTAGGGCACGACTACCAATAAGGCAAAAAAAAAAAAATCTACACTCTTATCATATCGATCAGTTTCAGAGTTCTATTTGAAGGCATTAGGACCTATTGCCAATATCTAATAAATATCTGCCAAGATCTATATAAATCACTGGCCCTTTTTTAGCGCAGCCGTAAGGCACACTTTCCTGCTTATTTTTTTTTTTTTTTTTTTATATCGGACTTTATAATTTTTTATTTAATCTTTATTTTTTGTTTTTATTTGATGTATGTATCTGGTGTATTGTGTGTCTTTTAGTCTGTGCTAAATAAATGTATTTTCTTTCTTTCTTTCTTTCTTATAAGTTAGGATGGAAGTTTTCCAAAAAGAGGCAAGATGTTGAACACAAACCCTACAGACTCAATTGTAATTATGCTCACAAACTAGCTAGCTGTCTGGGCCGTTGTTTCATAATACCTACAGCTAATTCAGTCTCCTTTCTCGGCAATTCTCGGGACCCTTATAGCAAGTCCTGCCTAGCCCCTATGGAAAAACGGCGTGAGTTTACGTATGTGTATTGTAACGCCGGGCTACACTAACGGGAAATGCCGATAATTATCGCGATAATTTGTGGCTGCACGTACGATTAACGCCCATCATCGCGATAATTATCGGCATTTCCCGTTGGTGTGGCCCGGGCATAAGGAATATCTTGTAAGTTAGCGGCATTACGTCCGATTGCGGTTGCTGACAACATAATTATTTCTAATCTAAATCTTGGTTATCAGGCGATGCGCGAGAATGTGGGCAGTGGATACCGCGTGCCGAACACGCGCTGGGCTGGTTACTACTTCAGCCACACCTCGCCAGGAACCATCAACCTGAATGATAACAACGGCAACGATGCTGTTACTGTAAGTTTTATAAAGCTTTTTATGTAAATACCTTGCTGACTTTGTATAAGTATCGACGACGTAATCTTTAAGCTGGCCTCCGCGGATCCAGTCTGTCAAAACCTTTAAGCCTAATAAATGCTCTCATTTTACGACATGCAGGTACAGACGCCAGCACATCAAGCTACTAGGTACAATCTGTCAAATTTCTTTAATAGTTTTTCAACTTTATCGCTAAATGGTAAGGTTCAAAGTTGATTGGGAAAATTTGACAGCTTCGGGTAGCTTGATGTGCTGACGTCTGTACCTAACACGGTTCTTATTCCCGACCCAACCATAATACAGGCTCTCTCTCAGGCAGATTTTGCCTCAAATTTTGTATAGTATCGGCAAACTGTTGTTGTGGTCGTTTTTAGGCAACGACGGTTTTCAATTTCTAGTTTTCACCTAAGTAGACCGTGGACTATCAACTAGTTTGTCCAAATGAAAAAAGGAGGTTTTAATATTAACAGTGTTTATGAGTATAGAGTCGTAATATAATTAATTAATTTCTCAGCCGGAAAAAGGATGGAACCGTTCCGACCTGGTGCGACCTAACATCGCGGAACCCGTAGTCTCCCCGCCACAGGCGCAGGCGCAGACTCCTCCTAACAACAACTGTCGCTACCAACAGTTGTTTGCTCTGCTCAGGGACGTGGGACTGCACAAGTATATTGGTAAGACTTTTAATGTTGGTTGGCAGGCGAAAAACGGTTTTAGGTACAAAAAAAAAATACAACCGTAAAAAAAGTTTTTATTTTTCACTATTTAGCTGTAGCTACCCCACACAAATTCATATAACACTACTTGCTATGTAGGTAAATATGAATACAGGAAGTTAAAGCATCATCAACATAAACTAATTGGAAAAAAATCGTAAATTCGTTGGTTCCCGGGCTATTTGATCTAAGCGACATTTTTTGCGAAATTGAGTTATATACATAATTGGAATCAGTGAATATTTCTGATTCCAATTATGTATATAACTCTCAATTACCGTCCGAACCGTCGGTATTATTGAAGGTAACTCAAAAACGGTATATTCCCGTTGTCCCCATTGACGGTGTCCCCATTATGGGGACAACGGGAAGTCATAAAATATAAGCAAAGTTAATATGGACCACCCCTGAGGCATACCTATTTTGCAAATCCGTCTATATATGACGGAGTTATGCCCGAATATACATTAAAAAATATACAGGGTGAATTTTTCAAGTGGGCGTGGATGGCCAAATCCGAAACTATGAGGACTAGCGAAAAATACTCAAAGGAGTCGCGGGCTCGATTTTGATGAAAACTAAAACTGCATCATTGGATTTTTGAAAAATCAATATTTCTAGCCAGGAATCGAACCTGTTGATTTTGAAAAAAAAAACACACACTGTATTATTACACCATTCGATAGTGTCGCTAATAAGGATCGAATTCTGGGAAGTAATGACATACGGCAAACTAAAGGAAAGAGCTCATTTTTAACAAAATCCTTTTTTTTTCTTATGTTACCTACCTCATCAAGTCATCATCATCTGCCTAGCCTTTTCCCAACTATGCTGGGTTCGGCTTCCATTCTAACCGGATGCAGCTGAATACCTCGGTATGTAAAGATGGTCACCCATCCACAGACCAACCGCGGCAAGCGTAGCTTAACCTGATGGATTGACCTGTGCGGCTGTTATTATTTAGCCGGGCCCGGGTTATGTTACCTACCTACTAAACCTTAACTGATTAATTGTTCAAAATGATGACCATTGTTTTCAATACATAGCTGGATTCGACGTCTCAAGGATTGTACTGCATTCAGCGTTACAATATTATTAATTTCATTAGAATATTTTCTAAAGATCGTAATAGAAATTTGAACTTAGAACCTAATGTTGTGAAAGTGACTGCGGTGCGGGTGTGTTAATAAAAATATTGAGCATCATTTCGAACAAGGTACGTAATGTATGTATGAATACTCTAAAATAAGAAGCAGTTTATTAAAATTCAACATTTTCCTTAAGTTTGCCGTATGTCATTACTTCCCAGAATTTGATCCTTATTAGGGACACTATCGAATGGTGTAATAATACAGTATGTGTTTTTTTTTTCAAAATCAACAGGTTCGATTCCTGGCTAGAAATATTGATTTTTCAAAAATCCAATGATGCAGTTTTAGTTTTTATCAAAATCGAGCCCGCGACTCCTTTCAGTACTTTTCGCTATTCCTCATAGTTTAGAATTTGGCCATCCACGCCCACTTCAAAAATTCACCCTGTATATACTCGTACATCCAAATTGAGAATCTCCTCCCTTTTTGAAGTCGGTTAAAAAGGAAGTTCGTCCAATCTGGCTGTTGACACGATAGACGTGAGACGTTGGTTTTAATTTACCTACAGACAATTAGTAGGTAGTCTGTGTTGGAGTTGCTAAAATCAGCGCCAGCGCACCAATGAAAGATCAATCCGCCGCACGGTGGTACCGCCCATAGGTCATAAATGCAAAAATTTCATCATCAATTCCCCCAATTTAATTACCTATAATGATTTACCGATAAACAAGCTACCCAAAAGTATAAATATGTCACCCATTTTACCAAGTTATCACTTATTTTTCGAGCTCCGAAGTGAACACATTATTACGTTGCACTCGCTTTATTAGTTACTCATTATCACTATTGTTTGTGTAACGGTGAATTCTCAGAATTGCATTGTTTTTGAGTGGTGTTTGTGACATGGATTTCCAAGATCAAGGTATGTTATTACTAATTAGTTATATTTTTTAATTTTATTTGACTTATTATGACGTATATTTACGTGCTACGCCACACAGTATTTCTACCAAATATTTATCTTATAGTTGACTTCATATAGACTTACAACTTTTTGCAACCATAGTCAAATACTCTCACATATCTGAAATTAAAGATTGAACTGTCTATTTTGAAAATATAAAAGGTTTTTTTGCGTCCCTTTGCGACTTTAGTTGCTATATAGCCTCTACGACTGCGTAGGCTCAGGCGTAGCACGGTCTACGAAACATACGTAAAATATTTTTTTTTTTTTTTCAGGTAATTTGATTAACTGTACTTTCTCAAGGATGCATTTCTTTGAGATTTGGTCTGCCGTAACTGGAAGTGTTCCTCAGAGACATCAACACGTGCTGAAAACTATTCTAGCTTCACTGGATGAGGTCGAAAAGCTAGACATTAGGAACTTAGATAGTAAGATACTCAGTTTATGTAAAAGTCTTGATAGATTTTGGAAAATTGTCTCTAGAAATAAATCAAAATTTTTGCATAAGTACTCAGATTGGTTAAATGAAATTGAATGTGTCGAATTAGTAAGGGGTAATGAGAAGTGCATTCAAGATAACGTGAACCAGCCCGGGCCATCTTGCGAACGCGGACGCCCCAGGAAAGATTTTTCAGAATTGTCTAAGCGCTTAAATAAAGATTTGGTTGAACGTTGTTCTACAATTTTATAAGCCTTGACCTCGGGTTTTAATATTGATTTGGATAAATTTAATGAATATGCTTTGGAAACCGTGCGACTTTTAATTCAAGAATATCCGTGGACAAGCTTCCGTTCACAAAGTCCTCATCCATGGTGCTGAAGTGGCATAGTATGCTTTATTATCTTTCGGGGAATTATCCGAAGAGGCAGCAGAATCTAACAACAAACATTATAAGGTCTTCAGACGGGACCACACGAGAAAAAGGTCGCGAGTACTTACGAATACGGACTTACTTAACAGACTTTTACTCAGCTCAGACCCATTCATTACTAGTCTTCGGAAACTTCCCCGTAAGAAAAAGAGCGTTATGTCGAGGCAAATCTTAGATTTATTACGAATTTAGTTTAAATTGAAATTAGGTTGGTTGTTGTAGTTATTTTAACTTAGTTGTGGTTATGATGACGTTTGTAAATAAATTCTAGTATTAGTTTTCTTGCTTTTTGTTGATGTATATATATAAAAGAATACATATTTAATGATATCTCCTTCATGAATAGCGTTAATATCATATTCACATGTATTTCCGAACGAGGGACAATCAATCTCAAATATTGACTATTTAAATTTATATGTAAACAGTACATATTGTACAGTTTATTGTATATTATGAATTAAATTATGTAAATAAAGCATCAATGTACATTTGTGAAGTATTTTTTTATTGTTTACCCTTCAGAAAAAATCCCATTTAACAGATTTAATGAAGTAAGGTATTTATGACCGCGCTTGTAGGGCGCTTGAACCACCGTGCGCCGATATCGCTGATAGCACTTTTTAACCGACTTCAAAAAAAGGAGGAGGTTATCAATTCGACTGTATTTTTTTTTTTTTTTTTTTTTATGTTGTTACCTCATAACTTGCGACTCTTGCGACGAAAAGAAGCTCTCTGATCCTACTTTGCGGCTCATGAAGGAGAGGCGCGAGATGATCCTGCAGTCTTCAGATGATGTTCTAAAGTACCGGCGGCTCAACAGACAGATCTCTAAGTCCTTGAAAAGCGACCTTCGCCGCTTCAATACAGATCGTATTGAGGAAGCGATAGAGCAAAATAGAGGCTCCAAGGTTTTTGCTAGAGATCTGTCTATTGGGCAGAGCCAGCTTATGAAACTGAAGACTGATGATGGCAGGATCGTATCCGCCAAACCTGAGCTGTTGAGAGAGATCGAGAGGTTCTATGGACAGTTATACACGTCAACAAGCAACCCCGTTACGAATCTGGCAAACGACCCAAGAGCTAGATTGACCCGACACTATACCGAAGACATCCCGGACGTCAGCCTGTACGAGATTAGGATGGCTCTGAAGCAGCTTAAAAACAACAAGGCACCGGGTGATGACGGAATTACGGCCGAGCTCCTGAAGGCCGGCGGAAAACCCGTTCTTAAGGCCCTTCAGAGGCTGTTTGATTCCGTCATACTCGAGGGTAAAACACCACAGGCATGGAACAGAGGTGTGGTGATACTTTTCTTTAAGAAGGGTGACAATGCCCTTCTTAAGAATTATAGGCCCATCTCACTTCTGAGCCATGTCTACAAGCTGTTTTCGAGAGTCATCACGAACCGTCTCGCGCGCAGGTTTGACGACTTCCAGCCTCCCGAACAAGCCGGATTCCGTAAAGGCTTTAGCACCGTAGACCACATACATACGCTGCGACAGGTTATACAGAAGACCGAAGAGTATAACCTGCCTCTCTGCTTAGCGTTTGTGGACTACGAGAAAGCCTTTGATTCGATCGAGACATGGGCTGTACTGCAGTCTCTTCAACGGTGCCAGATCGACTATCGGTACATCGAGGTGCTGAAGTGTCTGTACGAAAACGCCACTATGTCAGTTCGACTCCAGGACCAGACCTCGAAACCTATCCTTCTGCAGCGAGGTGTGAGACAGGGAGACGTTATCTCTCCGAAACTGTTCACCGCTGCTCTGGAGGATGTCTTTAAGGTTCTGGACTGGAAAGGAGCTGGCATTAACATCAATGGCGAGTACATAACTCACCTTCGGTTTGCCGACGATATAGTAGTCATGGCTGAGACTATGGAGGACCTCAGTACAATGCTCGATGACCTCAGTAGAGCCTCTGAAAGAGTGGGTCTGAAAATGAACATGGACAAAACGAAGGTCATGTCAAATGCCCATGTAACACCCACTCTCATGAAGATCGGAGACGCTACACTCGAAGTCGTGGACGAGTATATTTACCTAGGACAAACTGTCCAGTTAGGTAGGTCCAACTTCGAGAAAGAGGTCAATCGTCGAATCCGACTCGGCTGGGCAGCGTTCGGGAAGCTACGCAATATCTTCTCGTCCCACATACCGCAGTGTCTCAAGACGAAAGTCTTTGACCAGTGCGCCAGTGATGACATATGGCACTGAAACGTGGTCGCTCACAATGGGCCTTATTAGAAGGCTGAAAGTCACCCAAAGGGCAATGGAGAGGGCTATGCTTGGAGTTTCCCTGCGGGATCGAATCAGAAATGAAGAGATCCGCAGGAGAACCAAGGTAACCGACATAGCCCGAAGAATTGCCAAACTTAAGTGGCAGTGGGCAGGGCACATTGCTCGCAGAACAGATGGCCGATGGGGCCGAAAGGTTCTGGAGTGGCGACCGCGTACCGGAAGGCGTAGCGTTGGAAGGCCTCCCACAAGGTGGACCGACGACCTTGTGAAGGCCGCAGGAACTCGTTGGATGCGAGAAGCACAAAACCGGTCGAAGTGGAGGTGCTTGGGGGAGGCCTATGTCCAGCAGTGGACGTCTTTCGGCTGAAATGATGATGATGATGATGAACTTGCGACTGGGTGAACCGATTTTCATGATTCTTTTTTTATTTGAAAGCTGGTGCTTCCCGTGTAGTCCCATTGTCACCATTTTAATATCTGATGATGGGATCTTAGAGAAATCGAGGGCAACCCTTAAATTTTATAGGCTCACTTATTGTTTTTCGCATATTTTATGAAGTATCTTGTGTATTTGCGTATGGTTGTCACCATCTCAGGTAGCTGGGCTGATGATGGAAGGTACAACTCCTTAACAGTAAGAAGTTACTCGAACAGGCAAGGACTGTTTTAGTAAATTATTTTGATGTTTGATAGGGCATTTGCCACATTTGGTCTCATGATCATCAAGTCATGACCTGATGCTGCAGTCAGGATAGTCTGCAGAGTACCTAACTCCTCGACAACTAACAGCAGATATATCGTGTTTAGGCTCATTGAAAAGGGCTCGATGTGTGGATAAACGTACTGTTAATGAGGAACACCGAAGTACATAAAGACCTGATGCTGAAGCCAGGAGCATCAGAAAAAGTACCAACCTTGAAATTACAGCACCGTAGTCGTGTTTGGGCTCATTTTAAACAGGACTAAATTTTAAGTTCAATGCAATGTTGACATAAGTCTGACCTGATGCTGCAGCCAGGATTATCAGCATCTACTCTAAAAACATCAGGTCAGGATTTGATGATGGGATCCTGGAGAAATCGAAGGCACTCTTCAAATTTTTGGGATGCATGAAGAAGCCTCCCCGTGTAGCGCAGTTTGTTCCACCAGTTACTCAACTGAACCGAGCGCTCGGCGCATCCTGGGCAGTCACACCCAACATCTTATTTGACTGGCCAATTCTTCCCTTGCGGTGGTAGGGCTAACGCCCGCCTGGTTTGCGACCACCCTCCCACCGGAGTTCGGCGTCAAGCAGCCTGCTGTGTTTCGTCGATGCGTGGGAGTTCCAGTGCCTTAGGCATCTTCTGGGCACGCTCGTTCGATCATAGACCTCATCCAACGCTTTCCATCAGGCGTGATCGAGGTCAAGAGCGGGCCCATTCAGCAATAAAAAAAAAAAAAAAAAAAAAAAAAAATATTATAGGCACACCTATAGCGATTTGGGTATTTTTTATAGTAACTCGTGCATTTGCTCTCGGAAAGCACTATTTGGTGAAGTGGAACTGATGATGAAGACCACAGATGACCACCGGAACTACTCAATAATATCTAAGTATTTCACGGGTTGCGATTCGATTACTTTAATATGGTTGCTAAGCAATTTATGCTCGTCAAAATGTGAATGGTGATATGGAGCTGATGGTGGACCTGGAGAACTCCTCAACAATTAACTTCCCTGCATCGGGAAAAGCAATATTTTGTTTGTAAAAGGCGATGATCACTAGGCTATTGTAACTTAGATAAATTATAAGCAGACCCACTAAAAAGCGTGAAATAAAAACTTTTTAAGAAAAAAAAAAACCGACTTCCCAAAAACACTACAAAGTGAAAAATAACTTTAATTTCGGAAGTCGGTGGCAAAAAACTAAAATACAGATCCAGACACCGACTTCCGAAATTAAAGTTATTTTTCACTTTGTAGTGTTTTTGGGAAGTCGGTTTTTTTTTCTTAAAAAGTTTTTTGATCTTAGAATTAGCTTTAAAAACATAAAAAGCTGTAGACTCTGCGATTTGATCCATATGCTCCTCCTTTTTTATCTGCTGTATTAGCACGAAATAGAATAGAATAGAATACTCTTTATTATGTACCTACACCATATAAATTACAGACATAAATATAGAAACTTTACAATGGGTGACATAATGGGCGGTCTTATCGCTAAGAGCGATCTTTTAAAGACAACCTTTGGATGGATTAAAAACGGGAAGGACAGACAAATACTGTAGGTAGTCTGTGGTGTACCATTTACACAATACAATAAATACCTACATACATAAAATACTATTCAAATAATAAAAAAAAATTCAAATCAATTACATCATTATCAGCCAATAACAAACCTTTATCAATCAATAATGCATATTTCAGATTTGTTCAAGAAACACGAGTTAGATATGTCTACGTTTACATCGCTGAACGAGGCTGATCTCATCGAGATTGGAGTCACCGCCTTTGGAGCTCGCAGGAAGATGCTGCTATTGATAGCAGGTACCTATATTTACTTAATCTGGTTTACTGCTGGATTCGGGCCTTTCACTGTAATTGTAACTCGTGGGTAAGGGCGCCCCACTCTCTTGGCTTTGTAAGAAGTGTCACAGTTCTAACTAGCACCCTAATTGCGTAACACATTATCAATCGGAATCTGAATCATTTTGAAGCAAATTGCTTCGTAAGTTCGAAAAATTTGTCTGCTCAACACGTAAATAACGCAAAATGAATGTTGTTGAACTGTCAAAATGAAACCGATTCCGATTGATAATGTGTTACGCAATTGCCCCGAGGAAGGTATAACCAATCTGTAATGGCTAATCGCACTCAACTTGTACAGACGCCAGCACATCAACCTACCCGAAACTGTCAAATTTTCCCAATCAACATTGAACCTTATGTTTTAGGTATAAAGTTGAAAATCTATTAAAGAAATTTGACAGATTGTAGTAGCTTGATGTGCTGGCGTCTGTACATATGGCTACACATCAAGCTATATCATTAACTTTGACTTATACATTTCCAATTTTAGCTGACTTCGTTTTGTATAGGTTTTTCGTACAATCAGATATCAGCTTATACTGGTTATGTATAGCTTAGTAGTTGGTAGCCGTGCGTACAATGAGGCCCTTTGTACAAGGTACTTAAGGTATGTTGGGGTAAGATCGTAGGAATCAAATTCTTTGCCTGCAAAATTAAATTTTGCTCTGATCTTCGTCGTAGCAGAATAAAAATAATGATGGAGAACACCAATGTTTATTACTGCATTAAAAACATTGCAACATTAGGTGGGAATTTGATTCATACGGACTTATACCAGTGCCGATCTTACCCCAACATACAGTAAAATGGGGCTACTTTGAACAGGCGGGGCTACTTTGACCAGGCCGATCACAACGCTATGACGCGTTCCCCACACCCCGCGCCTCGCGCAATATTACTCGAGGTCACGCACACTTGCTGAGCACACGTGAAAACCGATTTTGGCGCTCTGTCAAAGTAGCTACAAAATCTGTCAAAGTAACCCTGGAAGTCCAAAGTAGCCCTGTTTTGCGGTACTTTACGGCGCGGTTTATACGCCAAAGTGATCCATACAATACAACACTGACGCCGCGCAGTGCCTACATACGGCTAATAAACTGTGTATTTTTTACGGCAAAAAAAAAACGGTGTGTGTACAAAAGACCTTACTCCATCACAAAAAGAACGTTATGTTTCCAGATCTCAAAGCCTCCAAGATTAACTTCCCCGTCTCCTCGGGCGGAGCTGAACGCAAGATGGTGGGATCGCCTTCACAGTTCGCGACTCTCACTCAAGACAAATGGTAGACACACTACACTTCAATATAAATAAAGCTACGTATATATTGTGTTAAATTATGAAGCTACAGAAAATAAGGCATATTTTTCGAATCGCATGTGTTATTAAAATATCAATTTTTTTAAAGTACCTAATGGATTAATGAGTGCTTACAAAATGAGCGTTTTTGATTTTTAGGTAAAAGTTTTTAAGCTATTGCTGTCTGCTCAATAAATGTATTAATTATGAGATAAGCAAAACTTAATGAGTTATTTTATATTATACGATATGCCTAAACATAAATATACGTAGTTTTGAAAGACTGAAGATAAACTCTAGAGACTGATTCTGGAAGAGTACAAAATAGTAATTAAAGTACAAAAATATTAAGTAGGTAAGTAATTCTTCTGTCTATATACCTTATTAGAAGGCTGGAAATAATTTGAGAATCTCAATGGAATTTACTAAAGGTAGACTATTCATTAAGACTGATGCACTTACAGAAAACTATAACAATTTTCATGAGTTCCTGAAATTAAATGATAATAGAACTACCTTTGTTCTAGAATTGATTGCAATGAGCTGGTTTCTATATCTCGTTGATTTTTTTAGATTTTTATCAAATTTAGTTTCGTAAGTGGTTTTTTTATAAAGTTTTTTTTTTTACGATAGCTAAAAGCAAACGACGGTTAGATCTCCATAGACAATTGTTGAAGTAAACGGGCCAAGCGCCGTAGAATTATAGTTATAAGTTACCTTTTTATAGAATGTTTAATCATAGGGAGAGCATGTTTTATTTTTTAACCATCATTTACATAGTTTTAAGTACAGTATATTCAGACTATTTTGATTATCATATTCAGCTTTTAACATTTGATTAATTAGTGCTTAGGAAAATGTATTCGGAATCATGCGTGCGCTCCTTCTAATTCCATATTTTGTAAAATATGATTTTCAAGGACGCTGATAAGGTCCAAATTGAAAAATCTCACTTCTGATTTCTTATTTTTTCTTAATTCACGTATAGACTAATCTTTGGCCTGTGATACTGGACTGGCCATTCGATCGAAGTGATGCTTTTCAGTTTAGATACAAAATCTATTTTTAATCGTCATTTTCCGCACGATCGGCAAAAACAATTTGGACAGCTAAAATTGACTTGATTTTAAATAGCTACGACTAATTTGTAAACCATTCAGCGATCAATGATCAAGGTGACTATTTTAGTAAGTATTTTATATCAACGCGCGTCACCCTGCTGCATTTTAATCAGTTAACATTTTAACATTTATCACCGAATCATTATGTGTTTGTGATTATGAATTTAAGTTTTTTTACTGCATTTTTGATTTTAACCATATTAACATTCTAATTTGATGTGAATGCTTTTTGTTTTAGAATTTAGATTGTAGTTTACATAATCTATGGTAACGTTTTGATACATAACCTTTGCGAACTCCTAAATACATGCAATGTTCCATTTTTTTTTTGATCTTTCCACCAAGGAGTTATGTATCATTCCGTTTACTCTATGATACTTTTTTTAGATCATAAAATGCACTTTATTGTTTTAATCATGAACTTGTGATTTGATCAATCTGTTTTAAAGTATGATTATGAGATTTAATTAATTGTAAACGTATGTGTTTAACTCGTAAGGTTTAGTTTAAGTTACATAATATCTCAGTGTCAGGTTGTTTAGTTTTGTTTTTTTTTTATATTTAGATTTTATTCCAAGAAGTAAGGATTTTTTTGCATAATTATTTAAAGTTTTGCTTGTCAGATTAAAAGTTTGTAGCTAAAAACTGTCTTTAATTTGAACTTCCTGCAAATTCCACCATAGAAGTCACCAAACTAGGCCTAAGGGGCGAGTCGGAGCTCATATGCATGCACCCCTTGAAATCCTGCTTACCCAAAACATAACGACAAAGATAGGAATATCGTTTACGAATGAGGTAACACTGCATGAGCGTGACAGTAGCCAAAATTGTTTTTTTTTTAAAAGCTCCAGCAAAAAGAAAACGTAAATATTAGGTAAGTTACATAAATAATTACAAAATGTTAACTTTTGATTAGTCTTGCGCGACATTACCTGTCTTTTTTTATCGACCAAAACAAATCTATGTATATTCATAAACGCACAGAATACCGGATACATTTTGACAAGAACGACCTTCGAGGCTTCGAATATTTTGACATCTGTCATTCTGTCATCGAAGGTCGGGCGTGCAACAATTGCTTCATAAACATTTTCAGTAACTAATTTACAATAAAATGGGTAATGCAAGTGCTAAAGCTGTGGATGTGAAAGTGATGGAGCCTCCTACACCGGCGAATGCTGAGAAACCTAAGCTGAAGCCATGCTGTGCTTGCCCGGAAACTAAGCGAGTGCGAGACGCATGGTAAGGTTATGAACAAATTATTTTTATTACGCAACAGCGGATTTTCTAGATAAATAGGTAGTACATGGATTCAGGCAATTAAGGTATGCATGATAATTTGATGTTACGCCAGGAATTGGTCAACTTGGCGTACCTATAGTAGGTAATCATTATTTTCAGAAACAATGTGCATACATTTTAGGATTTTATCGCTAGATATTATCAAAGCACCTGAATTGTTATTAAATGGTTAACTCCGCATGAAGTCACTTAATTTTTAAACTATTTCCTAATGTCGGTTAAGGGAATCAATAGAAAACCAAAATACAAAGGAATTTTAAAGCTAAATCATGTCACTAAATTAAAATTTCTTCAGTTGTAACGTTTTTGTATCCGTCATCAGGAAAATGGTATTGACTTTCCTTATGGTCAAATTGTAAAACAATACTAGATGTTCCCTTAACAAACCTGTCCTGTCATCTCTAAATTACACTGTTGTTCTACAAATTTTATTCAGTAAACTTTATAGAAATAGTATACCAATTTATTTGGTATTGGCGCAACATGTCGCACCTTCGGTGCAACAAAGTCACAACAGCTCATTTTTTAATTTTACCGGAGAGGACTTTTAATTTTTTTTTCGCATTTATTTCCTCATTTTTTCGCATTTATAACCACAAAGGCACCTGCACCATCTAGTAGAATTTTGAGATACGCGGATGTTTTTGTTGCACCAAGTATAGGCATGGTTCAGAGACAATTTGGTATACTTACCTCAATTTTGCAGTTTTGGCTATTTGTGACTTTGTTGCACCAAAGGTGCGATGTCTTTTTCCATACTTCTCTATTAGTCGACATCTCAGAAGTCACCATTTTTCTAGCCATATCATCTTTCACACAGACCATATATTGTTTCTCTGGCCTTCCCCTACTCTTATAGCCATCTACATTCATACTCAAAACTTTCCTCACATTTTCCTCCTCATAGAAATAATAATCTTTTTTTTTAATTCCAGCATTATTGAAAATGGCGAAGAGAACTGTGGCCCCTTGATTGAAGAACACAAAGCCTGCATGAGGAAGATGGGTTTCAACATCTAATTACTGCAGCGTGAGACTGGATGGGACAGTGTACCTAACTATGATGTCTTTACATAGTTCTATTTAAATTATTCATTTATTTACTGGTGATATCCTGCAAAATAGGATAATGGCAGAAACATGATGATGATGGCTTGGATAAATTTCAGACATCACTAACCTGTTGGATCCACACAACCCATCCCAACCCAATTGTATTTATACATAATCAGCCTATAATGTTACCACTGCTGGGACACAGGCCTTCTCTCGTTGAAATCCACCATGCAGGCACAATATGGGTTGGTAGACGCTAGTAAATGAGAATGTCGAGCATCAAGCGTAAATAAAAACTGTCATTTTCTTATTTATGACTTACCAGTACTTAATTAAAAAAGTAATCTACATAGAATTTTGTAAGGAATATAGATGGGTAAAATCAAAAAAATTTAAAAGGTAGAAATGAAGAAGGCTTTAACTTTGAAAATATTGTTAACACTAACAATATAATTATAGTATTTGGTTAGATTGTAATATTGTATGAATGATCATGAGGAATGCATTTCATTATAATTAAGTTTTCAGTCACTGTACTTAATGAAGCTTGTAATTTATTTGCCAAAGATGCCATTTTTCCCTTTCTTGTATTGATTAGTATGCCATTTGGAATGTAAGCCAAAAAATAATCATTCCCTTCAAAAATATCTTCTTCAGAAACTTGATGTTAATGTGAAACTCATGTGAAAGCCATGTTTTCTAAAAGCATTATAATAT
This sequence comes from Amphipoea lucens, assembly GCA_947508005.1. Taxonomy (NCBI): domain Eukaryota; kingdom Metazoa; phylum Arthropoda; class Insecta; order Lepidoptera; family Noctuidae; genus Amphipoea; species Amphipoea lucens. The sequence continues at coordinate 17,708,982 of OX382374.1, forward strand.
TTGTAGCAGTAGGTTGATAAATTATAATCCTACTTATTTTATTGTCACTGACAGTAATATAATATACCCTAAGGGGCCGTCTCCACGAGCGAGAGAATCGCGGCGATATTATCGTCATTCCACGTATTTCTATACAATCTCTTAGAATGTGTCTCTACACGGCGATATCATCGCGACGAAAATTTGATGGCACGGCGAGACTATAGCCACGATTCTCTCGCTCGTGGAGACAGCCCCTTAAATAGATCTGTGACTGTACTTCATTCGTCTTCTATTTATTTTTAGTAGTAATGTTGTAAATATAATGTTTGTTTTTTTTTATAATTTTGTTTTATTTATAAGTATAACTTACTACTTAGGGTTGATTTTTCAATTGACAGATATTTTTTATTAGTGGATTAAAAATTGACGTCTTGACAGATTTTGTATGGAAGAACTGTCAAACGACAATTTTATTCCTCGAATAAAAGTTATCTGGCGATGGAAAAATCAGCCCTTAGAACCTTAAATAAGTAGGCGAGATGTACCTATTAATAGACCCACATTTGGCCAGTGTAATAGAATAGACACACATGGCCATGGGCATGTGTGTGTGTCTTCGGATTGGCGATCCACCTTCGTAAGCAAGGGCTTAGAATAATTCGAATATTCCCGATCAGTAACATCCCGTCGTCCACACTGTTGACGATCGGGAAATAAAGTTTCGTTTGTTCACAGTGTGGACCTGCCGGTTAGACTGGAAGCCGACCTCAACATAGTTGGGAAAAGGCAGGCAGATGACGAATGTTTTGTCACAATGCATAGGTAGTCACGTTGCACGGACTGCGGTCGCGAACTCCAGACATGATCATGAGTTTTGCGAGTACGTAATAATTTCATACGAATTTCTTCTAACTATAATAATATCTGAGGTCACAAAGTTTATCAGTTGCAAACGTTAATTTCGTACTAAGAATACGTATTATTCTTTAAATTGTCGTCATAGTTAATTAAGAATTAATTAGCATCTTGTAGATTAACTGTTTCTATGAGATGAGGTTATTACCACCAGGGTAAGCAGAGATAAAGGCTGTGTGCTGTGATAACCTTGGAGAAATACCTAAGTTTTTAAACTGACGTGGTGCCTTGTGATCTTCTAAACTACACAATAGATTTTAATATGTATATCCATACCAAATTATAGCTTTCTAGTAGGTACGGTCAGCATCAAAAGTTGATTAACACTTCAGTTTTTTAAATCTTAGTTATTGAGCAAAATATTTGTTCAAAATTGCAGCAGAAGAATTTTTTTTTGAATATATACTCTTGTCTATTATGTGAAAAGCTAAAAATTAGTTTATTGAAAAAAGTTGTTGTCAATTTAATAACATGTAAAAATTATAGTGTTAATCGACTTTTGATGCTGACTGTACTAAGAATCTCTGAGGTAAGCTGCGGATGGACGGACGGACACAGCGAAACTATAAGGGTTCCTTTTTGACTACGGAACTCTAAAAAACCAATAAGTGTCGTTTTACAATTCATAGACAATGAGACGCAGCCGTCAGGTACAATCGTCAAAGCTACACTATCATAGATATAAAAGTAATCTCTGTACACTATCAGTGTCTAGCCAGTGAATAATACTATCTGTAATAATAACTGTAACCACGAATAAAATAAACAGTGAAATTACTTGACAAATAAATTTGTTATCTCCCAATCGCTGTGCGAGCACAGGGCAGAACGCCTGCCTCTTAATCTTAACGTTCAAGTTATTAAAAAGTTATCTGTATCACAAAAATAATTTGAAGATAATAAAAAAATAAATAGTGATGAGGTTCGTGGACAAAATTATGAAGAACGCAAGGGAGCCTGACTCTGCAGCCAGCTCAGTGCGATCTGTTGACAGTTACGAGTGAGTATTTGATTGAAGTGTTTGTGTTCGTGTAGCGTAATTAGCCTTAAACATTCCCACTTCTGGGACACAGGTCTCCTCTCTGAGAGGGAGGGGGCCGTGCGGGTCCAGTGCCTATTGGTTTATGTCACATGTTTTCGAATTTTTAGTTCAAGAAGGTATAGATCGCGTCAAATAACTTTGCCGCTCTGAAGCTAGGCTTTTTCGCTAGCCGTGCATGCGCGCTGCTATTTTATTCCTACGATTAACTACTGCGCAGTGATTTGTTGCCCATTTCCGAGCGGCAAACAGTGGCGTAACTATACCGTTTGGGGCCCGTGGCAAATTCAAGGGATGGGGCCCTCCCTCAATGTAAAGAAGCTCAACCAACGTTAGTTTTTTTTTTGTATTAGCACTTCTCTTGCGACTTCTTCCGCGTACATTTCATATTTTCCCCTAGAAAATTTCTGCTTCTGTCCTTATGTTAGGTTTTCCTAAGCTCATGGCCCTCTCGGGCCGGGGGCATTGTGGCATTGTGCATTGGGGCAAAATGCCACCCTATAGTTACGCCACTGGCGGCAAATTTATTTGATGCGAACTGTACATGCCGATTTCCTCACGATCTTTTCCTTCACAGTTTTTACAGCAGTGTTGTTGAAATTAAATACACAAAGTGCCTGCCCAGTTTCGAACTCACGACGACACGAACTAGAGTTTGTAAGTCGGGGTCGCCGCGCCGGTCGATAGATACTACTCACTGGGCCAATCACTGCCTGTGTTATCGTGTGCTTCCCGCCAAAAAGGCACCTTTGACTATTGGCTATTGATGGCAAGAAGGATTACGATTTGGTTTCCGATATCAAAGTCGAAGAATCAACGATATTTTACAGTTTTTACCGACTTCACAAAAAGGAGGAGGTACTATGTTCGGCTGTTTGTATGTTTTTTTTTTTTTTGTATGTTCATCGAATACTCCGCCAATTGTCGACGGATTTTCAAAATTGTTTTTTTGTTCCTAACTAGATAGTTCTGAGGTGGTCCCACTGTCACCAAGTTAGGATCTGATGATGGAATCTTAGAGAAATCGAGGGCAACCCTCAAATTTTATAGGCTCACTTATTGTTTTTCGTATATTTTATGAAGTATCTTGTGTATTTGCGTATGGTTGTCACCATGTCAGGTAGCTGGGCTGATGATGGAAGGTACAACTCCTTAACAGTAAGAAGTTACTCGAATAGGCAAGGACTGTTTTAGTAAATTGTTTCGATGTTTTTTTGCCACATTTGGTCTCATGATCATCACGTCATGATCTGATGCTGCAGTCAGGATTTATCGTGCAGATATATCGTGTTTAGGCTCATTGAAAAGGGCTCGATGTGTGGATAAACGTACTGTTAATGAGGAACACCGAAGTATATAAAGACCTGATGCTGAAGCCAGGAGCATCAGAAAAAGTACCAGCCTTGAAATTACAGCACCGTAGTCGTGTTTGGGCTCATTTTAAACAGGACTAAATTTTAAGTTCAATGCAATGTTGACATAAGTCTGGCCTGATGCTGCAGCCAGGATTATCAGCATCTAGTCTAAAAACATCAGGTCAGGATTTCATGATGGGATCCTGGAGAAATCGAAGGAACTCTTCAAATATTATAGGCACACGTATAGTGATTTGGGTATTTTTTATAGTAACTCGTGCATTTGCTCTCGGAAAGCACTATTTGGTGAAGTGGAACTGATTATGAAGACGACAGATGGCCACCGGAACTACTCAATAATATCTAAGTACCTATTTCACGGGTTGTGATTCGATTACTTTAATATGGTTGCTAAGCAATTTATGCTCGTCACAATGTAAATGGTGATATGGAGCTGATGGTGGACCTGAAGAACTCCTCAACAATTAACTTCTCTGCATTGTTTGTAAAAGGCGATGATCACTAGGCTATTGTAACTTAGATAACAGATGTTAGAAAAGCGCTGGACCAAGTGCGTTGAAGTCGAGGGAGATTATGTAGAAACATAATATAATTTTTTAACTGAAAATCGCAGTCTTTCTTTGTCAGACTGAGAACTGCACTCACATTTCGCCCGTTATGATTCCCATGTCGCGCGTGAACAACAAGCTGTCACCTCACCGGTGGTGTGCCAACGACGAGACGAGCGGTCGTCTTGCTGACGATGCGTTGGGGGCAAGCGGGGGAATTTTTCGAGGTGGTGACGTGCGGTTACAGCGCTGGAGCCAATGGCTGGAGCGTTGTAGTTATAATGAGTCATGACTGATCGGCTTGCGCTCACTAAGACCCTGCGCCGGGGTGCCACGCACCCCTTGCACCCCCGGGTAAAGACGGTCCTGCCCATAGATATATGAAAGATTTCTATGGTCCTGCCCATGTATATGCGTATGCCCTGCCCTTTGCCGTTTCTGCTTGAAAATTTAGAAATATTGTGTTTCAAATCATAGCAGAATTAAGTACCTACATAACAATCCTTAAATCAAAATTTCAATTTTAAATATTCAATTATATCTTCTTTCTCTTTTTATTATTTTTACCTGTATAGTGTATGTTTCAGTTTAGTTTAATTTTTTTTTAAAGTATTTTACCAAACTCTCTTTTCAATGTATGTAAGTAAATACCTTACATTATACCTAATGTGTAACCGTTTATTTTCCCTAATAAAATAAAATAAAATGTAATAGGGGGCGAAATAATTTGAATAAAAAGTTACTGCGAACTGTGAAGGTACCTATATACCTTTACCTACCTATAATATTGTGGTATCATCGGTCAATATATAAGGCTGTATAATATAAAGTGCCTATCTAAAACAAATAATGATGCAACAGGTTAGAACGTTGCATTAGGTATTAATATAACCTATATGTGACGTATTTGTATTAGTTTGATGCAAATATTTATTGAAAAGTAAAGTTAAGATAATATATGATAATTTAATTTAATTGCCAATATCGCAATACTCGTGTAAAATACAGACGCTGTAAAATTTTGTAGGAAAGTAATAAACGAAAGTAATTTATTTATTTCAGGCGACGCAGGCCTTTACTATAGGCAATACCTTAACCTAAACATACATATTTTTATTATTATAATATAAAACGTTACTTCACTAGCTAACTCTTGTGCAGTTCTGTGGTAGGTACTTGTCTGCGGAAGCGACGGAACACCACGTCCTCGTGTCGTGTAATCCGTGTAGGAATCGAATCCACAACCCTCTGCGAAGAACGCAGAGTCGCAAAATGTCACTCACTGCACTATTCAGTCGTAAAATAAAAAGAGTAGATACATGTCACATATTTAATCTTGTTCACAGGAATAAAAATGTGTAATTTGTAAGTACTTGTGCAGCCCCCGATAGGAAAAAGACGCATCTAACATTTTTCCAGATTTGAGTTACATATATACATTGCCGGAATCAGAAAAAAAAGGCGCATCTGCCTGTATTTTTTTTTAAATATTTTTCTAACTTCCTCCAGTAATTAATTTCCCAAACAACAGCAATTAATTTCCCGTTTCATTCATTAAAACATTTATTTCTCCGTTTTTACTTTTTGTTAGATACGTCTTTTTAACTATCAGGGGCAGTGTGGGTACATGAGTATATATAACTATATATATGTCACCGGAAGATAACAAGATCCGCAAGTTTATAAATTTCCTAGGAAATTTATAAATTTGCGAAAATGTGGGCGTAAAATAATACAATTTGTCTCTCGTTTAGAATCCTACGAAAGTTTATAAATTTCCTAGAAAATTTATAAATTTGCGGTTCTTGTTATTTTCCGGTGACATATACATATATAACTATCAGAATCCAAGTTGTAAGTTGACGATATCATCCCTAAATGAACAACACGTCGTTTGCCGTCGGTGAAGTGATACGACACAAACACATAAGCATGCCAATTTGTACGTAGATGAACTCTTTGTTTTCGCGGAGAAATCTTGGATGCCCTGTACCAAAGGATGGCGAAGGATTAAAACTCCACGGTGGCCATCCACAACCCATGGGACTTTGGTAGTTTGGTGTCTCTGCCGCGTTAGTTTCGTGGTCGCAAGCGCGATTGTTGAGCGCGGCGTCCTGGGTTCGATACCCAGTTCGGGCAAAGTGTTATTGGGTTTTTCCTTTAGGAATTTCTTAGTGACAGCTCGGAGTTTGGAAGTTGGCGGTGTGATACCCCCGTGTCTCGGAAAGCACGTAGTTGTAGCCCGCGAATTTCAAATTTCCTTACGTTTTTTTGCAATTTGCAGGTCAGTGTCAGGTTGTATCTTGATCAAAATTTGATTCGCGACTATAACAGGTACGTACCTATTTACAGAATTATAATCATCAGAATCATTAATACATCTTTCTAAGTTAGATTTGTACCATGACAACAAATCTCTTATGTAAAAGTGTTTATGGTAGGTACAAATCTAACTTAGAAAGATGTATTAATGATTCTGATGATTATACTTCTGTAAATACGTACCTGCTATAGTTGCGAATCAAATTTTGATCAAGAAAAAACCTGACACTGACCTGAAAATTGCAAAAAACGTAAGAAAATTTGAATTTCGTGGGCTACCACTGCGCATTCACCTTAAGCAGTTGGTTCTGCGCCTGATCTTGTCGGATTGCGTGCCGTCTCGTCGGCCTATGAGAGTGAGGGAAGAGGGAGTGCACCTGTGTCTGCGCAAACACTGGGCACTACAATATCTCCCGCGCCGAAGGTTAGTCTCCTTTGGGATTGGCCGCCGCCGCCGTGGCCGAAATACGGTCTGGAGGACTATTATTAGTAGGTAACCCTGCCTATCGGTGACATCGCAGTAAGTATCGTCTATGGTTCGATACTTTTATTACTCTTGTACTTAGGCGGATCTCACACTACAACGCGCCTCGCGACGGGGCGTAGGAAAGGGAGCCAAAGTTCCCCGCGCGGAAGCGCGTTTTTAGCCGATAACGCGACGTTCGCACGGACATAGGTAATCGTATATTTCGCGGCGTGATTTGTTCACGCACTGAATTTTTTATCGCGGTGTTATGGCCGAGCATTGAGAATCCAACAAAGCGCATCCCAGCGCGTCAAAAAACCACACTGCTGTATTTTCAACCTTCGGCGGTGTGCAGTGCGTTGAAAATCAAGTGTGCGAAAAAATCCCGCCGTGATCTTTACGTCCCTCCGTGCGAACGTCGGCTTACTGAATTTGTACACGCGCGGGAGTGCGTTATCTGCGCCCCGTCGACGTCGCGCGTCGTCGCGTGGCGCGTTATAGTGTGTGATCCGCCTTACACACTGGCACAGTATACTACAAATCATTAATAAACTTCCTCCCGATACCAGTATGTCAATACTCGTAGTATTAAGTACTATAAATATTTACCAAGATGACGAAACTTAGATAAATGTTTCGTCAGCCACGAGCACGACCCCGGTCAATATGCTATATTTATACAATTAATAAATCAAGATGAAAGCGTCTATCTAAATATATGTACGTCATAGATTAACTACTGTGCCAAACGGCCTTCCCTCATCATCTTTGGTTGTGGATTTTTCTTTTTTAGTATATAGAAAATATTTGCGTTTAAATTTTTCGTCGGTAATTAAAAAAAAATAGCTTTTCGATACATTTTGACCGCGTAAGTTTTTTTTTTTTAATTCTTTTTGTTTCATTTGCAATCGGTCGTCAGACCATAAGCGAATATGTTCCATGACGAAATGGCCGCGTAAGTATTGCACTTTTCTTCTATGAAACAGAAGTTTTTTTTTTTTTTTGATATCCGACGAAAAATTCTATGGGGTCCCCGTAGAATGATTCTAGAATCATGTCCTGAATGCATGGTTACAGTTTGCGCGTCACCCTGTAGATATTATTTGCCAGTGAGCCCCAAACTAGACAGTCAGTATATACCTTGTCTACCAAAGAAGTTACCTACTGTTGTATACTGCATAGGTACTGGAGCAGTGGAGGTTCGAACCCAAGAAGGCACTTTACTTTGTGTAAATTATTTCATCACCACTGCTCTCAAAACGGTGAAGGAAAACATCGTGAGGAAACCGGCATTTCCTAGAACCAAAAATTTGAAGACATGCACTGAGCCCGCGTGGGTACAGTGCGGGTTGATAGATTACGGTCCACTCCCTCTCTAACAGAGGAAGCCTGTGTCCCAGCAGTGGGAACATTATAGGCTGATTATTTGTATACTGCCTAGTGCCTGACAGCGGCAAGTGTTGCCGATCGATCTATATGTGATAGAAGGTAATCCATCTTTTGACAAAAGTAGGTATGAACAAATTGGATGATTTTGACGTTAATATGATTTTATAATCAGTGAGTATTATTATCACCAAACGTTGACCCACCACAATACATTTCATTGTAGTCGGTTCAAGAGAGTTCAAAAGGCTAAAGGAATGCATCAACCCGCCGCGACTGATGGGATCAAGGCAGATCGCTTGTCAGTCCGTGACTTAACTGACGATGACGTGACGGCAAGCCTTGGAGGTCCCTCTGATAACAGCCGTTGCAACTTTGTTGTAGATCAATCGAGTTACACAAACATTTCGCTTTAAAAGGTTGTGCGTTGACTTATTAGTTTAGCTAAAGACGCACTTATACAGGGTGAAATTAAATTCATGGGCATCCTTTTAAGGGGTCATTGTATTCATCATTATGAACAACTTTTACTATGGGACTAAACCTAAAATTGCAAAAAAAATCAGCCGTTCCTTGCATTTGTGTTTACATAACTCGTCAAAATGTAGGGAAGAGCTGATTTTTTTTCGCGATTTCAGGTTTGGTCCCATAGTAAAAGTTGTTCATAATGATGATTACAGTGACCCCCTAAAAGGATGCCCATGAATTCAATTGCACCCTGTTTGGGTTACTTTTCTTTTTACTTCAAACTAAGCCTGTCTTCAATTTGCGCCACTACATCCGCTTGTGAGAGTGTGCGTTGCCCTAAATTCCGCATCCAGTGTACCCGAACTAGGTATGTAACTAACTAGGGGCTAACCATGGATGGAGCTTTGTGAAACTTGTTATTCGTTGTCTTCACTGAAGGACTCGTTCAATAGGTATTTTAACTGCTTAGTGATATGGTCAGGGTGAGCGCAGTGGTGGCCACTGGTCGTGGTAACCAGGCAGACTCATTACATTATGGCAAAACGGTGAAGGAAAACATCGTGAGGATATCATGACACCAAATATTCGATGATTTATGTGACATCCCGCACTGGGCCCGCGTGGTGGTTGATGGACCATTCCAACTAGCAAAGAGGAGGCCTGTGTGGGAAATTTATAGTCTGATTATGCTAGTTACTAGGCACTTACTACACACACTTCCGCGGGGTAGCTATCAGCAATGGGTTTCATTTTGACAGTTCAATAACATTCATTGCGTTATTTGCTACATATTTTTGTGTTTCGAATAAAAAAAAGCAGGTAGGTACACACAATAGGCACAGACATACAATAGGCACATGACATACCTATGTCGTTGCGGATCTTCTCATAATTATAACTTTAGTCACATGAGTAAAGAAAGGGGTTTGAAGGTTTTGGCCCTAAAATCAGCCGCCATTTTGATTTTTTTTCAGAATCGCGGTGCACAACAAAAGTTATATATTTAGATAGAGGACACTTATACAAACAAAAAATTTTATGTAACATAATATCCTAAAGCGTCAGGTTTCGGAGTTATTCACCGAAATATAAGTCGAAAACAACAAGAATTTTTTGGTTTTTTTCCCTCCAGGTAAGCATATTGAACTATTGAGGTAATAGAAACGATATGAAACCTTTATGGAGAAGAAACAAATGAAGAATAGACATTTTTTAAATAAATAATTAAACACGGCAATTTAGATATAGTTCGATTTTTAATCCCAGAGACTATACTAAAAAAAAACGAAAACACAAAAGACTTAAATGTCAGATTAGTCTCTGGGATTAAAAAACGAACTATAAATACATACATAATACATACATACATAATTAGCCTATAATGTTCCCACTGCTGGGACACAGGCCTCCTCGGTGAGAGGGACTGGGCCGTAATCCACCATGCGGGCCCAGTGCGGGTTGGCATATGTCACATGTCTTCGAATTTTTGGTTCTAGGACATGCCGGTTTCCTCGCGATGTTTTCCTTCACCGTTTTGAGAGCAGTGGTGATGAAATAATTTACACAAAGTAAAGCGCCTATCTGGGTTCGAACCTACGATCTACAATTCGTAAGTCGCGGCTGTTACCACTTGGCCACCACTGTTAGCCGTTTATAATTATTTATTTTAAAAATGTCTATTCTTCATTTGTTTCTTCTCCATAAAGGTTTCATAACGTTTCTATTACCTCAATAGTTCAATATGCTTACCTGGAGGGAAAAAAAAAAACAAAAAAATCCTTGTTGTTTACCTGGAGGGAAAAAAAAAACAAAAAAATCCTTGTTGTTTTCGAATTATATTTCGGTGAATAACTCCGAAACCTGACGCTTTAGGATATTATGTTATATTATATTTTTTGTTTGTATAAGTGTCCTCTATCTAAATATATAACTTTTGTTGTGCACCGCGATTCTGAAAAAAAATCAAAATGGCGACCGACCTTAGGGCCACCCTCCATACAAAAATCTTCTAACCCCTTTACTCATAAGCTAATATAATCCAAGATATTTTAAGACATTGCAGTGCATAATAGCTAGTGCATGTTTAACAAAATTTCAAAACTACAGCAAACTACCCCAACATTGCAAGCTCACTCCGAATTCACTCTTCCTTTATTATAACAAACCCAAATCATTTGCTCTTATTATAACCAGCCAGTAATCACCCTGTCTGTGACGTAAAAAAGATGGCGCGATAAAAATTGCGGAGCGACACTGTCATAATAATAAACTGTCAGTGAATATTGATAATCATTTGACGACAACATACCGACTGGCGCAGATATATCCAAAGTTAATTGAATTTACGACAACTTTTTGAAAAAAAAAAAGGTTATTTTCATTTTATCGTGGTGATTATTGAAACGTTTTGTAGTACTTACCTAGTGTGATTTTATAAATAATAGAAAAAAGTTGTTTGAAAATGAGTACGTATTGTTGACTTTGTTGTGTTCTCTTTTAGAAGACATTTGTTATTGTTTTAGGTACCTATTAGTGCGAATAAAAAAAAAATAAGTTTTGATTTTAAATAATTCTTCTATCATTTTGTGTTTTTCTAGGATATTCGGGAGTGCGTGTTCCGACATTACTGACTGTGAATATTGTGAGGACCGAAGAATAAAACGATACAAGAAACATAGTTATAATAAGTGAGTGGTTTTGTTTTAATTATTATTTACAAACTATTAAATTCGTTTTCAGTCGTGAGTGCGTTCCCGAACCCGGCAAAGAAATTAGTTAATTTAATTTTGTTTTGTTATTGATGGTCAAAAGACGGATAATTTGAATCTACATTCCACACGAATTAACGCTTCTTCATGTCTTATTAACCCTTCTGTTTCACCTGAGGCTGCCTGCGAGTGAGTTGAACACGCTTAACGAAACCACACGAACGAACCCCCTATTTACTGAAGCTTCGGAAATGCGATGAAAACAATCATCGGCGTAAGTAGGTACGTTCGAACACTTCGAACAAGCTATTTGGTATACAGGCAAAAATATTTATCTTTCCACTACACTGTCAATATTTAGTTTTATTTTGTGCGTTATAACTTTTTCAGCTTATGGCATCCTTAATTAAATAGGGTTGTATAAAAGAATTGACTAACTCAGCACACCATTGTTTAAAAGTAGTTGCAAGTTAGCTGCCTGTATACCAAATAGCTTGTTCGACCGTACGACTAAAATTGTTAAAATATTATTATTACGCCAATATTCTGATATATCCTGTAGTGACGTTTTATTAAGACGCGCATTACAATTAAATATTGTAAGATTTATAACGCAGCTATAGTATCTATGGAAATAGGTGTCCTGTCATTTGACAAAAAACCAACGAATCACAAATTTTCTTTTTAAAAATAACGTTAGGTAAAATACCAATTGATAAAATGATCACTTTCCAAACTTATCTTTCTGTAAATAACTCATTTGAATTTGTCAAATGAGTTATTTACAGAAGTAAAAATTTATCTTACCTACCGCCATTTTGTAGAATCGCAAATTTGACAAACGAAGTCATTACGAAGTACTTTGTCAAATATGGTCAAATGAATATTTTTGGAATGCATTTGAAATATCATTACTTATATCTAATAAAGTAATATGTTTGCGAAATGAGATGTTTGTCAAATGATTAGTTTTTATAATGTTATTTTTAATGATCGTTTGTCATTAGTTTTTTGTCAAACATTAGTGAACAGTGGAACAGTAACTATACTTGCTCAAGTTACTATTATGGATAATTTTTTTCTTAAAATGTCTAAAGACAAATCAGAGGGCCTACTCTTTAAGTAAGTAGGTAAGTCCGTCAACGAAGATACGGGCCCGTCCGGAAGTAGTTCGAGGTTCAAAAAAACATCGGAAGTAAGGACAGCTGCCAAATCATGTTGTCATTCATTTTCAGTTCGGGCCCCAAACTAATCTTATGTCCGTAGGTGACACGGAGTTGGAAAGGCCCGTAACTTCAGCCGGAATTACGGATTTCGTGTAAAGGCCGCCAGACTGTCTCGTTGGTCAAGTAGCCGTAAGCGAGCATGATTGTGTCTCACCATGAGGTCCTAGGCTCGATTCCCAGGTCAAGCCCAGTTAGGAAGATGGCTTTTTGCGCGTAAAGCACATAACGCCTTCAGCCGTGAGCATATACAATGTGCACAATTATATCTCCTTCGCAGTTGGACTGCCTCGTCGGTCTAGTGGTCGCAAGCGTTACTGCCGATCATGAGGGTTCGATTCCCATTTCGGGCAGTTTTATTGGGTTTTTCTATCAGGATCTCGAATATCTCAGTAGCAGCCCGGAGTGTGGATTTGTACAAGTCACGCAACGAGTTATGAGCGTTGACCTTGAAAAAAAACAAGCGAAACGAACCCTTATTACTAAGGCATAAGGGTTTGTGGCGTCTGTTTTCTTCAAGGTCAGCGCTCATAACTCGTTGCGCGACGTATACCCGGTTGATGGCAATAGACTCGCCCCCTGTTACATGAAACTTAAACATAACTGGCGAAATGTGGGTGTACTAGAGGAAGGTACACCTCTGCCTTACCTTTCGAGGATTACAGGCGTGATGTTTTGTTATGCGTTGGCTAATCTATGTTGACATTGGCTGCCGAGACCAAACAAAAAAAACTTCCGGAATATATCGCTCATTTGCAGAAACATCGATGTACTTAAATAAATGTATTTTTTCCCAAAAATGAGTTAAAATATGCCACAGCACTTAGAAAGTGTATTTACGTTAGAAAAGCTATATAAAGCTATATATCGACGATGAAGTGACAAGAACTCCTAAGTGACATTTTTGCGATTTTATTTTTTTTACGTAGATAGACTTTAAATAATCGTTGTATATATGTTACCGGCCAAACCCGATTTCAGGACAAACTAGTTTAGCCTAGGCTAAACTAGTTCTTCCTATACGCGATAGGGGGTGCCCTTCGCTCGCCCTTGGATCTTATGTCGACGGAGCCCCGCTTCGCGGGGCCCCTATTTCTGTGTAAAGGGTTTAAAGTAACCTAACCAAACCGAACCTCGGGGTGCCCTTCGCTCGCCCTTGCATCCTATGTCGACGGAACTAGTTTAGCCTAGGCTAAACTAGTTTGTCCTGAAATCGGGTTTGGCCGGTAACATATACACTAGTCTCATATATCCTCCTATACCCGCTTCTTGTATAATATATAACCAAAAATAATATTTTTCATACCTTTCGTTTAAAATAAATAAAACGTTTTTTTCGTTTCCTGTAAAATTATGTTCTGGTAGATAAAGGTTCTTGTCACTTCATCGTCGATATATTTCATTACAAATTTTTGGGCAATAAATCAAGACAGTGACCAGTAAAGTAGCCCTTAATTCAATGCATTAAGATTCACATGTTACAGCTAAATATGTGAAAAAATAGACTCGATTTTTATTTTTTTTCTGAGTCTATTTGTAACATTTTGATAGTTCTTTTTGCTACCTTTTTGAGTTGAACATGTTTGCTTACATAAAATATTTTTAAATAAATAAATTTATGTTATTAAATAGAAGAAAAATGATCCTAAAGTCAGCACGATATCGTCGATTTTGTGTGAAGAGGCAACGGAAATTCTTTTTTACAATATTTTAAACCAAACTTTTCAAATAAAAATTTGCTACCATTTGAAGATGATGGAGAAATCTATCTGTAGTAATTATTAGTTACATTTGGTTTCGTATCATTATGCCGCAAAATGCACCGAAAAACTGCTTATTTTTGTCAGATTTGTAAACGCGTCCTTAAAAAAAAAAGTAGCAGTTACGTCTATGTTTCTCCAAATGAGCGATATGTACTTTAGGAAGATACTTCATTAGTTTATATTTTTCCCTACAGATATCATTCGCCGAGCATCACGAGTCAGAGTTACTACAGCGCGATGAGTCGGGCGGAGGCCGAGCCACTGCTGCAGGCGGGAGCTGTCACCCCTACCTATAGGGCCGTCAGCTCCGAAAGTATTGATTCCTTGGTGAGTTTACTTTTCGTGTATGCCTACAGGCTCCCGCAGACAAACGCGACGCGACAGCCCAACCTACCTATAGATTACAGGAAAACCTACAAGAAGTCTGTGGTCTTAAAACTTATATTTTCAGCTGGAATCTATGGGAGAAGGAGGAACATGTTTTTCAACTACAATGTTAAGTTTGTTCTAGGGATAAATTCATTCCAACTACGGAACCCTTCATTGTGCGTGGTCCGACACGCACTTGGCCGGTTTTTGATTTTGTTAACTAACGTAAAAATGTCCACGCTCCCTGAGTTGATACAAAGTTCTAACTTGAGGAGTTATATTGCTGATTTTAATGATTATAATTCTGTAAAGTCATACTTACCTGTTGCGTTCGCGAATCATATTTTAATCAACATGCTGACACTGACCTGCAAATTGCAAAAAACTTAAGATTTTTTAAGTGAAACTTCTTTACGCACGCTTGACTTGGGGAGTAAGCTGGCGAACGCGTTACGCGTAAAAGTGTGATCGGGCGAGGCGAACGGGAGTTGAGTGGGAGATATAAGCAAGAGAAAGCAGTTCGCGCGCACATTTTCTTTCTCTCTTCCTCTCATAGCCAAATACGTTTGAAGTTTCACTTCAGTCGTGTGGTCATAAGCACACTCGGTTTTTTTTTATTTTCCGGGCTATCCTGACGCTTTAGCCGTAAATGCTTGAGTCATGAGGGCGTAGCCTTGTGAATTCAGTGACGATACATCGATAAAAGAAGCGTTACAAGAGGTCAAATCGCGATGTTCTTATCATCTGACTTTAAAATGCCAAGTTGTAGACCACCTAATTTGTTGCCATTTTAAAACGTACGATGTCAGACGAAGGCGTGTAAGTGCCGCGTGTCCAATAAATAAACATCCAATAAAAATTACTGATGTAAAATTATAAACAAACATCACGAACTTACTTTAGTTATCGAATATCGGCGTAAAAAATCTCGAACGCTACCGACACTAGAACATTCACAGTGTTTACAGGGTTAGTTTTCAAAGACCAGCCTTTAAGTACTTACTATTAAGTATTCTGCGCTTTAAGGATGTGGTTTGTCTTTCGAAAAGCATGCTGATTCTCAGCCTAGTTTGAATAAATGACTTTTGATTTGATTTTCATTTTGTACATACCATCAAACTGAACAAATTTCTCCATGGGACCAATATCGTAATCGCGAAAAATTTATCAATTATCCCATAGAATAGAAAAGTTCAATGCAAATAATTAATTAATAATTAATATATATAATATATTATCTACTATTATTATTTAACATATTTATAACTCTAAATTAACAAAAATAACAAAATTAAAACCTAACTTAACTAAAACTATACAAAAACTAAATGCCGCCAGTCTCTTGGGTACATTACCAGTCGACAGCGATGCGGATGAATTTTTCGACGCTATATATTATTAATAATTAATTATTCAGTTTGGTGGTTGGTACCACACCCTTAAATTGGGCTGGCCTTTGAAAACTAATTCTGTATACTTGTTTATCACAAGTAAAGGGCGCGTCGCTTCGCAAGATAAAAACACTAACTACACTTGGGAGCAAATAAATCGAGCCACTTCCTTTTTTCACGTATAATGGTTATTATTTTTGGTATTATGGAAGGTATCAATTCAAAACATATATCGCCTGAAAGCTTATTTAATAACCTTTACAATGAGGGTAAATTATTGAATGATAACCTTATTTAATGATAAATTATTGGCTCTGAAAGAAAAACGGTAATTTTGATAGAAAATTGTCAGTCCATAAAAAAACAATTACAAACAAAATTATGGTATAAACTTATTCTTAATATCTTGTATTACCCCCCCTTGCCCTGATTTCGATAGATTTTCTGGACTGTTTTAACCCTACAATTTTCTATCAAAATTACCGTTTTTCTTTCAGAGCCAATAATTTATCACTAAATAAGGTTATCATTCAATAATTTACCCTCATTGTAAAGATTATTAAATAAGCTTTTAGGCGATATATGTTTCGATTTGATACGTTCCATAATACCAAAAATAATAACCATTATACGTGCAAAAAAAAGCAAGTGGCTCGATTTATTTGCTCCCAAGTGTATATAAATTACTTAGTAAAGAATCCTGTGTTCGTTAAACACAGTATTGATCATCGACCGAACATTGCAAGTTAGTATAAAAATAGATACCTAGGCAAACATAATCATGTTTCCATTGCTGGGATTCAAGCCTCCTCGCCCTCCTCTCCGGACTCTGGAGTGTGTCATACCAATCAATCTGCCTAGCCTTTTCCCAACTACGTTGGGGTCGGCTTCCAGTCTAACCGGATGCAGCTGAATACCAGTATTTTACATGGAGCGATTGCCTATCAGACCTCCACAGCGGCACAACCTAGTTACTGGGTAATACGAAACCCCTTAGTAAGACTGGTTGTCAGACTTTCGGGCTTCTAACGACCCGTAACGACTGTCAAAGATCCCAGAATGACAGCCGGGACCAACGGCTTAATGTGCTTTCCGAGGCACGGAGGGATCTCGATATGTAAAGATATTTTCTGACTGACTGACTTCTTGACAATTCAAAAGTGCCTGTAAATGGTTTAATTGAAATAAATGCTTTGAGTTTGGTCACACATCCACGGACCGACCGCGGCAAGCGTAGCTTAACCTGATCGATCGATCCATGCGGATCGTATCTTCTATCCGAGGAGAGTGCCATGCCATTATAACATAATCCTCGACCACGCGGGCCCATTACAATTTGCTGGGTGACACGATGACAAACATACAGACAGGGCTAAATCAACGATGCATGCAACCTCTAATCTGTGATAGGGCGCACGTTCTAAGACCAGTCGTTTCCGGATCAAATCATTAAATATAACTTATCTCCGCCAATATTCTGGACACTAATGATTTTGTTTAATTATCGCAGTGCCGTCACTGGCTTTAATAAATAACTAAATGGACCATCTATATTTAGTCAAGGATACTATGCGCTGATAAAGCGATTCAGTTAAATTGTATCGCGACGCCAGTGTTTTGACTATTTGCGATACTAAGACTTAAAGTCTTAATAGTATCGCAAATAGTCAAAACACTTAATTAGTTAGGGAGCTTAAAATAGGCACTATAATGATTATACAGGATGGTAGGGCAGGGACACCGAAGCGCAACCTGTCACCAGGGATTCAGTAAATATAAGATTCGTTTATTTCTTTACATATTTACATAATTTTAAAAAGCTAACAATCTTTAAATAATATACAAGTATATTATAAAAAGGGAGGGAAAATAATCAAAGGGCATCAAAAAATTATTCGTCCGCGTCACTGTCAACGGGAAACGTGCCCAAAGGGTGGCAGCATTGCCACGTTGTATGGCAATGCTGATTCTTTGGCCAAAAAATAGGCTAGCCCTCTGGGCCCCAAGTCTGCTATTTTTTAAAAATTCATCATTCCAACACGATCCCATTGTCATTTTGCTAAAAGTTCGTAATCTGCAAATTCATAATGGTCGATCATTGGTCGGTCAGTGGTCTCGCAATGTAGTCGTAATAGAATCGTGGTAGAATGACATTGTCGTATTGCCATTATAATAAAACCCGTTAGTAGAAATGATTTTCGAAAAACTACTACTAAATTTAAACATTTATTCATGCCAGATTTCATTTATATATATTTTTAAATATTATTTATTAGTGTTATATGCAATCTGAAGTAGATAGAAGTTCGTAAATAGCAAAAACATTAAGTTTCTCAATAATATTTTATCTGTTTAGCTAAAGTCAAACGTGACATTACTTCTGTTTTTAACCGACTTCTTATTTCTAACGGCCGGTGTTTTAGTTATTTATTTTCATTTGAGTGTTTCGACGCGGTCTAGCCATAAGGGGAATGAGTTCTTCGATTAAGCCCCTTACTGAGTCCTTTCCAAGGCGAAACGTTATTAAAAACTCCGCCTCGGGAATATCAGTAAAGGGGTTTGTATGCATTCTCGCCAAGCGACGGGCTCGACGACGTCTTCTGCATTCCGCCCGTCTTCTTTCGCTAGCATCCACTGCGTTGGCTAGCTCGAGAATATGTGCTCGTAGTGAATAGATTTTTCATTTCCACAAACACGAAATAATAAGCAAACACTTTGTTACTGAGCTTAAAAAGCAATGACTGCACAATGACGTTCCAATGGTAGGTCACTGGTCAAATGAACTGTCAAAATTTTAGCAGATTACCGCTTAGGTCAGTCACTCATTTGTCATTATGTACGAGATTACCATTCAATGCCATTTCTTTCAATGGAGTGTCAGTGGTTGACCATTGGAAAGTCATAATGACGCCATTATATTAATAGATTACCAAACTTGTCAAAATCAACAATTATGAAACCAATGATAGACCATTCTGACACTATTGTAATAGCAGACTTGAGGCCCAGGGCCTCAAGTCTGCTATTACAATAGTGTCAGAATGGTCTATCATTGACTTCATAATTGTCGATTTTGACAAGTTTGGTAATCTACTAATATAATGGCGTCATTATGACTTTCCAATGGTCAACCACTGACACTCCATTGAAAGATATGACACTATTGGTAATCTCGTACATAATGACAGATGAATGTTTGGCGTATGCGGTAATCTGCTAAAATTTTGACAGTTCCTTTGATCAATGACCTACCATTGGAACGTCATTGTGCAATCATTGCTTTCTCAGCTCCAGTTTCAAAAACTTTTTGCATTTATTAGTCTTTTTATATCGTGTTTGTTTGTGAAATATTATTGCATCCAAGAATGTATTCACTGCGATCAAGTATTCTGGAATTTATAGGTTTTATGATGCATAAGTACTTAATTATAAGTACTGTATTTAGGTACTCACTGTGCGCCACTCTGCCGGCGTTTTATTGGGGCAGTCCACCGAAATTGAGTTTAATATTTGGGCGCACTCCATCCAGTACCTTTTCGACAGACTGCGCCCTTCATTAGTGCGGCTGCAATGGCCAAGCGCCAGGTCTTGGTGGTTCTCCAGAAAATCGATAAGAGCCGAAATTTGCTCAATTATCACCATTTTGATTTTTTTATATACAAACACAAAACACAAACAATAATATAAACACTATAAAAATAAATACTTAATAAAAACAAAACATTGAAACGCCGGTCTAATAACAAAAATAAAAACAAAACTGTACAACGTCAGTTAGCGTTAATGTCACATTTGACTTTGACAGCTAAACAGACAAAATAATATTGCAGTTACACATTTAATTAATGTTTTTTGGTGTTTACGAACTTCTTACTACTTCAGATTGCTTATAACACTAATAGATAATTTGTAAAATTAAATATAAATAAAATCTAGCATGAATAAATGTTCAAATTTAGTAGTAGTTTTTCGAAAATAATTACTACTAAAGGGTTTTATAATAATGGCAATACAGCAATGTCATTCTACTACAATTCTATTACGAGATCATTGACCGACCAATGATCGACCATTATGAATTTAGCAGATTACGAACTTTTAGCAAAATGACAATGCGATCGTGTTGGAATGACAAATTTATAAAAATAGCAGACTTGAGGCCCTGGTCACGTGAAGAGTCGACCAACCGCTTGGCGATGTCTCGAAATAATATAAGATTCTCAATTTTTTTGTCGGCTTAAAAAAAAAGCAGCTGTTCCGTACATTTTGACCGCGTATAGGTTACATACGTAAAACACACTAAGTGACATTTTGACCCAAAATGAGATTTTACTACTTTTGCTTCTATACAGAGAAAGCAAAAGCACTTAGTGTGTTTTACCTTTGAACCGACGAATTATGTAGGTATTGCATTTTCCTATGAAACAGCTGTTTTTTTTGTAGGCAATTAACGAAATTTTTTTTTGAAACTAAGAGTATGAATTCAGGACATGATTCCAGAATCAAGTCCTGAATTCATACTCGTAGTTTCAGTTTGCGCATCGATGTCCCTGGCACCCCGTCACGCTGTAAATAGGTATAGTATACTTAGGTATAAGATATCTTTCAAAAATTGTTGGCGCCTTGTAAATAGGTACAGTCAATAAAAGAGATAAGTATGCAGGATCGTCGGATACAGTTGAAGTTTAGTAAGAAACCGATGGATGTTTTCAAATAAAATTTAATTTTATCAATATAAAACAAACAGTTCATTTATCAAATTAAATTTCAGTCGACTACATCCATCGGTTTCTTACTAAACTTCAACTATATCCGACGATCCTGCATACTTATCTCTTTTGTTGACTGTACCTACGTATACTTAGGTATAAAATACTTTCAGATATAGTTATATAAAATACGGTATGATAAATTATGTGTCATCCTCATCATGTATCATTTATCAATAACTTACATTTATCGAGTGTATAAATAAAAGGGTTTTAAACTTTTGCCTTGAACCGAACTTAATGGTTGTACTTACGATGTTTTCCTTCACCGTGTTGAGAGCAGTGGTGATGAAAAAATTTACACAAAGCCCTACAACGGCTACAACACTTAAATCGGTACCGATGCCACTGCGCCACCAACAATGCTCTCAATGCACTGCCGACAAACTGTTATGCAGACTTTATGTATGCTATTATTAATACGAATTTTGAATAAAACACATAAAAAAAGAAAAGAGGAGTTTAGACTTAAAACGCCACACTGGCCAGTGCATCTTGGCGAGTTTTTCGTCATTCAGTAAGGGCACCGCGTGCAGGAGAGAGAGAGTGTAATGCCACTCCCTTACCCCCTGTAAATAATCCTTGTACTTAATTAGGTACCTACGCGGTGCCAATTTCTTTAATCGCTTTTACGAATGATATTCATAACAACGCGCTCACGTGCTTTCTCACGATTCCCTCGATTATCATAATTATTTAAAGGCCACCTCATTAATTTACTCACAACAAACATAATTTTAACGAATTAACAGCTACCTAATTAAGATCTTCGACGTTATCTCCAGGAGCTATAGTAACAAATGATTAGCAAATATTTTACGTTTCATCATTTATCTTGTACGCGAGTGGTCAAAGGCCTTTGTTATAAACATTATCAGCAATCAATTTTGGGATTAGACTGATGTCGCTAACGTGTTGATAAAATTGTTGATAAGATTCACGTTTTCATAACAAGGAAGTATCGTCAAAGTTTTCTTGATCATTTGCAGCATAAAGTACCTCATCATAATCAGAGCCTATAATGTTCCCACTGCTGGGACACAGGCCTCCTCTCCGTGAGAGGGAGTGGGCCGTAATCCACCACGCGGGACCAGTGCGTGTTGGTAGATGTCACATGTCTTCGAATTTTTGGTTCTAGGACATGCCGGTTTCCTCACGATGTTTTCCTTCACCGTTTTGAGAGCAGTGGTGATGAAATAATTTACACAAAGTAAAGCGCCTGTCTGGGTTCGAATCTACGACCTTACTACTCGTAAGTCACGGCCGATATCATTGGGTCACCACTGCTCTCAAAAAGTACCTACCTGAATTGAACTATTATTCATCACGTAGATACCTACGCTCAGGTATGAGCATCAGGAAATGGCTGTCTCACGCAGTCACGCCTTTGTCTTTTACGTAAAAACTGATTTTCCAAACTAAGAGTCCTGATTTTTCTGTCAGGGCCCCGCAGAACTATCATCGAGTGCTGTGTTATCCACATTCAACAAGACATTCGAGAAGACCTTCAAGCCAGAGACAAAGAAACAGAGCTCACTAGTCACAATGTAAGTAACAACGGGACCCTGTTAAGCAGAAAAGATCCAACCAGCAATTTGTCCAAAATCGAGTTATACAGGGTGAAATTGAAAACATGCGACAAATCGAAATGGGAGATTGTACTCATCATTATGAGCAACTTTTACTATGGGACCAAACCTGAAATCGCGAATAAAAAAATCAACTGTTCCCTACATTTATGTTCGCTTAACTCGTCAAAATGTAGGGAACAGCTAATTTTTTTTTTTCGCGTTTTCAGGTTTAGTTCTATAGTAAAAGTTGTTCATAACATTGATGAGTACAATCTCCCATTTCGATTTGTAGCATGTTTTCAATTTCATCCTGTATATATATGTAGTTAGAATCTACACATCGAACTTTATATACGCAAAAAAGATCCAAAAAAGTAACAAAATGTTGGTTGGATCTTTTCTGCTTAATTTGTCAATTTGTCAATTTAGAATAATATGAAATTGGGATTTGAGAAGCATCGAGCAATCACATCATCGTGGAGACCATTAATGTAACGATATTTTTAATCCTTATTAGTAAGTCCAAGCGGTGTCCACGATACTGCCACGGGACGTAAAAGACCTTCTATTCCACCCAAACCTGCATCACGCATTCAGTAGCGTATTCAGCCAATAGCAGCCTATTGAATCTAGGCAAACTCACCAGGTCTCCTAAACCGTGGAAAGACTCCATCATTGTATATCCAGCACTTGGGATCCCGAAATAATCGTCACTTATTTCCAAGCCTACTAACATAATCATAATGTCCTATCCTACTATCCTACTCTCTACTAATCCTACTATCTTATCCTACTTCCTACTATAATATTATCAATGCGAAAGTTTGTGAGGATGGATGGATGTTTGTTACTCTTTCACGCAAAAACTACTGAAGAGATATTGATGAAACTTTACAGTGATATAGCTTATACATCAGAATAACACATAAGATATTTATTATCCCGATATTCTCACGGTATCGACACTTATGCGGGTGAAACCGCGGGGTGCAGCTAGTCTGCCTATAATTTTGCATTGCACTGCTGGGCTGGGACCCAGGTCTCCTCTCTATGAGAGGTGGCCGTAATCCACCACGCGGACCCAATGCGGGTTGTTAGATGTAACGTGTCTCCGAAATTTTGGTTCTAGGACATACCAGGCACTACCGGTACCAGCATTTCCAAGCCTGTTTCTTCTTAAGCTAACCTTACCGTTTATTCAGTTTCTCAGTATGGAACACAATCATGGGCTCCTCGTTACTGACGATGGCGTGGGGCGTGGAGCGAGCTGGCCTGCCGGCTGCTCTGGTGCTGATCGTGTTCATGGCGGCGCTGTGTCTGTACACCGCCTATTTGCTGCTCAGGATTAATAAACATCATGGTGAGTTGTTGTCGTTTCCTAAAAATAATTTTTAAAAATGTGAAAAAGAAGAGGTGTTTTGCAAAGTTCTTGATAGCCTTTTTTGGCTTTGCGATGGACATTGTTCGATTGCAAGAGTTGGCAGGTTGATTGATTAATTTCGACATCATTCGGAAGAGCGTCTTCGGATAGAAGTTACTTGAGAGTATGTAGTGGCAAGATTGGCTAATAGGTAGACAGCCCATGGTCTACTGATAAAAAGCAGCCTATAAGGTTCCTACTGCTCGGACATAGGCCTCTTGTCTGTGAGAGGGAGTGGGCCGTAATCCACCACGCGGGCCCAGTGCGAGTTAGCAGATGTCACATGTCTTCGAATTTTTGGTTCTAGGACATGCCAATTCCCTCACGATGTTTATCCTTCACCGTTTTGCGAGCAGTGGTGATGAAAAAAATTACACAAAGTAAAGCGACTACAACTCGACCTACGACCTACAACTCGTAAGTCGGCCCGATACCATGGACCACCAACTCTAGCATTTTTTACCAAATGTTCTCAAACACATTGACCAGCCCCGCATATCACCTGCCCTGCAAATGGTAATTTTGATTAAAACAATTATGGTAACATGCCAGTATAGGTATGAGGAACAGGGTGTAAAGTTCACTCATACTTCATAGAAAAGGGAGGATCCTCCGACCAGACGTGTGTTGTGTCTGGCGGGCAACTGCCCGATGATTCATGTTGGGCTGTTGTATCTATGCTATTTGCGCGGTAAACTCTGCTTGCGAGATGTAGGATTTGCGTGACGTCAGTATGACGCGTTGTTCGCATGTGGCTTTGTAGATACCGCTACATCAGTATTAACAACATTTGAAATCTTGTATCCGACCAGGTAGTGACATCTGTGAAGTCCCCGCAATATGCCGCATTCTACTAGGTCAAGGGGCAGAGGTGGTCGCGCATGTCTTCAGTGTGCTGGTGTTGCTTGGAGCCAACATCGTGTACTGGATACTCATCACCAACTTCTTGTACTTTACTGTGAACTATTTTGTTGGTAAGTTACTGAGAATTTTTACCTGCTTTTGGAGAACAAAATACCAACGTCATAAGTTTTCTACATTCATCACAGGGTTATTGGAAAAACACCAACAACCTCTTAAGAGGTCATTGTACTTACCATTATGAACAACTTTTACTATGGGACCAAACCTGAAATCGCGAAAAAAAACAGCTGTTCCCTACTTTTATGTTCGTATAACTCGTCTAAATGGAGGGAACAGCAGATTTTTTTTTTACTTTTTTGTTTGTAGGGTAGGAGTAAGATAGGAGAAGGGTAGGGGTAGGAGTAAGGTAGGGGTACTTGTACTATTTATTCTGTGGTAGGGGTAGGGTAGGGGTGGGTAGGAGCAGGGTATGGGTAGGAGTAGGGTAGGGTAAGGGGTAGGACACCACGCGAAAAAAGTCGCGCCGGGCAGCTAGTAATTTTATACAATGATGTTATTATTAGTGTCAATCCGTTGTCTATAGTCCGTTTACCTCTGACAGCAGCAACCCAACAGCAACCGTATAACAAATAGTATAAATATCACTGTGATTTTGACAGTGATGCAAAAGCAAACGTAAAATAACTGTGAATGGCCTTTAAACAGATATCTGACAGCGACTTGTGCATGCCATAGGATTAAATATTTTTATCAAGTACTTAAGTGTTTCTTCAGAAAACACAGCTGCAGTCAGAGCTGCTATTTTCACTGGCTCAATGGACAACATGACCCACAGGTCCTTATAGCACTATCCATTAAACGGTGGAGAAGAAATTCTCAACGTCAACCTGTTTACATTCTATCTCTACTACTCCAATTCAGGACCTTCAGAAAAAGTCCTTCTCGTTACCATAATACCATGCATTTTCCTACCAACAGACCTCAGCTCACCGAACACAACAATATACAACACGACGCTACTGTGCCCGCGGCAGGACGCCTCCCTGCTGCTGGCGGAGCCGCGCGCGGACCCGGCGTACTGGGGACTGCACTCGACCGTGCCTATGTACGTAGCGCTCATCGTGTTCCCGCTGCTCAACTTCAAGGATGTCTCGTTCTTTACCAAGTTTAATTCGTTGGGTGAGTTCTTCCGATATCTCTAGACCTCAATACATCAAACACAACAATATACAACAAAACCTGAACTGGTTTTGCTTGCTTTTGCAACCTGGCTCCGGACTCTGTTTAAAGACTCCAGGTTAGCCAAGGCAACTCGTGTCCTGAGCCCTGATTCACAACCATACGACAGGCTATCGTATCGAAAATCTGACATTTCGATAACCTGATTTGACTTGCCCTCAACAGCAAATAGCTGTTGGAAGAATAGCGGGAGTCTATTTGATTTAAACTGACAAAATATTCGGGTTTTGGACTTGTGAACAGCGTTTAGAAGACTCATACGATAACAATGATTAATGTTCGATACGATACGGAAGCGTATCGAGTGTTTGTGAATAGCTATACTGAACAGGTTTTGCTTGCTTTTGCCCACCTGGCTGCTGAGTCTGTTTAAAGACTGCCAGGTTAGCCAAGGCAACTCGTGTCCAGATGAGAGATTCTGTACCAAGTTTAATTTGCTGGGGCAAGTTCTTTCATCATTTCAGCCGGAAGACTGCTGGATATAATGTTTGTAGTTATTTCTAAAAATTAAGGTGGTCATGGAAGTAATTTTGGTGTCTTAATCTGGAACGTTTACGGTGCCAATCGATGCCATTTTTAAATGCGCGAATGGCGTTCCCTCTTCTAACCTTGCTGTCTCATTTAGCCACACTAAGAGACTAGGAGATAAGAATCAACTGCTTAAGGCTACATTTTACGCTTCTACCAGTGTTTCTGGTAAATACGACAGAAAAATTGTAAATGTAGCTTGCAAAAAAACAAGATCAATGGAAACGTCAGAACTTCAAGATCCGATTCTCAATTTTGAATCTTCAATAACTTATTTAAGTATAGAGGTATGAGGAACGGGTTGTAAAGTTCACTCAACCTCTATAGAAAAGGGAGGATCCTCCAACCAGACGGGTGTTGTGTCTAGCGAAAACTGCCCGATGATTCATGTCGGGCCGTTGTATCTATGCTAGTTCCGCGGTAAACTCTGCTTGCGAGATGCAGGATTTTGCGTGACGTCAAAATGACGCGTTGTTCGCATATGGCGTTGTAGATTTAATACCGCTACATAAGTACGAGATTTCAATATTTATTTTATTTATCCAGGAACGCTATCAGTAGTATACTTACTGATCTTTGTGCTGGCCAAAAGCTACGCGTGGGGCATCAACATCGGTTCCATCTCCACGGAGACGCACGCCGTCAAGAACGCGGCCGTGCTCAGCGGCATGCTGGCGCTGTCCTTCTATATACACAACATTATCATCACCATTATGAGCAATAATGCGAGGCAGGATAAGAATGTAAGATTTTATTGCCTCTTTCTTAGATAATGCCTCGGTGGGATGGGACCCTAGAGTCCATAGATCCCTTTCTTAAAACTTCGCTAATGAGAAAGCACATAAAACATTTGATGATGTTTATCAATTGCCACGGGCTTCTGGTGACCACAAGTTGGATTGGTCACAAGGTGGTAGACCGACCACTAGTCTTACCTAAGGACAAGGCCAAGGGTTGGTATTGCCTTGTAATCGGGCTAGAGGCAGGTTGCAATTCGTTTCTGGACCGTTTACATTTAGAGCCGTTTCGAGGCGAGGTGTAAACTGTAGATACATCCTAGCAAAAAAGAAACTGTTCTAAATCTCTACTCTTCTTCATAATTGGGAATAAGCTAGC
Organism: Amphipoea lucens; assembly: GCA_947508005.1. Taxonomy (NCBI): domain Eukaryota; kingdom Metazoa; phylum Arthropoda; class Insecta; order Lepidoptera; family Noctuidae; genus Amphipoea; species Amphipoea lucens. The sequence goes on from OX382374.1 coordinate 17,736,445, forward strand.
TTGGTGAGGAGTTTTTGGGACCATAGTTGAAATAAATAAATTATAATTTGATTTCAGGGCAGAGACTTGACGATAGCCTTCCTGCTGGTCACTATTACTTACACGTTGGTGGGAGCCGTGTTCTACATCTGTTTCCCTCTCGCCAAGTCGTGTATTGAAGATGTAAGTATTAAATAAATGGAGGGTACAACCACGTACAGCAGCCGGCAAATAACTTGAACATGCACGAAAAGCGAAATTTGAGGATATAGGGCTTATAGGGCATTATTTGAGGATATATAGGGATTATAGGGCATTATTTGAGGATATAGGGCTTGTAGGGCATTATTAGAGGATATAGGGCTTATAGTGCATTATTTGAGGATATAGGGCTTATAGGGCATTTTTTGATGATATAGGAATTATAGGGCATTTTTTGATGATATAGGGCTTATAGGGCATTATTTGAGGATATAGGGCTTATTGGGCATTATTTGAGGATATAGGGCTTATAGGGCATTATTTGAGGATATAGGGCTTATAGGGCATTATTTGAGGATATAGGGCCTATAGGGCATTATTAGAGAATATAGGACTTATAGCGAATTATTTGAAGATATAGGGCCTATAGGGCATTATTAGAGAATATAGGACTTATAGGGAATTATTTGAGGATATAGGGCTTATAGGTAAGGGCATTATTTCCATACAAATTAGAGGGGAAACTGTGCAGAAGGCGGTGGAGATTGTACTCATCACTAAGAACAACTTTTACTATCGGACCAAACCTGATATCGCGAAAAAAATCTGCTGTTCCCCCTACTACATTTATGTTTGCAGAACTCGTCAAAATGTAGGGAACAGCTGATTTTTTTCGCGATAATGTTGAGGGGATGGCCAGAGATCGCACAAGACAGGGAGGCTTGGAATAAAAAAGGGGAGGCCTTTTTCCAGCAGTGGGACACAAAATAGGCTAACAAAAAAAAATTAAGAGTACCTACATGATCTCCCATTTCAATTTGTCGCATGTTTTCAATTTCAACCTGTAACTTCGGTTATAAAAAAAAAATTGCTGTTCCATACATTGTGACCGCGTAGGTATGACAGTTTTTTTTTTATTGCTTAATAGGCACGCTCTTGACCTCGATCACGCCTGATGGAAAGCGATGGATGAGGTCTATGATGGAACGAGCATGATGACGATGGTTTTTCTATGAAACACCGGTTTTTTTTTTATATCCGACGAAAAATGTCTACGCTAGGTGTCTAGTCTACTTGTCTAGAATCATGTGCTGAAGGGAAAGGCCTGCGCCTGGTGACGGGGACCATCACGGGACACTGCTCGCTGAACAAACACTTTCACACTGTAGGCATAACGGACAGTCCCCTGTGCAGGGCTTGCGTGGAGGCTGATGAAACCGTTGCGCATGTGCTCTTTGAGTGCACAGGCGTCACCCAGATTAGATCAGAGACCCTCGGGACACCCAAATCATACACAGATATTCTCAACAGACCAGGAGACCTAGTCAGCTTCTGGAGGGAGGTGGGCTGGTTGGAATAACCACCGACGGCCGCCATGGCTCACGCACAATGGTCCATTTGAAGGACTAAGTGCGGAAACCAAACCCATAACATAGATAGAACATAGATCATGTGCTGAATTCATGGTTACAGTTTTCGCGTCCATTTCCCTGCCATCCTGTATTACAAATCTACCTAATAGAAAACTATGTGCTTACCACAATTTATGATCCATATCGGCATAAATAGGAACAATTTGCCATAAAATGAGGTAGAATGAAATAAATTGATAAATAATATAATATTCAATTTCACATTGTATTTTAGATCATTTTAAATCTAGTAGTGGATAGTATCATACATTCACGATGTATGTAAGAATTGTTTACGAAGTAAGTAGCTAAACATTTTAACATGGATATTTTCTTTTCCATTTCAGAATTTGCTGAATAACTTCGATATGCACGATGTTATGACTGCAGTGGCTAGAATATTGCTGCTGTTTCAAGTGAGTACAGGGTGGCCCAGTCAGAGCAGGCCAATAATTTTTTTTTGAAGCCTCTGTAAGGGCTTTTCGCAAAATCCCTAGAGTCCAGCGTTTCTTTCTTTTTTTTATTAATATACAAGAACATTTATTGTAAGTAGTTTGTTTTCGTCTATTCTCCGAGCTAACTAGACGAAAATACATAAATGTTCTTGTATATCGATTTTATTCAATTTCGAGCGGCCATGTTGTTTACATCTTTGGCAAATTTTGAAACGCCGGACTATATTGTATGTTGGTTCAGCGATTATATTTTATAGTTTAGTAGCTCCTAAGCTAGATCGTTTTAAATATATATTTTTTTACCTACTTCAGTTTAATATGCCAAGCAAGGAGTAGACAGACAAGAGCTTAAACCTCCTGTATACAATGCCAACAGATTAATAGAGGACCGCATCTGTCTCTGTGGCTAAACACCATAGGCAATGTGACAGGTATAGGCCTGTGGCGCGGCCTAGGAAATAGGCTAACAAAAAAAAAACAGTGGAACTCCGGGAGTGCCGACAGAAGTGAAAACAAAACACAAACAGAATACTTTACTATTACTCACTGACATATCGGATATACATTAAAACCGAGTACATCCGAAGCGGTGTCGCTTACGGTAACAGTGGCGCGAATTCAATGGTATTATCCCATCTTAAAAAATTCCCAACGCTCTTAAAGATATCCTATCTAACCACTAACCTTCCATTCCTCAGGTGGTGACAGTATACCCGCTGGTCGCCTTCATGCTCCGTTCGGAAGCCATCCTGCTGCTTCCCTTCAAGCAGACGCGCCTCAACACCGTCCTCATTAACCTCACGATCATGCTGATGTGCATACTGGTCGCTTGCTTCTGTCCCAGTATTGGGACTATTATTAGGTAAGGATTTTCCCTAAAAACTCTAGAGATCTGCCCTGTGAAAATTAGTAGTACGATCGGACAAGCTATTTGGTAACTTGCAACTACTTTTAACCTTTTAACCGCCGGACTTTATATCAGTTGTCGTGCCCCCAGCGCCAGACACAAAAAAAAAAAACCGAAAATTAAATACCGATGAAACGAGCTGTGATGATGTAATAATAATACAGATTACACGAGCTGTGTTATTTGGTCGTATATAATATACGACTCTGGCGGAATGGACACGAAAATATTTGTCGGATAAATCCGACGTAAGCGGTTAAAAGGTTAAACAATGGTGTGTTGAGCTAGTCAATTCTTTTATACCATTCTATTTAATTAAGGATGCCATAAGCTGAAAAAGTTATAACGCACACAATAAAATTAAATATTGGCTGTGTAGTGGAAAGATGAATATTTTTGCCTGTATACCAAATAGCTTGTTCGACCGTACATAAGTACTTTTAAAACATTTATTTTTACAAAAATTCTCTTGGGAATCAATCTGAAAGGGCCAAATATTACTGGTTTGTAGGTTTTTTGACGTTCATGTAGTGGTAGGTTTTTGTCAGGTTCAATTCACTTCTCCGTATGACCAAATCTCAACTAAAGTCTTGTGGAAACAAATCCTTGTTTCCAATTGATGTTATTTCCACAACTTAGTACTTACTAGTGTAAATTATGTTCATTTCAGAATTACTACTTAGTTTGTACAAAGTTGTGTAGGTTTTAAAGTCGTTTTTTTTTTTCAAAAATTAATTATTTGTTTACATGTTTGGAAGCTAAAACACGAACGCAGTCTATTCTGACAAGTCGCACATCAAGGTGTGGATAGATAGTTATACTGAAAATCACCATTTATCTATTGAGGGTGAAATTAATCTGTCGAGCTCCGCTATTGAGACACAATTGATTTTCTATTGTTTCGTCGCCAATAGGCGCGCGGTGCTTGACCGGTTCAGCTAACTTCGGCTAGATCCTGTAAATCACATCAATTTCTAGTCAGGTAGTCTAGAAATAAATGTACATGTGCAAATACATACCTAACTTAATTTACATTATCTCTTTTTCAGATACACAGGCGCGATAAGCGGCCTGGTGCACATCTTCGCGCTCCCCTCGTTCCTCCAGATCCGCTCCCTGCAGATCCGAGGCAAGCTCACCTGGTGGAAGACCTTGTTCTACTGCTGCATCGTACTGCTCGGAGCTGTCAACTTACTCATGCAGTTCTTTATTAATGAGTAGTGGGTTTGGACTTGAAGGAGGCAGTGTTTAAACGGTGATGCCACTTGAATTTAAAAGGGTTTGACAATTGTTTCTGGAAAGATAGACACAAAGTAGTCAAAACGGGTGATATAAGGAATGAAAACAAAGGGGACTGAAGATTTTTATATAGCATGCCTACTGTCGCGCCATTTTAATTTTTTTTTTTTCAAAATGGCGGCCACGCGTGTAACCTAGATAAATCGATAGCTGACATGAATGCAAACAGAAATCACTACGGGACGAAACCCCGTAAAGCGTCAAGTTTTCGAGATATTAACGTTTTTAGTTGATCACGTGACATCCATATCAACTTTGATCAACTTGACAACTTGTCAACATTTTGAAAAAAAAAACAATATGGCGTAGGTATGCCACGGATCTTCAAAGCCCTTTGACAATAAGTTTGAAAAAAGTTGAGAATAGATAGTTATCTAATTTTTTCGCCCCAAATGACCTTGCTCTACCAAACACCCTGTATTAAAAATTAGATAAGCATAATAATGACCAGTTTGTGCGGTTGTTATTAGAATATAATTTTGACCTAGGTTTGATAAAAACCTAAGCTAACAGCTACATCTTTGTGTTGATAATTTTCAAGTAAGACAACTTCTTGTTCTGTCTGGGTTGTGGAGGTCTATTCAGCTGCATCCGGTTAGACTGGAAGCCGATCCCAATATTGTAGGGAAAAGGCTCGGCAGATGATAATGAATTTCTTGTTCATTCAAATCATATCAGTGTATTGCAGCCCCGGATCTAGGGGGGCCAGCCGGAGCCAACTCCAGGGGCCCGTACATACAAGCGCGGCAGACAAGTGCTCCACCCGGCGCACCGCAACTGGGCGATGAATGAGACGCGCAGCACCTAAGTACTATTATCTTTGTCTGCGGGTGGCGCACTAAAGTAATCACTATATGATTAACGCATAGGCATACTTACTCAGTATATAAGCGGGTTGCGACCGCAGGGTAGATTACGGCCCTCTCACAGAGAGGATGCCCGTGTCCCAGCAGTGGGAACATTATAGGCTGATTATGTAGCGAGGGCGCTTTTTCGACGACGCCTATAAATGCAAAGGCGGTACGATTTCCTTTAATTTTTTACTATAGTGTTGGCGCTGCTGTTGAATTAATGCATTATAGATCGATACAATTGACTAATATATTGCTGGCAAAATTTTCGAGTTCGCTTTGCGCGCTCTTGCAACTTTGACTCTTAATTCTTAAAACGACGTATAAGTCGATTAAGTACTTAAAAAATCTAACTTATCTCAGACAGAGTGCTAATATTTAATTTTATAATTCTTATTTTATTTATAAATAAAATATAAAATAATTATAAAATTCTATCGATTCGTATTCTAAGAAATCACAACCATTTATGCGAAGGAGGGTCAGCTAATTGCTATAACTGACTTTACATACCTAAAGGATTGGCGAGACGGGGGCGGCGGACGGCATTGTTCGCCTCGCCGTGGAAACATTCTAGACCCGGGGCTGCTGTAGTGTATACTTAATCTTAAGTTAATCTTATATACCGCGTTGTACTAAATGAAATATGTAAATACCAAAGCTAAAAATATCTAGTCATAGTTATTACTATAAGTGAAACTAGGATAAGTTAATTTAAACAACATTTATTTTTAACCAACTTAAATAGTGTTCCTAATATATTAATTTATAAAAACACAAGTTTAAAAACCAATTGTTTTATACAAAAATGTCTTTGGCCAATTTGTACTTTTTTGAATAGATATGAAAATCTCAATTTGTTTTGTATATATTAACATAAAGTATATTGTGACTTACAAAAATTGTTGTTTTATTTACATCTTGCATTGTGGTTACCGGCTCAAAATAAGTTTTTGCGCGGAATGTAGTCGACAAAGGTATTTGGTATACAGGCCTAACTTGCAAGTACTCTTAAACTGCGCTGTAATTGCGTAACACACTAAGGCCGAGTTCCACCAGAGATGTGCGAGGATGCGTAGCGAGGGATGTGTTTGAAACAAACCAATAACATCGCTTCATTTTCATAGCTTGAACTATGTTAGCGTTGTTATTGGTTAGTTTAATCTGCCTAGCCTTTTCCCACCCATGTTGGGGTCGGCTTCCAGTCTAACCGGATACAGCTGAATATCAGTAGTTTACATGGAGCGACTGTAGCTGTTGCATTCATTTTGACAATTCAACATCATTCATTGCGTTGTTGAACAGATAAATTTTTCGAACATGGATTGGAAATATCCTTCAAAAATCATTCTGATTGTGATTGATTGTATGTTACGCAATTAGGGTGCTGTTTTGAATAGTTAATTCTGTTACATCAGTCTTTAGTATATACGCAAAAAAAAATCGCACAGATTAAAAATTAATTTTGGCAGTGTAATTGAAAGATAAATATTTTTGCTTGTATACCAAATAGTTTGTTCGACTGTACGCTTAATATGCTATTTTAATTAACAAAATATACGTTATAAATGGCTTTTATCAATAGCGCATATTACTCGCACTAAAAAACAGAGAGATTTATTATACGTAATTATTTCTTAACAATTAAAAATATACATATTTTTATTATGTATTGCAACACTCCAGAAGGAACTTAAGATTATTTTGAATTTAATCTGTCAAGCTCCGCTAATGAGATACAATTGATTTTCTATTGTTTCGTCGCCGATCGACGACGCGCGCCGCTTGACCGGTTAAAAAAGTTAAACAATCATGCAACATTGCCATTTAACCCATGGGTTATGGCTGTAACCAAATAATTAAAAAAAAAAAAACAATATTTTCGATCCTTGGACCTGATTGAAAAGTAGACCAAGACCGAACATTTTCTTTATGATAAAAAAAGGTAAATTCTTAACAAAAATCTTAGCAACTGTTAAATAACTTGAATTTAATTCAAAACCGGCGTTATCTTACCAAACATTACAATACAACACCGGATAACTTTGGTACAGACGCCAGCACATCAAGCTACTACAATCTGTCAAACTTCTTTAATAGATTTTCAACTTTATTGCTAAAGCATAAAGTTCAAAGTTGATTGAGAAAATTTGACAGTTTCGGGTAGCTTGATGTGTTTGCATTTGTACATAATAAACATAACTGACGAAGTGTGGAGAAATCTCTTCCCAAATCTTAGAGGCCGTCTCCACGAGCGAGAGAATCGCGGCAATATTATCGTCGTGGCACGTATTTCTATACACTCTTAGAACGTGTCTCCACACGGCGATATCATCGCGGCGAAAATTTGATGGCACGGCGAGACTATTGCCACGATTCTCTCGCTCATGGAGACGGCCCCTTAGGGAAACAGGCGTGGTGTTGTTGTTATGTATAATCTGATGTTTTTCTACATATTTATGTGATAACAGTGGGTGCATCGCGTCCTGTGTACTTCTGCAGCTCGGACACTTGCAGCGCTACGTCGATCAGAGGTTTAAGCATCACCTGTGCGTCGCCTAACACGTTCTTAGCCTCATACGAGTCTATGTATAATCTGAAATGGAAATTATTATTCTTATTACTGGAACGAAGTTCTTTGTGGTAGAAGTAAAGTGAGAGAAATCGTCACGCAACGAAAATGCGTTATGCCCCCGCCATGCGACTTCGGTGCTCAAGCCGGTAGTGAGGTCAAAATAAAAATCCAAGACGCCATCTTGGATTTTTCATTTTGAACTTGGTTCCCGCCGGGGGTCCCCCGACCGTTTTTTTTTTTTTGTATGTCGAACAGCTTTACTCATGTGAGGTCAAATATCTTTCGTGGCTTTATTTACGAGCGCGCGAGCGGTATCACGGTATTCCGTATAGTTGCATTATGAACTCAACTGTTTTCGAATCCAGTAGTTGCGAGCTAATCACGTTATTTTTATGCAAGGTGCATGAACGTAAATTCCACACGTTGTTTAAGAAAGTATGTACAGACGCCAGCACATCAACCTACTACAATCTGTCAAACTTTAATAGATTTTCAACTTTATCACTAAAGCATAAGGTTCAAAGTTGATTGGGAAAATTTGTCAGTTTCGGGTAGGTTGATGTGCTGGCGTCTGTACATTTATGAGAGAATTTCGATGACATACCTGACAGTAGCTCCCGAGCTGCCCGTACCACTGAGTCTCAACACGATACGGGAACCATCCTCGAAAATGATACGCAGACCCTGGAAATAAGATTACTAAATGTAGTGAGTCATCGGATCGACGACGAAACAATAGAAAATCAATTGTGTCTCATTAGCGGAGCTTGACAGATTAAATAATAATTAGCATTTGGATTTGGACAGGAGGATAATTTTATTATACAGGGTTAAATTTTAATCACCGTTTTCCTCTTAAGTGGTCATTGTACATTTATGTTCGCATAGGTAACAGCACAGCACACACAATCGTAGGGAACAACAGATTTTTTTCCACGATTTCAGGTTTGGCCCCATAGTAAAAATTGGTCATAATGGTGAGTACCCCTTAAGCGGAAAACGGTGATTAAAATTTCACCAACTACGCACCTGCTTCATAGCCACACTCTGATCAATGGGGTCCATATATGAGAAGTTATCAGCCAGCTTCACCACGTAGGTCTTGCCGCCGCTGGAGTGCGTCGAACCCACGAACCCAGGAGACGTAATCTTCTTCTCCAACACCTGCATCATCTCATTACACGGGTCGCTTGCGCATTCCTCGTAGTCGTATCTGTGGGAGGATTGGTTGTATTTATTGATGGATGTAGGTTCTTGTGGCTAAGTAATATCAGCCGCACGGGTCGATCAATCAGGTTAAGGTCCGTGGATGCACTTCGTGGATCTTTGACAGTCGTTACGGGTCGTCAGAAGCCAGAAAGTCTGACAACCAGTCTTACCAAGGGGTATCGTATTACCCAGTGACTGGGTTGTGGAGGTCAGATAGGCAGTCGCTCCATGTAAATAAAAACTTTTTAACAAAAAAATTAAACCTCCGAAAAAACTGAAAAGCAAAAAATAAAAACCTTTTTTATTTTACCTTAATAAATAAGTTCTTAAACTAATGCAAGTATACCTATGTAATTTTGAGTCGGCGCCAAACAAGCAACTTAATGTCGTGGCGAGTGGTCGTGCGGAGAGCGCATTTTTTGTTTGGAATGTTATATTTATCGCTGGAGATTTCACGTTGCATTATTAATTTGATTTGGTTATTTCTTTAAATTTAAGGTATTTTAGTGATCTTTGTTCATTGATTGTTTGGCGCCGACTCAAAATTTCTTAGGTATACTTGCATTAGTTTAAGAACTTATTTATTAAGGTAAAATAAAAAAGGTTTTTATTTTTTGCTTTTCAGTTTTTTCGGAGGTTTAATTTTTTTGTTAAAATGTTTTTATTTTATAATTTTTTGAGGCTATAATTTACTAACAACTACATGCTTAATTTTTTATTACTTTTAAAATAGCTACCTACCTTACTTTAGATATTAACTGTTATATAATCCTAATTTAATTATTATTTTTTGTATAATAAAATACTTAAAAAAGCAGGCTTTATAAAGCTCAGCATTAAAATCTGTGAATGAACAATAAATCACCCCTATTTTCCCACCCTTAGGGTAGGATTTTTTTTCCAAATTTACATGGGACCAACTTCGAGGTATGTCCTATCCAATAAAAAAGAATTATCAAAATCGGACTACTCTGTAAAAAGTTATGCGTGCTCATACATTACAATCAGTGAGTGAACAATCAATCATCCCCTGTTTTCCTACCCTTAGGGTTGGATTTTTTTTTTCCAAATTTATATGGGACCAACTTCGGGGTATAAACTTTCCAATAAAAAAAGAATTATCAAAATCGGACTGCTCTGTAAAAAGTTATGCGTGATCATACATAAAAAAAAAAAAAATATACGCGTCGAATTGATAACCTCCTCCGTTTTTTTTCGTCGGTTAAATACTGGTGGACACCGACTTCCCAAATTAAAGTTATTTTTCACTTTGTAGTTTTTTTTTGAAGTCGGTTGTTTTTTTTTTTGTAAAAAATATTTATTTTTCACTTTTTAGTTTTACCTACCCTACACAAATTCAATTAACACTTGTGCATTGAAGAATTGAAGACACCGACTAGAAGAATCGTCCAAATTCGCATAGAAATGCCGGAGATGCAGTACATTTATGCATATAACTTCGTACATAAGAATAATTACCTGATGTATTATATACTAAAACCTTCCTGAAAGTATGTAGATCACATTAGTGAGAAGGACTATCAAAATTGGTTCATTAGTTTTTGAGAAAATCGCGGACATACAAACATACATAATATACATACATACGGGTCGGGTACGGTAAACAATCTAATTTTACTTGTGCCCCAACTCATTTTATCAGCGTTGAACGATGCTAGGATACGTTTATATCTAGCAATATGTCATTACTAGCATAAAGAATGGTACCTGGTAAAGTAATTCCTGCCGAACTGCGCCCAGTGTGCCTTTAGGATATCCTCAACGGAGAGCCCGGTAGCGGCCAACACTGAGAGCCAGGCTAGGGCGGCCCAAAGTCCGTCTTTCTCCCGCACGTGGTCGGAGCCTGTGCCGAAACTCTCCTCACCGCAGAGCGACAGGCGACCTGCGTCCATCAGGTTGCCGAAGTATTTCCAGCCTGGAAACGATGGCGGTGTTTAGGGTAAGATGACATGACAAAAATTGATGACATAAATGACAAAAATTGTACATTTAGCCAACAGAAGTCATATTTCCCACACAATGGTTTATTAGTGCTTAAAAATAAACTGAAGCTAAATATTTTTGTTACAGGTGCAAGTAATGATGGTTTAGAAATATAATGTTAGGTAGCAACCTGCCCGAGGTCTAGGTTTATTCAAACAAGAGGTGAATGTAGAATGGGATGATATGAGAGTGTTTAGCAGTTTCGTCGGTAAGATTATGGTCTGTTCTGTCCTGTTTTTAAAACGTTTGCAAGTTTAGAGAGAAAAGAAAGAAAATACGTTTATTTGCGGTAAACATGACCCGTAAAATGACAAAAAAAAAAAGTTGGGGGAAAACATTTATTTATTTATAGATAATTAAAACGGTACAACAACAATTACATTAATTAACATAGAGACAATAATTACTTTGACAATAATATAATTTAAAACTAACATGGAACAGTGGACACCCTTGCATACATTCTCTCACAGAACTCCAGACATATACGCATAATATTAATCCATTCATCCGCAAACACATCACATTCAGGATTGGCAGCCAGAAGGGCATTCAGCACCTTTAGAGTACGGCAGATTGGGGATTCGGCTCTGGCTACAGTTTTGGCTGGCAGTTGCGCAAACAAATTGTGCCGGCGGCTCTGACGATGTCCGATGTATTTGTCGGGCACAAATAGTCGGCAGAAAAGACCATGGAGCTCTGGGCAGTCGATACGTCCCCGTAAGGTCTTACAGGCTACAGTGAGTTGATCAAGGCCTCTTCTCACCTCCAATGAGTTAAAGCCCAAAGTCCCTAAAAGATAACTGGTAGGGTACAGTCACGTCTAAAAGTATGTACAGTACCCGGCGATAAATATTGCACATCGATCTTTGGAAAGAGACAATCGGCTAATTTCGGCTTCGTAGAGCGTTATCTCTGTCGCACGAAATACAAACAGTCCGGTATCTATTAGGAGCTGTTAAAACAATTATGATTTGCTTCTTTTGATAATTCTTTTTATTCTTTGTATAAAATACACCAATTTTTCTATAAATGATTGCTTTAGGTTGGGGTAAAATAAAAAGGTTCCCCTATTTTTCCTAAAGATGCCATAGTACAACTTTAAATTATTTGAATTTGGGGGTGTTAACAACTCTAGATATATATTTTGAACTGGACGCGACCATACTCTATCGCACTTGAACAACGACTGACAAAACGTCAGTTAACATCACATAGGTAGTGTGCGACAGAGATAACGCACTACGAAGCCGAAATTAGCCGATTGTTTCTTTCCAAAGGTCGATGTGCAATATTTATCGCCGGGTACTGTATACACTTGACAATTTTCAATTGCGATTTTTTCGTGAAATAACGAATGCAACGTTGAAATACGACACTTAACATAAACCTATGGGTTCGAAAATACTATTTTCGTAATAACATAAAATTTCATTCAAAAATAAAAGAGAAATTCGCCTTTGAATAAAGCCAAGTGTATATGTTACCGGCCAAACCCGATTTCAGGACAAACTAGTTTAGCCTAGGCTAAACTACACTTGGGAGCAAATAAATCGAGCCACTTCCTTTTTTCACGTATAATGGTTATTATTTTTGGTATTATGGAACGTATCAAATCGAAACATATATCGCCTAAGAGCTTATTTAATAATCTTTACAATGAGGGTAAATTATTGAATGATAACCTTATTTAATGATAAATTATTGGCTCTGAAAGAAAAACGGTAATTTTGATAGAAAATTGTCAGTCCAGAAAAAAACAATTAAAAACAAAATTATGGTATAAACTTATTCTTAATATCTTGTATTACCCCCCCTTGCCCTGATTTCGATAGATTTTCTGGACTGTTTTAACCCTACAATTTTCTATCAAAATTACCGTTTTTCTTTCAGAGCCAATAATTTATCACTAAATAAGGTTATCATTCAAAAATTTACCCTCATTGTAAAGATTATTAAATAAGCTCTTAGGCGATATATGTTTCGATTTGATACGTTCCATAATACCAAAAATAATAACCATTATACGTGCAAAAAAAAAGCAAGTGGCTCGATTTATTTGCTCCCAAGTGTAGTTCCGTCGACATAGGATGCAAGGGCGAGCGAAGGGCACCCCGAGGTTCGGTTTGGTTAGGTTACTTTAAACCCTTTACACAGAAATAGGGGCCCCGCGAAGCGGGGCTCCGTCGACATAAGATCCAAGGGCGAGCGAAGGGCACCCCCTATCGCGTATAGGAAGAACTAGTTTAGCCTAGTTTGTCCTGAAATCGGGTTTGGCCGGTAACATATACATACTTTTACACGTGACTATACATGTAACATGCGCCACATCCACACAAAACGGCTATCGCTCAGCATAATGCTAAGACCCTATGCGAGACTGAGCCTCAGCGCACAGTCGCACACAACACACATACATACACACATAATTATACATTACATTTAGTGGTCATAGGAACAATTAAAGAGACTCAATGATGAGATGACTTACCAGTAGGCACTTCAAACATCTCATGTCCAGTTGCAACGGCGACTCTGTCCACAGCCGCTGCGGTGGGCATAGATCTAGCGTAGCCCCTCACTCCCGTGCGTTGGAAGTACGGGATGTGCTTCAGGTTGTTGGCTAGTACTGCCAGGGAATCCGATGGCGTCACGAAGAACGCATCGCGACCGATGATCATGTTGCGGTCACCTGAGGAATAAAATATAGAGTTCAGATTAGTGTGGGTTAGGTATGTGGGGCATCAATGATAAACGGAAATTTTTGGGATGCATGAAGAAGCCTGCTCGTGTAGCGCAGTTTGTTCCGCCAGTTACTCAACTGAACTCGGCGCATCCTGGACAGTCACACCCAACACCTTATTTGACTGGCCAATTCTTCCCTTGCGGTGGTAGGGCTAACGCCCGCCTGGTTTGCGACCACCCTCCCACCGGAGTCCGGCGTCAAGCAGCCTGCTGTTTCTTCGATGCGTGGGAGTTCCAGTGCCTTAGGCATCTTCTGGGCACGCTCGTTCCATCATGGACCTCATCCATCGCTTTCCATTAGGCGTGATCGAGGTCAAGAGCGGACCCATTCAGCAATACCAAAAATATTTAAAAAAAAAAACTGTAAATTGGTTAAAAAAAACACTAGCTTATATTTTAAAACTAGATTAGTTTATCCTGTTTTTCGTTTATTTTCTAACCGACTTCTCTGAGAAGAAAAACAAACAAATTCAACGGTCAGTCTCTTTAAGATCCAGTCATAATCTTGGTCAGGCCACATGAGGACCAATGTATCTCTTATTAGATTTTTGAAATTATTCAATAACTAGCTGCGCCCCGCGGTTTCACCCGCATAAGTCTCGATCCCGTGGGAATATCGGGATAAAAAGCATCCTACGCCCTTTCCCGGGACTCAAACTATCTCTATACCAAAATTTTTATCTAAATCGGTTCAGCGGTTTAGGCGTGAAAACGTAACATACAAACAGACAGACAGACAGAGTTACTTTCGAATTTATAATATTAAGTATGGATGGGTTTGTGAACTCACCATCTCCATCAAAAGCAGCACCCAGATCATAGTCCCCACCCTTCACGGCATTGACAAGGTCAGCAGCGTACGTGAGGTTGGGATCCGGATGGGCCCCCCCGAAGTCCTCCAGCGGTACGATGCGGCGCACGTTGCGCTCCTTAGCGCCTAGCTCGTCTAGGAAAATGCGCTTTACGTAGGGGCCGGTTACTGGGGAATGGAAAATATATTTATTACAGGACAAGCCGTGTGTGCCCGATGGGGTTTCCCATCGGAAGATTTCCACCGACAAAAACGACGAACTTCCAAAAAAACTATTTTTGAAAATTCATCCGCTAAAGGGGTAAAAAGGGGGTGAATTTTCAAAAATCCTTGGCTGATAAAAATAGTAAGTACTTTGATTTAAATTTAATAAAATAATCACGAAAAACCAATAACAATCAATAATTATTTATCAGCCGCACGGATCGATTAATTGGTCCGTGGATGGGTGACCATCTTTACATAACAAGACCCCTCAGTGCCTCGGAAAGCACGTTAAGCCGTTGGTCCCGGCTGTCATTCGTGGATCTTTGACAGTCGTTATAACGGGTCATCAGAAGCCCGAAAATCTGACAACCAGTCTTACCAAGGGGTATCACCCAGTAACTGGGTTGTGGAGGTCAGATAGGCAGTCACTCCATGTAGAATACGGGTATTCAGCTGCATCCGGTTAGACTGGAAGCCGACCCCAACATAGTTGGGAAAAGGCTAGGCCTCTTAAGGTTAGGCCTCTTGTCTCTTGACAGAAGTATTTATGAACATAACAACCGTAGCCATATTTGTTTTGTTTCCAAGAATGGATGGTAGGTATAAAATCTACCTACCTACTCCACAGTTACCCAAAAAACACAAGGTCAATAAACCACAGATGTATTCCTGAACAATGAATTATCTTTACCGCACGTGATAATGCATGCGATAGGTTTGTGGCAGACAAGTGGTCTTGGTGACAGACTGATAGTATCTATTTATAAAAAAATTAACTTGGAGCGGCATTAAATTATTAAAACTTCATTATCACTAGGCAACATACCAGTCGCGTGCATTGGTTTTCAGAATAGGTAGGCACTAGGCCGGGTCTAGTCTAGGCAAACGCGGTCTCTAATCAGAAAAAGTGAGGTCAAAAGTGTGGTTATTTGAGTAGGCATGCCTACTTAAGGGTGATAAATTGCGAAGGTCTAACGTCATGGTATTACGCGTAGACGTACGTATTTTTAATTTTGTCGTATTAACTTGAACGAGTAAAGACCAAAGACAATGTGCGAATAGTACGGGAGCCGAGTAGGTCGTCCGGCGACTGCCTACTGCCGCGCGTGTTTGTATGAAAGATTTTGTTTTTTGTTAGGTATGATAATTTAGTAGGTTTCTTGTGAGTGCCCCACACACAATAAAATGTAATTGACAGGCTTGTGTTGATATGTCGAGGTAGGCACTGCTTCTTCTTCTTCTTAGCGTGTCGATAGCAATATAAATGTACTCGGCCCAGAATTCGGCCACTTGTTTGGCGCCATCACTAGCGTCCATCAGTTCCTGTAACGTGCAGCTGCCAGGACACGCAGGGCACGATATTAAGTGTCCCATCGTTTGTGGAACAGCACCACATTTACACTCCAAGGCGGAGTCGTCTATAAATCTCCACCTAAACAGGTTTTCCTTGCTTCGGCCGACCTGGGTCCGGAGTCTGTTTAAAGACTTCCAGGTTACCCAAGGTAACTCTGCTTATATACCTATATGCAATGCACGCCACTGCAACATACGATATCATTTTTTTTTAATCTTTGTCTCATCATCATCATTTCAGCCGAAAGACGTCCACTGCTGGACATAGGCCTCCCCCAAGCACCTCCACTTCGACCGGCTCTGTGCTTCCTGCATCCATCGGATTCCCGAGACCTTTTTCAGTAACAGCCCGAGCTTGGTAGATGGCGGTGTGATACCCCCGTGCTTCAGTGCACAAGTTATGTCGTGTGTCCTGCGCCTGATGGAGCTCCGCGAGTGTCGGATTGCCGTCCTATCTGACTATGAGAGTGGGGGAGAAGGGAGTGCACCTGTGTCTGCGCACACACTTGTGCACTATATCATTATCTCCCGCAACGAAGGCTAGTGTCCCTTGAGATTGGTCGCCATCGCCGAAATTCGGATTGGAGGACTAATTATGTTGTGTATATTTTAGAATTATACTGTATAAGATTTGTCATATCATCAGTTAAATAAATAAGGAGATTAATGTTTTAAGCACGAAACGTAGGGTCGAGGTAGATGAATATGGGTTGCAATATGTCGATGAGTACACATACTTGGGCCAGATAGTGTCTTTCAAAAACAGACAAAACAAGGAAGTCGAAGGACGAGTCCAAAATGCTTGGAAGACCTACTGGGCCCTTAAAGAACACTTGAAAGGTAGTCTTCCCGTATCACTGAAAAGAAAACTCATCGACATGTGCATCCTGCCCGTCCTAACCTACGGTACACAAAGTTGGTCACTTACTCAACAGCAGAAGTCCAAACTCAAGATTTGCCAACGAGCAATGGAGCGCAGCATGTTAGGTGTTAAAGGTACAGATCGAGTTAGAAACACCACGCTGCGCTCCATAACTCAAGTAGCGGATGTTCGAGAAAAACAGCCAGGCTGAAGTGGGAGTTTGCCGGACACGTTTCACGAATGCACCCGGAGAGATGGGCAAAGATCGTCACTCACTGGACGCCTGAGGCAGGACATCGCCGTCGAGGTAGACCAAGGCGAAGGTGGTGCAACAACGTGGTAACATTCGCAGGGCCAACATGGCCAGAGATCGCACAACACAGGGAGGTTTGGAAGAAACAAGGGGAGGCCTTTGCCCAGAAGTGGGACACAAAGTAGGCTAAAAAAGAAGTTTTTAAGTAGTAATCATGGATTTCCACCTACCTCCATTCATAGCATCAATAAGCACGTTGAACGGCTTCCGTTGCTCTGACCCCTGGATGAGGGTCTTGATCTTGTTGAAGTCGAAGATCTCCTTCATGTACGCTATGTAGTCGTTCACTGAGTCTATTACTTCAACTGTGAACTTCTGGCCATCGACCTAGGGGAAGAAAAAATGTTTTTAACCGGTCAAGCAGCGCGCGTCGCCCATTCTCGACGAAACAATAGAAAATCAATTGTGCCTCATTAGCGGAGCTTGATGGATTAATAGGGATAATTGTTTTGTGATGGAGACCGCGTATCGGCAAGTGTAGGTTGGGACGCCCCCAGTTAGAAAGTGGCTGGGAGAGACTGGATGCGGAATGCGGAGGACAGGGTGTTGTGGCGCAGCTTGGGAGAGGCCTATGTCCAGCAGTGGACTGCGATAGGCTGAGTTGATTGATGTTTGGGGCTTTACCCATTGGACAATGAGTTCTTTTAACAATTTTGCTCAGTTATTCTCCGCATACTTGGCTTGGCTCAAATCGTTTAGCAGATCACATGTAGATCACGATCGCTTGTCAATTTGTCACATTAATTTTGCGATCATTTTCTGAAACTGGTCCTAAATTTTTAGGGTTTCAAGTAATTACATGAAACCACGGCTGAAGGCAAAAGGCGATAAGAGATTATGAGCTCTAGTCTGCTAAAAACAATCAGCGGTGACTAGTCAGTCAAGTACCGTACAGGGTACAGTATTTTTATGTCACGAAGCGACGCGCTTTACTTGTGGTAACTAAGTGTACAAACATGCTGTGAATCTATGCGTGTAGACGAGTAGCGTTAGCACATAACACACACACACACTTCCAACTTCGCCATTGTCTCGGACGGTACCGAGAGCTCCTGCGCCTACACGTACAAACAGTAACACGTATCAAATCGGAAAGGGATCGGCACCGTATCGCCTTTCGCCTCGCCGTTTTAAACAGGCGCCAACCTAACGTAGGCACGTAACCAAAGCGGATCAGAGCCCTGATTCACAACCATACGACAAGCTATCGTATCGAAAACCTGACATTTCGATAACCTGATTTGACTTCCCCTCAACAGCAAATAGCTGTTGGAAGAATAGCGGGCGTCTATTTGATTTAAACTGACAAAATTTTAGGGTTTTGGACTTGTGAACAGCATTGAGAAGACTCCTACGATAACAATGATTAATGTTCGATACGATACGGAAGCTTATCGAGTGTTTGTGAATAAGGGGGCAGAAGCTCCGATACGTCGAGTCGGCTACGGCTAGGCGACGCGGCGCTTACGGCTCGCCGACCGCTGGTTGATGGTGCAGCAGGCAGGCCGGAGGGGTGAGAGGGGCAAGGGTGGACGAAGAGACGTAAGCTCGGGTACGGAGAGACGTAAGCGCGGGGACGACGTGCCGTAAGCGCGGGGACGACAAGCCGTAACGCACCGCACCGCGATTCGTGAGCTTGTCCCGAGGCGAGGCGATTACGTTACGATTCCGATTAGTGTGCGTTGCAGTAGGGAGGTTCATAGTATGAATACTGAACGGCTCGAGTTTATACGGTGCTGATCTCTTTCCGATTTGATAGGCCGATTTTGTACCTTTAAGCGCGCGTCTAGCGCTTCGTGAAATAAAAATGCTATAGCTGTAGCGGAACGCACGACTATGTTCCTTCTTCTGCTTCTACAGAAAAATTATACAGGCTTACGAGTATTTAGAAAAAAACTCCCGGAATGTTATTATTCACATAATATCTCATCACAAAAAACTACTGCAGCCACCAGTAATCAAACACACGGAAGTTTGTAGGCATGACATGCAGTAAATACACCAACAAAACATAACATATACTTACATCATAATTGCTAACACCAATCTTGTTGATATCACAGACAATATCAGGGACGATCTTGTACTGCTTGATGGACGTAGTGAGCGCATAGATCTGATTGGTCGTGCCGTCGGGGGCGGGGCCTCCGTTGGCGCAGTTGAATTTGATGCCGAAGTCATTGTCTATGCCGCCGGGATTGTGGCTGGCTGTGAGGACGATTCCACCTGGTGGAACATTGATATTTTAGTGCTAAGAAATAGAAAGGCTTTAGAAATATAAAAAAAAAACACTACAAAGTGAAAAATTACTTTAATTTCGGAAGTCGGTGTCATTGGTTCCGCATTTTCGTTTTTGACACCGACTTCCGAAATTAAAGTTATTTTTCACTTTGTAGTGTTTTTTTTAAAGTCTGTTTGTTGACGACCACAGCGCCATCTATTGGCGACAAGTGTCACTAACCGATGACGAGGGCGGCGGTGCGCAGGGACATCAACGCGATGCTAGCGACGCGCTACGGATCTTCACTGTGACTGTCTTGGTGACCCGTCAACGAACGCACGCAAACTATAATCGCTATATTTTAAATTGTGAAGAAAATACATCCCAATATTGTAAAACCGATATTACACGTTATCATAAGGAGCCTGGTGTCTAATTTCAATCCACGACGCTGACACGACGACGACCTGACGCAGAAACCCCAACATATTTGGACCTTCGAGCCGAACGTTCATCCGAAGCAGCAAGCACCATCTTCAGCAACGGTCAGGTCAATCCACCCAATTTCCTTCCAAAATCCTGTGCTCAGTTTGTGCTAATATCGTTATTTTTCACAAAAATTCCAGTGTTCGACTACGGTGCAAATTGTGTGTCTACCTACATCGCTCGGGCGCACACCGGTCAACTGTAAGTACTTGATCTTTTTCTCTTGCAAGCCACCAAAATGAACACCAATAAGAGGCATTCAATAGTAGAAATAGAAAGAAGTGAAGATATCATTCGCGAATTAGTTAAGAAAAGAGGTATCGTTAAACGAAAATTAACTTTGTTTTCGAAGTATGCGCAGTCCTTAGAGGTTTCGAAATTAACGGACGCTCAGAAAGCGGAGTTAGAGGAGCGTTTTCAAGCCTTTAAAGTACTAATCGATCAATTTTCTACTATACAAGATGAACTAGATTCCATTGTGTCAGATAGTCAGTTGGACGGAGAACTGCTAGAGAGAGAAACGTTTCAAAATCAGTTTTATGCTATTGTGGGCAAGGCTAAATGTATTTTAAAAGATACTTCCACACAGAATGTCGGCGGTCAAAGTCGCACTTTTAATTGCATGAAGTTACCTACAATTTCATTACCGAAATTCGACGGTTCATATGATCAATGGCTCGAGTTTCGGGATACTTACTTGTCAATGATACACAATAGTGACAATCTAGATAACGTTCAGAAGTTCCACTACTTACGGTCAGTTCTTACAGGTGATGCACTACAAGTGGTTAAGGCACTGGAGTTTTCTTCCGACAACTATTTAGTTGCTTGGAGTCTCTTAGAGAATAGATTTAACAATGACAGTTTGCTAGTTAGTAATCACGTCAAAGCTTTATTCTATGCTCAATCAATGAATAAAGAATCAGCTTCTCAAATTCGTAAATTAATAGATACAGTTTTAAGAAACATTCGGGCGCTAAAAACGTTAGGAGAACCTACAGATACGTGGGATACTTTAATTATCCACATAATAACTTCCAAGTTAGATTCTTCGACCGATCGCGAATGGGAAAGTTACAAAAGTACCCTCCCGAAAGTAGGAAAACTAAAGCTGTCTGAATTAATGAAATTCCTCAAGGATCGTGCTGATTTTTTAGAATCTATTAGGCCTCAAAGCAAACAATCAGTAGACGCTCACACAAAGAAACAGTCGGTCACCAAATCACACAGTCATGTTATTACACGCAAAGATAACAACAAAAAACCATCAAATTCACCACGTTACAAATGCGCTCAGTGCGGTTCCAATCACCCGGTTTACTCGTGTGAAGATTTCCTTAATTTATCACTTAAAGATAAAATAAATTTCATTGAGGAGAAAAGGTTATGTCGTAATTGCCTACGATCAGATCACGCAGTAAACGAGTGTTGGTATGGGCCGTGCAAGCATTGTAATAAAAAACACAACACGTTAATTCACACAGATGCTGTTGTAGACGCTCGCACATCATCAGCTGTTGCTCAAATCACGCAAATAGTGCCACAGTCTGATTCAAATGATACGAGTGCTTCACACATACAGATGCCGCTCACCACTTCTCACAAATCTCACACAATTTACGAGGGAGATAATAATACCAAAGCGCAATGTTTTCTAAATCCGGTACTATTATCGACCGCATTAGTGGAAATAGCGGACAAACATAATAAATATCACACAACGCGAGCTCTCCTCGACAACGGGAGCCAACATTGCTTCATATCCGAATCGCTTTGTAACAAACTTAGTCTTCCATTGATACAGTCCACTGTTCAAGTTATAGGGGTAGGTAATACTATATCCCAATCCACGCAATCATGCCGTATTCAGTTGCGATCCAAAACGAACACGTATAGCACGCATTTTAGTTGTTTAGTTTTGCCTCGTATAACGGCACAATTACCATCACTAGCAGGTAATTACCACATCGAAATTCCACGCAATGTTCAATTGGCCGATCCAGAATTCTATCTGTCTGGCGAAATTAATTTATTGTTAGGGGCAGATAAGTTCTGGGACCTGCTTAGTGAAGGTCTGATACGGTTGCCGAATGGTCCATATTTACAAAACACACAACTCGGTTGGGTCATATCGGGAACTGTTCATAAAAAGGTTTCACGCGTTAACCTTACTCATTGTAATTTCACGCAAACATTAGATTCAGAACTCAAACGATTTTGGGAACTGGAAGAAATAACTTCAACGCATAGCAATCTTACCAAAGATGAAAGTGCATGCGAAAAGTTATTTAAAGATACGACGTTACGCGATGTTAAAGGTCGTTTTTCTGTGCGCATTCCACTTAGTCAATCAGCTGATGTTTTACATGACACATTTTCTATGGCAAAAAACAGGTTTCTTGCACTCGAACGCAAGCTCATTAGGAGCGCGCCTAGCTATAGAAAAATGTATAACGATTTTATGAGTGAATACTTAGGTCTGGGTCACATGAGTCGCATAACAGAATACACTTCACCTTGTTATTTTTTACCACATCATGGTGTCTACAGGGAACATAGTTCAACAACAAAACTTAGGGTTGTCTTTGACGCAAGTGCAAAGTCCACTTCGGGCAAATCATTGAACGACATACAACACATTGGGCCTGCGTTACAAAATGATTTGTTTTCAATTTTGCTCCGTTTTAGACAATTCAAGTATGTAGCATGTGCCGACGTTGAGAAAATGTATCGGCAACTATTAGTTCAGCCTGATCAGAGAAATCTGCAACTAATACTTTGGAGGGAAGACCCATCTGAGCCGCTCGGTGTATTCCAACTTAACACCGTCACTTACGGGACGGCGTCCGCGCCGTATCTCAGTATTAGATGTTTAAAACAACTCGCGGTAGAATGTAAGGATGACGTCATCGCACAAGTAATTAATGACGACTTCTACGTCGATGATTTAATAACGGGACATCAGGATCAACAAAGGTTATTAGAAATATGCAAAGATGTTTCTGAAGTATTGGAATCAGGTTGTTTCTCCCTTAGGAAATGGATATTTAACTCAGCAATCCCACAAACAGAGTTACCATCTACGTCTAAGGAATTCTCACTAGGAGACAACTGTCATACCAAAACACTAGGTATGGGATGGTTTTATTCATCCGATGAATTGTATTTTAACACAAAATGTGATCATGACGTAACTCACGCTACCAAACGTAATATTCTCTCAGTCATCGCGCAGATATACGATCCTTTAGGTTTACTTACACCGAATATTATTATAGCTAAAATTCTATTACAAAAGATGTGGCTATGTAAGATAGGGTGGGATGACGCAGTTCCTAATCATATACTAGTAGAATGGCAAAAATTCATTCATAAATTACCCAATCTACAAGACATACGCATTCCACGTTACGTCATTGGAGAAAATACACACATTATTGAGCTACATATATTTTGTGACGCTTCGCAAGATGCATACGGCGCCTGCGCCTATATACGCAGCTATACAGATACACAGCTGATATCAGTTAATTTGTTGTGTGCGAAAAGTAAGGTCGCTCCCGTTAAACCGGTTAGCGTACCGCGCTTAGAACTGTGTGGCGCGCTAGTAGCCGCAAAGTTGTTTACAAAAATTAGTAACTCATTAAGATTATCTTTTAATAGCGTACACTTTTGGTCAGACTCAACAATAGTTTTAGGTTGGCTTAAAATGTCGCCTAATTTATTAAAAACATTTGTGCAGAACCGCGTTGTACAAATTAATGAACTCACGGGCGATAAGCCGTGGCCTCATGTAGCCGGTAAACAAAATCCAGCTGATTTGTTATCGCGTGGTGTGCATCTAGATATACTTAAAACTTGTGAATTGTGGTGGCGCGGACCGCCATTTCTACAGGTTCCTAACACACAATGGGAACATGATATTAATTTAAGTAATGTTAATCACGATGAATTACCTGAATTAAAATCACTTAAAACTTCATTGCTAGTTCAAGTAAATTCAGATTCCTTTCCATTCGATAGGTATTCATGTTTTAATCGCTTGCGACGCGTAGTGTCATACGTTATGCGTTTCATTCACAACAGCCGCACAAAACTAAAAACAGAACGCCTCACAGGTTGCCTATCGATGGATGAATTAGATATTTCTATTAGAACTTTAACCCGAATAGCACAACAACAATCTTTTTCAGATGTTTATAAAACATTAAAACAAAATCATCAAGTAAAATGCCCACGCAGTATTTCTAGTTTAAATGTTTTCTTGGATGACTATGATTTAATTAGAGTAGGAGGTAGATTATCATATTCAGACTCGTTTTCATATGACAAAAAACATCCTTTGTTGTTGTGTGGCAAACACAGATTTACTCGCCTTATATTTGAGCATCAACATAAATCACTATTACACGCAGGGGCTCAGTTACTACTGGCCACAATTCGTGATACTTGGTGGCCTATTAGAGGGCGTAACTTAGCTAAGCAAGTAGTGCACACCTGTATGACTTGCAAGCGTATGCGACCTAAACCGCTAAACATACAAATGGGTAACTTACCTACTGAACGATTGGAGCCAGGGTATCCATTCAAACGTTGTGGCGTGGATTATGCTGGGCCATTGTTCATGCTTAACCGTGCCGGAAGGGGGGCAAAGTTAACGAAATGTTATATCTGTCTCTTTGTATGTTTTACAACGCGCGCAATACATTTAGAATTGGTCACAAGTCTTACTACTAAAGCATATTTGCTGGCGTTGAAACGTTTCATCTCTCGACGCGGCAAACCATTGCAGATTTATTCTGACAATGGCACGACTTTTGTAGGGGCTTTAAAGGAATTTTCAAAATTTTTAGATTCTTCAAAATCAGATATTATCAACTTCACAACTAATAACTCCATAGAATTCACATTTATTCCGCCGTACTCGCCTCATTTTGGTGGTTTGTGGGAGGCAGGGGTCAAGTCCTGTAAATTTCATTTATGTCGTATTGTAGGCAATGCACATTTCACATACGAGGAGTTAAGTACGATATTGGCACAAATTGAAGCTGTCCTTAACTCCCGACCTATGTACCCAATGTCCACAGATCCGAACGACCTGCTTCCTTTATGTCCTGCTCATTTCCTGATTGGCCGACCGCTCACCGCACCCGCCAGTCGGGACCTCACTGCGACGGCTACGCAGCGCCTGCCGCGATACGATCGCGTGGAACAGATGAGACAGAACTTCTGGCAACGCTGGTCAACGGAGTTCATATCTGAGCTCCAGAAGAGAACTAAGTGGCAACTCAACCAGGACACACTTACCCCTGACACCCTCGTCCTAATCAAAGACGACAACTTACCGCCTTTACAGTGGCGCCTCGGACGAGTGCTGCAGACATTCACCGGCAAGGATGGCATCTCACGCGTGGCAACCATCAAAACAGCGACGGGCGTTATTCGGCGATCATATCCGAAAATCTGCCCGCTCCTGCATCCGGATGACGACGGAACCAGCAGCATCTCAGCTTCATTGGAACCTGGTGCTTCCAAGGCCGGGGGCATGTTGACGACCACAGCGCCATCTATTGGCGACAAGTGTCACTAACCGATGACGAGGGCGGTGCGCAGGGACATCAACGCGATGCTAGCGACGCGCTACGGATCTTCACTGTGACTGTCTTGGTGACCCGTCAACGAACGCACGCAAACTATAAGATCGCTATATTTTAAATTGTGAAGAAAATACATCCCAATATTGTAAAACCGATATTACACGTTATCATAAGGAGCCTGGTGTCTAATTTCAATCCACGACGCTGACACGACGACGACCTGACGCAGAAACCCCAACACTGTTGTTTTTTTTTTTTGTAAAAAAAGTTTTTATTTTTCACTTTTTAGTTGTACCTACCCCACACAAATTAAATTAGCACTAGTGCATTGAAGAATTGAAGACACCGATTAGAAGAATCATCAACATTCGCGTAGAAATGCTGAAGATGCAGTACATTTATGCATATAACTTCGTACATAAGAATAATTACCTAATGTATTATATACTAAAACCTTCCTGAAAGTATGTAGATCACATTAATGAAAGAATTATCAAAATCGGTTCATTAGTTTTTGAGAAAATCGCGGACATACAAACATACAAACATACAGGTCGAATACGGAACCTCCTTTTTTAAAGTCGGTTAATGAGGTATTGTAGGCGTAGCAGCCCAGAGTTTGGATGTGTGCATGGTTGAGAGCAATAAGCTCGCCCCTATTAGGTACAGACGCCAGCACATCAAGCTACCCGAAACTGTCAAATTTTCCCAATCAACATTAAACCTTATACTTTAGCGATAAAGTTGAAAATATATTAAAGAAATTTGACAGATTGTAGTAGCTTTATGTGCTGGCGTCTTCTGTACATGGAAGTTAACAATAACTGGCAAAATAAAGGTGTACCTACTGATCACCTCTGCCTATTTCTTCGGGGAATAAATTCATGATGTTATGAGCGGAAAATAGATGAACTCTACTGCCTGACAAATAGGTAGGTCCATCCTGTAGTGACGTTTTTATTACGAAGATCTGAAACTGTCTGTTCTAATCTGTTTCTTTTCCCGTAAATGTTCGTACCTATTCATTTTGTTCGTTTCGTTTATTTTGTAACTAGCTGTGCCCCGCGCCCCCCAGCGATAAAGTCTTATAGGATTTTTTTAATGATTCCCCATACAACCTTCCACCCCCCATTTCAACCCCTTTAAGGACGATTTCTGGGATAAAAACTATCGTATGTCCTTTCCCGGGACTCAAACTATCACCAAATTTCATCTAAATTGGTTCAGCGGTTTAAGCGTGAAGAGGTAATATACAGACAGACAGACACACTTTCGCATTTAATGTATGGATGTGTATCTTATTTGTGATTCTGCAATTTTGTTTTCTTTCGTAAAGTCATAATTATTGTGGATGGTTTTGATCTATCAAGAGTGAGTTAACACGTCAGTCGTCATGTTTATTATCTCTCATTTACTATTTAGCATAAACTAAGCGCACATCGATAAGTAGTATTATTATATAATTATCTTGTTTATTAACTTTAGTCAAGGCTAAGCGTTCTTTATCGAACAGTCAATATAAATAAGTTAATTAATTAACGCAATACTAATAATCATCCGTACTAAATTAATATGATAAATTCGAAAGTAACTCTGTCTGAATACTCTGAATGTTACCTTTTCACACCTAAACCACTGAACGAAATGAAGCCTGGCATTACTGTCGCGCAATTTTGTTTTTTTTTTTTCAAAAGCGACCGCGCGTGAAACCTGTACAGGGTGTCCCTGGAAGTATGGATCAAATGGAATAGGGACGTGGGCAAGGTCATTTCCAAACGTTTTAGCAAAAAAAAATACAAAAAAAATTACAAAAAAAAAACCTTAAAAAAAACCATAAAAAACTTTTTTACAAAAAAAAACAACCGACTTCAAAAAAAAACACTACAAAGTGAAAAATAACTTTAATTTCGGAAGTCGGTGTCGTTGCTTCAGCATTTTCGTTTTTTGACACCGACTTCCGAAATTAAAGTTATTTTTCACTTTGTAGTGTTTTTTTTTGAAGTCGGTTGTTTTTTTTGGAAAAAAGTTTTTATTTTTCACTTTTTAGTTGTACCTACCCCACACAAATTCAATTAACACTAGTGCATTGAAGACACGACTCGAAGAATCATCAAAATTCACATAAAAATGCCGGAGATGCAGTACATTTATGCATATAACTTCGTACATAAGAATAATTACCTAATGTATTATATACTAAAACCTTCCTGAAAGTATGTAGATCACACTCATGAAAGAATGATCAAAATCGGTTCAGCAGTTTTTGAGATAATCGCGGACATACCAACACACATACATACATACGGGTCGAATACAGAACCTCCGTTTTTAAAGTCGGTTAAAAATACTAAAAATAAAAAAAAGAGAAGAAAGATCGAATTCGTGAAAACTATCAGGGCTATCAATTTATTTTTTTAGATAGCCCTGATAGTATTTTTTATGATTATTTTCTTTGAGCACTAAGCGAAGTGATTGAAAAAAAAAAATTATAATTGGACATAACTTAAGAGCCGTAAAAAAATTCACTGACATTCTCAGGGTTAAAAAGTTTGGAAATGACCTTGCCCACGCCCCTATTCGATTTGATCCATACTTCCAGGGACACCCTGTATAAATCGATAGCTGATATCAATGCAAACAGAAAACATAATAAGACCAAACCTTGTAAAGTACATATATACTTAGGTACTTTGTATATAGGCTACAAGCGTGGCCGCCATTTTAAAAAAAAAAATGCGGACAGTTTAGGTATGCCACGGATCTTCAAAGCCCTCAAGGAGATAGATGTTATCCTGGGGCCTACTTGCCAAGTGACTCCCCTTGGGATCTTATGTCGGGTTAGAAAACCCTGATTAGGGGGAATCATTATCACTTAATTTAGCAGTGCAAATAAATAGGTATAAATTATACTGATGAGGTATCTAATTGCCAAAAAAGTGGTCATTTATCATCAATATGCTGCGTCATGGTACTCGTCCAAACATGGTCACGCGTTTATCATTTTTTATCATGTATGACAGACGATCAATAGATAATCAGGGGGTCTTTTTGGATGTACAGTCAACAAAAGAGATAAGTATTCAGGACCGTCGGATATAGTTGACGGTTAGTAAGAAAGCGATGGATGTTGTCGACTGAAATTTTATCTGATAAATGTACTGTTTGTTGTCTACTAATAAAATTAAATTTTATTCGAGAATATCCACCGGTTTCTTACTAAACTTCAACTATATCCGACGATCCTGCATACTTATCTCTTTTGTTGGCTGTACCTATCGGTCACCATGTGGATCCAACAGTCAAATAGCAGGTGAATTATTATAGGAAATCAAGTTTTAAGCATAGAACAAATAGCATTATTTTTGTTTAATCACGTGAGGCCATAGGAATGAGGCCAAGTTTTAGACAAATTAAAAAACCCGACGGTTTTTGCTCCTCATGAGGACAAAGTCCAAGGTGGACACGAACGGAATCTAGATGTTATGGTTAATGGACTTTTCTGATTCATCTGTTTGCCAAAGTATAGTAAAATAGATAATAGGAACTTTGCATAGAAGCGAAAATGCCGCAACAAATTTGTTCGAAATCGCACTTCACGGGCCATTTTCGCTTATTTGATAACAATTAAAAAGATTCTTACTGTTTAAATGTTATTATAGTATTGAGGACTATTTAACAGAGGATGTAAGGATATATTGTTCTCAGTAATATTGTTGTTGATGTGACATGTGATTATTGTATATTACTTTAACATTTGTTAAAGTAATAATAATAGATAATTAATTGGTGAATGAGTAAATGAGAATGTCAAGATATATTTGTAAATAAATATTTACAAATATATCTTGACATTCTCATTTAATACATGACATTTTAATCTTTAATTATTCTTGTGACATTAATATTTGCTAATATTTCATTATTATTTGCCACGGTGAAATTACCAAAATTATTTTATTAATTATTAAATTAATGTCGCAAGTAATTGACTTGTATAACAATGTTGTGATACAGTAATAGCTTGAGATTTGCATGCCTCAAGGCGTAATATGGTTGACCTATGCTCTATTTTTTTTTTAACAACTTGTGTAATTACCCATATTAGCAAATAAATGATTTTGAATTTGAATTATTTATTTAACAATAGTGTTAGCAATAGTAGAACCCCCCTACATGAACTCGCAACTCTGGTTCTACAAAAGAAAACTGAGTTACTTACCAAGAGCCTTGTATTTCCTGATGATGCAGGACACTGCTGGAGTGGACAGGATACCATCTTGACCAACCAGCAGTCTTGCTACCTAGAACATAAAGTATTACTTAATAATTAATCTATATTATCTTCTATCATATACAGTGTCCCTGGAAGTATGGATCAAATCGAATAGGGGCGTGGGCAAGGTCATTTCCAAACTTTTTAACCCTGAGAATGTCGGTGATTTTTTTACGGTTTAAAAGTTATGACTAATTTTTGTTTTTTTTTTCAATCACTTCGTTCGCATAGTGCTCAAAGTAAAAATTTATAAAAAAAAACTATCAGGGTTACTAAAAAAATTAAATTAATAGCCCTGATAGTTTTTTTTTATGATTTTTTACTTTATAAATAAAAGTTGCAGATATGAATAGCATAGCATAGATGATTACCTACTGTAGACGCAAACATAAATTAACATAACATTTTATACATAGATAGTGCTAAAAATGTTAAACCATAGCATGTTCGCCTTTATTTCGACAAACGTAAAGATAAATATTTATTTGGCAGTGATATCGCGCTTCACCAGGTTCGTCTAGTCATTGGAGAACCTTGCAAACTTAGCAATTACAAAAAGACTGCTAATGACATCAAGATACTGTGGTTAGCACAATCACAATAATATTATAAAGGCGAAAGTTTGTAATCACACTAATATTATAAAAGCGATAGTTTGTGATCACACTAATATTATAAAGGCGAAAGTTTGTAATCACACTAATATTATAAAAGCGATAGTTTGTGATCACACTAATATTATAAAGGCGAAAGTTTGTAATCACACTAATATTATAAAAGCGATAGTTTGTAATCACACTAATATTATAAAAGCGATAGTTTGTGCACACTAATATTATAAAGGCGAAAGTTTGTAATCACACTAATATTATAAAAGCGATAGTTTGTGATCACACTAATATTATAAAGGCGAAAGTTTGTAATCACACTAATATTATAAAAGCGATAGTTTGTGATCACACTGATATTATAAAGGCGAAAGTTTGTAATCACACATTCACACTATAATATTATAAAGGCGAAAATTTGTGATCACACTATACAGGGTGTCCGGTAAATAGTACGACATATTGCAGGGGGTGATAGCTTGGGTCAATACCTACCAAAACAACACAATGCATGTTCCGCAAAATGTTACAGATTTACAGTTATAAATTTTTTTCCGATATATCGAAAAATCTCTACCTTGAAACAGATTTTTAAGCATCTCGTAATGAAAAATTCCTTTTCTAGTATTTGTTTTACATCAAATTATTTGTGAATAGTTTTTCTACTCATTGACAAGTCTTGTTTCTATCAAAAACCAGAATGTTTCAAGAAATACTATTTTTTGTTTAAATTTTCGCAGAACGATTTTCTTATCGCCTTTAACCTAGTGGTGAAAAAAAAAGTTACATTTTGCGGAACATTATTATGTTGTTTTGGTAGGTATTGGCCCAAGCTATCACCCCCTGCAATATGTCGTACTATTTACTGGACACCCTGTATAATATTATAAAGGCGAAAGTTTGTGAGTGTGTGTGTGTTTATATGTTTGTTACTTCTTTACGCTTAAACGGCTGGACCAATTTAGATAAAATTTTGTATGGAGGTAGCTGACACCCTGGATTAACATATAGGCTACTTTTTATCCCGATATTCCCACGGGATCGACACTTATGCGGGTGAAACCGCGGGGCGCTGCTAGTAAATAGATAAACAAAGATAAATATCTGTGACAGAGATATAAGTAGTAGGTACTTACACCGCATTCGCACGGACGTCCAAATATCGCAGTGGATTACTGGATTTTGAACTCTCGGCGCTAAGCATAGCGTTGGAAATCCAGTGCGCGAAACAGAAAGGTGCCCGTGCGAACCTGGGCTTATGTGTCTGTCGTAGACATTTATCTTACAGTATAATAAAGTAATAATAACACATTCAACTTCCATTTAAAACAATACATTAATTAACTGATAAAGTCTGCAAACAATATCTCATTTTAACGAAAGAAATAGTATTACCTATGAGTATTACCATATATTTATCCGTGATTATTACACTGCCTTTTATACTTTAAGAAATGTTCAATATGCTTGAATGCAGTTTGATTAACTAAAAAAAAAAAATTGTTCATGCTTGTGTCTTTGTCTGGAAAAAAAGTGGCCAGTGCGAGTCAGAGTCGCACACAAAGGGTTCCATACCACCACAGAATACTTAAAGTGCTACGTACAGAAAGGCCACTCCCTTCCCCGCACTAACATCAGTTACCGCACCTCACCCCGCACTTCGGCGTATTCGTCGCAGTTCTTTAACAAGAGCGCTCGCAAACACAAGTACCTCACGCACACATTCATACGTATACAAACGTCATTTTTTAATGTAGTAGTAGTAGGTAATTATTTTGCGAGCGTTGTATGGAGTGTCCGGGGTGTGATACCACTGTAAAATATTTAATACTACATTTCTTTTTGAAGTGAAACTTCTTTAGGCGCGCTTGACTTGGGGAGTAAACTGGCGAATGCGTTACGAAAACGTGTGATCGCGAGTAGGGAAGGTACGTAAAAAATAGCTGGAAATACCTGGTGTAAAAACCCGGTCCCGGTCGAATATATGCGACCGGGTTTTTACACCAGGTATTTGCTTCCAAGTACGCACACCGGGTACCGACTCAAAATACTTGCAAGACTATTAAGTACCTATCTTATACGGCTACTCGCTCAAATACGTAGGTACTCAACCGCGTCAGTTTTCGCAAATGCGATCATGCTCCTTTTGGAACAATTACGTATGCAAGTATTTTTTACCGACTTCACAAAAAGGAGGAGGTACTATGTTCGGCTGTTTGTATGTTTTTTTTTTTTGTATGTTTGTTCATCTAATACTCCGCCAATTGTCAACGGATTTTCAAAATTCTTTTTTTGTTCCAAAGTAGATAGTTTTGAGGTGGTCCCACTGTCACCAAGTTAGGATCTGATGATGGGATCTTAGAGTAATCGAAGGCAACCTTTAAATTTTATAGGCTCACTTATTGTTTTTCGCATATTTTACGAAGTATCTTGTGTATTTGCGTATGGTTGTCACCATCTCAGGTAGCTGGGCTGATGATGGAAGTTACAACTCCTTAACAGTAAGAAGTTACTCGAACAGGCAAGGACTGTTTTAGTCAATTGTTTTGATGTTTGATAGGGCATTTGCCACATTTGGTCTCATGATCATCAAGTCATGACCTGATGCTGCAGTCAGGATAGTCTGCAGAGTACCTAACTCCTCGACAACTAACAGCAGATATATCGTGTTAAGGCTCATTGCAAAGGGCTCGATGTGTGGATAAACGTACTGTTAATGAGGAACACCGAAGTACATAAAGACCTGATGCTGAAGCCAGGAGCATTAGAAAAAGTACCAACCTTGAAATTACAGCACCGTAGTCGTGTTTGGGCTCATTTTAAACAGGACTAAATTTTAAGTTCAATGCAATGTTGACAAGTCTGGCCTGATGCTGCAGCCAGGATTATCAGCATCTAGTCTACAAACATCAGGGCAGGATTTGATGATGGGATCCTGGAGAAATCGAAGGAACTCTTCAAATATTATAGGCACACCTATAGCGATTTGGGTATTTTTTATAGTAACTCGTGCATTTGCTCTCGGAAAGCACTATTTGGTGATGTGGAACTGATGATGAAGACCACAGATGGCCACCGGAACTACTCAATAATATCTAAGTATTTCACGGGTTGCGATTCGATTACTTTAATATGGTTGCTAAGCAATTTATGCTCGTCACAATGTGAATGGTGATACGGAGCTGATGGTGGATCTGGAGAACTCCTCAACAATTAACTTCCCTGTATCGGGAAAAGCAATATTTTGTTTGTAAAAGGCGATGATCACTAGGCTATTGTAACTTAGATAAATTATAAGCAGACCCACTAAAAAGCGTGAAATAAAAACTTTTTAAGAAAAAAAAAAACCGACTTTCACAAAGTGAAAAATATCTTTAATTTCGGAAGTCGGTGGCAAAAAACTAAAATAAAGATCCAAAGACACCGACTTCCGAAATTAAAGTAATTTTTCACTTTGTAAAGTTTTTTTTGGAAGTCGGTTTTTTTTTCTTAAAAAGTTTTTTTTACTTTAATGGTTTGCAAGTATTTATTTGTAAACGCGATTTTGCTCCTTATTTATTCGATGTCATTGATCAATTTCCTATGCAAGTAGTTTTACTTCCAACGGGGCTTTTGAATACGCCGACGCGAAAGTATCTCGCTCCGTCGTGCCTCGACGCTCGAGTACGTAGGTACTCAAATAGTTCAACAACCGCGTTTGTTTTCGCAAATGCGATCATACTCCTTATCAGTAAGAGCACAGAATACTTAATAGTACTACGTACAGAAAGGACACTCCCTTCCTCGCCCTCATATCAGATACCGCACCTCACCCCGCACTTCGAGGTATTCGTCGCCGACTCTTTAGCAAGGGCGCTCGCGAACCGCAACGCTGTATTGCTGACACACAATTATGCGATTTAAAAGTTTTATTTGAGTTTTAATCACGATGGTTGGATATTGTGATGCTTTTCCGAATTCGTATTTACATATACTGTTTGTATGATTTCGCATTTTTAATAGCATGCGATTTAATAACCCATTATTTACAGATAAGTCATTTAAACTAAACTATTTTAGTGTTTTTATTTCATTACGAACCCGACTATATAAATAAACAATTGAACTACATGGTCACTTCATAATAATGCACACGTTCGGGCAGCGCCGCCGCCGACGTCGTTCGGTTCCCCGACACAAATTGCTTTCCGCGCCATTTTTTTTTACGCTACTAGATTTCACGCACACATTTGCACGTATACAAACGTCATTTGTTTATGTAGTAGTAATAGGTAATTATTTTGCGAGCGTTGTATGGAGTGTCCGAGGTGTGGTAAGAGTCTACGCAACAATTTCGTATGCAAGTATTTTTACTTTAATGGTTTGTAAAAGTATTTATTTGTAAACGCGATTGTGCTCCTTATTTATAGGAATTCACGGATCAATTTCCTATGCAAGTACTTTTTACTTCCAACAGGGCTTTTGTTTGATTACGCGATTGTACTTCTTATTTGTATGAAGTTATGGATCAGTTTTCGATGCAGATAGAAAATACTTGAAAGTATCTCGAGCCCTGGTTTTAGGCCCTGGTTTTGCAAGTACGACCCATGTCTAAGGGCTACGGGCGAGGCGAACGGGAGTTGAGTGGGGGATATAAGCAAGAGAAAGCAGCACATTTTCTTTCTCTCTTCCTCTCATAGCCAAATACGTTTGAAGTTTCACTTCAGTCGTGTGGTCATAAGCACACTCGGTTTTTTTTTAAATACATTAGTAAAAGCTCATGGAATTCTACAGGCCTATTTCTCTGATTCCTATCTTCTTCTCGAAAATATTTGAGAAATTTTGTTTCACGATATTTTCTATATTTAATGTCTAGACTTTAAGAGACCTTGTTCCCTGAGTTTGATTCGACATTACTTACCAAGGGTAGTCGGGCACGAAATTTTGAGTCCAACTAGCAATCTTTTTTATATCGACGATGTAGTATCAATATCTAATATCTAACTACAAAATCATGATTTTACAGGAGGCGAAAAAATCGTTTAATTTCTATACTTTTTAATATTTTAATAAAAAACTTACTTATATCAACAAATAGTAGGAAACGTCGTCATCGATTCAAGAACTTTGCCTTTGCATATATGAGCTATTTCATATTTTACCTATGAATATGCAATAAAGTGAAAATCGCTAAAATGTTAGTTATTTTATTAAATATTGACACTTGACTGTCGATATGACGATAGAAGTGTTTTCTAAACTATTTAACACACTTTATATTTACATTGATTATTATAAGTACTTTTATCATTTATTTTGAGCTGGGGGCGGGGCATTA
This sequence comes from Amphipoea lucens, assembly GCA_947508005.1. Taxonomy (NCBI): domain Eukaryota; kingdom Metazoa; phylum Arthropoda; class Insecta; order Lepidoptera; family Noctuidae; genus Amphipoea; species Amphipoea lucens. The sequence goes on from OX382374.1 coordinate 17,772,130, forward strand.
TTTTCTTTGGGAATTAAAAAAATCTTTGCTTATCACAATGATATTTAAATTTTCCAACAGTAGTTGATTCAAGTGATTAGATTGAATGTACAGACGCCAGCACATCAACCTACCCGAAACTGTCACATTTTCCCAATCAACTTTGAACCTTATGCTTTAGCGATAAAGTTGAAAATCTATTAAAGAAATTTGACAGATTGTACCTAGTAGGTTGATATGCTGGCGTCTGTACGTTGTAATATTATAATTATTATCATAAAATCTACATGAGGTACAATTTTTATCTTATCACAAAAAAAGAGCTTGTCATCATCTGAGATTATTATCATCATAGGCTATTTTTATTATTGACGATCCCGTGGGAATATCGGGATAAAAACTATCCTATGTCCTTCCCCGGGACTCAAACTATCTCTATACCAAATTTCATCTAAATCGGTTCAGTAGTTTAGGCGTGAAGAAAAGACAGACAGACAGAGTTACTTTCGCATTTATAATATTAGTTTGGACTAGCAGCCCGCCCCAGCTTGGCACGGGTGCAATTAATTTTTTCGAATTTTGGAAATTTTCTTTCATGCAAACCTTGTCCTGGCAATACCGAACACAACAAAAAAAAAAGAATTATCCAATTTGGTGCAGTCATGCGGAAGTTATGCGCGTACAGACATTTCGGGGACTTTGTTTTATACTATGTAAGGAATTAAGGATGTTTTTTAAGTGATGTCATTAATTTCAAAACAAACTACTAGCACTTGGCACACACACAAAGCATCATTTTTTTTCTTTCTAATTTACATACTAGTATACCATCAAACCGTGAATAGGGATGCAGGGGTGAAAGGGATTTTTACATTAAAATATTATATAGTTTGTGGCCAAAAAGGACCCTAATGTGTTTACGGTAATTTAATTAACGATTATGTGCCCTTATTGACAACAAACTATATTATTTCAATGTTAAAATCCATTTTAAAGTTTTGTCCCGATTCACCCCTGCATCCCTATTCACCTTGTTTGTAGGTAGTACATAATTATTGTAATTGCAGCACCAAAATGTGCCCTTTATTAGTAAAGCCTCAACTTGCAATACAAAGGTCCAAATCACGGTTTAGACAGACTGACTGAGGCCCTGAATGGGATTTGCCACAATTGCCACAGTCTATTACAAGCTTCAGGAATATTCTGATAATAAAATTTAATTTATGGCAATCATCATCTACCTAGCCTTCAAATTACCATTTTATCCCCCACATAGGTGAGATACATCCGAATGAACGCCAAATTAAACCAGCTTGGCAAGTACTGGCTACCATCGAGGAGACTGAACCCCTCTGTCTAGCCTTTTCCCAACTATGTTGGGATTGGCTTCCAGTCTAACCGGGTGCAGCTGAATACCAGTATTTTATCATGGATAGATAGATCATTTACATGGAGTGACTGCCTATCTGACCTCCACAACCCAGTTACTGGGTAATATGATACCCCTTGGTAAGACTAGTTGTCAGACTTTCGGGCTTCTGACTACCCGTAAAAACTGTCAAAGATCCAAGAATAACAGCCGGGAGCAATGGCATAACGTGCTTTCCGAGGCATGAAGGGGTCTCGGTATGTAAAGATGGTCACCCATCCACAGACCAACCGCGGCAAGCATAGCTTAAACTGATCGATCGACCAGTGCGGCTGTTATTATTTAGCCACAGGCCCCTCTTTAGCCATGATGGGAATATCATCAGTTCATCACCAATTATCCAACAATATTTAATGCATATTTTGTCCTGAAAAACTGTCTTCTGACTAACTAGTAATTAACTAAATACCTACTTAATAAAAATTAAGAAAATTGAGAAAAGGCACTGAACTGTAAAATATGAAAACACAAATTTTAATTGGGAAAGGAGTTGTATTTATTGAAAATTGGCATGTTTTCTTTGGAGTTTTGCTTTATGTTGAGAAGAATTACTCTTGTAAAGTGACAGCACATTGATCCTGAAGTTTGATCTTTTTTTTTTTTAACAGTGCCTTTTCATTTCTTTTTTCTGCATCAGAAGACTGTAATCTTAAACATTTAATAACTCAACAAAAACACATTTTTAAGTTCTGCGAACTGTTAGTGGGAAAAATAAGTAACTAATATATTAATAAATAATTGAAAATAAGAACTTACTCCATTAGCTGCTGAGATCTTGATAATTTTGTCAACTACCTCCTTCACGAGATATCTGCCATCTCCACCAACAACCAGCGTTGATCCAACCAAGGAGTCTTTAACCGCATCCAAAATACTCTGCACAAAGTTTTCTGTGTAATGTTCTTGGACGAAAACCTTAACTTTTTTACGCAAACCACTTGTTCCCGGCTTCTGTCCCTCGAAAGGGTTAGTGTTCACAGTTACTACACTAGGCATTTTTTATGAATTAAGTAATGTTTTAACCGACAACACGAGCTAACTCGACGCTCCGTCCTAATTAAATACCATATATTGTCAGAAAGATCGCGCAAAGTTATTACAAAACTATTGTCAGAAGTGTCAAACCAATGTCAAAACAAGGTCATGTTATCGATGCGTTCGGCGAATTAAAAGGAGTTTGTTTACCTCCTCTGATACATAATAAATAAAATTGATTAAGCAAATATTGTTTATAGCTGGTAGAACATTGTTATGTACTCTTCCTAGATACAATATCTAGTAAGATATCAGTGAAGTCCATGAGTATAATGATCATCAATAGGTACTGTCACAATAGTTCGCAACTGAATTTATGAACGCGACTGCAAAGTCGCGTATCAACTTCGCCTTTGCTAATTTTGGTCACAAAGTAATTATCTTATTTATTGTTGCCTACGCATGTAATGTAATGGTGTAAGATAAGACAAGGGGTAAGCGGTAATGCACGTAATAATAAGTCGATTCATTTACGTAGCGTCTTTATCTTTTGTAATGACAAGATGTAGGTATACAATTTAATGTACGTCTGTGGGTAGTTGTCAGACAATAAGCAGTTGCAGTGTTTGAATGAACTTGGTGGAATAATACAAATAAAATTTCAGCAGGAACATTGATTTTAAAGTTAAATCGAACTTTAGTGAGTTACTTCTTCGTCGTTGTATCTTTTTTTTGCTATTTATTTATTTCCCCCACAAGTATCTATTAAAACCATAGAAAATTAAAACGTACCCACACAGTTTATACAGGTTGTCTTTTGACGTATTCCTATGAGCAGAACGTGATAGTGTGACTCATAGAATTAATGTGTGACTCATTTGCAACAATTAAGCACCCCAAAATAATAACATCTGTAGGTATTTAGGGAATAATATCTGGAATCTATATTTAGAGGGTAGGCTGTCAAAATTGAATCAAAATTTAAAAGCTAAAATATTTAATCAAATAATTAACTAAGTATAAAAATAATAACCGCCACACATCTAAATTCACAAATTATCATGAAGAATCTTATTCTAAATATATCTATCTATACTAAATCATTTATTACATTGTTACATAAATTTTTATATTTGCAAGCTTTGATGGAGCCTCCGAATTCTTTGCTCAGGTACTTGGCGACGGCCAGGCAGAGTGCGTCGTTGTAGGGAGCTGCTATCACCTGTATGCCCAGGGGAAGACCTTGTGAGTTCACAGCGAGAGGTACCTGGGGAAAAGCAGTTTTAGGTAAGTGTATTTTATTAAAGTAAATTATTATACTTTCGAGAGTCGAGGAGAACCCTACTCCCAAGAGTGTCACGAAAAAATTGATAATGAATTATTGTGTAATTTGTATGTGTCTCATCATTTTTCATTAATCATGGGTTTCTCAGCGAAAGCTAGGTTTTTAGAATGACGGGTAGAAACACCAGTCACTGGTACTTAGTTGACCAAAGTGCCCTCCGCGTTAGGAGTATATATACCTATGTATATCGCACCTTCGGAGCAACAAAGTCACAAATACCCAAAACTGCAAAATTGAGGCAAGTATGCCAAATTGTCTCTGAACCATGCCTATACTTTTAAAAGTCCTCTCCTGTAAAATTAAAAAATGAGCTGTTGTGACTTTGTTGCACCGAAATAGATACACCTAGATAACGCAAGAGCACCTACTTCGCGTGCCAAAAATCGCACCAGTTTACGATCGAAAATCATAAGCCGCCACTTTCGCGCTCAGTCCTGCGTACTGCTGGCTGGGTGAGCGTGAGCGAGAGAGCGCGAGCTTATGACGTCATAGTAGGTAGTCAAAAAGTGGCACGCTTAGTTTTTATACAGTTCGTCATACTTGGTGCGATATGTTCTGTGGCCCTCCGCTCCGCGGCATTCCGCAGCTACCCACGACTTAGTGCCCTTGTGACGATATCAACGAAATGTAAGTGCTATGGGTATGAAAATAAGATACAAAATTATTTCCGCTTACGAAAAACCTTTGTCATGCCATGCCACACCGTGCCGCTTAGTTGTATAAATATTACCTGAGTAGCAGGACATTTAAGTGCGTTAACGATGGCCCAGTATGCGAAGTTGTAGGGTCTCATGAAGCAGGAGTAGTGGTACGGTGCCGGCTGCGGCGCGCTCGGCATTAGCAGGACTCCGTTGTCACCGAGTTTAGTCTGAAACATGGAAATTAAGAGTTAGCTGTAGTTAACAAGCTGTACAAAGGCAAAGATTTTGCGATCATGAGCCAAAATGAGTGGCTCATAGCAAAAACGAATGTGCTGGCTCTCTCTCCAAGGTTGATGGTAACCACTCATGATGATTAAGTACCTTGATTCGTGTGTCCAGCTAGATGTACAATAGCCGAATTATTGTCCGAAAACTGTTCCTTATACAGATGCCAGCACATCAAGCTTCCCGAAACTGTCAAATTTTCCCATTCAACCTTGAACCTGATGCTGTAGCGATAAAGTTGAAAATGTATTAAAGAAATTTGACAGATCGTAGTAGGTTGATTTGCTGGCGTCTGTACATGCAAACTACTGATTCAGATTATTATAGTGAACCTACCCCAACTCGGAGAACCATAATCTTTATGAACTTATGATGAAAATATTTTTAGGCTGGCGCAAATAACGTCGTTTTGAAGCATTTTAAAGCAGCTTCTAATCGGCTTCTAAATACCAGTAATTTAAGAACAACTTACAAATAAGTCTTCCTTTAGCTCTTTGGTGATCTTCTCTGCCCACTCAGCGTCGACCTTCGGCAGGTACTGCTCCTCAATCAGCCGCACGATGGTAAACAAGCAGAGTTTACTCATACACACCATCTGTTGGAGATTTACACGTGAGATGGAATCAAAGACAAAAACGACACAGGTCCCACAAGGACCACAGGGAGGGGTACGACAGGGTTCCCTGCTGATTGTATGTAACCTGGAGGGCTATGAATCAGGCAGGAGGTTTAAAACTTTGGAACTAGTATTGCAGCATCTATTGGTAACCAGACGCTATTATATCATCTTCAGGTTAACGGATGTCGAGAGTAACCACCGTCTTAATAACCTGCAAGCTTTGTAGAGGAAGTCGCCCATTGACCTCCACATTTTTGAGGCAGCACACCAAAACACTGAAGTGAAACTGAAGTGGCAGTGGGCTGGCCATGTCTGTCGAAGAACTGATGGCCAGTGGTGCTCCACCGGCCATCAGATGACGAGTCCTGGAGCCGGCAAGCGTAGTGTGGGACGCCCCCCAGCTAGATGGACGGCGACCTAAAGAAGGTGGCTGGGGTAGACTGGATGCGGAAGGCGGAGGACAGGGTGCTGTGGCGCAGTCTGGGAGAGGCCTATGTCCAGCAGTGGACTACGATAGGCTGAGTTGATGACACCAAAACAAACAATATGGAGATAGACAGCTCTTTCTTTACAAAGTGAGAATTCTTTTGTTTATTATTGGCGCGCTGTAGAAATCTCTCTCTCTCTCTCTAATTTTGTCTTTCGTTTCTTCCGTTTCTATGGTGGCCATGCTGCGTGTGCTGGTGACAGTTAGTATACCTATCCTAAATTCTCAGCTAGGAGTAGGTATAGATGGGCAATCCACCCGGTTCAAACCCGGTGCTTTTGGTAAACACCCGATAAACACCCAATTTTCTGGGTGTTTATGGGTGTTTACGGGTGTTTATCGGCAGGGCAATTGCGTAACACCTTATCAATCGGAATCGGTTTCATTTTGACAGTTCAACAACATTCATTGCGTTATTTACTTGTTGAGCAGACAAATTTTTCGAACTTATGAAGCAATGGATTAGCAATTGGCTTCGAAATGATTCTAGCGTGTTACGCAATTAGGGTGCAGGTGTTTACCAAAAGCACCGGGTTTAAATCCGGTGGATTGCCCATCTATAGCTAGGAGCATAGAATGTACTCTTTCATAGCCAAAAACATATTCAATTTCCACCTAGGACGCTCTCTCTTTTACCCTGGGCCTAGAAAGTCCTTACCTTCTTGAGAAGTTCAACAAGTCCATTAGCATCTCCTTTGTTGTTAGTACAGAGGCTTGGCAGATGTTCAGGCTCCTTGGTCATCCAGTACTTCCAGATGCTGTACATGTGATTGAATCCCTTGTGGTAGTACGGCTCAGGAGCGTTCTCTGTCGAGGAGATCTGATGGCTGATCCTGGTTATAACACTGGTGGAAGAAGATGTGTATTAATTACTTTTCGATTGCAGTCGTGTTGGTGCACTTTCAATCATAATCTCAATAATTTCGAAGGATATTGCTAATCCATTGCTCCATATGTTCGAAAACTTTATCTGCTCAACAACGTAAATGAATGTTGTTGAACTGTCCAAATGAAAGCCATTGCTACTGATAGTGTGTTATGTAAAATAATTACCCCGCTGAAATGTACAGACGCCAGCACATCAACCTACCCGAAACTGTCAAATTTTCCAAATCAACTTTGAACCTTAAGCTTTAGTGATAAAGTTGAAAATCTATTAAAGAAATTTGACAGATTGTAGTAGGTTGATGTGCTGGCGTCTGTACAGTCAAGGAATGAAAATATTACCACCATGAAAATGGTACCAAAATATACTTTTGGAATCTTCTCCCCCCTAAGCCCATTATTTTGACACACTAAAAGGTTAAAAATAAATAAAAGAAACCCAACTGCAACTAAAAAGTTCAAAACAAGCTCAATTTTCCAGCCTGATGCAGTTGGTAGCGTCCAAAGACATTAAAATTATATCTTAATCTCTTTGGTACCATCAAATCACAGATTGAAATAAAACAACTGCCTCTAGGAGGCAGTTGTTTTAGTTTTATAAAAGCACATGAAAACTGGCATTTATATCTTACCTCTTCATGGCTCCTCTGAGACATGACCTCACGGAGCTCACACTAAGGTCTTGCGCAGTCTCCATGTAGTAGAATTTGATGTCCTGCAACACCATAAACAGATTTACAAACAATGAATTCAGTACTGTGATTTGCCTACACAAAGTCCAATCGAACTTCAAAGTTAACTAAGGGGTGCTACACACGTGGCATATTTGATTTGGCAATATTTGTTGAACAACACAACTCGAAGCAATTACTATACTCATTCGACTTCCATTCGGCTCGTGCCTCAGACCAAATAAAAAAGTCAAGACATAGCGCTGCGAACAATACAATGAAGCATGCCAAAGCTACACCTCGCCTCCGCTCTGTGCATACACGCTCACACGCACACATTTACAACCATTTAAAATCAAACTATACCTCACTAAGTGCACATATGTTTACGAAACCGGCTTCACTTTACTATTGATTGGTTTTTTATTTGGTCTGAGGCTCGTACCTATCGGCTAACTTCATTCGACATCTACCCTCGCTTAATTATGCGTTCAGGTCAGGTCGGCTTCTTCCTCATCATCATCTGCCTAGCCTTTTCCCAACTATGTTGGGGTCGGCTTCCAGTCAACCGGATGCAGCTGAATACCAGCATTTTACATGGAGCGACTGACTGGTCGGCTTCTTCCTGAACATATTTATGCTGAATCATACGAACCCGAACATGTGTGTATCTACAGGGTGTTACGGAAAGGGTATATCAATACAAACGGGTTGAAGAGTGTATCTGGTCTAGAATCTCTGTACAAAATTTCAGCTCAAAAGCAGTAACTTTGAAAATGCTTAATATTTTTTTATTTCGATAGTTTATTAAATTGAAATCATAACAAACGTGTCACCGCACTAAGAGGGTCATCATTATCTGTAGTGTCTGTGCGCCTAGTACACGCACATCACGCCGCCGCGCGCCAGTGCAGCGCCGTGGTGTCGAAATAAAAAAATATTAAGCATTTTCAAAGTAAATGCTTTTGAGCTGAAATTTAGTACAGAGATTCTAGACCATACACTCTTCAACCCATCTGTATTGATATACCCTTTCCGTAACATCCTGTATAGCACCCCAAAGATAACAGAATATTAGTAGTACTGTAACCTTAAAGTCGACTTCTCTATCCAACTTGAGTAAGGGAGCCTTGTCTCCGGCCACGATCTTGGTGAGCGGCGCCAGGTCCTCGACGTGCTTGGTTATGAAGCCTAGCGATAACATGGATCCCTGGTCCTCACCGCTTCGGAAGAACACACCTGGGAACGGATAGTTAACTCTATAGTGCAGATACCATAATATTTTTGGGAAAACAAGCGGAAGACCAGAGGTCATAGCAGAGGGAGATAGATTCTAAATAGACATACATAGGTAATCACCGTAGATATTTAATAAGTTTTATATTTCTAGAGAACAATGGTGGCCCAGTGGTAACAGCTGCGACTTATGAGTTGTAGGTCGTTGGATCGAACCCAGACAGGGGCTTTACTTTGTGTAAATTATTTCATCACCACTGCTCTCATAAACGGTGGAGGAGAACATCGTGAGGAAACCGGCATGTCCTAGAATCAATAATTCGAAGACATGTGACATCTACCAACCCGCACTGGACCCGTGTGATGGATTACGGCCCACTCCCTCTCACAGAAAGGAGGCCTGTGTCCCAGCAGTGGGAACATTATCTATAGGCTGATTATGTTATGTTATGTATGTTATATTTCTACGGTAATCACACTACTACAGTACTGCATATCTATATTCATAACCACTCGATACGCTTCCGTATCGTGTCGAACATCAATCGATCAATGTTATCGCAGGAGTCCTTTAAACGCTGTTCACAAGTCCAAACCCGAAAATTTTGACAGTTTAAATTAAATACACGACCGGTGGTATTCTTCCCACAGCTGTTTGCTGTCGGGGGCAAGAGAAATCAGCCTAGCTCATCACAACCATTCGACAGGCTATTGTATCGAAAATAGCATATTTTGATAACCTTATGTGTCTTGCGCCCGACAGCAAACAGCTGTCGGAAGAAGAGTGTACGTCTATTTGATTTTAACAGACAACATTTTCGGGTTTTAGACTTGTGAACAGCGTTTAGAGGACTCCTACAATAACATTGATTGATGTTCGATACGGTACGGAAGCATATCGAGTGTTTGAGAATAGCTATGCAGGTTATCGAAATGTGTTATTTTCGATACAATAACCTGTCGGATGGATGTGAATAGCTATGCTGATGTCTCAGTGCACCAGCATCATCCGTGCATTTATTAAACTTGCGGAAAGTGCAGGGAAAATATGGAGAAATAAATACGAGAGAGCCTTCAAAATTACAGTCTCGTTCTTTGTTCCAAGGAGAGATGGTGTAAAACTGACCTCGTAAATTAGTGGTTCCAGGAGTAGGGTGATGTCCAAACATGCCGCAGTAGAATGCCGGCATTCGAGTAGATCCGCCGAGATCAGAACCTGAAAAAGTAATTATTAATCCGTTAGAAGTACTGTGTATACCTTGTGTGTAAGTACCTACTGTAGTAATGCGAAGGGGAGATAGCAGCCTTGAAAAGCTGGTTATTGTTGGCAATACCGAAGGAAAGAGAGCGAGAGGCCGGTCGCCAACACGATGGTCCGACCAAGTGAAAGAAGCTACGTCCTCAAGCAATTTTCAGGAGGTGGTGATGGCAACTTTGGACCGGAGTAGATGGAGGCAGATTGTCCGTTTGAAAGGATCCAGTGACCACGATCCTCAGTAATGAGGGACCGATTGCAGAAGAAGAAGTACTGTAGAGACCTCTTTGAGAGATTCTGCAACCTCCTTGCGGGTGAGACCGCTGGTTATATTTGAAGTATGTTCCATTCAAACATTCAAGCATGTGTCATATTGGGGTCGTAGGTTTGACGTCCAATAAATAAGTCGATAATTATATAATATCATAGAAAGACTCATAAAATATATCCCATGAAACTATAAAGGGATTTTGATTTAAATAACATAATTCCCCCCGTGGCGCGAGCGTCACATTAGAGTCAGCAAGACTCTTATACATATATGGTGGAGGCGCCGGGTACAAAACCAAAACAAAATTTGCCTGGTGGTGAAAGGTGCCTTAAAACAAAATTTTGCAAATCTTATAGGGTCCATATTTTGTACCAATCGTCTAAGAAACAGGATCGGGGCTTATCGGGCCAAACGTAGATTTTTGGCGCTCATAATATTATATAAAGAAAAAAACAAGGAAGAACTCCGGGAGTGCCAAGAAGTGAAAACTTGAACAATTACGTGTGTATTTTTTGAATCGTCATTATAAAAACAAAACACAAACAGAATACTTTGCCATCACTCACTGACATACATTAAAACCGAGTATATCCCGAGCACAGCCGAACACATCCGAATGTACCGTGGTGTCGGTAACAGTGTCGCGAGTTCAATGGCTTTTTCCCCGTCTCAAAAAATGCCCAACGCGTGCGCCTAAAGAAGTTTTCATTTAAAAAAAAGGAAATATGTTTATTTGCGGTAAACATGACGCTTCGAACGAAGCATCGCTCAGCATAATGTTAAGACCCTATGCGAGAGAGAGCCCCAGCGCTGGTTTTCAGCGACAGCCGGCGTTAACGTGATGACGTCGCCCGGTGCATATGCTGCACCGACCACATGATGAAATATGAATAATACTTACACAAGCTGACGACAGTGGCACAGGACGCTGTCAACGAGGCTTCGGCTCCACTGGACCCACCAGGAGTTCTGCCGGTGTGGTGGGGGTTTTTGGTCATGCCGTACACCATATTGCGGGTTTCTTGCCTATAAACATTTTGAGGATTAGATGAAGTATTTTTTGTCTTTTCGACCGAATGCATTTACAGTTTATGAGGAGTTTTGGAGTTCAGCTACGATTTTAAACAAAGATCTTGCTCTGCTATTTTAAAACTTTATTTGTAGTAAGTAGAATCTACTCATTTCGTACCAAAGTCCTTCATCACGTCCATCAGAAATCCTTTATGAAATTCGAATCCGAAGGCAATCAGAGCCATAACTTCGTGAGCTGGTATTTGATGACAAAATAAGGCTTAAATCAGTGGCGTGCATTGGTTTTCAGAATAGGTAGGCACTAGGCCGGGTCTAGTCTAGGCAAACGCGGTTACTAATCAGAAAAAAAAAGTGAGGTCATAAGTGTGGTTATTTGAGTAGGCATGCCTACTTAAGGGTGATAAATTGCGAAGGTCGAACGTCATAGTATTACGCGTGAGACGTACGTATTTTTTATTTTGTCGTATTAACTTGAATGAGTAAAGAAAGACCAATGACAGTGTGCGAATAGTACGGGAGCCGAGTAGGCAGTCCGGCGACTGCCTACTGCCGCGCGTACCGTCTTTGTATGAAGATTTTGTTTTTTGTTAGGTATGATAATTTAGTGAGTTTCTTAATTGTGGGGCACACACACTAAAATGTAATTGACAGGCTTATGTTGATATATCGAGGTAGGCACTGCTTTAATGCCGATATGCAATGCACGCCACTGTGTCAGACTTCTCCCAAGTTGTGCTACAACAACCGGTTCAGCGCTGTGATAGGCTGAGTTGATTGATTGAAAGGCTGAAAACGTATAGTTATGACAACCATAGAAATGTAAATAATATATCTATGTACTAGCAGCGCCCCGCGATTTCACCCAAATAAGTTTCGGTTTCGTGGGAATATCGGGATAAAAAGTATTCTATGTGTTAATCCTGGTTATAAACTATCTGTGTGCCAAATTTCATCCAAATCCGTTTTGTAGTTTTTGTGTGAAAGAGTTACAAACATCCATCCATTCAACCTCACAAACTTTCGCGTTTATATGTATGAGAACTACAGAAATGTAATAAATGTACCTATCTATGTATGAGAACCTACCAAACAAGCGCCTCAGGCAGATTAGTGGAAGCCACAACAATGCCTCCAGCATCCTTCAGCCTCTTGACTGCCTCACTATCTTCTGACGCCACTTCATTGCGCCGGCATTTGAGCCCCATCGTCAGGGGCATGCCTTTCACTGCCTGGCTCTCCTTTGTTGTGAATGGGACACCTGTGGGAAAGAAAAGGAAGGAGGGAAGTGTTATCGTCTTGATTTCAGTCTAGAGCTACCAAATGGAAATAATTTACAGGGTCGTATTTCAACGATAAATATGAAAGGTACCTAATGTTCCACAAACGATCGGACACTTAGGCGCGTCGCCCACACGAGCTAGAGTCGAGGCGGCGTCGAGGCGCGGGCGCACGTTTTCTATAGGAATAAATGGCAGTGCGCTCACATACCTATTTATTCCTATAGAAAACGTGCGCCCGCGCCTCGACGACGTCCGCCTCGACTCTAGCTCGTGTGGGCGACGCGCCTTAATATCGTGTCCTGCGTGTCCTGTCAGCTGCATATTACAGGAACTGATGGACGCTGGTGATGGCGTCAAACAAGGAACCGAATTCTGGGCTGAGTCCATTTAGATTGCTATCGACACGCTAAGAAGAAGAAAGGGAACTTTGATTGACTTGTACACACGGCGACACAAACTGTACATATCCAGTTTTCGCTAACCTGGCATTGTATAGGTTTTTCATACAATCAGAAGTCAGCTCATACGGGTTATGTTGTATAGCTTTGATATGTAGCCGTGCGTTCTAGACTTTAAGTTACAAAAAGTTGTTATGTGAAAAAATTACCACTACGTCGGTAAAAAAAACCTTTTGTAAGAAACAATTAATGATCTAAACGTCTTCGTGATAGGCGCCATTTCCTGTATTAAAACCTCGGAATTATTAATCCTGTTCATTGAATTAAGGTAAAAGCTTTACAGACGCGATGGAAAAGTCTTGTCGCCAAAACATCTAAAACCTCAAAGATTTAAATCGTTTGACTTGCCCACTCCGCACTTAGGCAGCGCAAAAAGAGGCAATACTGACTAGAGATCACGCATGCCGTATCTAGCGTTTCCATGACAATTAAGTCAATCTTTTGATGTAGTAGAGCGAATCTAATGATTTAATTATTTGAAAAACCTATCATAACTTGTGAAGTTTAATTGACCTAGTACCACAGAATACTTAAAGTACTACGTACTAGTACTTAGAGGTATAATTTATTTCTCGTCGTTTTTTTTTCTCTGGTGACTATCTATTTTGAAAAAATACATACCCAACAATGGTTTCTTGTTAAACTCTTCTTCCGGAAGACCGGTGGCGATGAGGGCGTCCACCTCTTTCGCTTCAGCCAACGCCGCGTCATACCGGTCCACGGCTATCGCATTTATTACTGGGTTTACCTGAAAACATTCGCAATATTTGTTATTCTAATGCTCTAAGCCTTCATCATCATCGTCATTCACACCCCGACTTCACTTACTGCTGGGCAATGCCGTAATCTACGCCTTAACTTCTGTGTAGGTATTAATTAAAGATTGGTTTTAGATCCTTTACTAATGGGAGAAACTTCAACTCTATTTTTCAAACTAAATAAATTAAGTAAGTAGATAATACAGGGTCCCATTAAAATAGATGGGCAAATTTTAACACATCGCTCAGTACGTCTAACCAAAGATATCCAATAAGCAAAAAAAAACCCTGATGAAAGTGATTTTATTTTGACCTAAAATAATAAATTGCCGGCACATTAGTGTATTTTCGTTAGCTGATTTCCTCACGATGTTTTCCTTCACCGTTTTGAGAGCAGTGGTGATGAAATAATTTACACAAAGTAAAGCGCCTGTCGAGGTTCGAACCTACGACCTACAACTTGTAAGTCGCGGCTGATACCACTGGGCCACCACTGCTCCATCTCCTGCTCCTCTGCGGCATGTCCTAGAACCAAAAATTCGAAGACATGTGACATCCACCAACCCGCACTGGGCCCGCGTGGTGGATTACGGCCCACTCCCTCTCACAGAGAGGAGGCCTGTGTCCCAGCAGTGGGAACGTTATAGGCTGATTATGTTGTTAGCTGATTATTTTTCTTGTAAGTATATACGTTTTTCTTATATATTTTTTTTACCATCGTCCTTATTTTGGTGGTCTGAATGATTCCTAAAAGTTTGTCCATCTATTTTAATGGGACCATAAAGTCGCATTAAAATAGGTAGATGGACAAACTTTTTTCGAAGACAAACGAAGAATTGTCAAAAATTCAAAATTATACTTCTGATAAAGATATCTTACGTTAGAAAAGTCAGCCCTGATTGTGTATGTTGAATAAAGAAAACATCACCAATCCGCCTAGAGCAAGCAATTAATGCTCATGCCATCCCTGTTTGAGAAGAGGGCAAGAGGCCTTTGCTTTGCCATGTAGTGGGCAATATCAGGCTGGTATATAATATAATATTTATTTTTAGAGCAGTGGTGGCCCAGTGGTAATGGCCGCGACTTACGAGTTGTAGGTCGTAAGTTCGAACCCAGAGTCCCTGACAGGCGCTTTACTTTGTGTAAATTATTTCATCACCACTGCTCTCAAAACGGTGAAGGAAAACATCGTGAGGAACCGGCATGTCCTAGAACCAAACATTCGAAGACAATTGTGGCGTCTACCAACCCGCACTGGGCCCGCGTACGTAGAAGATTATAGCCCACTCCCTCTCGAAGAGAGGAGGGCTGTGAACCTGCAGTGGGAACAATAAAGGCTCATTACGATGATTATATTTATTTGAGAAAATACTGGATACAATTTTTCCAAGATTTTCCTCATGATAAAGTACCTATAATTCAAATGAACGCAGTCTTACCTCCTTTATCCTCTCAATGACAGCTCTGACCAAGTCTTCTGACTTCAATTCCTTCTGTCTTATCTTCTTAGCAAGCGCTGTAGCACTCTCAGTAAGCATAGCATGCTTCTTCAAGTCAAGAGCTTTAATTTCTTCATTGTGACAGTTCCAGAAGAGAGAGAAGATGCCGTCGACAGTAAAGTCGAACATCAGTCGTATGTACATAAATATTATTTTACATACTTTCCCCATTTTCATTTTTTGGTGTTTCTATATCTGTTGGATTAAAGATGATATCATTTATTTCAGATAACTAATTGATCCATAATTCCATAGTCCGATTTACAATAAAAATACATAAAATTAAATTAAAAATTAAAATAAATAAACCATTGAGAGTCATTAATTTTCTATCTGTTTTTTTTTTTCGGAAAGTTCTATGTACCTAATGTTTCTGAAGACCCTACTCGGAAAGTGGAAAGGTTTGAATAAAATCCCACTATTTTTCCGAATTAGTACCTACCTGGGTTTTAAGATGACATAGTTCTAAGGTAGATGGTACAGACGCCAGCACATCAACCTACTACAATCTGTCAAATTTCTTTAATAGATTTTCAACTTTATCACTAAAGTATAAGGTTCAAAGTTGATTGGGAAAATTTGACAGTTTCGGTTAGGTTGATGTGCTGGCGTCTGTACTTATATTTGTTTTGTTCACGAATAAAGTGTTCTTGCATGCGAAAAATGTTGAGTATCCGTGTTTTTCAGTCAGCACAATACTATAAATAAATCGGACAACATTATTCAAATTCCAGGTAGGTACCTATTAAGATGTAGGTACCTACATACTCAACCGCTAAACGGCTAAACAATGCATCATTCCAATGTACACCTCACATTGACCCGCGACCTTGTCGTAGGTACCTATTAGTTATTTGTTTAATATAACCTAATACAGCTAAGAGCTAATTTTACCAAAGTTTTATAAGTAGGTACAACCTAGAAAGATTTTCTCTAATCAAATCTCAAATGATTTCTAGTCGAATTTGAGCAGAAGCCAGAAAGAATTCATTTATTTATTTAAGTATACATGACTGAACTGTGGACTCTTAGACAAGGTCAAATTATTACACTACCTATACCGTGCTAGATACTTTAGAGTAGGTATTACTCCTAATAAATTACGTCACAATCCCAAAAGTGATGACTCTGTCGACTGCGATGAAATTGCGGTTTGACGGTCCAAAATCGAAAATTCGAAACTGAATCATACATATTTCAATATGTGAAAGCAGTCGAAGTTTTGACAGCGGATAGTTTACCTCGCAGTTTTTGGCTTATTATGCCACATTCAGGGCGTCTATAGAATAGAATAGTCTTTATTATGTACATACCTACACCATATAAATTACAGACATAAATATAGAAACTTTGCAATGGGTGAAACAATGGGCGGTCTTATCGCTAAGAGCGATCTTTTAAAGACAACCTTTGGATGGATTAAAGGGGAAGGACAGACAAATCTATAAAACTGACTCTCAGAATAACTTTCTTTAAAGTACAGCAGCGGGTTAATTGCGTAACACACTATCAGTAGCAATGGGGTTCGTTTTGACAGTTGAACAACAAACATTGCGTTGTTTACGTTGTTGAGCAGTTACATTTTTCGAACATATGAGGCAATGGATTAGCAATATCCTTCAAAATGATTCAGATTGATATTTGATAGTGTGTTACGCAATTAGGGTGCTGGCATGGTAAGAAGTATTGTTCTTCCCACTTCTATTGTTTCTCTACCATAGACCCCTCCGTGCCTCGGAAAGTACGTTAAGCCGTTGGTCCCGGCTGTCATTCGTGGATTTTTGACAGTGGTTACGGGTCGCCAGAAGCCCGAAAGTCCGGCTCGGGACGTCCGTTGCCTGGCTAAACCACGTCTCATGACGTCTTGGGATGAACTGTGGCAAAGTTCTAGGGTAATTAAGGGCAAATATTATGGCAATATTCAACCCAACATTCCAGCTAAACCCTGGTTTGTCAAAAATAAGAATTTGAATAAATTAACCACATCTATCATTATACGTCTCAGACTAGGCCATGTTTGCTCTCCAGTGTTTTTGGTTAAACTACGCATTCGGAATCATTCCCTTTGTGAGTGTGGTCTAGAAGAGGGCACTCTTGAACACATATTTTTCTCTTGTCGTAATCTTTTAGTCCCGCTATAAGTATGATATTCTCCCTCCTAATTTTCCCAGACCTATTAATATCCCATTCCTCTTAACACTCGTTGAGTCCCCATTAATCAATTCACTTAAAAATTTTATATTATTAAATAACATCAAACTATAACATGGCAACTCAAAGGCTACTCAAACAGTTCACTCAAGCAGTATAACAGAGGGGCAATTCTCGTAATTTTAAGAACGTTCACAGTCTGATCTCAGTCTCAATCTGTCAAAAAATACTTCTAATTTCCCTACATTTTGACAAGTTTTTGACATTTCTTTGTCGCCGAGATGAGACTGCGACTAGATTTTGAACGTTTTAAATTACGAGAATTGGCCTTCTGGTCAATCTTAACTTTGTTTCCATTTACCTTGACATTGGCAGAATCATCGTTAAAACGATGGAGCCATTACCATAAAAAAAAAGCCCGAAAGTCTGACAACCAGTATTACCAAGGCTATCGTATGACCCAGTAACTGAGTTGTGGAGGTTACATAGGCAGTCGCTCCATGTAAAATATTGGTATTCAGCTGTATCCGGTTAGACTGGAAGCCGACCCCAGTATACCTAGTTGGGAAAAGGCGAAACAGATGATGATACCGTATATATACTTTCATATGCATTTAGTAAAAAGCTGTTATTTTTACATTACATACAGACTCTTCAACTTTTTTTTTTGTATAGAATAGATAATTTAAAGAGACTAGTTTCTGCGGGGTAATTACGTAACACACTATAAGTAGCAATGGGTTTCATTTTGACAGTTCAACAACATACATTGCGTTGTTTACGTTCTTGAGCAGATACATTTTTCGAACATATCATCATCATCATCATTTCAGCCGAAAGACGTCCACTGCTGGACATAGGCCTCCCCCAAGCACCTCCACTTCGACCGGTTTTGTGCTTCTCGCATCCAACGAGTTCCTGCGGCCTTCACAAGGTCGTCGGTCCACCTTGTGCGAGGCCTTCCAACGCTACGCCTTCCGGTACGCGGTCGCCACTCCAGAACCTTTCGGCCCCATAGGCCATCTGTTCTGCGAGCAATGTGCCCTGCCCACTGCCACCTAAGTTTGGCAATTCTTCGGGCTATGTCGGTTACCTTGGTTCTCCTGCGGATCTCTTCATTTCTGATTCGATCCCGCAGGGAAACTCCAAGCATAGCCCTCTCCATTGCCTTTTGGGTGACTTTCAGCCTTCTAATAAGGCCCATTGTGAGCGACCACGTTTCAGTGCCATATGTCATCACTGGCAACACGCACTGGTCAACATATTCGAACATATGAGGCAATGGATTAGCAATATCCTTTAAAATGATTTAGACTGATAGTGTGTTACGCAATTATTGTGCTAGCTTGCGTGCGGCTTACTAAATCTAAGGAAAATCATCATATTTGGTAAAGAAAGTTGTGTCAGCGCTCTACAACAAGTGGTTATAGTCAAATGTGCCTCCATGCATGACAGTATGTTTTACGCAAGGCGCAAGGTAGGCGGTTCGACGACCGACTTAGGTAATTGAGCTCATTTCGAAAGTTCCCAGCTTGCATAAGGCTAATAAAGAACGACTCGGAAAAACTGTGTTGTTTATCGCGAATTGAGAAAAAAATTATATGCTTCAATTCTCTTTTAGTTATGATTTTTGTCCCACAAAATTTTCGAAAGAATCAAGACTTGTTTTGTAAAGTGACATTAACATCTACCTAAGTACCGGGCCAAATTGAATTACTTAGTTTGCGAAACTCCTTAGACGTGATGGGTATCGATACCTTTTTTTTTTTTTTTTTTATGGATGGGAAATCATCAAATGACCCCTCCCGCTCTGGGTGGAGCGAAGGGAGTGTCAGACTCTTACTGACTAAAACCCATCCGTGTTCCTTCCTTAGCCCTTTATGTTCCGGGGTAGCGGTAACCCTTTCGGACAATCCCGCACCCCCGGCAGGCTTCGGCCCTGGCAGGCCCCTTCCTTTATGCTGACATCTCTTTGAGGCGCGCGTGGAACACGTACGCGCCGTCCGGCACGGGCCTGGTCCTGATCGGACGGTGAGCTACCCATTACTCTCCGTCCGCAGGCCCGTTCCGTACTTTGTAGGAATGTAACTACAAATTTACGGTTTTCGGATTTTTTACTTTACCTACTTGTGTAGACGCTTAGTTTTTAAGTTTTTTTAAACCCTGGCCTTAATTTACTGAGGCAACAAAAGGCAAGTCCGGTTAAGCAGACGACAATCTCATAGGTTGAAAGGCGAGATGCCATTCCAAAAAAAAAACATATTATTATCAAGGATTTCAAGGTAAAGCAACTCTTGAGTCGATTGACCGGTATATAATAGGTATATATCTTCGTGTTATATGGCTGTGTTGGCAAGTAAATATTATGATGCAGAAAGAGCGCGAATATAGGTTTTACTTATTTTATTTTAAGTCGTTGAAAATAAGAGGAGGTTCTCAATTGTGAAGTTGGTTATATTTTGGCCTCTGGTTCTCGGATGAATATTAAATAATTAATAGGTAAAATTTACCTATTAATTTATATTATTATTATTATTTTATATTTACTTTTTATTTAATAAAAAGTCATCCTAACTATGCATAGCAATGTCCACCATTAGGTTTTTTTTATTAAAATAGCCAGCCTATTTACGCCTAGGCCCACAAGGCCTCGGCCTAGGGGCCAGCCAGCCTAGAGGGACTCTCCCCAGCTTGTTGCGGCAGGCGGCAGGCGGACAGCTGACTAGATAACAAAAGCTGCAAGCCCCGCACTTTCGTCATTATTCGATCGTGTAGGAATAGTCCTACACTAACACGATCGAATATTGAACATCGATAAAACTTCATAAAATAATCAAATTCTAAATTCCATGCTGTTATTACAATAAAATTATTTTATAGCTATGGCTTTTCGCGGGCTCCCATAAGAGAATATTCAAATATTTAACCTTCGCCACCGATATGATACAATGAGATTCAACAACTAGATATAAATAACGAGTTATTTAACTTAGTAAGACAAGTTTTTTTGTTTAATAATAGGTTTCTTACTTACATAAGTAAGAAATCTATTATTAGACAAAAAAATTTATACTTAAACAAAAACTGTTTTGAGCAGAATTCAGCGGAATATTATCTCTGTATGATACTGTAAAAACGTCAGTGCATCTACCTACGTAGGTACCTAAACTTGATGCCACAGAGCATGTAACACTTTACTTGATGCCGTTTTTATAGTGCCTATTTACGTGTCTACCTACCTATGACTAAGGCTTATAGTTACCTAGGCCATCAGCATTATGTAGTGGAAGACATTTTACATAACTCTAGCCGGTATAAAAACACAGGTATTTACGTCACAATCTTGTATTATTATTGATAATTCTGGCATCGTGTATAATATTGTGACTGTATGGCATCGTGAATGGAAATAGGTAATAAGTACTACAATATACAATAAGAATGACAGAACTTTCCGTAACGTTATTTAAATTGTTTTTTTTTTTAATGTATCGATATAATGAATATGTAGGTACATACAAACGCACGTGTCCAAAACTAGCTCAACAGGTTCCCGCGCGAAAAGAGATTGACAGATAAAACTCCCTCCAAAATTAAACACAACTTTTTATAAATCACAGACGTTTGCGCGCGTGCTTACAGCCGCGAGTTTCGGATACTACTAAATAATATACATATTATGTTATGTGAGCGGCTGTCTTGATCATTACATTATAATTTTTAGGTAGACCATGTGCATTCGTTGACCTTTGTCCGGCGCGTCATACTTGATCATAATTCGATTCCGGCCGGGTGATCCGGTTATTCAAGACGTTCGAAACAAATAGGTACCTACCGGTTATAGTAAATAGAATTTGATTATCAGTATTTTATCAGGGTCGTGCACAGGTTAAGCAGATTGATTACCGTAAGGTGTGTTTATCACTAGTTGGATATAATTATGTGACAATGTGCTGGAAAAGTGCTAAAGAAGCAAAACAAGTTAGAGTAAAGAGTTTCTTCATTTCAACTTCTTGATAAACTTTTTTTTCTGACTTAGTTACTTACCAAAGTTTGTTTGTTCGTTTGCAGTTTGCAAGAACTCAGCCTGTATATAAATATTAGATCCGGGATACCCAGTCTAGCAAAATCGTGTACGTTACCCCAGCAAGAAAGTGTCTCCTAGAGCTATAGGAGTAGAACGTATAATGTGTGCCCTATCTGCTGTAAATGTGCCCCAACATAAAAAATGTGTGCCCCCTGTCGTTTTGGAAAAAAACGGAAAAAACGATTCTTGCTGGGGTAACGTTTTTCTAGCAGGAAAATTCTAAACGAATGATCGGAGAGAGAAAAATTGTGCATGGCCAGAGAGCTTATATGTGTGCCAAAATGTGCCCCCAAAAATAAAATCTGTGCCCCTTCAGGTTTTCGAGATATTGCATTTCCTGCTGGAGTAACGTTTTGATGAATCGTATATCTCTACAACCATTGCATGTGCCCCTGTAGAATAAACATACACGAGTAGCTCTTAATGTGTGCCCCCTTGTGCCCCCAATTAGATTTAAGAAAATATTTATAGTTTTCAAGTTATCGCGGTTTTATGAAAACCCGAAAAAACATCGCAGCGCCTAAATTAGACAAGGCACAAGTTCGCTGAAAACTGTATTCGGTCCTTCTTGACGCTAATAATAACCATACAAAGTTTCAAAACTGTTCATGCATGCGTTTTTGAATAATCTCGCTAAAAGTCAAAACGATGGTGTCATAACTTTGACGGCAAAATACAAGGAACCGGCTCAATCCCAGATGTGTAGGTGTAAACCAAAATCATGTGCCTTTAGTCAGAAATATATGGTGAAAATATTCAGCTTGAAATGTTTCGCATTAAGTAAATATAAACAAAAAACCAAAATATGTAAGCAACGGCTGGTTATCCGACCAAATTTGAATGACTACTAAAAAGCGACGGATTCATACATATCGATGACCTTCTTTATTGGACGTATTATACCTAAGCTGTTGTCCGTACAGTCGCGTTCAAAAGTTTTGGGGGCTAATTAAAAAATATATTAAATGCACCTTGTGATTATAATAAATGAAACAGCTTGTTGATGTGGAAATTATTATTTTTATTGCCTTAATTTTAATTCTTTAAGTAATTATTGCATCAAATCACAGATCAAAGTTCCTACCTATAAATATTAGAAATTATTTGCACATTGTGTAGTCATTGTTATTTTAATCACAGATCAGTTTTTCATCTAACATATAATTAGTTAATTCGCATCACAAAAAATCACAGATCGGTATTAAGTATAAGTATAATATTGTGTAAAAAAAATATTAAATTTTAATTGGCCCAAAACTCGAAATTGAAATTTTAATATTATCTTTACGTTTTAAAGTTTCCTGAATCTATTAAATTTACACTATTTTTATAGGATGTAAGTTTGTATATATCCGTGCATATAAAATTTTGTGCTCAATTTTTTCCAGAAGTACTCTAGCAATTAAGTTGAAAATACAGTTGTGATAAAATTTAGCCCTGAATAAATAGATATATTCCGCCTGATCGGTCCGCCAGAACTTTTTTAGATACATATATTCTATAGATCAACAAAACTATTACTTACATCATCTAGTTAGAAGTTTATGCAACTTGCCAATAGGCAAAATGCCACTCCTCCCTGCTTGGTGTTTATATTATTGTTGTTATAGCTGCCATAGAACATTCTGTAAAAATCTAGTCAAGTATTTAGCTATTTCGGCTAAAAAGATACAGCCCTGTGACTGTGACATGTTGAGTGTTGACGGATTGTGGTCGAGTCTTAGTTTTGGGGACATGAATTCTTGTCATGAATTATTTTTTTACATTGTAACTAGAAGTTATATTTCATCAACCTAGCACAAGAAGAGAATTAAATACGTATTAAACAAAAAAGAAAACAAATTACTGGATCGATTTTGATGAAATTTCTATTGGACCAATCGGAAAGTATGTACATATATCCTTTCAGATGAAAACAAAACAAACATGATTTAGAACATTATTTGTTAAAAAATAAATAAGTATATAAAGTAATGAAAAAAATCCAAGTACCTACTTGATAAGTGTACAAGTATTTTTAAATAAGTCAAAACAATGCCATTAAATACTTACCACCGCAGATCGTGCCATAAAATTCAACACCCCTACAACCACATAATTGTTATAAAATGCTTAATACGCCACTTTCAACCAACTTAAAAAAAAAGTAAACAAACAGTATCAGTGCAACTGCGTGACTCAACGTAACAGTTGGTAACAGTGTCCTTGGCGTCATAACATAACTGCAACTGTTTACCAATACCAAGAAAAAATCCAAACGCACTTCCCAGTCAATAAACACTTCGTACCTATTATTCATAATAGAGCGACGTTACACGTAACTGTCTCTGTCACACTAACACCGTACGCGTACTAGCTGTCTCACTTTCTCCAAGCTAGACAAAGCAACTCCTTGCGACACGACGTCAGCGGATGCCGCGGGGCCAGAGATATATGCAGCGGTGTGGGGAGGCGAAAAAAGGGAATCTTCTATTATGTAAGGTGAATGCTCCAACCAGCCCGCAAAATTCAAATTTTTTCTGTTTTTAGGGTTCCGTAGTCAACTAGGAACCCTTATAGTTTCGCCATGTCTGTCTGTCCGTCCGTCCGTCCGTCCGTCCGTCTGTCCGTCCTCGCTTAATCTCTGTGACCGTTAGCACTAGAAAGCTGAAATTTGGTACCAATATGTATATCAATCACGCCGACAAAGTGGTAAAATAAAAATTGGAAAAAAATGTTTTATAAGGGTAGCCCCCCTATATGTAAAGTGGGAAGTGATTTTTTTTTTAATTTCAACCCTAACGTGTGATATATTGTTGGAAAGGTATTTAAAAATGAATAGGGGTTTACTAAAATCATTTTTTGATAATGTCAATAATTTCGGAAATAATCGCTCCAAAAGTAAAAAACAAGGCGTCCCCCCCCCTCTAACTTTTGAACCATAAGTTTAGAAAATATGAAAAAAATCTGAAAAGTAGAACTTTATAAGGACTTTCTAGGAAAATTATTTTGAACTTGATAGAAACAACAGTTTTTGTACAAAAAAGACAAAAAGTTGTACAAAATCATTTCTGGACTAAGTTCGTAGTATAATCGTATATGCAAGCATTTTTTTTAACTTCGTTTACATATTTTATTATCCTGAACGTATCTTTTTTCAAACAAAAAAAGAATGATTAAAATCGGTTCTCGCAATCCAAAATTACCACCGAAAACTTCTGGCACGTCTATGTATTAATTAATAACCCAATTCCCCGAGAGATGGCGCTGTAGGTACTTATTACATTGGGTCGGGTATTATCGAATTGTACGTGGGAAAACTTATTGTGACGGACGGGAAACTACGGAACCCTACACTGAGCGTGGCCCGACACGCTCTTGGCCGGTTTTTTTTTGTTCCTACGCCTTTATGAACTTGTAGGGTTGTATTGGTGATTTTGATGATTATAATTCTGTAACTACATACGTCTTACAGCCGTGAATAATATTTAAATCAACATACAACCTAGCACTGGCCTGCAAATTGCAAAAAACGCAAGAAATTTTGAATTTTGCGGGCTGGTTGGAGCATGCCCCTTAATGATGAAAAACTTACTGTTAATTTATCTAACCTACGGCTTATCAATATATATATATATATATATATAAAGACAAGTACGGGCTTTTTATTTATATACAAAAAAGAGCTAAGTACCTCTTTTTAGTAGTAGGTATTCATCACACATTTCATTTTTTTTTTTTTAAACTGGGACTAATCAAATTTTGGGTCAAAGACCTGGCAAATATCTGGATGTATTTCTTTCGTTCACACATAAATTACTGGATGTATTTAATGAAATTTTGAATCGAAAGATAGCTTACCTTGGAATAGCACTTAGGCTACTATTTATAATGTACTTAATCATGTGTAAGGTCATAGAAACAGCTAGTTGAATATAATCCAATAACAACTTTATTTTATTACTTATTACTTTTCTACGTCAGTGTACTCAGGCACAACACGTGTGAACCGGTTAGTGAGTAAAGTAAAGAAGGTCATCGATATGTATGAATCCGTCGCTTTTTAGTAGTCATTCAAATTTGGTCGGATAACCAGCCGTTGCTTACATATTTTGGTTTTTTGTTTATATTTACTTAATGCGAAACATTCCAAGCTAAATATTTTCACCATATATTTCTGACTAAAGGCACATGATTTTGGTTTACACCTACACATCTGGGATTGAGCCGGTTCCTTGTATTTTGCCGTCAAAGTTATGACACCATCGTTTTGACTTTTAGCGAGATTATTCAAAAACGCATGCATGAACAGTTTTGAAACTTTGTATGGTTATTATTAGCGTCAAGGAGGACCGAATACAGTTTTCAGCGAACTTGTGCCTTGTCTAATTTAGGCGCTGCGATGTTTTTTCGGGTTTTCATAAAACCGCGATAACTTGAAAACTATAAATATTTTCTTAAATCTAATTGGGGGCACAAGGGGGCACACATTAAGAGCTACTCGTGTATGTTTATTCTACAGGGGCACATGCAATGGTTGTAGAGATATACGATTCATCAAAACGTTACTCCAGCAGGAAATGCAATATCTCGAAAACCTGAAGGGGCACAGATTTTATTTTTGGGGGCACATTTTGGCACACATATAAGCTCTCTGGCCATGCACAATTTTTCTCTCTCCGATCATTCGTTTAGAATTTTCCTGCTAGAAAAACGTTACCCCAGCAAGAATCGTTTTTTCCGTTTTTTTCCAAAACGACAGGGGGCACACATTTTTTATGTTGGGGCACATTTACAGCAGATAGGGCACACATTATACGTTCTACTCCTATAACTCTAGGAGACACTTTCTTGCTGGGGTAACGTACACAGCAAAATCGTGAACTTTAGTCTGTATTTAGTAAAGGAAACCCGTTTTGTTGGAATTTCTAGTAGGTACGCTGTAAAGTCTAGGGCCTGAACTCTAGGCTAAATAGGTACCTACCTAGATATCCTGCGATTCCTAGATAGACCTCTAGTAATATTACATAAGTAAGGTACTTACTGCTTTGTGAAGGCAAATATTGTGTATTTTACATGAGATGAGGTTCTTGAAGTTTACAAATGGAAATATGGTTATAATGCAAAAAATTACAAAGGTAAAGATTGAAGGGCAATCTAATCACCGCGCTGTTTTCCAAGCGGATTAGAGATGGAAACATTTCGGTTATTTATTGGTAAGCCGACCAATTAGACAAGGTGTTCATCGGCTCGTACCTACATTGTGAGTGTAATATCTAACTGCCTATCCTTGCGTCGATTACAGGCGTGATGTTATGCTTTATTTTTCATGTAGGCAGGCAGACGATCTATCCGCGCTTTAGATATTAGAAAGTCGAGTGTAACATAGGTAAATGACCGCAAACAAGCATTGGCCTTAGTGCGGAACAATATCTACGCAGATGACGGATAAGCACAGCAATTTGCAGCATAAACTAGATTATAATTAATTTATTGTACAGACGCCAGCACATCAACCTACCCGAAACTGTCAGATTTTCCCAATCAACTTTGAACCTTATGCTTTAGTGATAAAGTTGAAAATCTATTAAAGAAATTTGACAGATTGTAGTAGGTTGATGTGCTGGCGTCTGTACTTTCCTACAGTCATTAAGATTCTGTTGTTAAGACAAGTGCTGTAAATAAAAAGATTATCATGCTGTGTGCTATGCACAAAATGTAGCAAAGCTAATTTCACTAGACCCTCAAGAATAGATGAAGAGAAATAAAATTCTATTTATCGTAAACAGTACCTATATAAAACAATTCGTTTAGTTTAGAGTATCCATAACTTTACAAACATTCTTCGTAAACTATAAAAATCAGCTGTCATGATCAAAAATGACACTTTGTTGACATATGTCAGTTCAACAAGAATGTCAACAATTCGTCAATTATTCCATGTCCCAATTATTAGGTTTTTATTTGTTTTCAATTAAAATCCGATTAAAAGTGGACAAAACTACAAAGTCTCAAAGTCATCTTAAAGTTAATGAGGAATTATTGTCATTAAAAAGAAGTTGCTACTGCTCAATTTCAAACATAGAACATGATCGCAATTTCTAAGTCCACAAGAAATATCTTCAATAAAGTTACAATAGAAAGTTCCTGCATAATATCATACCTAGCCCCTTTCACATCATACCGCTGATTCCGCGACACGCGCACTACGCTAGCGTCAGCGAAATTTGAAACTGGAACTGAATTTTCTCAGCATAGAGCTCGGTTTGCAGAAAATAAACGCGGTATAGTTGAATAAAATTAACATACTTATTCAAATGTATCAGCAGTGTTAAACGAGCAATGAGCATTACAAAAATCGACGAAACAGCAAATATTGAGGTGAGAATAATACTTTTATTTATTGCAATCAAAAAATAAAATTGGATTTTAGAAAATATCTATGCTCAACACTGTATGCAAAAAAAAAAACAAACTTGTACTTGCAAACCTAGCCTAACTTTTGTCCTTGCACTTGCATAGGGCAATGATCTTTACTCCCTACAACCTGTTTCAGTGGTAAGGTCGCATATATCTAGCTTGTACCTCTTTACTTTTGTAAGTTATTTTGTTCAGGGACAGTGGGTAGAAGAATTTTAATACAAGGCAGGTCATTACTAAGCAAATTATAGTCATTGAATGTGTATGTTATTCATTATTATCTGTGGTAAATTTATCAGTAATATTTGTGTAGTGAACGGAGATTGGTGTGTCATAATTTTAACATTATTGTGGAAGGTAGGTAATTTAATTTATTTCTCAGTCTCTTGTTCTTGTGTTTTTAGGTCAGTGATAACTTTATATAGGAAGGGTTTTTTTATTTACATGTTCTTTATACATAAATTATATGATTATTTGAAACATTTGTAGCTACTTTTAGAACTTTATGTAAATAATTCTGCTAACTGCCATAATCATTAAAACATACTGTAGGTTTACCCGAATATCATGGCTTAAAAAAAATGAGTTATTTTCTTGTGGATTGACATTGCCATTATGAAAATCTAATTTTTTTTTTGCCATAAGATTCTGGTAAGTAGACCTATATGGATAAAATTCTATCAGTGCAAATACTGCTCGCAAGAAATATAATAAAGATACTGTGAGGTAGCTAATACTGATATTTCATCATCATCAGCTTGCAGCAGTCTACTGATGGACATAAGCCTGTCCAATTGCACACCATTGCAATGCCTTAACAGGCAACTAAGTTCTAAGAACCTACCTACCTATTGTTAACATCTTCGTAATTCTGTACACTTAGTTTGCAATAAAGAATTTGAATTTGAACCATTTAGCTTGATTCTCGGCAACTCTCATCCAGCCACCCAGCAAAGATTGATATTGTACTATTATTAAAATTTGTAGTCAAATTCTTACTGGAGGAACCACCTTCTATAAGTGGGAGGCGCAGCACTGGCTGCTCGCTCCACCACAACGCCATTTCGTCATGGAACATCTATTCGCTTATGGTCTTACGACCGATTGCAAATGGAACGAAAAAAAAAAAAAAAATTCTTACTGGATTTTGATGATCTAGCGCAAAGACAATGTGATTATGAAGACTAATAAAAAAATCCTCAATTTGGGCAGTAAAATGCGCATTGGATTATTAAGGATTACCAGACTGATTACTTATATTTCCTATTATATGATCTAAACTCAATTCAGTAGTATAAATAGTCTGTAATGCCAAGGGGTATCGAATTACCCAGTAACTGGGTTGTGGAGGTCAGATAGGCAGTCGCTCCATGTAAAATACTGCTATTCAGTTGCATCTGGTTAGACTTAAAGTCGACCCCAACATAGTTAGGAAAAGGATAGGCCGATGATGATGATGAATCAGCCTATAATGTGCCTACTGCTGGAACACAAGCCTTCTCTCAGTGAGAGAGCTTAGGTTTTATTACTAGGTATTATTAGCATTATATATAATAATAAAAAATAAAAATGGCTCCAGGTGTGCTTATTTTTTATTTTGAGTCTTTGAAACTGCTTTTTAATGTAATCTTATTCAAAGTTTTCCTTAAAATTGTTATTGTTGATTGCCTTACATCATATCATAAAAAAAACAATGCTCAAATATCAAATGTTTTACATGTTGACTGCCAGACAACAGACACAATAGACAATCTATTGTTTGCGGTTAGGCAGTCAATGCCTTAATTGGTCGAAGGACACTGAATAAGACAATGGAAGTTTTATTTTTATTACTTCTGGGGGTATTTAGTGTCCCACAAAATATTAAATACCACTAATTGAGCTTGGCAAAGTATTAATTTAAAAAAAAACTATTGAAGAACTAACTTGTTTTAAACAGTGAAAAAAAAAAACTAAAAACAAAACCCCTTTAAAATAAAACTCTCCCACTCTTCTCTCCTAATTCAAGCCAAAAAACAACTAATCTGTAAAAATCTGTTATTCCATTCCAACAGCATCACAAAAACAAACCAAGAAAGATATTCTTCGGCATGGTCTCCAACATGATCAAGCATGTGTTCCTCATCTTTCGTACCTACCTGGACCTGTTCATCGACCTGGTCTATGGCTACATCTGGGAGGGCAAGAGAAAGGCCATACCGGACTTAGAGAAGAAACATGCTATCTTGACAGAAAGTGCAGTGACTTTGGCTACGAAGATCAGGAATAAGGAGCTGAAGTCTGAAGATTTGGTTAAAGCTTGCATTGAGAGGATTCAACAAGTAAGTGCTGTATACAGGTTGAAATTGAAAACATGCGACAAATCGAAATGGGAGATTGTACTCATCATTATGAACAACTTTTACTATGGGACCAAACCTGAAATCGCGAAAAAAAAATCAGCTGTTCCCTACATTTTGACGAGTTATGCGAACGTAAATGTAGGGAACAGCTGATTTTTTTTTGCGATTTCATGTGCTGTTCCATCGCAAAAGTTGTTCATAATGATGAGTACAATCTCCCATTTCGATTTGGCGCATGTTTTTAATTTCACCCTGTATTTTCCAGTAATACTATTAATAGACCATATTGCCCTTTGTGGAGCAAAGGACTCTCTTTCCATTTCTCTCAATGTAAGGCGACTAAGAACGGGCGTCGGCCCGGCCACCGTAGGTGCGGGCTTGCGGACGGCGAACAATAGGCAGCTCGCCGTCCGGTTAGGACCAGGCCCGGAGCGACGGCGCGTTGTGTTCCACGCGCGCCTCAAAGAGATGTCAGCACTATCTGACGGGGTCCGCTAGGCCCGATGCCTGCCAGGGTCGCGGATTGTTCGAAAGAGATACCGTGGCCCCTGACACAGGCAACTGAAGGAACACGGGTGGGTTTTAATCAGTAAAAGTCTGACACGCCCTCTCGCTCCACCCAGAGCGGGAGAAGTTATTTGATAATTTCCCACCCAAAAAAAGGCGACTAAGATCGGACTTTGTTGAAGGAGTCCAGCTCATCCCGTCATCTCCGACTGGCCCTAGATAATTAGGTAGTAATTTATTTATTCAATTATAGTCTTATCTTTATTCTGTACCAATCATAGGATTCCTGGGATAGAGCCCCCTTCCACGATTACCTAAATTTATTTTAGGCAAATTATTATGTTGCAGTTTTCTTTTCTAATGAGAAAATTAGGCTCCTTGCTTAGGGGCCTTTTTCACGAGAGAGAGAATCGCGGCGATAATATCGTCGTGCCACGTATTTCTATACACTCTTAGAACGTGTCTCCACACGGCGATATCATTGCGGCGAAAATTTGATGGCACGGCGAGACTATCGCAGCGACTCTCTCGCTCGTGGAGTCGGCATTTAAGCATTTTCAAAGTTACTGCTTTTGAGCTGAAATTTTGTACAGAGATTCTAGACCAGATACACTCTTCAACCCGTTTGTATTGATATACCCTTTCTGTAACACCCTGTATAACGGTTAAAGATAATTTATTGTAATGTATCTCGTTTGGTAATCCTTAAATAAATAAATAAATGACAATAATATTTCTTATAGGTGAATCCTATAATAAACGCAGTAACGGACGAGAGATACGAGGGGGCTCTCAAAGACGCGCGCGAGGTCGACAAACTGATCGAAGGCGGACTTACTGATGACTACTTCCAGAAGAAACCGTTCTTGGGTAAGTGGAAATCCTTAAATCTTTCAGATCGATGATTACAATGGTCAAATAAAAGACCTAGCGTAACTTCGTAGGCGTGTTGGGTATCGATCGATATCTAAACATGCTAAAATTCACTGGGAAATTTCATCTTGAGAGCGAAATATTTTAACTAAAGTAATTTGTTATCGACGGATTGCAACGTTGGACCGACGACCTTGTGAAGGCCGCAGGAATCCGTTGGATGCAAGAAGCACAGAACCGGTCGAAGTGGAGGTGCTTGGGGGAGGCCTATGTGCAGCAGTGGACGTCTTTCGGCTGAAATGATGATGATGGATTGAAACGTTATGATATTCATGGTGGACTAAGATTAACACTAATTGGCAGCACTTAGCACAATGCTTGACAAAAGTACGTGGTTGTACCTACTTACTTTACTATAGGTACACGTCTGCTTAAGCGACTAGAATCAATTCTATTTTAAGATAATTTTTGACGTTCAAAAGTGCCTTTTTTGTGCCTATTTGAAATAAATGCTTTGACTTTGACTTTGACTTTGACTTTGGGGAATACAGTCGTAATGGCTTGTTATGTTGGCAAGATAAATACCCCATTTGCGTCATCAGATTCATCACTTGCGTAAGCGCATAATAAGCTACTCCGTCTGTTACCATTATGCCTCCGGCGCGGCCACAAGGGAAGAGAAAAGGTGGCTTGCATATTGACACATTAATTGAAGTATTAAAGTCATAACTACATTGTATTTCTAACTTAACCCATTCGATAAAAATTACGATTATTAGCCAAGTGCTGGACTTTTCGTCGCGAACGTCGATGGGCGTCCTCCGCACCTCATTAGGATAATATGGAACGCCGATTTATTATATATTTGTATTTAAAAAACAATGTGCATAATTTGCAAGTATAATTTTTTGTGACTTGTTTTTGCCAAGATAAAAGCAATTAAAAAAAAAACGCCGATAGGCGTATAATTTCGCACCTAAATATTAAATCAAAAAACGCCGAAAGGCGTCCGCCGTAGCGAATGGGTTAAGGCGTTAGATATGAGGCAATGCGTTTCGATAACGGCTTGCAATGATACCACCATTTTTTACGTCAAATATAACATTTTTTTATTTTTTAATCGATAAGTACAACGATTGCTCGTCCTTATTTATTGTAGGTATTATTTTATCGATTTGTAGCCGTGCGCTAGGAGCACGGCAATTATTGATATTTAGCCAAGCGCAGAAAAGGTTAAAATACATCGCGTAATCGTGATGTATATGATGCAACTGTCTCTAAAAACAATAATG
This sequence comes from Amphipoea lucens, assembly GCA_947508005.1. NCBI lineage: Eukaryota > Metazoa > Arthropoda > Insecta > Lepidoptera > Noctuidae > Amphipoea > Amphipoea lucens. Next base: position 17,804,886 of record OX382374.1, read on the forward strand.
GTTAGGCGGAGGTGTATCTTTAGTGTACCCATATATTGCTAATTATTTTTGAGTCCCATGAGGACGAGCCTATTGCCATCAACCGGGAACAAATCCAGACTCCGGGCTGCTGAGAAATCTGGTTTAAGAACTTTATTATTTCTCATTAAGAATTAACAATAATTCACTTACTGAGAAACTAAGTTTACATAAAAAAAAAAAAGAAATCTCTGTCGGAAAAACCCAATATCCCCTTGCCGTACCTAGGAATCGAACCAAGGCCCTCATACACAGCAATAACGGTTGCAACTACCAGACCAACGAGCCAGTTATACTCATTTACTACAAAAAAAAAAGACTTTCTCGCCCATGTCACCGTGAATTATGCAAATGGCACTAAGAATAGACACCTACGCTTATAACTTCCCCGTTTCAAAAGTAAATACTTATTCTTATTTACATTCAATCTCCTTACAAGCACGACACGTCATGCCGCAACATCCCGCGGCGCGTCGCGTCATGCCGCAGCTTCCCGCGGCACGTCGCGTCATTTCGCGGCATCGTGGTATCGAAATAAAGTAACATGAATTCTAAACTCATTGAAATAAGATTCAAAATAACTTGATTAGTAATAAAATCCTTTGCCATGACACGCCGTGCCGTGCCGTCAGTAAGCGCCGGCCCTAAGAAGCATTATTATGGAATATTTCCCTTCGAAAGTCTGTTCTTAATGACAAACGGGCTGTGATGTAGAAAGTATAATTATATAATTTTATCTCTAATTAGTACTGTATTTCAGTAAATTTTAGGGTAATTAGTTACCGTTATTGTATTATAATTATATTATTTTTATAATTAAACACTACAAAATGATAAATAACTTTAATTTCGGAAGTCGGTGTCGTTGGGTTCGCATTTTCGTTTTTTGACACATACAGGATGGTCCAAAAGTCGTGGATCAAACGAAGTAGGGGGATAAAGGAGGTCATTTCCAACGCTTTTAAAGTGAGAAATAATTTTTGGTAATGTTACAACATTTTTGGAAAAAAATAAATTGCTCTTGAAATTTGATACTCAGAGCCCTAATAGAACTTTGTAGTGCTGATACATTATCTAGTAGTAATACAACACCGTTTGTTTTATTGTTTTATATAACATTTTTTTTTAAATTCGTCTAATTGTATAAGAACTCGGTATATTCAAATATTCATAACTTTTAGGGCAATTGAATTATGACCATGCTGTAGAAAGATTTTTTGTTGGAAATGATCTCCTTCATCTCCCTATTTCGTTTGATCCACGACTTTTGGACCACCCTGTATAATACATTAGGTAATTTTTAGGTTGAAGGTTTTAGTATACTAAAACCTTCCTGAAAGTATGTAGATCACATTAGTGAAAGAATTATCAAAATTAATTCATTAGTTTTTGAGAAACTCTCGGACATACAAACATACATACAAACATACGGGTCGAATACAGAACCTCCTTTTTTGAAGTCGGTTAAAAAAGAGGCATGTCCCGCCGACCCCAAATCTAAGGCAAGAGAATGATGAAGGGATGAAGACTCGTCATGAAAAACTTGTCTAATTTTGATGTAGTTTTGAACACTCTATAGCTTAAACTTGCGTCTGAGCCTGCTCAGCATCTTACGGTTTTTCTCAAAATGTATCTGTTCAACGAAATCTGGCCCCATATTACTTTGTAGCTTATTTTGGGTAGCCTTTTTTTGTGGATGGAAAATCATGAAATGACTCCTCCCGCTCTGGGTGGAGCGGAAGGGAGTGTCAGACTCTTACTGACTAAAACCCACCCGTGTTCCTTCCTTAGCCCTTTATGTTCCGGGGCAGCGGTAACCCTTTCGGACAATCCCGCTGACCCGGCAGGCTTCGGCCCTGACGGGCCCCTTCCCTTATGCTGACATCTCTTTGAGGCGCGCGAGGAGTACATACGCGCCGTCCGGCACGGGCCTAATCATTTTGCGTAGCCTTAGGCCCTTTGTACAACGCACGGTTTCTTTACGGTACTGCTTATAAACCCCGCCGGAGAAAAAACGTGTCTGTCAACAAGCTTCCATAGTGATCCATACAGCACTGACGACCGTGCCTACCCACGGCGAATAAACCGTAGTTTTTCATGGCATGAAAAACGAGTCTAAAAGGGCCTGGTACAGGGTGCAAGTACAACGAATGGATCGTCACCACCGCCGCCAGTGGCGTCCTAAGTGTACGGCCTGAGTGCACGCTCTATTCGAGCGTCGGGCGGGGAGGGGCGTGCAGCGTTCATGTTAAACACGTGCTACCCGTAGTGGCCGTCCTGAGTGCCGGCCGAGCGGAGCGTGGGCAGCAGCGGACTTGTTTGCGTCGAGCGGGGCGTCGCGTGCAAGTTCAAACCAGTTTGTGTTTTGCAGCGGTGATACGAGCGTTCTTGAAGGATGTCGTTTTAATCGAATCTGATGTGTGAAAATTAGTACTACTCAATTTTAATCTTGATTCAATTCTCTGTAATATGTAATCAAAAGTTGCCACTGTCATCCTTGTATACTCATGAAATTTATCTTCATTCACCCTTAATGTTTCAAATAACGTAGAAAATTCTCCAAATTGTTTTCTTTGCTTCACAATGTTACTAGGACCTTGTCTTGACTCATAATTAAATTTTAGCCACAAATTTTCTTCTAAATACATATCAATAATATCGTACGACGCAGACGCCATGATCGACACAAACGACCGCCACCACAAACGCTGAGCGTGCACTGAGGCCACTTAAAGAATGCGCTTTCGACCGCTCTTCCCCGCTCCGCCCGACGCTCGAATAGAGCGTGCACTCAGGCCTTACACTAACATCCTGATAGAGTGTTGCGCGATGTCCCAAAAAGGGTAAACTATAGAAGCCTCGCGTTAGGAAAATGATTAGTTATAAGCAGTTAATAATAACATGTGTCACTCGGACTAATTTAATTATACACCGTGTTCCGGACGATATACATAAACTTCGACCAGATGTGCAGACCATGGAAATAAGCATTTTTCATTATGGACACATTAATGAATTCTTATTTTTTGTGTTTTGTTAATTTTCACACAACAAAAATACCTTGACGTAAATCACCCGATATGCATTCCTCTTTATCTGAATGAGCAACGATTCAATCATAAGATTTGGCGGGCTGAAACTTGTCAAAACTAAGTTAAGACCCTTTCTTACTGCATAGCTCAATTAAATTTCATAAAATGAAATTACAAATATCTTTGTAACGAAGCCTTTTTATGTAATACTTCCTTTGTTAGATTTAATTTGTAAAAGCTACAGAAGCGTTTGACAAAGTTTATGGTTAACGTGAAGAACACGGTGTATTATGAAAATGCCATGTATGTTTTGTGTACCACACACAAGTATAGGCGCGGTGGTTTGCCGTGTCATATACAAGCATACACGATTATTTTTCGGTGCGGCGTGTTGTAAAGAAACCGTGCCGTCTACAACGGGCCTCCGAACTTATAGGAAGTTTCAGCTAATGAGGTCTTAATAAATTACCTTAAGAACTCCTAGACCATTTTCACTAGAAATAATACTTATCAGTACAATATATCACTCATAGGTGTCCCGTTCACGGCCAAGGAGAGCCATGCAGTGTCGGGCATGCTGCACACACTGGGCATCCTGGCCCGCAAGCATGTGCGTGCGCATGAAGACGCCGAGTGCGTTCGGTTGATGAAGGAGGCGGGTGCTATTCCAGTAGCTGTCACTAACGTACCGGAGATTAATAAGTGGTGAGTGATATTATAAATGGCAATACCTTTTTATGTTTGCAAGTTGACATGTAAAATATACAAAATAAATTAAAATTATTGACTGAATTTACCACAGATATAGATACACCTAGATAACGCAAGAGTAACTACTTCGCGTGCCACAAATCGCACCAGCTTACGTACAAAAATCGTAAGCCGCCACTTTCGCGTTCAGTCCTTTGTACTGCTGGCTAGGTAAGCGTGAGCGCTGGCGCTAGGCCCCGGGGGTGGGGCGAAACGGGTGTCGCACGCGGCGGCGTCGTTGAATCGATTTGATTTTCCCATCACTAAGAGCTTGTGAACTTGTACTGTTTATTCTGTGCTTGTCAAAAGAAAGAAAGAAAATACGTTTATCTGCGGTGAAAATGACGCAAAAAAGAACATAAACACAAAAAAATAAAATAAAAAGGTAGGGGGAAACATGCGTCACATCCACGCAAAACGGCTATCGCTCAGTATTATGCTGCGACCCTATGCAAGACTATGTGACGTCATAGTAGGCAGTCAAAAAATGGCACGCTTGGTTTTCATACAGACCGTGATACTTGCGTTATCTAAATCTATCTATATCTGTGGAATTTACATTCAATCGGAAAAGGGACAACTAATAACTATTTTTGACTTTTCGAGGAACTTGATCATCAAAATGTTACTCGTTGTTCACACAAAGGTGGACAGTTTGACAGTAATAGTACCTACTATCCGACATTGTCTGATTTACTAGTCTGAACAAGCATGATTTATCACAATGAACATTATCTACTTTTTTCGTTTAGTACACATCTCCTTTTGTTAATTATGTCCCAGGATGGAGAGCCGTAACCACGTGTTTGGTCAGACGTGCAACCCGCACCACACGGGCCGCACTGCGGGCGGGTCCAGCGGCGGGGAGGCGGCCCTGCATGCGTCCATCGCTGTCCCCATCTCGCTGTGTTAGTATCATCAGGATTTGTAATAACTTCACTCATTGAACGTCATCATTCCAAAAGACAGTTCCTCGTCCGGCAAGTAGTAACACCATACATATATTTCTAGCGGCAACCGGCGTACTAGGCTGGCGGTGGGTTCTCTTGCCCTGTGTGGAATCGTTCTGCCCATGCAAAGTTAGCGGATACAGCTTTGAATGAAACTTGCCGGATCATCACTTGTTGCTTAAATCTGTCTCTGGTACAAATACTGTATCCACTAGCAGGAATAGCGCCACCAGTTGTTCGCTGGACATGATTTACCTTGGGTAACCTGGAATCTCTTAAACTGACACCCAGGTTGGCCTAAGCAAGGAAAACCTGTTCTGGTGGAGATTCATAGACGGCTCCGCCTTGGAGTGTAAATGTGGTGCTGTTCCACAAACGATGGGACACTTAATATCATGTTCTGTCAGCTGCGCGTTACAGGAACTTATGGACGCTAGTGATGTGCCAAACAGGTAGCCGAATTCTGGGCCGAGTCCATTTAGATTGCCATCGACACACTAAGAAGAGGAAGACCAGCGTTGCCACAAACACATGAGATATTTCAACTTTGTGTGTGGCATATTATTTGCATTGCCTTGGGTGTTGTAGATGGCAATAGCCGATTATGATCACCATAGTCCTTGCGGAACTAGTTGACCTTACCTTAGGTATGTGTGGGTGGGAGTGCGGGGGGGGGGCATTACTCAGTACGTGCGAACCGCCGCCGAGACGTCTGAGTGCACTGAGGCGGACAACTAGTTCCGCAAGGACTAATAGCAGATGGGTCGTCATACTTTTTTGTCATACAATAACATATTTGCCGTGTGGTAAAAAAGATAGCCCTTCAAGTGTTGACCTGGTGATGTAACCCTTTCTTATGGCCCTTGGCGCCGGGCACCACACGGCGCAACAAGCTCCCCAACAGTGTTGGAGATAATCAGCAACACTGCTGGAGAGTTTGTTCCGCCAATTCTTCTCCCCAGCGAAAGCACTAGGAAGTGGTGAAGGGCGGGCGTTTTGGGGGACTGTCTTATGTAATTTTGACGTAGTTTGAACCACGGAGTAAATACAAAGAGGAGATGTTCTAATTAAGTTTCCTTAGGAAACAACGCGTCACACTTTACGGGGTGAGAGGGTGTTAGATCCCGCCCATTTCTTTATTTTCCATCTACCGGTCAATAGCAAAACTATTCGCTCGTTCTGTCGATTTTATTTTGTAGTTACGTAACTGCCTCACACTAGATGTCACTAAGTGCAGGATGCAACAGGGTCGTACTCAGAATTTCGTGCCAGGGAGTACTGTTTTTAAAGGGTCTTTAGGAATTAATGTTGAACAAATTTCAGTATTAAGATTATTAAAATATGTGTACTGAGCTCTACGTACCTAAATATTTTTAGTTTCCATGACGCCAAGTGTCGCCATCTAGTGTCGGGTTGTGTAAAATGGGAACGTTTACAAAGTTGTGCACAGGACGAACGCCAAAAATACACTGACTAAGGCCACGCTCACATGATGACGTCAGGACCTAGTTGAGAATCACAGTGCACAGTTGCTCGGGCCGTCTCCTCTTTGTATTTACTCCGTGGTTTGAACAAACGACTTTTGATTTTGAACACATAAAATGTGTATCCGTAGATAAACATTTTACTCTACATTTTCAGGCTCTGATATCGGTGGGTCTACACGTATGCCCGCGTTCTTCTGCGGACTGTACGCGCTCAACCCGACTTCCGGATACACCAGCTTGAAAGGTAATTAAGTTTTATTCGAAGATAGCTGTTACCTACACGAGAGGAGAACACCAGTATTTATGACATTACTAGCTGGCCCGGCGAACTCCGTACCGCCTCAGAATTAAATAATGTGATAAAGTTCAATAGACACGTGGCGCCATCTATTATTATAATAATGTTATTGTTGTTTTCCTCGGGAACAGCACTTTTTTCAGGATGAAAGGTACCCTATGTCCATTTCTGTACACCTGACAACGTGTATGCAAAATTTCAGGATGATCGGTTCAGTGGTTTAGGCGTGAAAAGGTAACAAATTTACTTTCGCATTTATAATATTAGATAGGATACTTCCCGATCTCATCATCATCATCTGCCTAGCCTTTTCCCAATTATGTTGAAGTCGGCTTCCAGTCTAACCGGATGCAGCTGAATACCAGTATTTTACATGGAGCGACTGCCTATCTGACCTCCACAACCTAGTTTATTTATTTATTTATTATTATTTATTTATTTATTTAAAATTTCGTAAATAACACCTTAACGCCAATGCAATGTTACTACTACAAAGATACACACACATCATAAATACAATTAAAAATACAATTTAAAATACAATTAAGAACACAATTTGAAATAAAATTAATAATAAAATTTAAAATACAATTACAAATACCATTAAAAAACAATTACGATTAAAATCATTACTCAAAATTTTCAATGCACTTCAATGCTACTTCTGTGAACTTCATCAGGCTGCAGTGAAATATATCTACCTCCCTTGATATAATATTCAACAATCTTATGGCGCGTGACAAGGGGGCAAACTTGTTCAGGTTAGTCCTAGAGGATGGCTCCAGCAGCGTTGGCGTTGGGCGACGCGCGCCCCCGCAGCCGGGCGGCGCGCGCAGCCCCAGCTCCGCCAACAGATCGGGGTGGTGAAGCCAGCCGCGCAGCACCCGAAACACTAAGCTATTTAATACTTCAAGCACATAAATGTACATAGGCGGACTTAATACCAGCCAAACCAGTTACTGGGTAATACGACACCCCTTGGTAAGACTGGTTGTCAGACTTTCGGGCTTCTGACTACCCGTAACGACTGCCAAAGATCTACGAATAACAGCTGGGACCAACGGCTTAACGTGCTTTCCGAGGCACGGAGGGGTCTCGGTATATAAAGATGGTCACCCATCCACAGACCAACCGCGGCAAGCGTAGCTTAACCTGGTCGATCGACCTGTGCGGCTGTTATTATTTAGCCACGGGTCCCTCCACCCGATACTCCCCGATCTATTCTGTAAAAATCACATTGAGAAAACTTTGGTGAAATGAGTTTGAAGTGACCTGTCACTCCTGTCAAGTGAACTGTATGAAAACTAAGCGTGCCACTTTTAGACTACCTACTATGACGTCACAAGCTCGCGCTCTCTCGCTCACGCTCACCCAGCCAGCAGTACGCAGGACTGAGCGCGAAAGTGGCGGCTTATGATTTTCGATCGTAAACTGGTGCGATTTTTGGCACGCAAAGTAGGTGCTCTTGCGTTATCTAGGTGTATCTATATCTGTGTGTCAAACCCTATAGCATCAGGTGGAATATCAGCTCACTTCACCTAACTTTTGACAGTGAGGTTTTTAAATTCAAATTCATTTATTCTCATTTAAATAGAGTAAATACAAATAAAGAAAGAAAGAAAGAAAAATGTTTATTTGGACACAGTTCGTGAAACACAAAATACAAAATTAATAAAAAAATAAAAATTAATGTTTCAGACAACAATAGTGTGTGCCTCACGGCTGCGCCAAAAAGGTTCATTTCAGCATTAATGCCAGACAGATGCTGTCTGACGCTGGTTTTCTAATGAACCCTTAGGGAAAAGTGACGGGGAGTACACACAGTTTCAACATACCTAATACATACTTATAAATAAATAAACTAGTAATCACGTACATATCATTACAATTAATACAAATAAGAAAAAAGAAACAAAAACAAAACAACAAAGTCTCAGCAGTTAGGCGCTGCAGCAGCGCCATCGAGTCGGGGACGTTTGAGACAGCAAAGGACGGGAAAACACCGAGTGTGCCACCACGCGCATACCCCATTCTATGCATTCGTGACACAACAGGGATTATGTTTAAGCTGAGTACTGTATGGTACAGATGATGGTTCTACATGTTACATTATTTGGTCTTATATTCTATTTAGCCTTATTATGGCATGTGAAGCTACATAATTCAAGATATTAAATTAATCTAATACATAAAAATAAAAAGTACGGTAGTCAAAAATCAAAACATGTCTTCGAGATTCATAGAGCCTAATGTCAAATATATCGTATAGTAGTAATGTCAAATATATAGTATCTGGCTAACTACAGTGTCTACTAGTCCAGTAACAACCTGTTTTTTTTTTTTGTTTCGTTAAATAATGACACATTATTCTTGTAACCACTCATTTATTGAGTAAATCTTTTTGAAGTGAAACTTCTTTACGCACGCTTGACTTGGGGAGTAAGTGAAAAGTGTGATCGGGCGAGGCGAACGGGGGTTGAGTGGGGGATATAAGCAAGAGAAAGCAGTGCCCGCGCACATTTTCTTTCTCTCTTCCTCTCATAGCCAAATACGTTTGAAGTTTCACTTCAGTCGTGTGGTCATAAGCACACTCGTTTTTTTTTTTAAGAATTAGCTCTTTAAGCTTTTTCTTAATTTTTTTTACAGAATATATCTGCTGATTATCCTTTTCTTGTCTCCAGGCTCAGCCCTCCGCACCGGTAAGGAGAAATCGATGGCGTCCATCGGTTTCGTGAGCCGTCACGTTTCGGACCTCATCCCGCTCACTAAGATCGTCGTAGCCGACAAAGCTAAAGAGTTGAATCTGGATAGAGTGGTTGATGTTAAAGTAAGTAATGTCATACATTTCCTGATTACGTTACAGCAAATCGTGAAAACATATACAGTCTTAATAAAAAATATTTGTGTGTACATTTAGACTTATAGTCCCGATGTGGCTACTTAATTTTCATTTAATTTGTTGATCTCAGCTTACCCTTAATTATTAGTAAGTCTATTTGTGTGTACATTGAGACTTGTAGTCCCGATGTGGCTAACTAGCTTAATATTTCGTATAAAATTATCAAAATCTTGTACCATCGTAATGGTGCCCAAGACACAGGCTGTGATTATTTTGGGACCAACAATACCTCGATATTGTAATTTTGAAATATGAAATAAACAAAACGAATAACTTTAGCCCAAGCTCAAGCTCACCGTCCGATCAGGACCAGGCCCGTGCCGGACGGCGCGTACGTGTTCCACGCGCGCCTCAAAGAGATGTCAGCATAAAGGAAGGGGCCTGCCAGGGCCGAAGCCTGCCGGGGGTGCGGGATTGTCCGAAAGGGTTACCGCTACCCCGGAACATAAAGGGCTAAGGAAGGAACACGGATGGGTTTTAGTCAGTAAGAGTCTGACACTCCCTTCCGCTCCACCCAGAGCGGGAGGGGTCATTTGATGATTTCCCATCTACAAAAAAAAATCTTACAAAAGCCCCTTTTCAGTTTACGTATTTTGATGATCATTCAATTTTATTGGAAACGCAATAGGTTATTAAAACGTTCTCAATATTAATTGATTTGTATGCATATTTCAGCAACTGAAGTACTATTACGTGGAGACGGCTCAAGATCTGCGCGTGAGTCCCATCGCTGAAGACATGCGCGCCGCCATGAACAGGTATATGTTATAAATAAACATTCATCTCCAATTGCTGCATTTGAACTTCACATCATAATGACGTCACGGAAAATCCTGCATCATGCAAGCGAAGTTTACCGCGCCACTAGCACACATAGGTACAACGGCCCGACATGAATCATCGGGTAATTGCCCGCCAGCCATGACACCCGTCTGGTCGGAGGATCCTCCCTTTTTATGGAGGATGAGTGAACTTTAGACCCTGTTTCTCATACATCTACAAGGTGAAATGAAATTCATAGGCGTCCTTTTAAGGGGTCATTGTACTCATCATTATGAACAACTTTTACTATGGGACTAAACCGAAAATCGCAAAAAAAAAAATACGGTTCCCGTGCATTTTTGTTCACATAACTCGTCAAAATGTAGGGAAGAGCTGTTATTTTTTTTCGCGATTTCAGGTTTGTTCCCATAGTAAAAGTTATTCATAATGATAATTACAATGACCCTTTGAAAGGATGCCCATGAATTCAATTTCACCCTGTATAATAAGTATAACTAACTCAAAAAAACACCCTCACCATTCCAGAGCCCTAACCAAGCTAACGGAAGACACAACGAGCACAGACAAGGCCCCGCAGCCCTACTACCACGCGGGCTTCAACCACATGTTCGTGCTGTGGCGGTACTGGATGACCCACGAGGAGGATAGCTTCGCGAAGCTGCTTACTAACAACGAGGGTACTGCTTACTTTTGGAAGGAATTTCCTAAGAAGGTGAGGTGGAAACACTTGGGATTTGCCCATTCAAAGCCTCATCAGTTAGTTTCAGACGTTATTTTGGATTATGTCATATCGAAAATGCGCTTACTAGGTTTAGGTTTAAAGATATTTATTCTCAAAAAAAAAACAACCGACTTAAAAAAAAAACACTACAAAGTGAAAAATAACTTTAATTTCGGAAGTCTGTGTCGTTGGTTCCGCATTTTCGTTTTTTGACACCGACTTCCGAAATTAAAGTTATTTTTCACTTTGTAGTGTTTTTTTTTTGAAGTCGGTTGTTTTTTTTGTAAAAAAAGTTTTTATTTTTCACTTTTTAGTTGTACCTACCCCACACCAATTCAATTAACACTAGTGCATTGAAGAATTGAAGACACGACTCGAAGAATCAGCGAAATTCCCATAGAAATGCCGGACATGCAGTACATTTATGCATATAACTTCGTACATAAGAATAGTTACCTAATGTATTATATACTAAAACCTTCCTGAAAGTATGTAGATCACAGTAATGAAAGAATTATCAAAATCGGTTCAGTAGTTTTTGAGATAATCGCGGACATACAAACATACATACATACATACATACGGGTCATTCGACCCGACAACACCTCGACAGAACCTCCTTTTTTAAAGTCGGTTAAAAAAGACACAAAGTCACTTACATGAGAACAATGCTTAAAATGTAAATTATATAAAGTTCGTCACAGACGTCACGGTAGCAATATTATGATACACCCATCCAATGCATTCAGCTTTTAGGAAGGGTGTTATTTGTGATTAAATAAGCAGCTAATTGAGTTTTGAATGCATTGAATGAGTGCAATTTTTTTATACATGAGGGTATTTTGTTATACAGGGTGTCCCTGGAAGTATGGATCAAATCGAATAGGGACGTGGGCAAGGTCATTTCCAAAGATTTTAGCAAAAAAAAAAATACAAAACAAAAACTAAAAAAAAAATACTAAAAAAAAAGAGAAGAAAGATCGAATTCGTGAAAACTATCAGGGCTATCAATTTTTTTTTTTAGATAGCCCTGGTTGTATTGTTTTATGATTAATTTCTTTGAACACTAAGCGAAGTGATTGAAAAAAAAAATTAAAATCGGTCATAACTTTTGAACCGTAAAAAAAATCACTGACATTCTCAGGGTTAAAAAGTTTGGAAATGACCTTGCCCACGCCCCTATTCGATTTGATCCATACTTCCAGGGACACCCTGTATAATTGTGCTCCTTCAAAAGTTATCATTTTTTTGCCAAACTTAGTTCTCATCTTCGGTAAAATCAGAAAACTAGCTCGACGACTGCTACGTTGGGTTACTTGTTTTACTTTAGTAAACGATAAGTTAGTCTGTATACTTTTGTTAAGTGCCTTACTACAAGTAAAATACAATACATAATCAACTGGAAGATATAAAATTGAAGGCGATGTAAATGGAATGTATGTATAAATGGCTGGTGGAATGAAATAAAACTACAGTACCCGGCGATAAATATTGCACATCGATCTTTGGAAAGAGACAATCGGCTAATTTCGGCTTCGTAGAGCGTTATCTCTGTCGCGCGAAATACAAACAGTCCGGTATCTATTAGGAGCTGTTAAAACAATTATGATTTGCTTCTTTTGATAATTATTTTTATTCTTTGTATAAAATACACCAATTTTTCTATAAATGATTGCTTTAGGTTGGGGTAAAATAAAAAGGTTCCCCTATTTTTCCTAAAGATGCCATAGTACAACTTTAAATTAATTAAATTTGGGGGTGTTAACAACTCTAGACATATATTTTGAACTGGACGCGACCGCACTCTATCGCAATTGAACAACGACTGACAAAACATCAGTTAACGTCACATAGGTAGTGTGCGACAGAGATAACGCACTACGAAGCCGAAATTAGCCGATTGTTTCTTTCCAAAGGTCGATGTGCAATATTTATCGCCGGGTACTGTAAAGCTGTGTGTTAAAAGGGTTTTAGTGAATAAAAAATGAATATTAAAACATAAAATTGGAAACACAAACCTTTGACATACACGTACCAGAAGCAAAGGCAAAAACAACCGACTTCAAAAAAAAAACACTACAAAGTGATAAATAACTTTAATTAATAATAATTAAAAGACAGGCCTGATGGTCTAGTGGTTAGTGACCCTGACTGCTATGCCGGAGGTCGTGGGTTCGATTCCCACTCAGGACAAATGTTTGTGTGATGAGCACGATCATTTGTTCTGTGTCTGGGTGTAATTTATCTATAATATGTATGTATTTAGAAATATATAAATATGTTTATCAGTTGTCTAGTACCCATAACACAAGCTCTGCTTAGCTTGGGACTAGATGACGTTGTGTGATAGTTGTGGAATATTATATTATTATATATTATATTATAATTTCGGAAGTCGGTGTCGTTGGTTCCGCATTTTCGTTTTTTGACACCGACTTCCGCAATTAAAGTTATTTATCACTTTGAAGTGTTTTTTTTTTTTGAAATCGGTTGTTTTTTTTTTGTAAAAAAGTTTTTATTTTTCACTTTTTAGTTGTACCTACCCCACAAAAAAGTAAACGAAAAGATCGTTAATATAGACAATGTAGATATTTTTTTATATTTTTGTTGATTTTTCAAAAACCGCTTGTCCGATTTCGATAAAATTTTCATAGGACCACTTGGGAAGTATACCCTTTCCAACAAAAAAATAATTTTTCAAATCGGTTGGCAAGCGACGGAGTTATGCGCGAACAAACATAAAAAAAAATACAAACATCCGAACTGAGAACCTCCTCCTTTTTAGAAGTCGGTTAAAAAAGAATGTCATTAAAATAAAAAATATAAAAATCTTCTAAAAAGTTCAACTCAACCAAGGAGTTTGCAACAAAAATCCTTGTGCTTACATAGTATAAAATAAAGTCGCCGAAATGTCTGTACGCGCATAACTTTCGCATGATTGCATCAAATTGGATATTTTTTTTTTTTTTGTGTTCGGTATTGCCAGGACAAGGTTCGTATAAAAGAAAATTCGAAAAAAAATTGCACCGTGCGAAGCTGGGGCGGACCGCTACTTGAAAATAATATACAAATATAATTGAATTGAAACTCTTATACTCACTTTGACGTTTGACTTCTTCCCTCCATCAAGTTATAATGAAACTGAAATAATTCTGTCGTTTCCAGTTGGTAGGCATGTCTGAGTACACGCTGCCCGCTATCCTGAAGCTGGCGGATGACCAGGTGCTGCCGCCTGTCAACAAGGAGTGGGCAGAGAAACTCACCACGGAGCTCAAGGACGATCTCATTGTGAGTAGTCCATACAAGTTATTATATACAGGTGTCCCTGGAAGTATGGATCAAATCGAATAGGGGCGTGGGCAAGGTCATTTCCAAACTTTTTAACCCTGAGAATGTCAGTGATTTTTTTTACGGTTCAAAAGTTATGACCGATTTTAATTTTTTTTTCAATCACTTCGCTTAGTGTTCAAAGAAATTAATCATAAAAAAATACTATCAAGGCTATCTAAAAAAAAAAAAATTAGTTTTCACGAATTCGATCTTTCTTTTTTTTTTTTTTTTAGTATTTTTTTTTTGCTATAACGTTTGGAAATGACCTTGCCCACGTCCCTATTCAATTTGATCCATACTTCCAGGGACACCCTGTATATTACTAGCTGCGCCCCGCGGTTTCACCCGCATACGTGTCGATCCCGTGGGAATATCGGGATAAGAACTATCCTATGTCCTTCCTTGGGACTCATTATCTCTATACCTAATTTCATCTAAATCGGCTCAGTGGTTTAGGCGTGAAAAGGTAACATACAGACAGACAGACTTACTTTCGAATTTATAATATTAGTATGGATGATAGTAGATTTGCTTTTTGATAAAACTAGAGGAGCAGCGGTTATATCGCATAGTATATAATAATAATATAATAATAATATATTTATTCAAAAATTATTAGGCATGAAAATTTGTACAGTTTTGCTTAAATAAAAATTACATTGCTAAGACTTACGTGCCTGAACTAGGTAATCCTGTGTTTCAGGCGAGAAGTGCTAAAATAGTCTTAAAATTAATAAATAATCAAAAGTTAACAATAGACAAATAATTATATAATAACTTTTAGTTTCTAAATTTGATAATTATTTAACTTAAGTGAAGTTTGTATACCTATATTAACTTTAACACAGTTAGTAAATTTTCTGTTTCTTCATAAGACATACTGTGGAGAGCATCCTTGAGTAATTTCTTACAAATTGTATATTATTGTAGAATATAAGTATAATGAGCCTATAATGTTCCCACTGCCGGGACACAGGCCTCCTCTCTTTGAGAGAGAGTGGGCTGTAATCCACCACGCGGGCCCAGTGCGGGTTGGTAGATGTCACGTCTTCAAAATTTTGGTTCTAGGACATGCCGGTTTCCGCACGATGTTTTCCTTCACCGTTTTGAGAGCAGCGGTGATGAAACTGTTTATAAAAAGTAAGGCGCCTACCTGGGTTCGAACCCACGACCTACAACTTTTACCACTGGGCCATCGCTGCTCTCTGCGTCGCATAGTATTCATTTAGAACTCTGCGTTTACAGAAACTGCTCGGCGACGACGGCGTGTTACTGTTCCCTTCGAGTCCGACGGTCGCGCCGTACCACTACTCGCCCATCGTGCGGCCCTTCAACTTCGCCTACTGGGCCGTCATTAATGCGCTACAGTTCCCCTCCGCACAGGTAACAATAATTATTATATCTTTTCGTACGGGTAAGGAGCCGTTCAATTATTATGTAAGACAGTTTTGACCACTTTATAACCCCCCCTCCCTCTACGTAAGAAAAAATAAGACTTGGATGAACCCCCTCCCCCCTTTCAAGCGTAAGGGCTCCAACACATAAACACGATACGACGTCGCGTCGTGCTACGAAGCGGCATCGTTTTAACGTTTCAATGAAAAGTTACTACAATCATATACCATCATATTCGTCGTCGCACGACGCGACGTCGTATCGTGTTTATGCGTTGGAGCCCTGAGATCAAGTGTCTACCAAAAATACAATGAAAAATTATAAAAAAAATTAAAAAGTTATAATTTTTGCTTACTTTTGTGATCTTACGTAAGAACAATCTAGACCCCTCCTACCTCCATGTAAGAAAAAATAAGACTTGTTTTGACCCCCTCCCCCCGCAAATCGTCTTACTTAATAAATTACCAGCCCCTGAGGTACATTTAAATGATAAATTGTTTCCGTCTTATTACAAAACGAGTTCTAACATTAGTCCAAGCTTAATCACTCCGTCCCGGCGCGGGCCTCTAGCGACCCAATACAATAGAAAATCAATTGTGTCTCATTAGCGGGGATCAAGCGATTAGACCACCGAGCCTGTTATTGTATTTTGAACTTTGTTCTGAGCAAGGTAAAATTCTTTATAAAAGACTGACAATTTAATTACTTACTTGGTTTCTTGGTTTTAACGTAATTTTTTTAACGAAAGATGGAGCAGCAGTGGCAAACTTGGAAGCTATTGTACCGTTTTTTTTTTTGCGGTGGAAATTCTCATAGACTTCCTCTATCGTGCGGGTGACAGAGGAGCATGCCGGACCCTTACCGACTAAACCCACCGCGGTGTTCCACCTCTACCTGTGGCCGGGGGTGCGGGATTCGCAACAGCATTCACCGCTCCCCCGACAGGCCTCGCCCCGCTGCTCCTCAGCGGGTCCCACCTCCCCGTGCGCCCATTCCTATAATAGCCGCACCACAGATATAGATACACCTAGATAACGCAAGAGCAACTACAGTACCCGGCGATAAATATTGCACATCGACCTTTGGAAAGAAACAATCGGCTAATTTCGGCTTCGTAGTGCGTTATCTCTGTCGCACACTACCTATGTGACGTTAACTGACGTTTTGTCAGTCGTTGTTCAAGTGCGGTAGAGTGCGGTCGCGTCCAGTTCAAAATATATATCTAGAGTTGTTAACACCCCCAAATTTAAATAATTTAAAGTTGTACTATGGCATCTTTAGGAAAAATAGGGGAACTTTTTTATTTTACCCCAACCTAAAGCAATCATTTATAGAAAAATTGGTGTATTTTATAGAAAGAATAAAAAGAATTATCAAAAGAAGCAAATCGTAATTGTTTTAACAGCTCCTAATAGATACCGGACTGTTTGTATTTCGTGCGACAGAGATAACGCTCTACGAAGCCGAAATTAGCCGATTGTCTCTTTCTAAAGATCGATGTGCAATATTTATCGCCGGGTACTGTACTTCGCGTGCCAAAAATCGCACCAGCTAACGTTCGAAAATCGTAAGCCGCCACTTTCGCGCTCAGTCCTGCGTACTGCTGGCTGGGTGAGCGTGAGCGACAGCGCAAGCTTGTGACGTCACAGTAGGTAGTCAAAAAGTAGCACACTTAGTTTTCATACAGTTCGTGATACTTGCGTTATCTAGGTATATCTACAACATTATTTTTAGTATATGCGAAACCCGAAACACGTGTCTAGTATTTTTATGTAAGGAATCTATGTACAAAATTTCAAAACTGTATCATGAATAATCACAAAGTTATAAGCTTGTTATGTTACCTGTTTGTCCTTACAAAAACATGGTCATCCACGCCGCCGCCGCGTGCGTTCGGGCGATTGTATTGTAATTAACTGGTGATAACATTTTCCATCACACTTGCAGGCTTTGGACTGTCGTAATGGTCAAGTGTAGGTAGTTATTATAATGTACTTTATTCGTAAAATGTAGCCGTAAGCTACGAATAAGTAATTACTTATTCGTAAGCCGTAAGTGATACAATGTAGTCAACGCGATTTGTTGCACCTTATGTCAACCAAGTTCAAAGTGGATGAAAAGTGTTAAACATCGCATTACTTAACCACAGCAGGCTGTAGGTACAAATAATAACTTTCTACAATTAACCATCTTGGCGTGTTTAAAAATGTTACACGACACTTTTTACATACGATAGGTACACGATCAACCGAAACACAATTACTGTAAGGCCCGCGGCGGCCGCGCGCTCGCGATTATGCAGTTGGACGGGAACGCGAACACGTGCGCGCCAACCTGTGGTACCCGGGCGACTGAAGGGGTTGCTGCACCCCCGCCCCGGTCGCCCCGCTCGCTGTGCGCCCGCGCCGCTATTGTTGTACCTACTTAGTGTCGCTCCTCGAACACAGAGTACACTATAATATACCTCCTCGAACGCGTCGCTCTCGTGGTGTCCAAGCTTTAACCTTTTTTAAATATTTTTGGGCCAAAATATAACATGGGGTAAAAATTATTGGAATCGATTCAGTTACTTATTCTGAACAAACTATATTCAGGTTTCGCATATACTAAAAATAATGTTGTATATCTGTGGGCCGCACGCACTCTCGAGTGTCGCGCGTGGAACACTGCAGCGCCGACTCGGGCCTGTCTGGTCGGACGACGGACGAGGCTATTTTACCTAC
Organism: Amphipoea lucens; assembly: GCA_947508005.1. NCBI lineage: Eukaryota > Metazoa > Arthropoda > Insecta > Lepidoptera > Noctuidae > Amphipoea > Amphipoea lucens. Next base: position 17,823,272 of record OX382374.1, read on the forward strand.
AAGGTTTTTGAAAATAAACCCATCAAAACCTATTTGTTACTCAAACATAACACTGTGAGAACGGTTAGGTAGAAGTGTATCTATAATACACCTACCTATATTATGAGTTAAACCTTTGATATGAGTAAAACCACAATGCTAAAACCGTTTTATATATTTTCCCCAGGTACCTTTAGGCCTGAACAGCGACAAAGTCCCTCTCGGGATCCAAGTAGTAGCGGCTCCCAGGCAGGAGGCTCTCTGTGCAGCTGTGGCACTGCACTTGGGAGAAGCGTTAGGCGGAGCTGCAGCACCGTGCAAGATACTGCAGTAAACTATAATATAGTCAGGGATATTATAAAGTCGACCTCGAAATTGTTTTGCCACTTTTTACGAACACTGATTAAATTGGGGATCCCTTCTTTTCGCATAATGTTCTTTGTTCTAATATACTTCGGCATAACGATTTTGGCACAATTTGTTTTGGCATAATAATACTTCGGCTTGATTTTTTTAGGCATACATTTTATGTTGGCATAATCATCTTAAAGACTAATTTGTTTTGCCATAAATTTAATTCGCATAATACTAAACGACGTTAGGGGCACCCCGAGGTTCGGTTTGGTTAGGTTCCTTCTAACCCTGCAGACAGAAATAGGAGCCCCGCACAGCGGGGCTCCGTCGACCTGACGTCGTTAGAAATAAAACGAGCATGCTAAATTTATGCTTTAGAATGTTATGCTTAATCATTATAATGATTAGAAAAATTATGCTTAAAAAAATATGCGTAAGCTGTTATGCGTAATCATATTATGCGAAAATATAATTATGCCAAACAAAATTATGCTAAGTTATATTAGGTCTTAAAATTTTATGCAAATGGATAGGGAACCATTAAATTGATACTTAACTAAGCCGTAATCAGCCTATAATGTCCCCACTGCTGGGACACAGGCCTCTCTGCGAGAGGGAATGGGCCGTAATCCACCACACGGCCCCAGTGCGGGTTGGTGAATGTCACACATGTCTTCGAATTTTTGGTTCTAAGACATGACGGGTTCCTCACGATGTTTTCCTTCACCGTTTTGAGAGCAGTTGTGATGAAATAATTTACACAAAGTGAAGCGCCTGTCTGGGTTCGAACCTACCTGCAACTCGTAAGTCGCGACCATTATCATAGGGTGAACACTGCTCTAAACTTTACATGTTGAAACTATCTGTCGCATTGGTCTCAAAACTAAACTGTGGTAAAGCTATTATAAGGTCGAATATACTTGAAAAAGCGATCCAAGCCATCCAGTCTAACAATTTTGTCCAAAACCCAGACTGGAGAGAACTGCCAGCTAAATGGTAATAATAATAATAGCTGATACAATCCCCTTGATAAAAGAATAATTATAGTACGAGTAACAATTTACAGTGTTTAAATCAGTGTAATCATTATGAAATACTTAAGTATAATTTGCTTGCATGCATAATATAATATATGGATGAATTTTTTTTCCATATTTTTCTGAAGGCATTAAATAACCTTTACGGGGTGACAGGGACACCGACGTGCAAAGTATAACCGTGAATTCAGCACATGAAGTGTTTTTTGAAGTGAAAACTTCTTTAGGCGCGTTGGGCATTTTTGAGAAGGAAAAGACCATTGAATTCGCGCCACTGTTACCGTAACCGACACCGCTTCGGATGTGTTCGGCTGTCCTCGGGATGTACTCGGTTTTAATGTACGATATGTCAGTGAGTGATGGCAAAGTATTCTGTTTGTGTTTTGTTTTCTCTTCTGTCGGCACTCCCGGAGTGCCACTGTTTTTTTTTTTTTAATAACTGACCGCAGGGGGGAAGAATCGTGAACTGAATCCACGGAAACAGGTTGCCACCCTGTATTTTTGTTTTTTCACAAGTGATTTAATTATTATTTTCGATTCTGTTGAGCCGATAAGGCGTTAAAATTACATTCAAAGTCGCATTTATAATATTAAGTAAGATGTGGTAGGTGCTTTCGAATATTATTATGATTTTTTACTATTATTATTTTATGATTGTGTAAGGTTGTAGCAAATGAGGTGCTGGATAAAGAAATAAAAATATATTGTTATGGTTTACAAAGATCTAAGATGTTAGAGAAACAATTAATTAGTATGAGTGTGAGTCACTAATTGTTTATTTATATATATTTTTAATATTTATCATACTGTGATGTCTTACGTATGTTTTAAGTATAAGAATTGCTTAATAATACAAGGTGTTAGAATATTTTTTTTTTTTGTGTCAAAATATACGATGATTATAGACTATGTGAAATGGTACACCATGTATCAGAAAGATGTGGTCATATACCAAAGTACCAAAACTAAAGACACCAAAGTGGTGGTGTGGTGTGTGTGGTGGTGGTGGGTTTGGTACAGACCACCAAACTGAACCACATTCTCTACGGGACCTACATCGTAATCGCGAAAAAATAATCAGCTGCATTTGGGTTGTTTTAAGTTTTATATGGGACGTGTTATTTGCTTTTGAATAATACATATAACAAAAATAACAAAATTAAAACCTAACTTAACTAAAACTAAAATATAGCGTCGAAAAATTCATCCACATCGCTGTCGACTGGTAATGTACCCAAGAGACTGGCGGCATTACCACGTTGTATGGCAATGCTTAGCCTTTGGCCAAGGTAAAAGCCAGCCCTGGGACGGTTGATATTTTTGTCACGATTACGTGGACCGTCTCGATACCTTTCTGATACATACTGTAGCACGTAGCACGACCGCCGTAGAAACGGGTTTTGCCGACGGAAGAATAGACAAAATGACAGATTGTAGAAATATTTGTACGCATTCTACGCGTTTAAGGCGCAGATATACGACTTCTAATGATTTTAAATTCAACATCACGTCTAATCGACCGGACTGATTTCTTTGAAAAAAATAAATGTTATACTAGACCATTTGCTTCGTAATTTGATATGTGAATATTTGCAATTATATTTTTTTAACATAGTGTAATTAATTTGTAAAGTAATGTCTACCGCGGACATAAAAACGATAATCACGCAAACACTATCGGGTGTATTTTCATAAAACTTTCACCATCTAAAAGACAATTTAATTCCCCGAATTTTAGTATACGGTTTTTATTTGTTTGGTGTTTGAGAGTTTTTGTAAATAGATAATTGCTTCATATTTGCAATAAATTACCACGGTTGTGTCATCGCGCTTCTCTTTCTTTTCTATGCAGTCCGACAGTGACCGCGCTTTAGGTCGTGTAGTCGCCTTAAGCATGGAAATGTGTCATTTTATCTATTCTTCTGTCGACAATACGTCGTTATGCTACGTGTGCTGGTCGCAAAATAAATACAATAAACAATGCGTTTCTATCAATGTATTTGTCAGCTGATTTGAGTTGATTGATACGTTATTGACGCCCCATCACCCGCATCAATTGATACGCCAGACAATTTATTGTTTCTTCTTACAAAGCAAATCTATTAAAGAATCTATTTATTCACATTTTTACACCTTGTATGATAATAATAATAATTATGAGACTGATATGTCAAAATTATTTAAATGGTGGAGGCTATGCAGTGAAACTGTGCTTAATCAATAAAATGTATTTTCTTTTATATTGTTTTTTTATTTATAAAAAGGTACGCCAACCTTCTAATGAATTATACCTTATCCCATGTCCAGAATCGAATTCAATTTATAATATTGTCCAGAGAAAAACTAAATTTCATGTAAGTACGAGGGTTGCACGACCCAGTTGAAGATAGTTGAAGATTACTCTTAAACATTAGCATGTTTTAAGTTTTTTTACCATTGCCACTCGAAAAAGGGCATTTTATTCATCGATAACAGTGAATAAAACTCTCTTTTAGTCACTGAGTGAATAAAAACATTTTAAATTTGGAACGAGCACGAACATATGAATTATGTACAAAAATAAATAAAACGTTCTGAAAGTACGTACTGGCTGGCTATATGGAGCTATTCCATAGCTATAAAATTAAATTAAAAAAAATATCCCGCCAATTTAGGTTCTTTTCTATCTGTTATCGTGGTTGTTTTAAGTCATTGGAAAATCGAATAACATAAATTATAATAAAGTGAGTTCTTCCAGTGACGAAAATGAGACACTGACTCCGGAATCATTTCGAAATAAAGCAGCAATTATAGTAGATAATTTGGTGTCCGTTACCCCAGCCAGATGTTGTCGAAAATGGTCATTTGAATCTTATAGATAATTAGTTGTGCGGCTTCTGTAATTGTTGCACACATTTTTAAATTTGTTGCGCTTATAGTTTTTTAATTATTTCACAAAAACATATCCTGCTGGGGTAACGTTACCCCAGCCAGATCTTTTTCTTTCTAATGGGAATATTTAAATAAATACTAGCTATACAATTAGTTGTCTATATGAAGTAAATGTTGTGCCTTATTTTGTATTTGTACTTTGTTCGGTTGCGAAGTTATTCGAGATTTTGCTGGGGTAACGTTTTTGGTTTTGCTAGATCTTTGAAACGGTTTAGCGGATTCTTATCATATTTTGTACATGACTTCTTAGGAATTAGTTTAAATTTGTTCTGCAATAAAAAAACCAAAATAATGCATAGCTTAAAGGTTATTTCATTAAATAGAAAAACACTTCAATTGGTCCCAGCACTCTCAATAAGAGGTTTAAAGACTTACTTTAAACGTTATTTTGAAGCTTGTAATTGCCTTCAAATGTATCTGAAGTTTCATTAGTATCATGTAAGTATTTAACAAGTTATGATGATATTCAGTTCTTCACGAGCACGGTCATGATGCGCGCGGTGTTATTTAAGCCTGTTTATGGATATATGAACTGAATGTTATGTCAATAATTAGTTGTTTAGTTCAGTTGTATATCAGTAAAATTTCAGCGTAATACATTGGATAATTAATGAGATAATACGATTAAAGTCATTAGGAAGTGAATGACCGTGGTAACCCGACCAAGTTTAGGTGGTTACGAAAAAGCGAAAACTTAGAACATTATGCTATCTTTTGAAATGTTTAGTATAATACACCTTACAATTTTGGTACAGACGCGTACACTGTTATATACATAATAATATAATAATATCTGTACTATGAAAACATTATTATTATCTTCCAGTTGCACATATTTTCACCGATAACACGTGTTCGGTGGGACGCGGGAGGGGTGGGGTGAAGGGGTAATTCATTGTTTGCATAACGCACTATACATGCTCCATAATCACATAATTCATCTTGTAGAGTGCGCGTGCGCTTCCGTAGTTCCGTTTCCTGTTTTTGCAAATATTTATCGAGTGCGTGAGAGCTATTTAATAAGTGTGGCGAATTACTGTTAATGTGGAGTGCTTCTATTGATGATCATAATTATGGTGCGTGTTGCTTGATGAATTCACGAACAAGGTAAGCTTTATTGATCTGTGATTTTAATTGATATAAGTAGGTATTAGTAGACATACGTAAGTTTAGTGTTAACTGAAAAAAAAACATTGTTTATTATTTATTGTCTGTGATCATTACACATTTTAATATGTGTAAATTTAAATAAAAACTGTAACTGTGTAGGTACTAGGGTGCTTCTTATTTTTCGACTTTTGAAAAATTACTGCGTCAGCCCGCCATTCGCTTCTATCGCCTAAAAAACGAACCTATACTTTTTATTTATTTTTGGATAGGTTTTTAGGGGTCGCTATTGTACCTCGTGTCAAAGTTTGAAAAATTATGATAATGATAACTTGCAGCTCATTGTACATAAAACAGTTATATTTATCATTTATACATGATAAATAGTTATTTATGCAACTGTTTTATAATAAGGGGTATTAAAACACGAATGTGGGTTTTACACATGAGTATTTTAATATCTAATTATGTACAGACGCCAGCACACCACACCTACACGAAACTGTCAGATTTTCCCATTCAACTTTGAACCTTATGCTTTAGTGATAAAGTTGATAATCTATTAAAGAAATTTGGCAGATTGTAGTAGGTTGATGTGCTGGCGTCTGTACAATTGCATACAAGACTTTATCTACACCCATGATATTATGAATCCTGTATAAAAGATTCTGAAACAGTTTTTTTTTGCAATACTAATATGGAACAAAAATGGCGGCCGGCGGGATAATACGACGTGAATTCGTCTTTTTTTAAATTACTGCGCTGTGGTAGTGAAACGCGCATGCATGACACTGGTGCCGATTCTCTTGTACACCGAACTAAACTATCACTAAATTCCTTACTTTTTGCTATGAGAATCTTACAGCTATTCTGCATAAAAAATTAAAAAAAAACAACAAAAAGAAAATTAAAAAAAAATCAATCAAAAAATAATTTTGACATAACTAAAATCGAATTTGACAAACGCGACTCGTCGACACTTTTTTTCGTGAATTTTTTTTAGAGCCGCAGGCAAGCGTTGACGTGTTTTTTAAGGAGTTTTTCACTTTCAGTATGGAAAATATGAAAAATGATTACCTACATGTTGAGTTTTAGGGGTATGTGGGTTTTATAAAGGGGGTCGAAATTTTCATTATTTTTGCGATAGAACACACCATTTTCACTAAATTCCTTACTTTTTGCTATGAGAATCTTACAGCTATTCTGCATAAAAAATTAAAAAAAAAACAACAAAAGAAAATTAAAAAAAAATCAATCAAAAAATAATTTTGACACAACTAAAATCGAATTTGACAAACGCGACTCGTCGACACTTTTTTTCGTGAACTTTTTTTAGAGCCGCAGGCAAGCCTTGACGTGTTTTTTAAGGAGTTTTTCACTTTCAGTATGGAAAATATGAAAAATGATTACCTACATGTTGAGTTAGGGGTATGTGGGTTTTATAAAGGGGGTCGAAATTTTCATTATTTTTGCGATAGAACACACCATTTTCGAGATATAAGCTAAAGAAAAAAAAAGATACAGGACAAAAAGGGGGGTTATTTTGATTACACCTGAAGTCGAGGTGTTGGTGTGAATTTCTATTCATGACAACTAATTTTATTCCACACCTTTTTAATTAAAACAAAGCTATGTCCAAAAAAGCTCTAACGAAGTTCCTGGGGCATTTGTGGTATCTGTCCGAAGAACTTGTTGCGCTTGCTTTTTTTGATGACGAAGTTTCTTTTGAAAGCAAACAAAAAATGGTGATTGCTCTTAATAAGGAAGGTTCAGACTATAGCCCAAAGCGAATCACCTTGGATCTAAGCCACATCGAAGAAGAAAATATTGAGGATTTCGTGACCAGCAACACCTTAGGACTATTTAGAATCCTGGAAATTCCGTCTGCATTTCTTTAAAAAGAACCTCGTCTTTGGGAAGAAGGTGAAGACTACAAAGCTTCCAGAGAAATTGTACGTTCTACGAGAGTGGTGAACGACATTGCGGAACGCGGTGTAGCATTTATTGAAGAATTTAATAAACTAATTACCACAGACAAAGAACAAAAACAATTTCTTCTTTTGGTTGTGAAAAATTTCAGGCAAAAGTACCCTGGTACAAAGAAATCTACTTTATTAGCATATGTCACAGTTTTTTTTTTATTCTAATAGTTATATTATTTGTGTATGCTTGTCTTTTTTAGGACTTAATTAAAGAATTTTCAAAAATACTTTTTTTTTTATTTTTTATTCGCTGGTAGCGACTCCTAAATATTACTTTAAAAATAAAATAAAAATTACATATTAGTTTTTTGCGCCTTAGAACAGAATAAAAGGGTGACACGGATCATAATAATAAAAAAAAATTTTTGCCCAATTAAGAAGCACCCTACTGTGTACTGTGTATACTGAAATCTATATTTTAAATAAAAAGTAATGGAAAATTTCAATAAAGCAAAATTACTATCTGTAATTTTAATCTGTGATTGTTTTTAAGTATAATTAATACTTTAAAAGTTCAATTGAATTGATTATTTTAGCTGTTAATAAAAATTCTTTAATAAACATGTAGTTTTTTTTTTAAACTTGTGTACATGTCTGTACTAAATTTGTAACACTATCCTAAATATTTTAGAAGGTAGCATAATGTTCTGCGTTTTCGCTTTTTCGTAACCACCTAAACTTGGTCGGGTTAGCACGGTCATTCACTTCCTAATGACTTTAATCGTATTATCTCATTAATTATCCAATGTATTACGCTGAAATTTTACTGATATACAACTGAACTAAACAACTAATTATTGACATAACATTCAGTTCATATATCCATAAACAGGCTTAAATAACACCGCGCGCATCATGACCGTGCTCGTGAAGAACTGAATATCATCATAACTTGTTAAATACTTACATGATACTAATGAAACTTCAGATACATTTGAAGGCAATTACAAGCTTCAAAATAACGTTTAAAGTAAGTCTTTAAACCTCTTATTGAGAGTGCTGGGACCAATTGAAGTGTTTTTCTATTTAATGAAATAACCTTTAAGCTATGCATTATTTTGGTTTTTTTATTGCAGAACAAATTTAAACTAATTCCTAAGAAGTCATGTACAAAATATGATAAGAATCCGCTAAACCGTTTCAAAGATCTAGCAAAACCAAAAACGTTACCCCAGCAAAATCTCGAATAACTTCGCAACCGAACAAAGTACAAATACAAAATAAGGCACAACATTTACTTCATATAGACAACTAATTGTATAGCTAGTATTTATTTAAATATTCCCATTAGAAAGAAAAAGATCTGGCTGGGGTAACGTTACCCCAGCAGGATATGTTTTTGTGAAATAATTAAAAAACTATAAGCGCAACAAATTTAAAAATGTGTGCAACAATTACAGAAGCCGCACAACTAATTATCTATAAGATTCAAATGACCATTTTCGACAACATCTGGCTGGGGTAACGGACACGATAATTTGTTGCCGCCAATAGCTCGGCAGTTGTACCTGAAAACATACAATTTGTTCTGCGACTAGAAAACCACGAATGGCGCCAATTCCTTCTCAGAGTCCGTCATTCCGTATTTCTTAACTATTTCAACGAATTAACCAAGACTAAGAAGCCGTCGACACTTTGGAGCATATATTCTATGCTAAAAGCCACAGTGAGAATCAAACACAACATTGATATTTCAAACTAGGTACTCAAAGTTAGTGACATACTTAAAGCGACTATCCGAGGGTAATAGTAACATATATATCAATGGTAATAAGCCAAAGAAATCTAAAGTGCTGACCTCCCAAAACATAGTATTAATTTTTAATGTTTATAAATTAATCCTTTGTTCTCTTATTCCGATTATAAAATAAAATGTGATAAATGCTATACTACTATTTATTTTCTCGCAGTCAATGGTAAAAAGTAGAGTACATAACTCGTGAAAAAAATAATTCATCTCGGTAATTGTATCCCTCGCTCCGCTCAGGATTCTAATCTAGAATACCTCGCTACGCTCGGGATTCTATTCTAGAATCCTTCGCTGCTCTCGGGATCCAACTATTCCCTTTTTTTTTCACTTGTTGTATAATCTACTATTTACATTTTACTGTTGAGAACATTGATATATAAAGAGAACCTCGAACCCACTTTTAAATGCTATTTTACGTTACAAAACAGGCAAAACGATGCCACGGTAATATTATCTATTACCGTGACGATGCAGTGTCTACTTTTCGTTTATTGTTTACACATAAGAAATGAAGAATAAAAACTTCAAAAATTAGAGAAACACCTACGAATAAGTACTATATTCGTCGAGCAACAGTAACAAACAAAACAGCTGAAAACTACATTTATTTAACAAGCACGTTATATAACAAGGGAATTCTGAGGGGACGGCGCGTACGCAGTCCCCACTACCAAAAATTACGCATCCGAGTTATCCACATTAGGGATAATCGCAGGGGTCAACCCAACCGCAGTGCAATGGGAAGGCCTCGCCCTGGGGGAACCGCCTTATTGATCACGGTATCCCCTATGCCAGGTAAGTATGAATTCTATACGGAAATTCACGAGGGTCGTTCAACGGCGGAGAATCTTAACACCGCGGTTCAGAAACGTGACGTAAATGTAAAGCGCCATCTAGTGAATAGAAACTGTACAAAACCACGATTCCACTCATTGTCAGATTATATATTATTATCTGTGACTCAGACCATAGTATTATATTTGTTACTTATGTACGTTATGGGACTAACTCAGACCAATATTGGTCTGAGGGGACTAAACAAAGAACTCTAATTTGTTCTTGTTGGCTTCGTAGGTTCCACTACGAATGCATCAGCAGCAGCCCGGAGGTGAATGTCAGGACCGAGAGACTAAGCTAAGTCTTTGAATTAGTACCTTTCATCAAATTAGAGCAAGATCCCAGGGCCCTCACAATTTCTGAGTAAAAAATCATTGCATTTGCATTGCATTTTGTTACTTTGAACGTATACATACCTGTTAGCTTGGGCTGACGGCCAATTTATAGCTATCACGTACATACTAAAGGTATGTAAAAACACTACTTACTTTTTTTTAAAGTCCAAGGCCTTTTTTAACACTTTTTAAAGAAATAATATTGTGGTCAGCCATTCTGACGTCCGGTTGGCTAACCACTTCCAAGTTCTCATAGTTTTTGCATTGTATAATGTAAATATTTACTACCTGTACATATATTTTTTACACACCGCTATGTGGATCGTATGTGGTCTGTGGACAGTTAACCTGTAAATGTAGCACACAACTCAATGGCAGCGCCTCAAGTGAGTCCCGCTCTATCCCTTGTGGCGACTAGACGTTCCCTTTGGGTTGTTGTGTACTTAGTAATAATTCGGTGGTTTTAATCTAAACCCCACGCCCTTAGTAAGAGATCTTAGTGAACACCACATCCTATAAAAATGTTTTAATAAAAGCCATGAATACGCCTGTACATCAATTATTTATGTACGTTTGCCTGGCTAGGCCCCCCGGAATTTGCGATTTAGGTATACACTAATGCAATGTACTCGCCTCTAGGAGTATATGTACCGCTTTCTTTTTCAATGTACCTCTGTACTTTTGAAGAAATATGCAAAAAAAGGGGGCCGTGCCAGCCAAACGTTTTCAGCACGGCCCTCGTGTAACTTGAAAAATATATAGCGTATTAAAAAGTTTCATAAATTCAAGGAATGTACTTTATTAACACGTTCTATGTACCGTAACAGATATTGTGAATTCGTAATAACAAATGATATATAGACGTGGATAGGGGGCCGTGCTGAAAAAAAAAGAAATGAGAAAATATCTAAAAAAGACAAAACAACCTTAGCCAAAAACTATATAAAAGTATTTCATGTTTGGCAAGTAACATATGTACCGCATTGGTTTCTCATACAACTTGCTAAATTCAAAAAATAAACCAATTTTAGTTTATTCAGCACGGCCCTCTATAGTTGCCTATATCTTTTTAAATATGACATGTTTGTTTACAAAATTCGACTTCCTGAATTATGTATAGGAGTACATTCGTTCCAAATAAATTGCGATTATGGTGTATTAGTATTTTAAAAGTTAAATTGGATCAAAAATATCCCAACATGCAACTGATGGGGTGACCATGGTTCCATAAATTAGGTACATATATTCTATCCTACCTATATTAATGAAATTAACATTCTGAACTGACTACATTGAAATAAACATTCTTTTTTTTACAATTTGTTTTTTTTTTTCATTAAAATTAATATTAGCGATGACATCTTTTAAGGGAATTAAATCAGTTAAAACTTGTTGTGTGCGGTCGCTATTAATTCACTAGGTAAGGTTCAATCAATGTGATTTGTTGGAAACGTATCTGTAATTTTTTAAGCCTTTTAAGCTCTGTAGTCAAAGTGAAAGCATTTATTTCAAATAGGCACATAAAAGGCACTTTTGAACGTCAATAATTACCTTAAAATAGAATTGATTCTAGTCACCCCTTCCAAAAGGTAGTTTTCGTGTGGAGAAGAATGGGCAAGAAACTCCACCGTTACTCTTTTAAAATGTTTTAGGTAAGTACAATATTTTGCATGGGTACATTAATTATATAATAATATGTGAGGACGATGCACCTAAAATAAAATTACTATACCACAATAGGTAAAAGAATTGTAGTGTTTGTGACACATAGTTTTTCTGCGATTATTCCATAGGTAAACGTAACTAATCTGTGAAATGTACCGAAACTGTAATTTTATTGTAATGTACCGTACATCAATCCGTGTGATTTATTGGAAATATATATGTGATTTTTTTAAGCCTTTTGAGCTATTTAGTCTTAGCGACACTTGTTGTTTTGTTCGATTTGCGACCTACTACTTACTACTAGATATTATAGTTATCGTTAATAGTTAATACATATTACGATATTTTTGATTTGTTTATTTTATTAAAGATTTACTCAATTTATGCAGAAGTTTTTTTATCCATTCTCACGTGGAATCATGGTCACCCCATCAGTTGTATGTTAGGATATTTTTGATCCAATTTAACTTTTAAAATACTAATACACCATAATCGCAATTTATTTGGAACGAATGTACTCCTATACATAATTCAGGAAGTCGAATTTTGTAAACAAACATGTCATATTTAAAAAGATATAGGCAACTATAGAGGGCCGTGCTGAATAAACTAAAATTGGTTTATTTTTTGAATTTAGCAAGTTGTATGAGAAACCAATGCGGTACATATGTTACTAGCCAAACATGAATTACTTTTATATAGTTTTTGGCTAAGGTTGTTTTGTCTTTTTTAGATATTTTCTCATTTCTTTTTTTTTCAGCACGGCCCCCTATCCACGTCTATATATTATTTGTTATTACGAATTCACAATATCTGTTACGGTACATAGAACGTGTTAATAAAGTACATTCCTTGAGTTTATGAAACTTTTTAATACGCTATATATTTTTCAAGTTACACGAGGGCCGTGCTGAAAACGTTTGGCTGGCACGGCCCCCTTTTTTTGCATATTTCTTCAAAAGTACAGAGGTACATTGAAAAAGAAAGCGGTACATATACTCCTAGAGGCGAGTACATTGCATTGGTGTATACCTAAATCGCAAATTCTGGGGGGCCTAGCTGGGCAAACGTACATAATTATTTACGTCTTTTCTTCTCAGAATAATTGCTAACAATGTTTTTGTAGGCGCTCGCGTAAGAATGGCTGACCACTTTATTTCTTTGATTATAGGTAGTAAATAGGTATTAAACAATGCGTATGGTGAAAATGTACATATCTCGTTCGGTCCAGCCATCCTGACGGTAACCAAGAATTTGTACCCAATTGATACCTAGTATAATATTAAATATGATTGAGCTTAAACCAATTTAGATATTGGAACGTATTTTTTACTATTAGGGTCTCAGGTTGGGCAGTTTGTAAATAAAAGTCGAATAAGTAAGTCGAATTCTTTTTATTTGATTTTTTAAATCTCAATTCGGCGTGACGCCCCGCATGTTGTCGCGGCTGGTCGCGCCGCCGCACGGGCCCACCATGGTCGCACGTGGTCGCACATGGTCGCACGTGGTCGCACATGGTCGTACGCCGCCGCATACACCGCTAAGGAGTTGACGCCACACAATAATCGGGAGCCGTAGACACGGTGACACTAAGGTAACGTTTATAGTATGATAATATCACTTAATGGAATGGAACAGTCAGTCTGTCAGGCGGGCGGCGCGGTCTCGCAGCAGAGCAGGCGGGCCGCGCGCGCCAGCAGGCCGGGGGCCCGCGGCGGGGGCCCGGCCGGGGGCCCGGGGCCCGCCAGCAGGTCGGCGAGTGCGCGGCGCGGGGGCCGGGGCCGGCGGGGCGGGGCCGCACGGGGCGGGGCGGGGCCTCAGCTCGGGAACTTGGCGTACAGCGCGTACTGCAGCTCGTAGCCCGAGAAGCGGCAGTGCTGAGTCTCCAGCGGAGAGTACGCGCCGAGAGCTGGGAACTTCTTCAGCTGGCGGGCTGCTGACGCTCCCGGAGAGTCCTGAGGATGCAACAACTACAATTAGCAATAATATAAATAGGTCTAAGCTTCTCCTAGGACTAAAATTGAATTAACCTGTTCATTTATCCCAGTTCAATAGCAGGAAGTAAAGTCACCATTGACAAAAAGCCCTTCATATACAGTCCTATGGTAACATTTTGACTTGGATATCGCCTTAATTTCGTAGCAATATGGGCGGTTTTCGTAGGCGTTCAATTAGTAGGCTGTTTTCGATCTATAAGGCGAATTTGATCCATACTGGTGACCTCGTCGTAGATTGACACCAGCACATGGGACTATTTCTAACTAACTTGTTTTAAAACTGTCGACTTACCGGTGTAGCGAACACTGTGAGCACGAACTTGGCGGGTCTGAAGGCCTGAAGCACGCGGGCAATGACCTCGTCGTAGCTGGACACCGGCACGTTGGACTCGAACGACACATAGGAGCAGGAGCGCTCTGGAGTTATGTGGATCGTCATGTAGCAGCCCTGTGGGAGAAATTATGGTGAATTAGTTATTTTGATGATACATAGGTGAGGTTGTCTAACTTTTAAATCATATTTTTAAAGGTATTTTACGCTTGTGGCCGATTGAAATATAGCTAGATCTCTAAGGAATCGCCTGTACCATAATTTCTACAGGTGCTATTATAATATTATGTTATTCATTTGTTGTCGATAAGTTTTTTTTATATGACATGAATACCGGTTTCATTTACGTATACTAACTTAAAACCAAGAATGGGTTTAAATTATTGATCAAAACTAATATAAAAACGGTTCCATAACCACAACAAGCACTATAAATAGGTATTTATCAGATGAAAATAAATGTTTACACATGGTATGAGTAATTTAAGCATATAATTGACTTTTAATAACTCGTTCGTACGTCATAACTACTTAAAATGTAATTGATTAAAGGTATGACGACTAATTGGAACCGTGCACCTAGCTTCTGACGTTTCATAAGTGCCCATGTAGGTTTAAGCACACCCCGGACACTCCATACAACGCTCGCAAAATAATTACCTACTACTACTACATTAAAAAATTACGTTTGTATACGTATGAATGTGTGCGTGAGGTACTTGTGTTTGCGAGCGCTCTTGTTAAAGAACTGCGACGAATACGCCGAAGTGCGGGGTGAGGTGCGGTAACTGATGTTAGTGCGGGGAAGGGAGTGTCCTTTCTGTACGTAGTACTTTAAGTATTCTGTGGTTTAAGTGAAATAGAATATTTTGATATTGATGCAGGTAAATAATAAATTCTAGTTATGTATGATGCGACAACTTACGGATGGTAAATCCTTATCACCCTTTAGCAGCGTAAAGAAACAATTAATTATTATTATCAAGTGTTCATCTTAATTAATAATAGAGTTTATCTGGTACTTGCTTACTGATAGGCATTTTCTGATAGACAATAAAACGGGTATGGAAATTATAATTTTTTATTAATAGCTGACCAATTAGAAACTAGGTAGATAGAATATCCAGAGCCCTGATTCACAACCATACGACAGGCTTTCGTATCGAAAACCTGACATTTCGATAACCTGATTTGACTTCCCCTCAACAGTAAATATCTGTTGGAAGAATAGCAGGCGTCTATTTGATTTAAACTGACAAAATTTTCGGGCTTTGAACTTGTGAACAGCATTGAGAAGACTCCTACGATAACAATGATTAATGTTCGATACGATACGGAAGCATATAGAGTGTTTGTGAATAAGGGGGCAGGTCACCACTCAAATCGACTAATATTTATTTACCTACAGATGAGTTCACGACAGTTTTCTCATTAACTTGGTTGGCTAGTACTTATCAACATTAAATAAAAAAACAATAATAGGTACATTGCAATGCAACCTCAACAACTTACTTAGATAGACTATTTAACACGCTTTTATTATAAGCTCACAACACACACAATAAGTATTGCATTGTTCATTCAATTTTCATTCTAATGGTAAAGTGAAATCATTGTTAACATTGTTAGACAAAGTAATGGTTGTTATAAATTGTGATGACACAGATTAAACTCACAACTAAGTATTTAGATCTAGCCGGACTTGTTGAGATGGAACTGGATTCTTATCTAGATTCAGATCATTTTATTATCTTGTTAGGTTGACAGTTTTACCGAGAGTTAAATTCAGATTACAGATCTAGCCAAGTGAATAATGATGGAGTAATCTTGCCTTTGATACCTTCAGTCATATAGTGGACATGCCTATAGTATAAATTCCCAGATACCTAAATATTGAATTTTATTAAGGATTCTATTGCACATTCAGTGTTACGGAAAGAGTATATCAATACAAACGGGTTGAAGAGTGTATCTGGTCTAGAATCTCTGTACAAAATTTCAGCTCAAAAGCATTAACTTTGAAAATGCTTAATATTTTTTTATTTCGACATCACGGCGCTGCACTGGCGCGCGGCGGCGTGATGTGCGTGTACTAGGCGCACAGACACACTACAGATAATGGATAATGACCCTCGTAGTGCGGTGACACGTTTGTTATGATCTCAATTTAATAAACTATCGAAATAAAAAAATATTAAGCATTTTCAAAGTTAATGCTTTTGAGCTGAAATTTTGTACAGAGATTCTAGACCAGCCAGATACACTCTTCAACCCGTTTGTATTGATATACCCTTTCCGTAACACCCTGTATAGATTTCTAGCAGACTTTCCAAATCCATACTAATATTATAAATTCGAAAGTAACTCTGTCTGTCTGTATGTATGTTACTTTTTCACGCCTAAACCGCTGAACCGATTTAGATGAAATTTGGCAGAGAGATAGATTGCATCCCGAGGAAGGCCATAGGATAGTTTTTATTCCAGAAATCATCCTTTAAGGGGGTGGAAGTTTGTATGGGGAAACAATAACCACTGAACCAATTTAGATGAAATTTGGTATGGAGATAGTTTGAGTTGTGGGGAAGGATATAGAATAGGTTTTATCCCCGAAATTATCCCTTAAGGGTGTAAAAAGGGGGGTGGAGATTTGTAAAGGGAATCAATAAAAAAGGACTATAATACTTTTATCGCGGGTGAAACCGCGGGGCGCAGCTAGTACTTAATATTTTGGTAATCTGAAAATAGTACCCAGGGTTTCTAGACATACGTCTGTTGTCAAATAATGCAGAAATTATATATTGTTCGTGCCTGACCATTATTACAATCTTGGACTATAGCTAAGACTTGTAGCAGACTAGCCTATCAAACTAAAGCCAGACGGCGCGACTACCTACAAACGGGGTGAATAGGGATGCAGGTGTGAATCGGGACGAAACTTTAAAATGGAACGCTGAAATAATATAGTTTGTTGTCAATAAGGGCACGTAATCGTTAATTAAATTACAGTAAACACATTAGGGTCCTTTTTGGCCACAAACTATATTATTTTAATGTTAAAATCCCTTTTACCGTCCTTTTACATCCGTACCGTCAAACGGGGTTAATAGTCACCCCGTTTGACGGTATCTATTGAACATTAAAATTTTTGGTATAAGTATGTGTGTAATAGTGTATTCCATTCAGTCGATTCTTTTTCTCGAGTTATATCTAAATAAAAAAAATATATAATTACATCTTTAGCAACTCCATTCATGGAGTACCCGCATGGATCAAACAGGAAATCGTCTATGACCATTCCTGGGATTATCTTGTCTATGCCCGACTCCTGTAAACAATAACAACATATTTAAGATAAGCAATGGCATTCTTTGCTTAAATACTTATTACAAAATCACAGTTTCAATTGCAATGCGAAACTGTTACATTGTGAAGGGGGAAGAAAGTGTTGATACCCGAGTATAATCGCTTACTCGATACTGTTTGATTGGTACTCGAGTAAATTGATAGCTATTGAAAAAGGAGCTGTTCAGATAGGTAGTCCTAAAGATTACAGAATTAATACTTTTATTACGACATGAGCTTAAACTGTTAGAATATTTCAAATTTTCAGATATTTAGTAGTCTTTCTGATTGAGTACGGATACTCGACTTTTATACAATATTATAATTATGATGGTATGATTCGATCGCGCTGTCAATACTTCTAATGTCATAATTTATACCTTTATTTTTATCCGTAGCTGCCCGTAGCATCATAGAGGCCCCTTAGGATTTCAGAATACCAGCATTATGCTGAGACAGGAACGAGTTCATCTAGTATTAAAATATGTCTTTCATAGTGTAAAAGTGTTTTTTTACAACCAACTTACAGAAATAAAATATCATATATACCATTATGGGCCTCATATAGGTTTTGTTGTTGTTCTTCATTGTTTTTCTTTGCGTTTGTGATATCCTGTATATATTCGTCTTACCCGTGTGGCAGCCGCCGCGTCTGCAGAGTACTGGCGGGTGAAGATGTCCATGACAGCGGGGTCGAGGTCTGACATCAGGATCTCTATGGTCTGGTCAGGTTCTGTCAGGCCCACGCCTTCATTGGCATCGCTGTGCTCCTTCTCTAGGGCGTCGACTGTGCCTGTTGAGTAAGGGTTGTTGATTAGAAAAGATTATATTTTCATGGATTTTAATTAGGCAAGTGAGATTAACATTAGTGGATTAAAATTGGTTCGGAGTGCTTTTGTGTAACGTTCGTGGCGATATGAGAAAAGAAGCTAGCTAAGGTCCCGGCGTTTCTAAATTTGCCAAAGATTTAAACAACAATGGCCGCTCGAAATTGAATAAAATCGATATACTAGAAAATTTATTTTAAGTAGTGTTTGTTTTCATCTAGTCTCCGAGCTAACTAAACGAAAACAAATAAATGTTCTTGTATATCGATTTCATTCAATTGCGAGCGGCTATTGTTGTTTATATCTTTGGCAAATTTAGAAACCGATGGATGTTCTCGAATAAAATCAAATTAGTAGAAAACAAACAGCTCATTTATCAAATTAAATTCCAGACGACAACATCCATCGGTTTTTTACTAAACTTCAACTATATCCGACGATCCTGCATACTTATCTCTTTTGTTGACTGTACGATCGGGAAAAAAGTTCCGTTCGAGGTTCGAGCTGATTGGAATAATCGGAAGAAAGTCCCGTTAACATTGTGAATGAATGATAAAAGCTAAAAAATGACGGAATAATGTTAACATAACATATTATCACTAGGACATATAAATTGATTACTTTTGGCCACGAATACAGATTGTTAGTGACAATGCACCCTCATTAATATTCGATACTTTCTCGTGTATAAAACAGCACATTATAACACTGTCACAACTGATAAAAAAGGGACATACATAGAATATTATTATGTTAAGTGGTACATACGACGGTACAGTAATGTCAAGGAGTATCAATACGAATGAGGCGGAGCGCTGACCTGAAGATGACAATATTGATGGAGTTAATGATTAATGGAGTAGCATAAATATTTGAATGTAGGCTATTATACAAAATTAATTGAATATATACAGGGTTGCAGGGACTTCGAAACGCAACCTGAGGGGCAATTCTAGTAATTTTAAGAACGTTCACAGTCTGATCTCAGTCTCAATCTGTCAAAAATACCTTCAATTTCCCTACATTTTGACAGGCTTTTGACATTTGTTTGTCGCCGAGATCAGACTGCGACTAGATTTTGAACGTTTTAAATTACGAGAATTAGCCTTCTGTTATCATGAATTAAGTACATGATTCTAGAACTACCTCCGTTGAAATTTTTCGTCGGTTATTTAAAAAAAAAAAATAGCTGTTCCATACATTTGACCGCGTAGGTATTGCACTTTTGTAGGAAATGGATGTTTTTTTTTTAGTAACCGACTAAAAATTATAACTCTTGGGGATAACAGGTTGTGCATCGATTTTTTTGCCACCCTGTATAGTTTACTTTGAAAACGAGAGAACATGAGATTTAACATGCCATTTTAATCCAAAATACCCGTATTTCATGTTTGAAGATTAATTCACAGCATATTGTTTTTGCTTTAAAATAAAGTGTAACTTGATAGGTGTCTCGAGAATAAACCATGTTCGATTACACCTCAAAAGACGTCTTTGTAATATTCGAAGAGATAGTAAGATTTACGCTATTTCAGATTTTATACCAGAAAAATTAAAAGCTGTTTTCCTGGACCGGCTTGATAGCAGCACTTGGGGCATTTCACCAAATCACAAGATATCAATTACCTTCAAGCGGCAGCAGTGTGTACAGGTACCAGCAGTCCTTCTCCGGGCCCATAATGTATGCACGACCGTCGCCGAAGAAAGAGTCCAGAAGTTTCACCTGGAACAAGTAAAAAACGTATAAAGTTACGAGTTAGAAAGAACATTTATAAAACGAAATAGTTCCCGTTCTGGTCACAGGATAAAAATGCTTTGGTAAATTACTTATTACATGCATTTTTTGGCAGTAAATATGCCAATTGGGTGATAGAGCAGTGGTGGCCCAGTGATAACGACTGCGACTTACGAGTTGTAGGTCGTAGGTTCGAACCCAGACAGGCGCTTTACTTTGTGTAAATTATTTCATCACCACTGCTCTCAAAACGATGAAGGAAAACATCGTGAGGAAACCGGCATCTCCTAGAACCAAAAATTCGAAGATATGTGACATCTACCAATCCGCACTGGGCCCGCGTGGTAGATTACGGCCCGTTCCCTCTTACCGAGAGGAGGCCTGCGTCCCAGCAGTGGGAACATTATAGGCTGACTATGTATGTATGGGTGATAGGCTACGTTTGAAAGGAAAGAATACCGCCAACACTAGGTATTTAGATAGCTTGCCATCGAAGCTAAGAAGACACTGTTACCTATTTGGATTTGATATTTGAAGTGAACACTTCTTTAGGCACGTTGGGCATTTTTTGAGATGGAAAAAATCCATTGTATTCTCGCCACTGTTACCGTAACGACACCGCTTCAGATGTGTTCGGCTGTCCTCGGGATGTACTCGGTTTTAATGTATATCCGATATGCCAGTGTGTGACGGCAAAGTATTGTTTGTGTTTTGTTTTCACTGCTACCGGCACTCCCGGAGTGCCACCGGTTTTATTTTTTTACTCTTAAAGCTATAATTTGCGCATCACGGTAGAGGTAAATCTTATCTTAGGCTTTTCTGTATGAGAGCCTCTGCTCTGCAGCGGGACAACAATCAATCAAAAAAATCAACTCAGCCTATCGCAGTCCACTGCTGGACATAGGCCTCTCCCAGACTGCGCCACAGCACCCTGTCCTCCGCCTTCCGCATCCTACCCCAGCCACCTTATTTAGGTCGTCCGTCCATCTAGCTGGGGGGCGTCCCACACTACGCTTGCCGATAAGCGGTCTGCACTCCCGGACTCGTCTGCTCCACCGACCATCGGTCCTTCGACAGACATGACCAGCCCACTGCCACTTCAGTTTTCTTACAATAACATACATATAGCGGGACAGTTATAATCTGGTATTAAATACTTAAATACCCTCTCGGGTAGATAGAATTAAGGTGCCAAATATCATCGGCCATCTTTACAACAGTTGCAAATAAACACCACGCAATAAACGGATCAGTAGCAACTCGAGACGGATGTCAGCAGCAACTACTAAGCTAGTAACGTGAGCATGTCGAACTGACCGCTTCCTGCTACAGTCGCATAACAACATTAATAACGGCACAATGATCGACAATGGCGCGGAAATGGATCTCGAAGTGTATTTGATGATACAGCATACGAACACTTTATTATTGCAAGTGCTCGTTATTTGTGTAAGGATTGGACTGGCGAGGCGGGATTTTTCCATCAGGCGTTTCTCAGAAGCAGGAGTCTGGATTTGTGCCCGGTTGATGGAAATAGGCTCGCCCCTTATTACATGCAGTGGCGTGCATTGGTTTTCAGAATAGGTAGACACTAGGCCGGGTCTAGTCTAGGCAAACGCGGTCACTAATCAGAAAAAAAGTGAGGTCAAAAGTGTGGTTATTTGAGTAGGCATGCCTACTCAAACTCAAACTCAAAGCATTTATTTCAATTAAACCAATTACAGGCACTTTTGAATTGTCAAGGGGTCGGTCAGTCAGAAAGATGAAGCTAGTTGCCCATTCCAAAGAGTAGGTACCTATGGAGAAGAACGGGCAAGAAACTCCATGGACACTCTTTTAAATCAAAATAATATGGTTACTTAAGGGTGATAAATTGCGAAGGTCGAACGTCATGGTTTTACGCGTGAGACGTATGTATTTTTAATTTTGTCGTATTAACTTGAACGAGTAAAGACCGATGACAATGTGCGGTACAGAACAGTACGGGAGCCGAGTAGGCCGTCCGACGACTGCCTACTGCCGCGCGTGTTTGTATGAAGATTTTGTTTTTTGTTAAATATGATAATTTTGTGAGTTTCTTAATTATGGGGCACACACACTAAAATGTAATTGACAAGCTTATGTTGATATATAGAGGTAGGCACTGCTTATATGCCTATATGCAATGCACGCCACTGGCAGGATTGTATAGATACAATCCTTGAACAAACTCTTCCACAGGGCGGTCTGAACTAGACCATGATAACGATGTTTATGTGCGTCATTATACCGACCTGGAGTTTTGGTTACCCTTTACGGAAAGTTCAGTTACAATCAGCCCAATGTTAGATTGTACTATCTTATCATTTTCGGGGATATAATGAATCAGAGGTCAAGAGATGAGATTGTTCTCGAAGTTGAAATACCTACTATGGCTGTCTTTTAAAATGGTTGAGCTGAACGGTCATGGTCCACGCGTCATGTTCGTGAACGGGCGCCGTCATGGCGTCAGTTGAGACTGGTCATCTCTTAACATGTCTTTAAGTATATTTTGAATTGTTTCACACTGTTTTCTACGTTTTTCTCACAGATAGAAGCAACAAGAATAATGTACCCAGGATTTTGTAATATCTTGATTTAAAGGAGTGTCCGTGGAGTTTCTTGCACGTTCTTCTCCATAGAGATCTACGTTTTGGAACGGGAAACTAGCTCCAAATTTCTAAATCACCGACTCCTTTACAATTAAAAGGCTAAATAAATGGTTAGTAATTGAAATAAATGCATTGAGTTCGAATTACAGATTTTTTTCTCTGTCAATGAAAGATCCACTGTGAATCATAATATTGTTGAGTTGAAAATTTTCCTGTCTAGGGTACACAGCGTGTTTTTTAAACACCTGTAGCTATACCAACTTTAATAATCTAATGCTAACGTACTTTCCGCTGAGTAATTTAATTGAACTCTAGTTTCCTTATTTAAAGTGACTGTTACCTATAGTAAAAGAGCGCACTGCTGCACACCCCCACCCTATTTCAAGTTAAACAAATATCAACTTTATTTCAAAGTGAATTAAGTTGATTTCAGAGTGACTAGCACTATTGAAAGTCATAAAAATGTTTGAAGTTGTAGCGTAAACTGAACTTTATTGTGTAGGTATTAAAATTATTTTTCCATTAATTCATAATTTGTTTACATTTTTGGCAAATAAATAGCGAACGCAGATTATAAATATTTTACTTACCGGTCAAGCTCCGCGCGTAACAATAGAAAATAAATTATGTCTCATTAACGGAGCTTGACAGATAAAACGTTCAGCTTGGGACAAGTATCTACCCTTACCTTACTGGTTGCCATTTTGATAAAATTATGTTTTGATCAGATTTTCCTCTCAGTTCTTTTAAAAACAGACTGCCTCATTGGTCTAGTGGTGGCAAGCGCTACTGCTGAAGATTGGGTCCTGGGTTCGTTTCCCGTGTCGAGCAGTGTTATTGTATTTTACCTTCAGGAATTTCTTAGAAGCAGCCCAGCATAATCAGCCCATAACGTTTCAATTGCTAGGACACAAGCCTCCTCTCAGTGAGAGGAAATAGGCCGTAATCTACCATGAGGGCCCAGTGCGGGTTGGTAGACGTCACATGTCTTTAAATTCCTGTCTGCATTATTTGTCGTATTATTTTGGCTATCATTCAGCGAGTTCTTACATCCAATGCTTACGTGAAGTCAACCTTCTTCAACAAACAGCCGAGTTTACAGGAAATATCGACGACTCACCACGTAATTCACTTTCATGGACTGTTGGCATTAATTATTTAATTAATGTATTATTATGATTGACTGATAACTTCAAATTGCACGGGATATTATCCGTACTATAGTACTATGCTGATAACTGCTGATAAGTGATTAAAACAGATGATTCAATAAGTTCATCTGTAATTCTGTAACCTTTTGAGTGACATTACAGCCACGGGTAGACATTATCTTATTTCAAGAATTTATTGTAGTCTAGAATAAATTCTTGGACCAAGTCATGGAAGTTGAGTCTAGCTAAACTTCCAGGATTTGGTCTGGATTATTTTGAGGAAAAATCTAGGAAAAAAGGTTGGAAAACGGTCGGGTTAATTTTTTATATTTCGCAGAAAACTATGATGATTTATAAGTTCGTCGAAATTGTGTGACATTTATATACAGGGTGACTGGAAATTAGTGGCGGAGCCGTTAAGGGGAGGTAGTCTAGGGTTTTTCCGACAGATATCACTATGAGACCTACCGTCCTTACTTAACCCTTTCCAAGATATTCCTACTTTTTGTTTAGCAGTTTTTGCATAAAATAATGACAGTAGCGGAAATTTTACAATTAATATTACTTATTTAGAATATCTTTGTTGCAAAACAAAAAAAAGTAGGCCAAAATCACTTTTTTTTAGGATTTATTACTATCTCTTTAAGTAGGAATATCTTGGAAAGGGTTAAGTAAGGACGGTAGGTCTCATAGTGATATCTGTCGGAAAAACCCTAGACTACCTCCCCTTAACGGCTCCGCCACTAATTTCCAGTCACCCTGTAGATAACCCGACTGGTTTTTTGCCTATTATTTTCAGTCTCGGTCTCAGAATGTTTGGGGAAAATAAAATTAGCCCATGCCCACATTGGGCAATCTCATTTGAAGCTTACAAAACATTAAATTATTAATGTATTTTTTTTTAAATTAAAATCGCTTTGCTTGTACCATGTTTGTAAATATGTGAGCACCATGTATCTATCAGATAATTAATTTATATGTCATGGTTTTGTTTTTAATTCTTTTACCTATTGTGGTATAGTAATTTTATTTTAGGTGCATCGTCCTCACATGTTATTATATAATTAATGTACCCATGAAAAATATTGTACCTAAAACATTTTAAAAGAGTAACCGTGGAGTTTCTTGCCCATTCTTCTCCATACGAAAACTACCCTTTGGAATGGGCGACTAGAATCAATTCTATTTTAAGATAATTTTTGACGTTCAAAAGTGCCTTTTATGTGCCTATTTGAAATAAATGCTTTGACTTTTGACTTTTGATTAGAACATACCCAGCAACCAGACCAACCCGCAACAAAACACTAACTAACTTGTATCTTAGCTACAAAATTACGAAGATCAAATGCCAGTTGCTCAATAAGTAGCTATTGTTCACCCACAGAGCTGGTAAGATAGAACGAGAATGAAAAATAAAAGCATCCTGTTCTTTTGTAGACTTAATAATGATTATACACAAAATGACAAAGTTATAATCACCCTTATCAGCACCGAGAAAGGTCCACATTGTAATTTTATTAACCTTATTACTAGGAATGGCATCTGGTGCTGGGTTGCTTCGTATCGTCTCGTATTAAGAAGCTCATTGATGTGGCGTTGAATTTCATAATATTTTTCATACAATGATTACTAGTGACTCAATAGAAGCCTGGATCATACCAAAAGATTGCAACATTCACAGAGGGCGTCCACAAACAAGATGAGAAGACGATATCCGCCTTATAAAGGGTGAAATTAAATTCATGGGCATCCTTTTAAGGGGTCATTGTACTCATCATTATGAACAACTTTTACTATGGGACTAAAACTAAAATCGCGAAAAAAAACCAGCTGTTCCTTGCATTTATGTTCACATAACTCGTCAGAATGTAGGGAAGAGCTGATATTTTTTCGCGATTTCAGGTTTGGTCCCATAGTAAAAGTTGTTCATAATGATGATTACAAGGATGCCCATGAATTAAATTTCAGCCTGTATAGATATATTGCACACTGGAGACAGTTGGAGGAGGACTATGCCAAAAGGCACACCGAACTGCGAGCCATCTTGTAATTTTTTTTTGATGCAAATGCTTCCTGCTAACAAACGATGCACCCAATTTTCGGAAAATAAACAGCTTTATTATTGTATTAACATTCCGGAGTAAATACTTCTGTTTCCCTAATTAAATATATCTAGATTTAGATGGACCGACGATCATAAAAAGGTCGCTAGGACCAACTACGATGCGGAAGACGAGACGCCTATTATGTCTAGCAGTGGATTTTGATAGACTAAGTTGACTGATTGGTTAATTCAATCAAGATTTCCAAGAAAGCCTTCACTCTGTAACACCATTTGATTTGAAAAAGCCCCAATAATTCACCATCAACTTTGTCAAAGGATTCATTTGACCAAACGGTTCAATAAACGCGAAAATGAAACAGACTAAACAAAACACTACCTACAAATTTTCACAAACCCTGATCACTTGGTTGAATAACTTTCACCCTTTTAAAAGGTGAGCTTTAAATATTGCTTAAAATATTCTAAGGGCACCTCCGTCGGTCCGATGTTGCCAAGTTTATCTGCGGTTAATTGATCAGCTGATCAGTTGTGCGCTTCAATGGAGCGGCAACGTTTCATAGCTTTTAGTAAGTGGGTTTAGCGTCTCCAGTCATGGTGTGGTTCATAATAAATTATAATATCGTAGAGTTGGTCTATTATAGTCGCAAGCGCAGCAGCGCTTGATGACCAAGCTGCTGCCAATGCGAGTTGCTACCGGGTGAACAGGTGAGTGAAAACAAAAAATGTTGAAGTAACTCGGATGCGAGCTACTGTCCAACTCGCACCTACGAGTTACTCGTAAGTTACGTCCAAACAGTACGAGTTACTGCAGTGCAGTTACTCGACAGGCTCACTCGTACGCTAGCTCGCACTGTGTAAACTAGCCATAACGATAACACTGTCAAAGTGCCCGTATTCTGGTCGAAGATTATGGAATCATCGACAAAAATCAAAATCAAAAGTCATTTATTCAAACCAGGCTGAGAATCAGCACTTTTCGAACGTCAAAATTACAAAAGACAGTCCCCCAAAACGCCCGCCCTTCGCCACTTCCTAGTGCTTTCGCTGGGGAGAAGAAGTGGCGGAACAAACTCCCCAGCAGCACAGCTGTCTGTTCAGTTAGAAAATAATTAATTTTATACAATACTAAGTATGCAAAGTAATTAACATTACAGGACACAGAACCTTAAATTAAATTATTTGCCATAGGTTAACTAGCCACGCCAATATACCAACAAATACAATAAACACTATACGTACTCAAGCAAAAAAAAAATTAAAAATATAACCAAAAAAAAAAAAAAACTTACTGACCAAATAAAAGCCTCCAGGTATAAAGGGCGTGACAGCTTACATATATATGCAATGCTGGGTTATGTTTACATAGCTGTCACTTGAAGTCACAAATGATAAACTAGGACCATCGAAGTAAAATAAATAAACAAGTTCTTACTACTAATAACAACAATAAAACCATGGTCAGCAAGACGACCAGTCACCACAAGCAACACGCGACACGACGAAGAAGACGATTCTTTGATAAACATAATTATTCCTTTTGCAACTTACTTCTGAATCAAAATTGTCGTGCGGCTGCAGCTGTGCTGCCGGGCGCGCGAACTCCCTGCGCGAATAGAACACGTTGTGCACGCGCGCGTGGCCAGCCACGTCGCGTGCTAGCCCGAGTACAGCGCGCACGCAGCGCAGCGGCGTGGTTGTGCCGCAGGTCTTGAGGATCCAACGACGGCGGGAAACGAACATGCTGCTCTCGCTGGGGAAGGGAGAATGGTCTTGTTAGATGGCGTAAGCTTCAGAATTTTCAAAGGAACTAAGAATTTGTTCAAACTCGAATCAAAATAGCATGGTCACAAAAGATAGCCTGAAAAATTGCACGCGCTTCCCTGAAAAACTCGGGTGGTAAGGTTTTATGAACTGGTCCGCTCAAATGTGTGTGGTACTTTCCTCAAAAGACCATTGCAGACCTCAATCTACATGGTCTTCACATAGGTTACGACTATTTTGACGAGTTATGCGAACATAAATGTAGGGAACAGCTAATATTTCTTCCGCGATTTCAGGTTTGGTCCCTTAGTAAAAGTTGTTCGTAATGATGAGTACAATGACCCCTTCAGATATATCGTGAGAATAGATATGACATATGACCTTATATTGTAACAAATAATGGAACTGTGTTACACTGCAGAAAACCTCAGAAAATAAAAATAACCAAAATAATCACACCAACAAGGACGCGTTTCAAAAAGATAAGGCCTAGTAATTTATTGTCTATTTAGGATTTAGAACACCAGACAATTAACATATCAGGGAAGCCAGCTCAATCCGGGTTAGGGTTGTCTCTTTTGTTTAATTAAATAACAGTAGCAATGGCTTTCATTTCGACAGTTCAACAATATACATTGCGTTATTTACGTTGTTGAACAGATAATGGCGCCGATTTCCTTGTTCACAAACTAAGCTAAATTTAATTTCAGTGCATCTTTTTCTTTCTATTTCATTAAGAAAAGGACAGAAGATAAATATTAGTTTAGACCTGTCAAATTAGTCCGTGCCTGACGTAAATTGACGTATTTTTAATAGCCAATTTTTTAATCACGTCTAAATTGTCTATGGAGTACCTATCTTAATTTGACAGGACTAAAATAATATTTGTCTTCTGTCCTTTTCTTAATGAAATAGAAAGAAAAAGATGCACTGAACTTAAATTTAGTTTAGTTTGTGAACAAGGGAATCGGCGCCATTATGAAGCAATGGATTAACAATATCCTTCAAAATGATTTAGATTGTGTTTGGAAGTGGGTTACGCAATCAGGATGGAGGTTTCCGATCTGTAATATTACTTTAAATGTTCTTCTTTTCAACTATAATTTTTTATCACATCTATTCAAAAAGAGCTAGTACTAGCGTAAACAGGGACCAAAATAGCTCTTTAATCCCTAGGGACTAAAAGTGATTTGAATTTGGAATGTGGATATTGTTAGTAAAAGTTCCAATTACCAAAGAGATCAATTACGAACATTGTATGAACAAGTAACAGGCTGTATGATAAAGTAAAATAAGCGCGAGCCAAATGAAAAAAAAAATTGTGAAAATAAAAAACGAGCGAAAAGAATTCTGCCTTCATTCGTAAATTATTGTTTACTCAAAAAACGTACTATTCTTACTTACTTATTTTTTCATATAGGATGATAAAAAGTAGATTGTCCATCTCGGGAGCAACACTATTTTAAGCTCGAGTGACGTACTTTGAATCCCGCCTCGCTGCGCTCAGGATTCAAAGAAACACTCTCGCCTTCAAAATAGTCGTTTGCTCCCTTGGCAAACAATCTACTATTTTTAAATATTAAGTGGCAACCCTGTTGGTGTTTAAGATAATGACGTAAATCGTCTCTATTATTACATCAGCCTAAATATTAGATAACACATTTTTTTATTAGTTTAGGTTAATTTAGTTACTCATTACGCTTATGATAATTATTTAAGATAAAGATAGGTAGTTTGTATAATCTGGGACAGATGGAATTAAATTTTGAATTATGTGCATTATTTTAAAAGATGTTTTCAATTAAAAGATATAGGAAAGGGTTAGAGACATTTCAATTTGTTTCAGAAATTAGGTACCTACCTACGAATAACATTCACTGAATTATAATGATCGACCTCATCTAGTTTTTTTTTAAATATGATTGACGTGTAAAAGTCTTTGTTTAGTAATCTACTTAAATAAATAAAATCATTAATAATGGACATGTAACTGAAACATAAAAATATTGGCGCCGATTCCCTTGTTCACAAACTAAACTAAATTTAAGTTCAGCTCATCTTTTTCTTTCTATTTCATTAAGAAAAGGACAGGAGATAAATATTAGTTTAGTCCTGTCAAATTAAGATACTCCATAGACAATTTAGACGTGATTAAAAAATTGGCTATTAAAAATACGTCAATTTACGTCAGGCACGGACTAATTTGACAGGTCTAAACTAATATTGATCTTCTGTCCTTTTCTTAATGAAATAGAAAGAAAAAGATGCACTGAAATTAAATTTAGTTTAGTTTGTGTACAAGGGAATCGGCGCCAGTGTTTCTTATTATTATATTCTTATAAGATTTGCAATTTTACTCATAAAAACATTTAACAAAAAAAAAGTTCCATACGACTTTAGCAGTGTCTTTATCATCTCTTAAAAGTAAACGAGGATCAAGTCATTTTGATAGTTGATGTCAAAAATAGTGACATATATTGATAAGTAATAATAAAAAGTCAACAATTAACACATTATTTTACTTTTGAGATATTGTTGCTATCCGTTAACAGTACTGTAATATATTTAAATATAATAATATTTCCTTATTTAAGCATGATAAGGTAATGAGATAAAATGTTTTTTTTTTCTTACTCCTTTACTACAGACGGTATATCTTGGGTCAATAATCACAATTGACCTGAACTCATATGGTTCTCAATAATTGAAGCGATAATTATTATCGCTTCTGATAAATAATGTAACGAATATTACGCCACCCGTAAACTACTTCTGAATTGTGATTGTACAACCAACAGTGCGCATTATAATTTTATAACAAACACAACATCAGGCCTTGCCCCTTGGAAGGGGTCTGTCAGGGCCGAAGCCTGCCGGGAGTGCGGGATTGTCCGAAAGGTTACCGCTACCCCGGAACATAAAGGGCTAAGGAAGGAACACGGATGGGTTTTAGTCAGTAAGAGTCTGACACTCCGTTCCGCTCCACCCAGAGCGGGAGGGGTTGGTTAAGACCCATGTAATAGGGGCGAGCCTATTGCCATCAACCGGGCACGAATTCAGACTCCAGGCTGTTACTGAGAAACAGATAGAAAAACGGAAAACCATTAAGATTAATCTTATAAAATTCTATTGCGTCAAGTGTCTAAATAAATGTAACAAAATATAAATCAAAATCTGAATCATTTTGAAGGATATTGCTAATTCATCACACTATCACACTAATATTATAAAGGCGAAAGTTTGTGAGTGTGTGTGTTTATATGTTTGTTACTTCTTCACGCGCAAACGGCTAGACCAATTTTGATAAAACTTTGTATGGAGGTAGCTGACACCCTGGATTAACATATTGGCTACTTTTTATCCCGATATTCCCACGGGGTCGAAACTTATGCGGGGCGCAGCTAGTTGCTCCATAATATTTCGAAAAATTTGCCGGCTCAACAACGTAACTTACGTAATCAATGTTGTTGGACTGTCAAAATGAAATCCATTCCTACTGATAGTGTGTTACGCAATTAACCTGCAGGTATAGCTGAATTTTATCAACTTTACACAAGAAGCAATTTTCAGTTACCTACTGTACGGTAAAATATGATTGTGCACGTATTAATATGGCCACCTATCTTAATTGTTACGACACGGCACATTATTTTACACGCTGAAACTGCGTGCATGGGTAACAGCTTACAGCCTACGAATGCAGTCAGCTGATAATATAATTTACTAGCTTCTGCCTGCGGCTTCACCCGCCTGAATACCGGAAACATCAGATAACTGCCAGTGAAAGTCCCGTCAAAATCGGTCCAGCCATTTTGGAGATTAACCGGAATACAATTTTTTTTTTTCATGTACTCTTTAGTTTTATTTATTTGTATCGAATAGATATAGATGTACTTATAGATTTTACCAATAGGTACTAAGCGGCAGTTTATGCGGGCATGCAAGGAAAGCAAAAACCGTACCAAATGAAGCCTGATAGTCCGATTCTCTTTTACCCCTAATTGCGAGTACCTGTGCAAGACTAATTAATCAGGTCAATGCATCCGTCATCTTACGGTCAAGCACTTAGCCACGAGCGCATACAATGTAATCTAACACTTATCTACATAGCGCCGAGACGGGTCGCAGGCGCATCACGTACGAGAGCACAGAAGATGCACTCTTGCGACGAATTTATGACGTGATCTTGCGTTATGGACGGAAGCCATCAATTTGTTACTGTATTGGTTTGGTTTTTCTCATCGCAATGGCTTACTTTACCGTTTCATATTGCTAAAGCAGTTCTGGATAGCTATTCACAACCATTCGACAGGCTGTCGTATCAAAAATGACAATGTTTTAATTACTGATTTGCCTTGCCCCCGACAACAAATAGCTGTCGAAAGTATGGCCGTCGTCTATTTAAACGGACAAGATTTTCGGGTCTCGGATTTGTGAACGGCACGGAACCGTATCCGCCAAGCGTATCCGTCCAAGTGGTAACGGCCGCGACTTACGAGTTGTAGGTCGTAGGTTCGAACATGTACAGGCGCTTTACTTTGGGTAAATTATAAAACGGTGAAGGAAAACATCGTGAGGAAACCGGCATGTCCTAGAACCAAAAATTCGAAGACATATGACATCTGCCAACCCGCACTGGGCCCGCGTGGTGGATTACTGCCCACTCCCTCTCACAGAGAGGAGGCCTGTGTCCCAGCAGTGGGAACATTATAGGCTGATTATGATGATGATGAACGGAACCGTATTTAACGTTTGTGAATAGCTATGCTGAGGCACAGAAATTGCCTCTGAGCACGTATGTGACACAATTTTACACCTACGTATACAGTAACCAGAACAGTTTAAACTTGTTGCGTTAATGGCCATCTCACTGAATATAGCCCTTTTTGTTTGACCTACTATTATTATTATTACGAGCCTGTTATGTCCCACTGCAGGGCAAAGGCCTCCCTTCCGTCTTTCCATATTCTCCTGTCTATTGCTACATCTGGCCAATCCTTTAGATAGGCGTCTAATTCGTCACACCATCTCTTCCTGGGCCTACTGCGTCGCCGATTCCTGTTATTTGGAACCCAGTCAGTGGCTACTTTTGCCCAATTCTGTTGCGACATGCGGCAGATGTGGCCTGCCCAATTCCACTTTAGTTTGGCGGCTGTGTTGCCCACGTCTGCGAATTGTGTTTTGGAACGAAGTATACTGTTCCGAATGCGGTCCGTGAGTTTGACTCCAAGAATACTTCGTTCCATTGCTCGCTGGCAGACCCCGTTTGACCTACTGTTTCAATCTATTTAGTGGCCGTACGTGCACAATCAATGCCAGTGCATAGTACCTCGATAGCCATTATGTAATGTAGTAAACACGATTAGTACTAACACGTACCCTGTGTATGCTCGAGTAAACAGTTTATTCAGTTGATTTAGTCATTTTTGATAGGTAAGTATTCATAGTTCTGAGAAGTACTGTGACATTGTACTTTTATTAACAGACTTCAAAAAAGGAGGTTCTGTATTCGACCCGTATGTATGTATGTTTGTATGTCCGCGATTTTCTCAAAAACGAATGAACCGATTTTAATAATTCTTCACTAAAGTGATCTACATACTTTCAGGAAGGTTTTAGTATATAATACATTAGGTAATTATTCTTATGTACGAAGTTATATGCATAAATGTACTGCATCTCCGGCATTTCTATGCGAATTTTGATGATTCTTCTAGTCGGTGTCTTCAATTCTTCAGTGCATTAGTGGTAATTGAATTTGTGTGGGGCAGGTACAACTAAAAAGTGAAAAATAAAAACTTTACAACCGACTTCAAAAAAAAAACACTACAAAGTGATAAATAACTTTCATTTCGGAAGTCGGTGTCAAAAAACGAAAATGCGGAACCAACGACACCGACTTCCGAAATTAAAGTTATTTATCACTTTGTAGTGTTTTTTTTTGAAGTCGGTTGTTTTTTTTTTGTAAAAAAGTTTTATTGTTTTCGTGTTGGTACACATTCCAATCTTTTGCAAGTGAAATCGTGAAATTAATGCAAGAAAAACTGACGACGCCAATTGCATACAATTACCTGTGCAATTACCAGTGTGGACTGCGTAAGAGTGAGCAATTACCTAGACTTAGACATGTATATCATATTATACATTATCCATATTATTATGTTATACGCAGCAAGCCAGACTTCGTATATGGGGTTGTTATGATGTCTGCCGTATTTATAACAAAGGAGTCAAGGGTATACGAAGGCTTTATTTTCAAACTAGTTACCCGACTACGGCAAAGCAAAAAGGAGGGTTATGATTTTGACCGGTATGTATGTATGTGTGTTCATCTGTTCCCTCATAACTTCTAAAATACTTGTCATAATTAGACAAATGAGTATCGTTTGAAGCGTCTTGGTCGTCCGCTGGTTATAGTCATAAGTATATAGTATAAATTGAATATGGCGCTCTCTATCGGACATACAGTCATTATCTAACAAAAACAATTTTTAGTCATGACGTGTGGGGTATCAAATGAAAGGGCTTAATTAGCACATTTGAAAAATATAAATATTAATGAAATAAACCCCAAAATAATTAAATAAAAATAAGTTTAAAAACTAAAACCCGACTACTGAAAATGATGAAACAAGAAAGTACCTTCCCGTGGTCGCATGCCGCTTTACTAAGATACCTACATGTAAGCTATAACTTATTTTTTAAATACGAACCACCACTCTTTATAAACAGACTATACGAAACAAATCGAGTGGGCTTGACTTGCTAATCGATCATTATCTGTCTCCTACTGTACCATAAACGCTTATATCTCACAGATATAGCAGAGCCAACAAAATAATAGGTACAGGCACTTATATTGTAATTCAATATTCTGGAAGCCAACATACATGCAAGTATAGGAGATAGCTATAGAGTTATTAATACATAGTGTACGTAGGCAGGTGTAACACAGGTAGCCGGTCAATATGTGATGGAGAGCGGGGATGGCAACTACCTAATACCACCCTACCTTCGTCCGTCACTATGACAACGAGACTGAATCGAATCGATGCGATGCACGGCTGCATCTTACTTTGAAATCACACTGATATTATAAAGGCGAAACTTTGTGAGAGTGTGTTTGTGTGTTTATATGTTTGTTACTTCTTCACGCTCAAACGGCTGGACCAATTTTGATAAATTTTTGTATGGAGGTAGCTGACACCCTGGACTAACATATAGGCTACTTTTTATCCCGATATTACCACGGGATCGACATTTATGCGGGTGAAACCGCGGGGCGCAGCTAGTATAATTATATACAAATTCTAATCGAAAATATTGCCTATTTAAACAGATAGAGGACGATAAAGTTAAATGATTTCCTAAAATAGCTCACGAACTAACGTTCCTAGTTCCTATGCCTCAATAAATTATATACCAATAATTGAAAGGAGTTTTCGTTCATCAATCAACCAGTCCACGAAATATATTCTTAATAATGATTAATTACTCTGAAAATGGTACAATATTTGTTGGCGCGGTTTATACGAGTATACAACAAAATGTTCGCACCTTACAGATATTGCCATGATGCCATCCACGAAGACACGCGCCCCATTCTTCTTCCTAGTCGTTAGTGGTTATCGCTAGTTAATTCCGCTAGTGTTTTAGTTTTTTCGATACACAATAATTATTGGCCTCCCTTCCCTCCTTCCACTTATCCCTATCCAGTGCTGTTACACGCCAATCCTTATGGAAAGAGTCGAGTTCGTCCCGCCATCTCATTCTTTTTTTTTTATTATTATAGATCTATTTTGTTTTTATGTTTCTTTATTATTCGAGTTGATTATCTTCTTGTATGCACGTGTTTCTGTGACAATTTATTTTATATTGTTGTCAAACAACAAAATCTACAAAGAAACCTTTTCAGAAAATCGTAGAGTCAATTGATTTAACGCTCCTATCCGATGATTACCGAGTCAGCTCGATTGATCAATCATGCTCAATAAGAAAAGTGCGCTGCATAAGCACGTGTTATGCTAACTGGCCGTTTATCTTGTTAAGTCCGGCACAAATAGACGTTGCCGGTGGCAAGCTATTTTTATAGCACCAATTGTTACTGGCTCCATGCAAAACATCATCATCACAACACGACGATTTATTTTTTCCATATTTTATCGATTTTTTTTTTGCTGTCCGTCCGTCCGTTTGTCTGTCACAGGACTGCATCCTTTGAACCGTAATAGGTAGAATAACCTCTAGCTGCTATTCTTACCAATTTATAAAAATAAACAAATCGATACGTTGCAATCAAATAAAACAATTGCACATTTTGATTTGGAGCAAGTATCAAGATTATTAGGTCAAGCTTTTAATTTTCTAATTATAGAAAACAACGTCTTTTTAATTGCGATACAGATTTAATCTAAGTAAACGTACAAATGTGTACAGAAATAATTGTTTTAAAACATTATGTGAAACTAGCTTCTGGCCACATTTTCTGCATGAAAACGAACTAAAAAAAAGCCTGTCCATACTTAATATTATAAATGCGAAAGTGTGTCTGTCTGTTACCTGCTGTGCTGTGTGTCTGTTTGTTATCTGCTGATGTTGTCTACTGAAATTTAATTTGATAAATGAGCTGTTTGTTTTCTAATAATAAAAAAAAAATTATTCGAGAACCTCCATCGGTGTCTTACTAAACTTCAACTGTATCCGACAATCTTGCACTTATCTCTTTTGTTGACTATACCTACCGCCAAAGGTATTTTTTCGCAGATAGATACAAAAGCAAATATACAGGGTGTTACGGAACGGGTATATCAAAACGGGTTGAAGAGTGTATCTGGTCTAGAATCTCTGTACAAAATTTCAGCTCAAAAGCATTAACTTTGATAATGCTTAATATTTTTTTTATTTCGACATCACGGCGCTGCACTGGCGCGCGGCGGCGTGATGTGCGTGTACTAGGCGCACAGACACACTACAGATAATGGATAATGACCTTCGTAGTGCGGTGACACGTTTGTTATGATTTCAATTTAATAAACATCGAAATAAAAAAATATTAAGCATTTTCAAAGTTACTGCTTTTGAGCTGAAATTTTGTACAGAGATTCTAGACCAGATACACTCTTTAACCCGTTTGTATTGATATACCCTTTCCGTAACACCCTGTATGTACCTACTTGAAGTTGGAGCTCCTTATTTCACTAGCATAATAATTAATCATACCTTTAACAACTTGATAAGTTTAGTCTGACGTCCATATGTGACGAACATTATGTAGACATGTATCTATGTATATCTATATAATTAATACCTAGAGATATTATCTTATGTACCTACATAAGATATATCTCTATGTATTAATTACTGGCATGTGTTTCACGCATATACCTAGGTACCTACTAGATACCTACCGTATATATTGTTAGCGAGTTGTATAAGTATTTTGAAACCCCTTTATTTATGTAAACGATGCTTAAAGTTTAGTAATGATTAACGACTATTTCACCATACATTTTTGACGTTTAAATTTATAAACGTCTCTTAATTTAAAAGCAACGTTTATAAATAAACCCCTAAATGGCTGGAAAGTGTAGGTATACGTAATAGACAAACTGAGGAATATCGCATCTTCGCAAATAAGGAAAATATCGATGAATGGTCAAAGTCTAGGCAAAATATAACTAAGTACTTATGTAGGTAATAATAAGGTGCACAAAGAAATGACATCATCGTCTTTAGCTACAATGTGCCTGTTTGGTAGACTTGGTACTACTTAAACCTATACAGGGTGAAATTGAAAACATGCGACAAATCGAAATGGGAGATTGTATGTACTCATCATTATGAACAACTTTTACTATGAGATCAAACCTGAAATCGGGAAAAAAAAAAAATCAGTTGTTCCCTACATTTATGTTCGCATATAACTCGTCAAAACGTAGGGCACAGCTGATATTTTTTTCGCGATTTCAGGTTTGGTTCCATAGTAAAAGTTGTTCATAATGATGAGTACAATCTCCTATTTCGATTTGTCGCATGTTTTCAATTTCACCCTGTATTATCGTATACCTAAAGACTACATCAATTAAGTCCGATATAAAAGATAAATTATGGATCAAGAGCAGGTTTGTTTATATACAATAAACATTTATCACTTGGGAAATCTCATAATCACTTATATTTCTCAAGTGATTTATTTATACATATCAGTGTTATCTTCGTGGTATCAGTTAAAGGATATGGAGCTAACGTCATTTTGTCTAGATTGTTCACTATCTACTAATCCCTTTAGATCGTCTACGTACGTCTGAAAGTTGCACTATTCGAGTTCATTGCAAAATAATTTTGCTTGATTCAGGAGGCCATACCTAGTGCCCATCAGTAAAGCAAGCATCATAAGATAACTGTCTGTTAGGACACCATAGAGTCCAAGTTGTTGACGAGCAAAGAAATAGAGAAGAATCATTGACTCGAAAAGAGGACGAACGGAAATCTCTACCTGCAGACAATAAGAAGAATATCTGTAAATTTTTCAAAGGGGAGACCTAAGGACCGAAGGAAGGTGAAAGATGGCTTGAAAGAAGGCGACTACTGATGTGACGACTTTTAGAGATGTATGCTTAGAAGAAGACATGCTCCGCCGACCCTGACTGACAATAATGATCATAATCTGTAAATTCCAACATTCAACTACAGACCAAGAATGACGTGAAACTAAACACATGAACACAGATATAATCTTAGAAAACTTCCATAAGTAACGATAACAACAATTTTTCAACACCAAAACGCAAACTAATCATAATGAAAACTAAAATGGAAGACTTGAAAAACTGCAACTTAAAAGCAGAGTAAAGTACTGAGGGCCCTAGGGAGTAATGTCAACACAATATGGCTGACCCAAAAGCTAAGTGTTCGGCGGTTATCGCCGCCAAGAGCAAACAGCAAACATGCTAGCTAAGCTAATAGTGTTGGTCACGCGCCACCATTATCCTTTATCGGCCGTATAGGGAGTTAAACTGTTTGAAATAAAATGTAATATGTATAATTATGGCTACTGGTTGTAGGTGACTAATCAATCATACAAATATCTATATGCTACAAGTCCTACTGATGCTCATAAATCACTGTCTACAGGACTGTCTGATGCTCACTCATACATTATAAAAAAAAATGTGTTGTTTCATAGAAAAAGTACGCGATAAAGTAGTACCTACGCGGTCAAATGTATGGAACAGCATTTTTTTTAATTCAACGCATGGGGATTCAGAATCATGTAGTGAATCTATGGTAACAGGTTGCGCTTCGATATCCCTACCACCCTGAATTTTTCACCCAGTTACAAATTTGTAGTTTTATATCGTATTCAAAATAGATAATTATAACTGCCATGATTGAATTTCCAATGTAAGGAGTGATAAAGCAAAAGGTATAATTATTTGCGTACGTATCGTATGTTAGTTACACGCTTTACGTAATTTTATTATTCAACAAGAATAAATCAATGAAAGCCATGTGTATAGCATTACACAGAGTTATATAACACCATTTACTCCATAGCATATTATCATTATAAAGCCGTAAACCAATAGTAAACAGTGGCGATGTTTAACGCATTGCATTAGTCACTACTTCTGACCTTGTAGAAAACTTGGCCCGATTTGTTGAAATGTGACCAATTTGTATACAAATACCTTTTTATTTATAATCTTAAACTACACGCCTCACTCGCTTTTCATTAATTTTAATTGTTTAATAAAGTTTCTCTTCGAATCGTTTAATATTAATTTCAAATATTTAAATATTTGGTTTCGACAGTAAAATTAAACATTCTGTTACAGCGTGATTTTGTAAGAATCTTTGAGCACACGTCTCCATTAGGCGCAGTATATGAACGATAAGTCTTATATCACAAGTAGGTCAAAAGTTCACGAGAAGACAATAAATTGCGTGTTATTGAACCCGACGAATTGACTCTGAAATCATCCATTCAATGAATGTCGAGATACTTTGAACTACATATAACTTTATGAGTTAGATAGTAGCACCCAGCTATAAATATTTCTAAATCACCGGTCTCAGGTGTCAAAAAAGATCAACTCAAACTCAAAATTGGCTCAGACTTTAGACAAGCCTTTGATCAAGTCGATCACAAATTGGTAAACAGTTAAAATCCGTATTTATTAAAGCGTCTTTAAGTTATTATTAGTAAAATCTCGTATTTTTATCCAAATCAGTAAAATGGACAAGACACACCTCTAAAAATATCGCAGCCACCCCAGAAACAGTCCATTTATCATAACGACAACCCGATTAACTCCCCCAGCATCAAATTTTCGATGTTAAGTTACTAATTTAGTACCTATACATAAATAAACACTAACACATGGCGGTGGAACTGCGTCACAGCCTGTTGCTTGCAACGGGAGCGCGCAGGCCCCGATCGATACCCTGGACCGCGGGAACACCACTACATCAATTATATGCACCGCGATTTCTAGAAACTTCTTCGAGATTGAAATACTGCGCAGTTACCTGGAGCAGGGGGTGGAGAGACATCATAAGAAAAAGGCGACATTAGGTCATTTTTAGAATTAACATAAAGGAGGCCGAAATGAAGGGAAAACTGTGACACGTCCCGGTAAAAATGAGGGATTTTCTGCCCTTTGAGACAAATGGGGGTGTGTACCTCGAAATATGTCGAAACTAGGTCATTGGTTTAGAGACAAAATTGTTGACGACAACGACGCGAATACTAGTCCCGCCAAAAATTACAAGATATACAAGCTTTCAGGTTATTCCACGTGGTAAAATGGTTTGCAACTTATGTAGCCTACAGTGGTTCTAAAAAATACTGCGCAGTAACCTACTTGAGGTTGTTTAGGGATATGAAGATGACAAGACTAGTCCCGCCAGAATGACAACATAATTATACAAAGCTTCCAGGTTATTTCACGTGGTGTTGGTGACCGTTTGTCACTTATGTAGACTGTGATTCTAGAATATACTGCGCAGTTACCTACTTGAGATTAAGGAGTACACAAAACATCCTTTAACAACCTCAAGTTACACCGTGTGTTACATAACACTCTAATTAAATCGTAATGAGTCCAGAAATTATAATGATGTTACGATGAAGACCGAAGAAGATATTACTGTCTCCCACGAGATAATTAGAAATTATTTAGTTCGTGTTACGGTGTTAATGATGTGACGATGGTGTCAAATGAAATATCTCTTATGAACATTAGAAATGATTTAATTCAGGTATCTGTCGTTTTATTACCTGAATTTCAACGATGCGATGCCACTATATCAAATATATTTGTAGAATCTTGTATGCCATGAAAATATTGCGGATATGATTGTTTTCGGTGTAAATTGTGTTGCATTGAAATATTTTAAGGAAATACATTGGTGATATGATCCTCGTCAAAAAACCATGCCAAGTTTCTTAAGCATGATTATGGGAACGTGTAATTTACAATATAATTTCAATAGTTTAATGTAACAATTCATCAACTAGTAATATTTCATGCATTTCGTCTTCATTTTCACTGGTGTTTATAAAGTTCTTATACATAGATAGAGGATAGAATTCTAGAAGCTTATACATGATGAAAATGCTGCGCAGTTTCCCGAGAGGGTTGGGGGAGTAGATACCTACCTACATCAGGGAATACAGGTTGATAACGTTATGATTTGGATGGCTTTATTGATTTTGATTGAAGCTGACATAGTTGGGCAGAAATGTCGCATTTTAGTTTTAAAATAATAATAGCAATACAATATCACTATATTACGTCTGCAGTAATGGCTAGAAACCATAAAAACACATAGCTAACTTCAGTTGGAATTGTTTCTATGGCTTTTTATGCAAGAAAATATAGGTCAGTTACCTGAACTTACTTTAGTTTTATGAAAGGAAAACTATTCTTTGGAGCTGCTGGGTTATTAATAATTGCGATTATTGTAAATTCAATGCTGTTCGCATTTTCTTAGTAAATTACTGTGTTAGATGCCTAAGTAACTGCGAGTTAAAATGCTTTGTTCATAACATTACATACTTCATTATTAAGTCATGACAACCAAGCAAAAAAGACATAATGTCATCAAAATAAACCAATACTTTAAAACTTAAGTTTCAGTCATAAAAGTTAAAGTAGGAGGTAGCAGAAACAATTTACTTTCGAGTCTCGTGTAAACAGTAAAAAAGAAATTAGCTGCTGCACGAGCGAATCAAAGGAACGTGCTTGGACTACAATTATTAACAGAAACTGCTAACAAAATAGTCGAAATGTAACACGTGTGCATGACAAATCCGATAAGAAAGTCCCATTGCAAGGACGAAGCAAATGTAATAAGCTAATAACAATACACACGGAACACTCGCATTTTTTGAATAGACATAGTATTACCGTAAAGTTTTCGGGTATAATCTCATCTTGACATCATCCAATAAGGAGACAATAAGATGAATGCAAAGTGAGGTGACAGCTGCAAATCTACTGAGCAGCACTTTAATTTTTTGCCAAAAGCTTCCTACGCAGTATGTATAATTACGGTGTCAATTATAAATATTGGTAAAGATGCCCAAAAATATTCCAAGGATTATAGAGCTTTGACACACCGGTAAAGTAACCAGAAATTGGCAATCGCCCATAAACCCTATTTATTTATATGACGCCCGTAAGCCGGACAAACTAATATTAGTTTATATAACCATATTATGAATATGACAAGGTGGATATAGCCGACATATGTAGGTAATACTGGAGGATGCGGCCAGAATCATGAAAATTGGTAGACATTCAGAATTTTACATCCATGTCGGGCTATATACATCACGGAATTCTTAACTAAAGTGCAGCCAGCGATAGAATGAGTTCTTGACACCTGTCAGTTTCATACAAACGAATACGTAATTTGCGAATTTGATCTTAGCTACTAGAATTGTCGCACTCACAGTTGTCAGGAATACATTCTCTCGAGCCGGACTGAAGCTTATATTTATTCATTCGGGAGGACCTATGTGGCAGTGGTACACTATTTACTACATGAACGTGGAACATTGCACATTTATATCGGAAAGAGGAAGCACGGAATGATATAGAAGTCTGGGACTCTAAACCCAACAGGTGGGACTCCTAAAGATTTCAGTGCTCATATAAAATTTCGCTAACCGATCTACAGTATGCTTTACGATGCACATACTGAAGGTGCTCCTAAATTGAATTTTGTAATGTA
This sequence comes from Amphipoea lucens, assembly GCA_947508005.1. NCBI lineage: Eukaryota > Metazoa > Arthropoda > Insecta > Lepidoptera > Noctuidae > Amphipoea > Amphipoea lucens. The sequence goes on from OX382374.1 coordinate 17,866,331, forward strand.
ACTCCGTTATTCCATCCACTTATTTTAGAGTTAGTATTATTATAATAATGATTGTTCCTATGGTGCCTTGACTTTAACAGAATTTGTAAGTTTGGCCCTGACTCGCGAGGTAAACTGATTGTATCACGCCGTAGTTAAATGTTCGCACAAAGCATCGCGGTTGCAGATGTCGCAATACAGTTGGCTGAAATCATTGTTGGAAATAATTTCAACACTGCAGAAGTCTTACCCCCTTATTCATAAAACTTATCAAACCTATTTTAGTTAAAATGGGGTTTGTCTCTTTCTTACACACAGAAATGTGAACGTGACAGATAAAGACAAACGTTCTACAAACCTATTTTAGCTAAAATAGAGATAAAATAGGATTATGAATAAGGGGGTTAGTATTTAGTGACCATTGTCAGCAAAATGTTCAGCTTGAAGATTGTCACGCCAATCAACTTCACCTTTTCACTGTCAAGAACCAACTAATCTTCATCATAATTTACTTCAGTATTTCGAAATATAAAAAGAATCTTATGATCAAAGAATTGCCAGAATCTAAAAATATACACGAGACAAAGACAGGCGAAAAACTGTTAGAGCCAAAACTAAAGTTACATAACTAAACATAATTCAGCTGACCGCTAGACAATCGACCTTGAATACCGGAACCCAAGAGTCACATTATTAGCAATTCCTCTCAGCATTCAATCAAGACTGTTTTTTGCCGACATCATGTTTTTGTCATCCATGTTTGGCCATTGAACCGTGGTCGTTATATCCGTGAACGTCGTGATCATTTTATGTAGGCCATAACAATGAGGATTTGTTGTTTCGCATTGCAAGACATGTAAGATTTGATGACTCGAAGCAACTAATAAAAATTGCAGACAGAATTCAGAGGTGATAGACGCCAATATTCCTAACCACTCAATATGCCTCACTTGAATCAAAACTAGGGAATGCAGAACCGGGATTTTTGGGACCTTCTGGCTAAAGAAGCGGGATTCCCGGTACTTTCGATACTTTCGGGAAATGATACTTCGCGTTTAGAATATTTCTAATTTGGCGTGGAATACACTTGCTACGTAGTAGTAGAGTTGAAAGTGTTGAAACGGACAAAGTAAGAGAAAGACGAAATGACAGGGCAAGATAAAAACATTTCGCGATCCCCGTTCCCGGATTTCCCGGGACTATTCACTAATCAAAACACCCTGACCAGACAAATGCCAAGTTCGAAAGCATTAGAATTCAGACTTGCCACCACCAAGAGATACTTCAACGTACGTTTTCGATGATAGAGCATTATACAAGAGGGCGCTATGCATGCTTACTAATGCTGCATCAGCAACTTGTAGTGCAGTGCGCAGGCGCGCCAGCGACTACCTTGACCTTACCCTCGCCCAAACCATCGCACCGCCACCCTCTGGGGGAGTCTTGTTGGTAAGTGGAGGGTACTAAGCTATAGGGCAGTGACACATACCCAGTCGATAATAAAGTCTTTGTTCTAGTTTTAAAGAATTGAATAAATTAGGAGTAAGCAATGCCTTTTCTTTTGGGCCAGAGAAAAGGGATTGAGTAAATATAAGAAACACTTCGTCGGTAAGGGAAAAAAAGGTTCTTTTGTAAGAACAAGAACAAACCGATTTTCAAGAACTATTCGCTAATGAATAAACTATAGAATTTACTACAGTGAGTCACGAGCAAACGATAAAATAAATGGCGACAATAAAAGTGAGCTAACAAAAACAATTCTGAATATCCCTGTAATAGACACAACTTAAAATACCTGACATAACGCCTACCCGATCCGATGTAACATTTTTACCGGCGAGGTAAACAAATCGATGGGTAAGGGGCATTCACAAGGACGTCTGAGCTTAAGCGAGATGTTGGCCAAAAAGTTGGCGAGTTGGAACGAATTCATAAATTTTGCTTGTTTCCATCTAAAGTTTCCGGAAGCTCTGGGGCCTCGGATATAAGTTTTTATAAGATTAACTGAATTAGAGCAAATACTAGTAGAAGCGTAGAAGGCTACAACTAGTTTGTAAAGTCTAAAGTCGGATGAATTTCAGTTAGCTTCATGTTTATGTGCAAGACACGTGTCGGATCTCCTACTGTAGAATCAAACAGTCTAGGCGGTGCGGTGTGTTTTCATATTGAAATGCGTCGTAAGCGTGACCCAGATTTGTCCATAGCTAGCTTATACCTTTATATTTAGTTCAGTTATAGTCACTCGGGCTTTTATGTATCTTCTTTGCAAGATACACATGTTAGGTCAGAATGAACATGCTAACAAAAGCTCCATATCTGGTTAACAAACAAAAAAATATAAAGACTGTCATTTGTAGGGGAGCTGACATCGAATCCTGTATTGCAACACCTTGATCTTTAGAATCTGCTATTAATAAAATTACAAATCCCTTCACTTTAAATAATAAAACTTTGGTCATTACAGTTAACACAGTTTTTGGTTCACAGACTACAATACAAATTCTGTAAAATGCGAATAATGTTGACCTTTTATCCATATACATATTTAAGCGTCTATTACTTTATTAGATTCTGGTGGTTTCATAAAAGAGGTGAAACCCACAATAACCCCATTAAATTAACGATTGTGGCAGTTATAAACATTGTAAACAGTTTGTGTGTACAAACACTGAAATCATGATGTTGTTTCTATCCGCTAATAGAACAAGGCCACTTTTCTCCATTACAATAATAAATTGCTGTTTTTTCCGTTACATATAAACAAAGATTTATATTTTTAAATATACAACTTTCGTAGATGACAATTTTATGACAAAAATATTGAGCTACGATTATGTTTTGGTTAACGAACCCGGTCTAAATATATTCTGATAGGATGCCAGCTGTAGAACTATTGGATACAAAACAAGAACACTGTAGTTTATTTAGAAACAAACCAGAGAAAGTTCCGGACCAACCAATTGATACATTGATCAAGAAAATGTAAACACTCCGTGATTAGAATTGTAGTTTAGAATGTCTGGGTTCTATTTCAAGGAGTTTTTGAATGATTTATGAACGAAAAGAGGGTTGTTATTTACAGTTATTAAGACTCTGACGATAACGATCACAGAGATAGAAAAGACAATCATCTATGCAGATCCGAAGTTGATCTTTTCGACTTTCGATTGCTTTGGTGTTTGTCCATTATATCTAGTTCTAAGTTTCGCCTGGAAACAGCTCTGTGATGACTGATAACATGTGAATACACTCAATCCATCGATCACTTACTTGACGTGATAAGCCAGACCGTCACGATCAGATGTTTGCGATTTCACATATTTCCGGAGAAAGAAAAATGTTAGTACCACGAGAGGTTGAATATATGGAGCGAATGTTTGGGATTTGGACAGTTACGTAAATCTAGTACTAAACGATGACGCAGACGCAATAACTCCTTCAACAGATCAAACGTTGGACGCCAATCAAGTCTAACAGCCAACGTTTGGCCAAATATTACGTCTGTATTCAGTGCGAGGATTACCCCAGCATATGCAGTGTTTACATCCATGGAAATTTCCGACTGTTTGTATACAAACTAGAGTGAGTTTCCATCGGAAGCACGCTCTCGCTCGTGTAGTCAAAGAGAAATGTTTTCATGCTGGAGAAATAAACAGGATAGCTTTGAAATCTGCTACCGGACTTTGGCGTTCATTTTTAAAACGAAATTCACTTTGAAATGTAAATATGTTTTAGTTTTCCCTTTAATGTTAACGTTTCAGGCTTACAGTTTTGACTGAAAAGATTTTTTACCTGGAAGAAATGTTGTTTGAGTGGTATATTTTCAATGAAGATTGATAACCAGCAAACAAGTTTCCGACATTATAGTTAACTAGCAGCGCCGCGCGGTTTCACCCGCATGTTTCTATCCCGTGGGAATATCGGGTTAAAAACTATCCTATGTTCTCTTCCGGGACTCAAACCATCTCTATAACAAACATTATATAAATCGGTTAAGCGGTTTTAGCGTGAAGAGGTAACAAACAGACAGACACACTTTCGCATTTATAATATTAGTATGGATTAGGTATTATTTTGGGCCAAGACTCAAAGGGACATCTGTTTACTTGTCAGTATGACGCCAAACGTAATGTGACTAACAATATTATACGTCAAACTACTTTCCCGTAGCGATTCCACCAAAATAACGTCTGGATCAGGGGTAATCAACCTACGACTGGAAAATTTCTAATAAATGTACGTGTTTGAGAGAAAAAGAACGGTTGAGTTTCCCTGATTTCGACCCAGTGCGAGTACAGTACTGATGAATTTTGAAATAAAGCCAATTTTGATGATAGTCGCGTGAGTAGGGAACACTTAATTTCTCAGTGATGTGATATAATTTCTTTTTAATGTTGCATAATTTGTTTCATATTGAACAAATAAATGTTCGTTATATTTTCCGGAAGATAACAATTTTCGATTTCTGTAATAAGTATTCAATGGTTTCATATCTTTCCCTGTCCCTAATCATAATAATTTGGCGGATTTCTATGGGGTATATTTAGGTTCGTTGATGAAATTAGCAGAGTTATCAAATATACCTCTGGTCTCAAAGGGCGTATAGCACATTTTGGGCATTATGAAATACGCCCTTTGAGCCCAGAGGTATCGATATTCGTTATTCCTTACCTCACATGTACAATATTCAGTTAGGAAGTTCTAAAAGGAAGCATAGCAGCAACAATACATTCATTCATATACAGCTAATGCCAGCGTTTCCAGCTATAACATATTCTGGCATTACCAAGCCGACTGCCAAACGTGATCGTATTGGTACCTATTGGCAAGACATATCCGAGATTCCCCAGCTCATTCGATGCGGGTCTATTCACTTGACAGGACACATTTTAAATACCTTAGTCAACATTTTCGTACTAATATTATGACAAAGTGTAGAACTGATCCTAGGAAGAATACCACAACAACTATTTAACAAGTGAGACACTTGTAGGAGTTTAGGCATGAAAAGTTATGAGAATAGTCATGTCACGGTGAAAGACCGAAAGATTGCTAATCAAACTAGCAGGAACGACGACTTTACCATACTTTACATGATATACAGAATGAATGAATTGCACCGATCCCAGCGTGGTTAAACCAGACTCGATTAATCGAATAAACCCCAAGATCGCACTAGCTCCTGTAGCCTCATTTTCATGGTGCTACAGCGACCATTGCATATCAAGGAATAGACCGGGGGGCGCGGTAATGGTAGGGAAGACGTGCCCGAAGGATAGGTAAGGATTTAAGAGCCTACCGGATATGCATCCTAGAGTAAGCATTGGACTAGTGGAGAGATGGGTAATTATATCTATGGATGGGCATCTTTTAACGACCTTGCCGTCAGGCTGGTTCAGGTCGAGCTTCATCGTTGAGTCTTTTGGCGGGGCTCTACTGCTTTCTTGGTTCTTTTGTATGTCTTTGCTCTGTTGTGTTGTGTTAGATGCTGCTGTTTTCCATGTCATCGTCGGATGTTTCGCTACTCTCCATTTCCGGTTTTTTGTAAATATACTTTACATGATATACATAATCAGCCTATAATGTTCCCACTGCTGGGACACAGGCCTCCTCTCGGTGAGAGGGAGTGGGCCGTAATCCACCACGCGGGCCCAGTGCGGGTTGGCAGATGTCACATGTCTTCGAATTTTTGGTTCTAGGACATGCCGGTTTCCTCACGATGTTTTTTTACATGATATACAGAGGGTAAAATTAACTCTGCATCAGATCATGCCAAATAGCTAACTATTCCTTTTCCTATATTATAATCGTTCGTTTTATTCAGACACTAGCTCATTTAAATATATGACATACACATGACACGTGCTGCAAGTGGAAGCGATTAACAATTAGCATTGTTTACTATCAAACACATAGTGTACTGAATACGGTACTATTGTTGTCATAAAAATAATACGAGCTTCATTAATATTATTGTGGTTATAGTTTCTTTGTTTGATAGGGTTGAAAGAGGCCATGTTTTGTTTAGTTCTTCAAGTGTGGTATATTTTATTCGAATGGCAAAGGACTTCCAAAATCAACTTGCTCTGATGATAATATCATCTAGATAGTAAAATGACATAAAAGAGTTAAAATGGCGTTCAAGAGGCGGAGAGGAAACATACCCTGAAATGATATGTAATGGATTGAATAATACTGGGGATGGTGATGATTTAATAAAAAACGAAACAAGACTCATTTTATACCCAGTAAAAAAAAAGAGGGAAGTGACAAGGGAATTTGATAGAAACCGCCGAGCAAATCCATTGAAGTATCTATTGTACGAAGGACCCTGATGTCAAAATTGATGAATATCTTTATGCTCTCGGCTATTCAGAAACTGCATAGATACAAGGATACCGTTGACGTAGGTCACGTACATCATCACAATAGCCTATTTGATTGGTTCTAAACAATAGTTAATTGAAAACCATTGGTGGAGTTTCAGTGTCAGGTGTCGGAAACGAATACGCACATTGATTTATAGATTTTATAGGCAATATTTTAAAAGCCTGCCTGTAGAGTTGTTAGCCGCATTTATTTACTTGGGGTTCAGCATAGCTATTTACAACTACTCGATACGCTTCCGTACCGTATCGAAGATCAATCGATTTCGATACTATCGTAGGAGTCCTCTAAACGCTGTTCACAAGTACAAAACCCGAAAATTCTGTCAGTTTAAATCAAATTGACGACAGCTATTCTTCAGACAGCTGTTTGCTGTCGGGGGCAAAGGCAAATCAGGTTATCGAAAAGTCATTTTCGATACGATAGCCTGTTGGTTGGTAGTGAATAGCTATACAGGACAGAAATCAGTATCAATCGGCAGGGAACCAGAATTCAAAACCTGTTTGAATTCAGTGTGCTTAAGTCTTTCTTTTGGGACCTGCCTGCCCTCCTGATTGATTCAATTCACAAATCATTGCCTTAATCAAATACTTAAATATTCAACCACACCAATAATTTGCAATCGATTCGCGTTATCGAATCGGAGGGCTGATCGAAACGTAACAGGCGGAATACCCCAAGATGCTCTACTAGGAAATGTAAAACAACTTAAAACCCGGAACGTAATTCACATCACTTCATCATGTCTGTCACTACACGACATAAGACATAATGCATGCACAGTGTTGCTTTCACTCTCTGTCTCGGATACTTGGCCTGACGCCTGGCTGCGTCATACCACCTCACACGCATCACTCGCCGACGTAGATATACGTAATGTAGCCAAAATATTGAAGATGAGAAGTGTTACGTTACGGGTGTTAATAAAATTATTATGTTATTGTAGTCTGATGGTTTGTGGAAATGTTGGTTTGGAACAGAAGTGTTCATAAAGGGACTGGACTTTCAAAGCGACCAGCTAACGCAATTTGGTTTTGCCACATATTGTGTTTAAAGATCTTGGATCATACCGTCTAACACTTATGAAGTTTTTATTTGGTCAATTAATAAATAGCATTTGTGGTAAAGAAATGAATACCATTCGTTTTGAGAAGAAGGCGTGTATTAATAAAAGGATTTCTGATTCTTTTCTGGATGCGAAAGGCGGAGGACAGGTTATTGCGGCGCAGCATAGGAGAGGCCTATGTCGTTGATTGAAAAGGAATACAATAAAGCAAAAATCCAGTGGATAGTGGGTTTTTCCAACAATATGTAACGTTATTGAACTTTAAACCTTATAAGTTATGTGATGTAACACGGGTATGTTGACCCCTAGCAGCTCGACAATCAACACAAAGTTGCAGTTTAAAGTGTCGTCAAGTAAATTGACGCCTTGACACGTCATCGACACTCAATTGATATGTCAAGTGTCCGTCAAGCGCGAACATTTAATGGACACTGAACGGTTCAATAGGTTCAATGAGCACAATCTTGTGTCAATAACTGCACAAATCAACCATGTGCAACATGCAGCCTTGATGCATTACAAAACCGCTGTACGAACTTGTTGCTACGGGACTGACGGCAGAATACTCAGGGCGAATTCCACTAAACTTTTACGTCTAGAATAAAAGTCTTATCCTGAGAATAAATTTTGAATTGTTGACAGTTTTCCATACTAGAACTGTCAAACGTCAATGTGACGTTTATTCTACGTATAAAATATATCTGACTTTGGTAAAATTTGCCCTTAATATTTATATGATTGAAAGCAAATTTCTTCTTGTTAGCACATCAATTTAGTAGTTGCTAAATTATAAAGAAAATACTACGAATGCCTGCTATTTATTATTTCGATTGCACATAATCGTTGGCAATCGAAAACGTTGTAGTTACCTAGAGGTAAAATTAAGTGTTGTATTCATACAATTTAATTATAGAAAAGACACGTGCGACAAATGACACTTAAAGATATGTCACTGCACTAGAAGGTTCGAAAGGGATTTGAAGATCCGTGGCACACCTACCGGTACGCCATTTAATTTTTTATTAAATTCAAAGTCAAGACAAAGACGAGATTAAGCGCCGAAAACTTACAACTGGTCACCGATATCAAGAAGGCCTCTTAGTAATTAAAAATCATTATCATTGACACTGCGAAGCGTCCGAGCGATAACCCTGCAAAAAGTAGCCCGATAACACGACCCTGCCAGATACCGGTTGACGTAGGGTTAAAAGTACAACACGAAAATGTTGCAAGCATAAGATCGGCTCGTGCCGCTGTCGTCACTACAGAGGCTGACATCGTCATAGACAAGGAAAATTACATAATAAAATCAGGATATGCGAGGAGCTTTGAAGAAGGTTGATGTATTTTGAAGCTAATGAATGAACCGTAGTAGCAGATAAGGCTTTTGAAAATTAAATCAATTATGACTAAGTGCGTTTACATTGGGGGAATGTATGTCAGAGTAAAATAGCGGAGATAAGTAGCTAAATATAGATAACTGGCAGGCAACCTTTAGCAAGTAGTTGATAAAGGTAGGTAAATAAAAAGAAATCACGGAATACGTTTCAATGTGCCAACAGACTGCCAAATTCGGATGGTACGGTCAGCATTAAAAGTTGATTAACACTTCAGTTTTTTTAATCTTAGTTATTGAGCAAAATATTTGTTCAAAATTGCAGTAGAAGAATTTTTTTTAGAATATATACTCTTGTCTATTATGTGAAAAGCTAAAAATCAGTTTATTGAAAAAAGTTGTTGTCAATTTAATAACATGTAAAAGTGATAGTGTTAATCGACTTTTGATGCTGACTGTACCACGTACCTACCCTGTCTTGGTGCTGTCGTAATAATAAAGAAAGATGTACACACTCGAGGAATAAAACTATTAAGCATAGAGTGAGTAAAAAATAATCTAAATCCTACCAAAACCGTTTTATTCGCCAATTATACAAATAAATAAAAGTGAAAATCTATTTGTAATGTCAAAATAACAGCTTTTTACTAAATGGTAATATGGTCCTGTTTGGTTCGGCTAATCTCCGAAACGGCTGGACCGATTTTGACGGGACTTTCTTTGGCAGATAGCTGATGTTATAAGGAGTAAATTAGGCTACTTTCCGAGATCCACGCGGACGAAGCCGTGAGCAGAAGCTAGTACAATATAAAAACTGACGTTAATTTATTTTTGCCAACCCTGACTGTTCAGTAGATCTTATCGGTGCAGCTGTTTTCACTACGAGAGAAAGAATACGTCGTATTCTCATTAATATATGAATGGAGACAGTTTTATTGACAATAATTACGGGTCATTTCGTAGCAAAACATGTCTTTCATCAAAAGCTGCAGGGCTAAATATAGAGATGCAAAATATGCAGCGAATATTTTTAACCTTATCATTTATTTACTTTATGCATTCTATTTCGAAGGATTTTATTCATTATTTAACGACTCATTCATATCTAGCTACATAATGAACTCACAGTTTTTTTTTATCCTTGATGTTTTTTTCATAATTTTCCTCCATTAGTAGGTTTGCATAATTTTATTACCTAATTTTTTTGTGCTGTGTCCGCTGGCAAAGAAACAGGATTTTTTTCTTTACCTGCCGCGCTACAACAATGTGGCTCACAACTACACAGCTTACATGAAGGAGATCTTCGACTTCAACAAGACCAAGACCCTCAACCAGAGCTCAGAACAACGAAAGCCGTTCAACGTGATTCCCCTGTAAGTCCTAAAGATATCATCGACTAAATCTACGCAAAGTATACGCGTATTAATTATTAGAGTAGTAATTTTCCGTGTAACAAGATCTATGATAAATTAACCCACTTTAAAGCACCATCAATTGCTCAAAACATATCACTCTTACAACAAATTAAAATAGACACATCGGCCACCACTCACAATAAAGCTACAATCAATCTGCCTAGCCTTTTCCCAACCATGTTGGAGTCGGCTTCCAGTCTAACTGTATGCAACAGAACACCAGGTATTTTATATGAAACGACTGCTTATCTGACCTCCACAACGACACAACCCAGTTACTGGGTAATACGATACCCCTTGGTCACAGTAACCTTGGTATTGGTCCCGCCACGTAAAAAGAACGCTGGCGTTTACCTGCACACTGAGCGATTTAACGATCAAATTGGTGGCATGAAGGGAGCGCGACGCTAGTAAAGTAACTATTATGATTCTACAATAAAACAGTTACACTTATATATATGAAACAATAGCCTAGTACTTTAGGACACGACTGTGCCCGTGCGCAAACTCACCCACTCCACTGTCGCTCAGCGTTCTTTTTACGTGGCGACAGCTGTAAGACTGGTTGTCAGACTTTCGGGCTTCTATCGACCCGTAACGACTGTCAAAGATCCCAGAATGACAACCGGGGCCAAAGAGATTGTATAGTCATTGGCCGGGACCAACGGCTTAACGTGCTTTCCGAGGCACGGAGGGGTCTCGATATGCAATGGACCCATCCGACCGCGGGAAACTTAGCTTGACCTTCGATCGACCCGTGCGGCTGTTATTATTCAGCCACGAGCCCCTTTATAAAGTTACAAGAACCCTTTATATGCAACATGCAACCCTAATAGCCAGGTGACGTCAACCCTCCAATGCCCAAGGTCACGGCCCGAGCAGCTGTCCTAGGGGTCGATTTGACCATAAATCATATTGAATGAACGGACACACCGACAATGCAATAGCATTATTTGTTCACAGGTTGCACGTAGTTCATGATTCAGTGGCTATTCTTTTGAATGGAGTCAATTCAGGTGGGATTTAAACACACTATCGTCGTTATGGTGTCGCTTCAGTTGTATTCAATGTGGATATGAATGGATTTTAGTGGACAACTGGCGAAAACCCAAGGGTGGTGCATCAATGAAATTAAATTGTTTATTTTGTAAATAGGTTATCGGAATCACTTTAACACGTGATTTATCCATCCATACTATAATATTATAAATTCGAAAGTAACTCTGTAGGTATGTTACCTTTTCACGCCTAAACCGCTGAACCGATTTAGATGAAATTTGGTATATAGTTTTGAGTCCCGGGAAAGGACATAGGATATATTTTATCCCGATATTCCCACGGGATCGAGACTTATGCGGGTGAAACCGCGGGGCGCAGCTAGTAAAAAAAAAAATAAAAAGATGAGGTTGGCGTTTCCTATCTGACTACTCCGAGAAGAAAGGCCGAAACTAACTCAGAGGTCGTCTCTTTTAAAGCCCCGACATAATTTTGGTCAGATCATGTGAAGATCACGTAGATTGATGTCTGAAATGGTCTTTTGAGGAAAGTACCACACAGTTTTGAGTCGACCAGTCCAATCAGTAAGCATTCGTCAGTAATCGGGTAGAAAATAAAGACAGCAATGTCTATTTTACACAAGATTTCTATGCATATAGTTTGGCGTTTTACATTACGTATAGATAACACAGCATCAGCATATGGAGATAATGATAAAATGCAATCATAGAAATAGAAAAGTGGGTCACAAAACGGAACACGACGGCTAATTAAACAATGTGATCGACTGTGTCGAGTTTCATGACTAATTTCCGATAGTATCGATTTTCCGCAAAATTTTACACTAGCCAATACCCACTTATTTTGATAAAGACATATGCATACTAATATTATAAATGCGAAAGTGTGTCTGTCTATCTGTCTGTTACCTCTTCACGCTTAAACCGCTGAACCGATTTAGATGAAAATTAGTATAGAGATAGTTTGAGTCCCGGGAAAGGACAAAGGATAGTTTTTATCTTGATCTTCCCACAGGAAACTCATGCGGGTGAAACCGCGGGGCACTGCTTTTAACAAGATTTGATTTTTTTATGTTTGTTTGTTACGCTTTCGATAAAGCGGCTGAACGGATTTGGATGAAATTCAAGCAATTCGAAACAAACAGTAGGTATTATAAAAAAAGCATTTATTTTTGTTTTTCAATACTGGAAGTATCTTTCAACATCAGGTGCTTATTTCCCTCGCAAATCGTTTGCTGGCGATGCGAATAAAATCGATAAAAAGCCAGTAAGCAAAGGTCTAGGTAGTCTAAAAATAACTCGCTGGGGAAGCAATGGCGTAGCTCTAAAATATTAGGCTTTACAAGAGAACACTCATTTCAATCCATACTAATATTATAAATTCTAAAGTAACTCATGTTACCTTTTCACGCCTAAACCGCTGAACTGATTTCGATGAAATTTGGAATAGAGATACTTTTGAGTCCCGGGAAAGGACATAGGATACTTTTTATCCCGATATTCCCACGGGATCGAGACTTATGCGGGTGAAACCGCGGGGCGCAGCTAGTCCTTTATACAACTTCTTTTAAATGAGGCATGGATTCCAAATTATCTATGTACATCTATGTTGCGCCACTTCTTCCCAGCGAAAGCACTAGGAAGTGGTGAAGGGCGCGCATTTTGGGGGAATGTCTTATGTAATTTTGACGTTCGAAAAGTGCTGATTCTCAGCCTAATTTGAATAATGACTTTTAATTTTGACCCCCTGAGTAAATATGACCTTGAATAACTAAGTTTCTGCGACAGAAAAATTACGTACTTAGACTTCACTCGTACAAAGCAAACCACGCAAATCGATATCAACAACAGTCGTTAATTCTATTCCAAGCCACGTGTAGCAGTGCAAACTATGTATAAAAGCATTCCTTCAGTTATTAAATAAATATAATACCTATTAATACATATAACTAACAACGTAAGTATTTTAATTAATGGTTTGTGCAATAAATTAGATTCTACTATTTGAGTCATCGGGATTCCAATCAAAGGCTTCAAATTATTGTCCATTGTCAGCAGTGCCCCGCGGTTTCACCCGAATCCCGTGTGGGATCCCGTGGGAATATCGGGATAAAAAGTATCCAATGTGTAGGTATTCTGATGTATAAGCTATATTACAGAAAAGTTTCATCAAAATCCGTTCAGTCGTTTTAAAGAGTAACAAATAAACATACATACATCCATCCATCCTCAAAAACTTTCGCGTTTCTTCAAGTAAAACTCTGTCTACTTACAACAAAGACATCAAACCGATGCGACCAACGGGACAAACGTATTAGACTTATTACTACATAAAGAATGTTACGCGACTTGCAATATAAACCGGATCGCCAAGGTCAAGGTTAGATTTGTCACAAAAACTGCGACAGCGGGGACAGTGTTTTGTTGCTATGCTACTCTTGGCCAATTATGGCGAAGCCGAAAGAGAAGGCTTGTGATTTTTTTTTGGAGTTCCTTCTAACAAAGGTCACAAATTTTTGAAGTTAATGTATTTTGGTAGGGTTTTGTGGGGCTTGTAGCTAAGTAATAACAGCCGCACGGGTCGATCGATCAGGTTAAGCTACGCTTGCCGCGGTTGGTCCGTGGATGGGTGACCATCTTTACATACCAAGGCCCCTCCGTGCCGTTGGACCCGGCTGTCATTCGTAGATCTTTAACAGTCGTTACGGGTCATCAGAAGCCCGAAAGTCTGACAACCAGTCTTACCAAGGGGTATCGTATTTCCCAGTAACTGGGTTGTGAAGGTCAGATAGGCAGTCGCTCCATGTAAAATACTGGTATTCAGCTTCATGCGGTTAGACTGGAAGCTGACTCCAACGAAGTTGGGAAAAGGCTAGGCAAATTGATTGTATTTTGGTAGGGTTTGAGCTTTGATCAATAATTATTGATCGAAGGGTTTTGAGCCTAATGTCTACGTAAGAGGGGACATTAGGTACACGGTATGACAGTACACCCCTTTTTTCCTAAACGTGATTAGCGATTGTTTAACCATACATTTTTGACGTTTAAACGTCTCTTAAACTTTAATCAGCGTTTTATAAACCCTATAATATCAGTTATGAGGTAGGATTATCGGAATGTTTGGGGACGAGGGGGTGCGGTGAACCCCCGACGCATGGTAGTAGAAATAACAATGGGGTTTTTTAGTCCGTCGAAGCCCGACATAACGGCATCCATGATGATTTGAAATAGGATACTTAACAGAAAATTTAAGTCCTTAAATTAACAATTCCGGACACTTCAGATTATTTGATTCGAAAAATGGCGGACCTTTGGCAAGGCAAGAGTCAAAAGTTCCTCACTCTTTGCCGGTCCCCAAAAGGCTGACGCAAATATTGCAGACAGGCACAAAGTAATTATAACGGAAAAATTACTTAACAAATTTTTAGGCTTATCGTTACTGCTAACTGTATGAAATACAAATACGATAACTATTGTGTAATTATGATCGATTACGATAAGGTATCGGTGATAGTGACCTGATGCCGCGTCGGGCGAGTACGAGTAATATCTAATGTTAGTACTATTAGGGGCCGTCTGCACGAGCGAGAGAATCGCGGAGATATTATCGTAGTGCCGCGTATACACTCTCATAAAAAGTGTCTCCAGCTCCACACGGCGATATCATCGCGGCGAAGATAGCACGGCGAGACTATCGCCGCGATTCTATCGCTCGTGGAGACGGCCCCTTAGTTATTCTGTGTTTAAAGCAAATACTTATACATACTTTTTAAAATAATAAACTATTTTTTTTTTATTTCGATGATTGCTTACCTACTGAGATTTAGGTACCGTACCTACTTCTTTTTGGTATAATAATACTTTTATGGTAGGTAGGTAATGCTAGGTAGGTAACTGTTTTATGTACAATAAATCACATGATGTAACAGTTCCAAAAATAAAGTGGCTAGAAAGAAAGAAATGTTTATACACATTTTTTATTATTTTATTTGTTCTTTTGTGGTTGGGGGAATAGAAAACATAATAACTCCCAGTTTTTATTACAAAGATCTTGTATTCTCTAATTATCAATTTAATTTTTATGCCAATCTGGACCAGTAACACTTTAATTTATTAATTATATAGGTTTTAAAACATTTTTACGGATTTGCTTCTAGTTTTATTTGGTTTTGTATGCGGAGTCTTCATTTTTTCCTGCTAAAAATATTCTTTCTTTTCCATAATTTACCCAAATATAGTAACTTACCTGAGTACATAGGCGTCGACTTGCTCGCTCTGGGTGAAAGAGATGATCTCACAACGCACTATCTTCAGCACATTCTCCCATTGTTGACTGCAACAATATAATTAACATTGTTTTTATCTTAGAGTACATAATTAAATACTCTAACCCCCTTACTAATAAATGTTGTATAGCGTCTGTATAGTTACACAACGCTTTGTCTTCTTCATTCCAAAGTCAAATTACTGACGACTGAAAGAGAGAAATCAATGTATAACTATTCATCTGATAGAATTGTTTATTAGTAAGGGGGTAAGTGTTTTTATAGTATACTGATGACTACTGACAATACCATGGTTATTGGCAGGTATTTGTTAGGGAATGTAAGACAGCCAGACCAACATCATTTTATTTTTTACTACCCTCCGCCCGCGTTGTACATCGATAAAAAGTAGCCCATGTCCTTCCTCAGGGTTCTAAGTATCCCCGTACCAAATTTCATCAACATCGGTCCAGTCGTTTGGGAGATTAGATGGAAAAAACAGACAGAAAGACAAATTGTAATTTTATATTCTTATAAGTGTTATATGCTTTCATTATATGCATTTAGTAAAAAGCTGTTATTTTGATATTACAATCAGAGACTGCAATTTTATTTATTTGTGTAGACAGCTTATTACAGATATTTTATCATAAATAGTAAAGACCAATATTATTTTATTTTTTATTGCCAACCTTACTCCCTTTACAAACTAAGTCTTATCAAACAATAAACATTAGGATAAAATGTATTTTTTTGTGGTTTTGTGATAATATCTACTGGAATATTCATTAAGATTTTGTTGCTCCGAGATATAAAACTTTTGGGTGGGTACTTTTATTGTCTATGCAAAAATGTACCTAATGTGCACTGTGCTATGACAATTTAGTTTATAGCCAAACAAAGAATATTAAGTATTACAAGAGCACCTAAAAATGGTCTGAGTCTTGTATTATATTGATAAACAATGCAAAACAAAAATTATTTCAAATCACGCGCGCCTGCCGTGGCCCGGCCCAAGACCGGCCTCAAGCCAACCACGGTAACCGGACGATCCCGCCGGTACCCAATAGCCGAACATTGAAACAGCTGATTCCAGAATATTCCACAACAACAAACTACAGCCCTACACAATAAACACAAATAAAAATAATATTCCAGTTATGAATAACAAAAAAAACTTCGAATTTCTAAGCAGAATAATATCTGCACTTCTGGGAACTACTTCTAATGATTTTAAATGTTTAGGTTATAAAAATGTAACTTATGCCGGTAACCTAAATACAAAGCAACCAATTACGTAATTATAAACCACTAATGTACAGGTAGGACATGAACATCAGTCAAAATACTACTCAAGTACTCACCGAGTGATTTTTCTCAAATCCGCATTTTTAGCCGGTGTAAACCAAATTTCGATGAGCTTTTCTACACCCTCGAAAAATTGGTCATTATTTTCACTACTAGATATGATTTCTGTTTCAGCCATGGCTACTTCTTGTTATTTGTAGTTTAAAAGAGAAAAAGTATTTTATATTGAATATATTCCCACTGAGAACTTTACGCACAACCGTTTTGATTTGACGTCCGAACTTGACTGAATCTGAATGAAACGAAATTATTGGCAAAATGCGGGTGAAAGAAGAGATGGATGTATCAACATCTCTTTCTTTCAGAGCGAGCAGGCCGGCGCGTGTTTGCGTTCGGAAGCACTGATCAAGAATAAAGTCGTTATCAGAATTTACTCTTTATATTAACGGTATTTTTTTTTTTTTTTTTTTTTTTTTTTAGAAATGGCATCTCGTAGTTGACCTTGAGAGGTCGTGACTACTTAACCGGACTATCCTGTGGTTGCCTTAAGAAAACTCAAAGCCTCCAGCCAGGGCGAATATCTACTATATTAAGCGACTACACGCTAAGGGCACCCCCTGTGGGGTACGAACCTCGGCTTAGGGCGTCGCTGGAGAGGGCAGCAAGATGGGACAGGCTGGATCAGATTTTTATTATTTAAGCTTGATGGGGCCGGCATTTCCTATCTGACTGCTCTGAGAAGAAATGCCGAAACAAACTCAGAGGTCACAGTCGGGAGTTTAAAGCTACAGGCTCAGCTGCGGCGCGGGCTGGCACTTCATCGAGCAAGGGTCGGGGTGGGGTATTTAATTGGGGACGTCGCGAGGGACCTCGTCGGCGAGGTCGGAATGTCGGTTTTTTGTTTTTGTGTACTGTACTAGTTGCCTTGTTACTCTCCTGGAGGAGGGTGATGGAGTCGTCAGGGTCTAAGAGAACATGCCTTGGACGGCGACGTTTGCTGATTTGGGAGGGAGTATACCTGGCGGCCTCGACAACCAGGGGGTTGCGATGCTTGGCGGCGGTATCAAAGAAACGCTTGGAAAGGCGTTTCATGAATTGTTGGATAGTGGGGATTTTGAGGTCAACATGGAGGATCTCATTTCGGACGAACCAGGGGGATCCCGTAGCCTTTCGGAGGAAACGGTTTTGAAGGGCCTGCATCCTATGGAGGTGGTGGGGCTTTGCGTGTGCGAAGACTACACAGGCATATGTCATTATTGGACGAATGCACGCTGTATAAATGCGCAATTTGCACTTTAGTGACAATTTGCTGCGTGCATTGAGAACGGAGTGAAGTCTGCCTAGAGCGAAAGCGGCGCGCGAGCGGACCGTTTTTATATGCTCTGCGAAGGAGAGATGCCTGTCGAGTATGACTCCTAGGTATTTGGCTCGCTTTTCCCAAGGGATCGGCTTGCCGAACATGGAGATAGGTCGGGAACTATTAACGGTATGTATTGCCAATGCGTTAAATACTTTTTCGCCATGCAGTATTTATCATTTACTCTATTTATGGCAGGGAAAATCCCTATAAATGAACATGAAATATTTTTTAGATTTTACAAGAAGAAACGTGGGCGTATTCCCCGTGGAAAAGACGCGTTGAGGTAGCCAACTTATTATAAAATTCATATAAAGTAGAATAGTAAACACTAAGTACTAAGTAAGTAGTAAGTACTAAATGTTTTCAAATTAATTGCATTACTGTCCTAAGCCAAAGGGGAAATAAATGAGCCTTTATGGCTTAATTTTTTCCCCTTTTACTTAAATTGCTTTTTCCCCTGGGCAAATAATGGTATATTGGCAACATCTTCTGTTCTAAAGGTCAGACTTATTTTTTTTTCTGTTATCATTTATAAGTTCAGATAACTACCAATGTAAAAAAATATAATCTTAATTATTAATGAAATACATGTTTCAATAAGAGAGAAATATTATAATAGTCAAAAATTAACACAATAACTAGATAACAAAATAATTATAGATATTATAGATTAAAAAAGTCATAAATCCTCAAAAGCTGCAACTAATTTGTGTAAGCGGCCATCATCAACTTTTTTAATTGTTCTGAATTTTGGTTTTAAAATTGGGATACTCGGTGGAGAATCAATTTCCTTCTCATCTTCATAGAAGTCTTCAATATTTGGTTCAAGATCTTTCTTTAGTGATGTAATACTTGATGATCTTCTATCCTTCTTACTTTTTAAATTCTCCACGCTTGCATTCAACTGGATGAGGTTATTGTATATTCTGTCGTTGAACTGGAAGTTAAGTATTTTTGTCATCTGGAAAAAAAAGCAAGGACAAGATTAAAAGATTGTTTTTAGCGGTACGGTATGGGGTGAAATTGTTAATGTTCTGCTTCTCCAACCTATCACAAACTCGAATATGTCTCATAATGTGTAGTAATTATCCTAATTAAACAGTTAAGGCTTTACTAGTTCAACATACTTTTGCACATAGCTGTCCTCTGTCCACATTCAAATCCTCTGACGAAAGTGGCGGAGCATTTAGTTTCTTCACGTCGGATAAGTAAGTAGCTATTACTCCGCTCGAACACAGAGTTGGTTCACTTAATTCATTCTCTTTCTGAGAAGAACGTGTTGATTTTTTAGAAGCAGAATTTGAAGACGAAGCGAAATCGTGTACAACTTGTTTTCGAGTCGATGGTTTCACTTTCAGTTCATAATTTCTAAGCAGCGTTTTTTTAATTTTCGAATCAGACGCCGCTTTGTTCATGGTTATTAGTTATGTATATAATTTATTTAAATGCAGCTCAAATAGTTGTATTTGTTTACAAGAAATTAAAAACTATACGACGACGTTTTCTTCTCGTGACAGACGACATGATTGACATTTAAAATAGGGTTACCAAATTATTGTCAGAATTAACCCAAGAACCAAGAAAAGTAATAGACAGATATCGGTTATTTTGTTGATTATGTAATAACAAAATAAGCAAACGAAGGAATTATAAAAAACTAAAATGTGTGATTTTGGTTTCGTGCTCCTTTGAGACCACTTTGTAAGTTACAGAAGAAGTACATACATACTACAATATGTGAAGTTTTCCAGAATTTCCCCTTTTCTTGGGAAGAGAGTTGGAATCGTATTTGGAAGAATTAGAAGAAAATTAGAAACCCCAAATGATTGTTTTTGTTTTGAGGTTTTTGCTTTAATATTTAGTAGAACAGTAACACAAAACACTGTTTTACTAACGTTTTTGTTTTTTTCTGAACGACTCACAATTTGTCAACGTCACAGCTGCCAAAAATTTTACTTCAAAGTTCAATGAACAAAAGTCAGAAATTGGATTGGACTCGTCGACGATTTCAATTTTGCTACATACGATATCGGCAATATTTTTCTCTTTTCCTAAACTTTTCGACGACACATTGGCCGAAAATATTGACGAAGCACCGATTTCATTTTACAGCACGTTCACGGAAGAGAAATGTCAAACAAATGTGTTGAATTTTCCGTGAGTTTTTTGATTTTCGTACTTGTGATAAGTGAGACGTGCATTCTTTATTTATAAATTAAAATGCTTTCACAGAACCCTGAGAATTTGCCGGTGGAGAAGTTAACTATATCGGTGAAGAATGCCGGCGTGGTGCAGCAAATCAAGGCGTTGGTAAGTGCATGTTACAATAATTTGATTCACAATGTTGTGAAATAGCTGCAGCTATTTGGTTAGTTGAGGAACACCCCTGTTTCGAGGATGAAGGACTATGCCGACAACTTTGACATGTCGATTTCCTTTATGCACTTGGAATGGAGGGGCATTCCCAAGTGTTGATACATTGCTCTAATTATTGATGTGGCCTTGAAAACATCACAATATACCTAATATAGAGCTGACATCCTAGCGAAGTACCTCCTAGACTTGATCTAATGGATGAATTGATACTGAGATACTGTTTATGTGTAGATCTATAGAAGAATTAAATTTGTTGTTGCAATACATACCGTCAAATAGGGTGAATAGGGATGCAGGGGTGAATCGGTACAAAACTTTCAAAGGGATTTTAACAATTAAAATAATATAGTTTGTTGTCAATAAGGGCATGTAATCGTTAATTAAATTACAGTAAACACATTAGGGTCCTTTTTGGCCACAAACTATATTATTTCAATTGTTAAAATCCCTTTGAAAGTTTTGTCCCGATTCACCCCTGCATCCCTATTCACCCCGTTTCACCGTACTTACACAACTTTTTATATTGCTACTTAGGCATCAAAAGATTTATTTTTAAGATGGTAATATATATTCGTTTTATTATTTATGTACTCACAGTAAAGTACCTCTAGGATAGAGATACAACATAAAATCATTTTCATATTTTGAGTACAAAGGCATATTTCTTAAGAAATTTCTTCCAGGGGAGAAAAGTGGGCAATATTGTAAGCAAAGACATTTTTATACTTGCATTATAAGTGACAAATGTTATTGCTTACAGCTATCAAACTCTAAACAAATGAAGTTTTGTTTCAAGTTTTTGTAAAGTTCTTTAACATAATCATTCTCCCGCCCATATCCCATTTTTTTTGGGGTTGGTACTTCATGTTCTTGAACATATCTACTTCAAATTACGTACTCAAAATACGTGCATTGACTTGCGTTGGAGTTGCGGACACCAGCCTGTATTACCTACCTTCAAATTATAATTGTTGAAAATTATTTTTTCTTTGAATCATTTGCCTCATTCAAACTACTTAGTCTTTACTTTGAAAACCAACTGCAATTATACATTTTCCTGAGGCAAAAATAAAAATTATAATGTCTGGGCCAGTGGGCCCTATTTTATGTAACTGACAATACAATGATTATATTCCATCTATCTACCTATGTACTTTTTCTACCCATATTTGCTTATAAATTATTTGATTTTGAAAATGCATTATATGTATTTATCAAAAAATTATAAAATGACACATTCTCTCGACAGGTGCTTGAAAGCAGCAAATGTTTAAAAGAAATTTGTAAAATTGCCAGTTTGTTGCCTGGCACCTGGCACCTGTCAGTTTTTTTTAAACAAGACCTGTGTCACTGGTCTGTGTCACTGGGCATATCTAGCTAGGATGGAATAGTATTCAAGAAGTATTTTAACAGTTTGCAGGACACTAAATGCCCCCAGATGTAATAACAATAAAACTTCTATTGTGTTGTGTCTCATTTAGTTCATGTTCAGAACAATGCTGTAGTTTAGGTATCTAGTCATATCAAAGTGTTTATTAGGGGAACTCCCTGATTCTATCTATATGCATTATGCATGCATGTAGGTACTTGCACATTTTGGAGATACCCTGCACATCTACATTGCATGTAAAGCTGTGTAGGAAGTTAACCAAACAATAATTTATATTTCAAATAGGCACTTTTGAATGTTATAATATAATTGAAAAAAAAAATCAGCTGTTCCCTACATTTTGACGAGTTATACGAACATAAATGTGGGGAATGCTGATTTTTTTCGCGATTTCAGGTTCATTCCCATAGTAAAACATGTTCATAATGATGAGTACAATGACCTCTTTAGAGGTTGTTGGTGTTTTTCCAATAACCAGGTATTGTGATTAAAATTTTAATTTTATTTTAGATGTACATACACAACATAATTAAATGGATTGAAATAAATGATTTTTGAATTTGTATGGCAATTAAATCTTTCAAGACTTTTCTAATAAAAAAAATATTAAGACATTTATGTAAAGATGATGTGTCTCTACAAGCTAACTTACCTATTTAATCTGACCTTCCAATTATTGTTCCAGGACCCATATTGGGTGGAGAAGCGCGAGCTGACGATATACGAGAGGCCTCCATCTGGCAGCACCATTGTGTTGGGGGCCGTCGACACGTGGAAGGCCAAGATGGAGGGCTACTTGGAGGATGTCAAGTGGCTGCTAAGCTTAGAACATTATAGGTAAGGGAAATATCCAACATTAGCATGACTAGACAATACCAGTAACTATTAAAGACTTCCCCAAGGCTATGTACGCACTGACAAGTGGCTTGCTTAGCGCCTTGAGCACTGGTTCCTAAGCTTTCAATATTGTTACCCCTGGACCTATTAGGAAAACTGATTTTACCCTGACTTTTCACGTTATTCCTCGCTTCGTACATAGCTGACACTATGCACTTCATATTACCAATTTACCACCCTGGCGGGTTGGTTACATCTGAGTGAACGTCAACTTAGACCAGCTTGACGAATACTGACTTCCCTCGAGGCGACTGACCCCCTTACCCTGACCTTAAAATGTTATCTGTAAACAATGAATTAAGGAAAGAACAAAGGTAGATACACCTAATTAATATACACGTCTAATCAACGGTAGCTACACATAATACGTATGGAACAGCAATGCCGTAAACACTCACTCGGCCATATCACTCTCTCGGCCGAGTGACATTTTACTCTCTCGCCACTCTACTCGGTAGGTGTACCCAGGGTACAAGCAAGCCACCTGTCAGTGCGTATGTAGCCTTATGCAATGATCTTGGCTGCAGGGTAATCCCCTGAATTAAACATCACTATAACAAAACAAATACACTAATTACAAAACAAATACTGACTTTGGTCCAAGATTAAACATTCTACCCATTTTTTCTATTTCGAGCCTTATTCAGACAGAAGTAAAGTTCTTAATACAAAGAAGAACTTTGAGAGAGGTCCGTGGCTAAATAATAACAGCCGCACAGGTCGATCGATCAAGTTAAGCTACGCTTGCCGCGGTTGGTCTGTAGATGGGTGATCATCTTTACATACCGAGACCCCTGCGTGCCTCGGAAATCACTTTAAGCCGTTGGCTCCGGCTGTCATTCGTGGATCTTTGGCAGTCGTTACGGGTAGTCAGAAGCCCGAAAGTCTGACAACCAGTCTTACTAAGGGGTATCGTATTACCTGATTACAAAAACAAAACCGCCCAAATTTGTAGTACCCACTGAGTTGTGGAAGTCAGATAGGCAGTCGCTCCATGTAAAATACTGGTATTCAGCTGTATCCGGTTAGACTGGAAGGAAGCCAATCCCAACATAGTTGAGAAAAGGCTGGGCAGATGATGAAGTTATGTTCTTAAAACAAAATTGACAAGTAGGACCTGGGTTTAAAATCAGTTTTTGATAATTAGAACTTTTAACTTTGTCACAGTAAAGCTAAATTTAATAAAAATGCCTCAATGGTTCAGACCCGACTACAAATTAACCGTGTTTGGTAATAAGGTAGTATATGTATGAATATATATTTTAGTATCCAATGTCAAGATGCAGCGTCCTAGCTAGACGGTGCCAGTGTCTGTTAAAGTGTTTCCTGGCTTGGATACGATTTTGGATGCAGCACCGGAAGGCCAATTTCTGACTAGACTTATTCTTGACTGATTAAGACAGATTGTTCTTAAAAATGAGAGAAGTGGTGGCCCAGTGGTAACAGCCGCGACTTATGAGTTGTAGGTCGTAGGTTCGAACCCAGACAGGGGCATTACTTTGTGTAAATTATTTCATCACCACTGCTCTCAAAAACCGTGAAGGAAAACATTGTGAGGGTTTCCTCACGATGTTTTCCTTCACCATGCCATGTCCTAAAACCAAAAATTCGAAGACATGTGACATCTACCAACCCGCACTGGGCCCGCGTGGTGGTTATGTTATGTTTGTTCTTAAAAATACGGGAATTGCCCCTCTGACCATCTTGAACAAATGAGTTTATGTCGCCAGAACAGTACAAATATACAACTTCATAGTTTCATCATAGTTCAAATATGTCCAAAATAAGGTTACAACAATCCAACTTAATATGCCAATAGGTGAAACTAAAGATAAACGGTACGTAATAATTTTTTTATGGTGGTGCGGTCAGTGTTATCATTGTTTGACCACGAGATAAGCGTGATAGTGCGTGTTTTACTTTTTACATTATCATAAAATACCTAACGTTTTAATAACATGTAATAGCTTTAACCAGGTAAAATACTTGAAGAATTTATCATAGCTTAAGTATAGCATAATCAGTCCATAATGTTCCCTGCAGTGGGACGTCACAGGCTAATAATAATAATAATGCTCCCACTGCTGGGACACAGCCCTCTTCGAGAGTGAGCTGTAATCCACCACGCGGGCCCAGTGCGGATTGGTAGATGTCACATGTCTTTGAGTTTTCGGTTCTAGGACATGCCGGTTTCCTCACGATGTTTGCACATGCAGTAATTTGTCCCAAAAGTTTCATATCTATACAGATTCTAAAGATAGATTGCATTTGATTGCAACAAATAATCGAATGTTATTGTACTATCTATTGATATAAATGTACTATCTGAATGTTTGGTAAAGTCCCTACTCAGCCAGGCGCGGTCGCAGCCCAAGATTTTGGGGGGGGTCATCATGGGTGCCGAGGAATATTTTAAGGAGGTACATCTCCTCGTTGGTCTAGTGGTCGCAAGCGTTACTGCTGAGAATGAGGTCCTAGCTGGGTTCGATTCCTAGGTCGGGTAAAGTGTTAAAGGGTCTTTTTCCATCAGAAATTTCTCAGAAGCAGCCTGGAGTCTGGATTTGTGCCCGGTTGGCGGCAGTAGGCTCGCCCTCTGACATTTCACTTAATAACTGTCGAAATGTGGGTGTAAGTACTATATGAAGGTACACCCCTGCCCAACCCTTTGGGGATTAAAGGCGTGATGATATGTTAAGGTTCATGTACATCTCCAGCTCCACATTACTTATGCTATTCATATTACTTAAATGCTGCCAAATTGGTCGTATGTATTAGAACGGTAGATGATGTAGGGCGGGGAGAGCGAGCGAAGCGAGCTCGAAAATTTTGATAATCCGCCTCTGTTGATTAGGTTTTGTTTTGATATTTTCAAGTAGAAATAGGAGTTACATTGCCGACTTATGCAGGCAAGCTCAAGCAGCTATCAGAACCTAAAACGCAAGAGCGAGCGAAGCGAGCTCGAAAATTTTGCACACTCTCGGATAGGTTCGATTTTCTTTCGATCATTCCAAAAGGACTCGGAATTACTTGCTTTGTCGACTTTTGAAGAAAAGCTCAAGAACCAATGTAAATAATTGTAAGAACGAGCGTAGCGAGCCTGAAAATTTTAGCACACCACCTTGAATAGTCTCTGTTTTCTTTTACCCATCAATCATCATACAAAAAGAGAACTTACTTTATCGAATCGAATTATGACGAAAAGCTTAAATTCGTTTTACAGCAGTTTAGGTTTTGGAATCTGGCCTTACCTAAGCCTTTCAACCTTATGTACGAGTGGGGTGCCCAAAATCCCGCGTTTGATTCGCTCGCTCTTGAATCCTGGATTCTATATTTTTATAACAGGCTTTTTAAAGGACAATATTTATTAGGCGCATTAAAAAACCCACTGTCATCTATGTTCTATGTTATGGGTTTGGTTTCCGTACGTAGTGAACTCACTGTCATTTCATGGTTTTAAGTTTTTACTTCAGTCGGCAGTCCCTGCCGATGTTCTTAATGTTTTTGAATATGCCAATCGGGGTTTTCATGGCTCAATTACAGTTTTAAGTTAGTAAGGCAAGTAAATCATTCAGACTCTCGACTGCTCGAATGATTTTGGGGGGGGTCATGACCCCCACGACCCCCCCCCTCGGACCGCGCATGTACTCAGCTTTATATGCAATTTAGTTGTGCAGGGGAGCTCCAATATGTGCGTGTACCTAGACCTACATGCATGCATAACGCATCATTTTGGGTAGTAACAGGGAGTTCCCCTAATTAACACTGTATAGTAAAGGTATGATATGCCGGTTTTCTCTCAATGTTTTCGTTAGAATAAAATATTCTTTATTATGTACATGATAAACATTACAGATATAAGTGACAAATTTTACAAGGAGTGACGCAATGGGCGGTCTGGTCCTTCTCCGTTTTGAGAGTGGTGTAAAGTGCCTGTGGCTGGGTTCGAACCCTCGACCTTCAACTCGTAAGTAGCCGTAGGCCGTTAGCACTGGGCCACGATTGGCATTGGCTGATTTTTTTATGTAATAGTCCGCATTTATTAGGTTGGAATAATTCTGTAACTTATTTACCTAGCATATCCTGAGCTGGACTCCTATTTGGTGCAACCATGAGACACACCGACCAGTAGTGATCGACCGTTATAAATGTCATATGAGGTGTCTATGGGTCAATTTATCTTTTTAATCTTTGTTTTTTTTTCTCACCTTTTTTGATGTTTTTTTAATGCCTGTATTATGTCTTTTGTTGAACTAAATAAACATTTTATCTATCTATCTATTTATGTTCTATGTTGCAGGTTTTGGAGCACAATCCTGTACCACCCCCTATGCATGGACTCCCTCGTCTCGTTCCTACAAGAGGCTACGCCCCCCTACATCCCGCCGCACGAGAGCAGAGACGTTCAGAAGCTGTACGAGGACATACGGAGAGCCGTTCTCATCGTGTTCAGTAGACTGGTTACTAATAAGGAGAGCAAGGTAAGAAATTAAATAGATTTTTTAGCCCTTTTCTTGATATTTGTAGCATTTACACTTGTAGTGACCACAGAGCACAGACGCCTCGGCGGCCACTGGTAGAGACAGCATTGTCAACACTTTCAATACAAACCCAGCGAGTCAACGTTTACTCGTACTACGACACTAATGAATGACGTATAGAAGCTGATGGCTTTGAATGGCGAAGATGACAGAATTTGTGCGCTGAACACACTTTCGCCGTCACAAATTTTATAATTGCTTCTATTCTAGACGCTGCTAATCAGCGCGGTGATTCTGTGCTGTGGTTTAACCAAAATTAATATGTTTACTCCCTTACTAATAAACGTATTATATCAGATGAATAGTTACACACCGATTTCTATCTTTCAGTCGTCAGTAACTTGACTTTCGAAAGAAGAAGACAAAGGGTTGTGTAACTATACAGACGCTATAAAACGTTTATTAGTAAGGGGGTTTATATCCATCCATAATCCATACGCTGTTATAATAATTATGTCCAGAATAATTATGTATATTAACACTATTTAATCAGCAAATACTACACAAAGTAATTTTCAGCCCACCATTTGAACTACATACACGACTTCAAACAATAATTTTCCACCTACAACAATAAAACAACACCTATACAAAATATACAATGAACGTCTTTGTTCCAGACACAATGGATGAGCAAGGAGTACTTGGCAGAGTTAATATACGATAAGTTTATATTCACAATACCAATCATATGGGACCTGTGTCTGACGTATGGGGTCGATAATGGTAGACATGTTGGAAGGGTGTTGGACTGTGTGTTTGGGCTGCAGCCGAAGTATGAGGGCGATGCCGTGGCGGCTGTTGCGTTTGTTAAAGAGGTATGTAGTAAAGTTTTTTTTTATGTTTTACTAGCTGCGCCCCGCGGTTTCACCCGCATAAGTTTCGATCCCGTGTGAATATTGGGATAAAAAGTAGCCTATATCGATAGTCAAACGTTGACAATTCGTAACCCACATTTTTTCGCAAAATCAGTTACGTATATCAATTTTTTTTTAAATACAGCGCCAAATCATCCCATTGATAACTCGTAATGCAAAAAAAATGACACTCGAACAATTTATGCCACGTACTTTTTTTTTTTTCGAAATTATACAGTTTTTCCACTCTCCTGTAAAAATTGATACATTGCAGTTACATGGTATCAACGTTTGACCATCGATATGTTAATCCAGGGTTTCAGCTACCTCCATACAATTTTTTTATCAAAATTGGTCCAGCCGTTTGAGCGTGACAAACATATAAACACACACTCACTCACAAACTTTCGCCTTTATAATATTAGTGTGATAATGTGATATTGGGTCTGGGAGAGGTTACCTTGGCATGCTGTTTTTAGCCATATGTAAAATTTCTATGGTTGAGTTTCAATTGCTGTCGAATTAGCCGCTAATCGGTTGTTCTACGATTAAGCCCTTTATTCATAAACGTTCCTTAAAGTTAAATAGTGATTAGCGATTGTTGGTCACATAACTTTAATCATCGTTTATAAATAAACCCCCGCCCCGCACCCTAATTGCGTAACACACTATCAATCGGATTCTGAAACATTCTGAAGCAGATTGCTAATCCATTGCTTCATAAGTTCTAAAAATTTGTCTGCTCAACACGTAAATAACGCATCGAATGTTGTTGAACTGTCAAAATAAAACCGATTCCGAGTGATAACCCTATCTATAGATCTAAAAAAGCGTGGCAGACAATATATTATTACACTGGAGACAGGGGGGTAGTGAAGGAAAATTCGTTTCGTTTTGGCTTTATAGCAATCTTGTAGATTTATAGGAGTTTCAAAATGACCGCTGATTGGTGCAAGGTCACTTTGTAACACTAATCTACAGCTAAAACTATTTGAAAATCGCGAATTGCTTCTAGGCTGCAAATAGCCCACTTTTTTCTATGCTTTTACTGTTTATGTTTTTAATCTGTCAAGCTCTGCTAATGAGACACATTTGATTTTCTATTGTTTCGTCGCCGAGAGGCGACGCGCGGAGCTTCACCGGTTAATGATTATTTCTAGACGGTAAATGAACACTGCGCTCATTACATATATTAAAAGAATATTCCTTACTCCACAGGCCTTCAAATACATAATTCTACAAGTAAACAAAAACTACGACAGTGATGAGCCCCCGAACCTCCCCGAGACGTTCAAGGGCTTCAGTGAAATTAGACGTCCGTCCAACTCGAAGGCTCTGGACAAACTGACCTTCTATATGCTGAGAGACCTGGTGATACACCTGCTGGACACCAGCATGACCATGAGGTTGTTTATAGAAGCGTATCCGAAAAGTGTGCCCATATTTAGGAAAACGAATTTTGTTATTAGGTGAGTGGGAATATACAGGGTCCCATTAAAATAGATGGACAAATTTTAACACAACGCTCAGTAAGTCTAGCCAAAGATATCCAAGCAAAAAAAAACACGATTAAAGTGATTTTATTTTGACCTAAAATAATAAATTGCCGGCACATTAGTGTATTTTCGTTAGTTGCTTATTTTTCTTGAATCTAATGCGTTTTTCATATATATTTTTTTTACCATCTTTATTATTTTGGTGGTTTGAATGATTTTTAAAAGTTTGCCTATCTATTTTAATGGGACCTTATGTAACTTTTTGCTTTTATTGAAAGAAAACGAAGAAAGAAAATTGCGTTTATTGGCATTACAGCAAAAAATACACCTTGAAACTACAAAAAACAGAAAACAATGATTATAATGCCAAAATTGCCTCAGCTCAGCATAATGTCAGATGACAACACGAGGTGTACCACCAGACGCTGATTTTCAGCTGCAACCTACAAGTGCCATACGCTAGAATAAAAAACACATAGGGAAGTGTGTGTTCGTTATAATAAATTAAGAATTGATTAATGTAGAGTGTAAACTGAAACTTTAAGGCTCAGTCCAGAATAAAAAGAAAGCAGTTAGAATTTTTATGAGATTGAAAAACAAAAAACAGTGGCACTCCGAGAGTGCAGACAGAAGTAAAAACAAAACACAAACAGAATACTTTGCCATCGCTCACTATCGGATATACATTAAAACCGAGTACATCCCGAGGACAGCCAAACACATCCGAAGCGGTGTCGTGTCGCTTACGGTAACAGTGGCGCGAATTCAATGGTTTTTTCCCATCTCAAAAAATGCAAAACGCGCCTAAAGAAGTTTTCACTTCAAAAAAGATTCCGACGAACTGAGAACCCCTTCCTTTTTTTGAAGTCGGTTAAAAATGACTTGTCTTTTCGTCGACAATTTTTCAATTACTATTTAGTAATGCTATTCAAACAATCCTTGAAAACACAGATAAATGTGATACTTAGATTTCGTAAAAATTATGTGCAATGTGCACCCTATGACACTGACAATAAAGTGTATTATTCAATGTCATGAGAAAATCCTTTGCTGTGCGCGCCTCTATTCTTAAAAACAACCCATCCTCAAATCTCACCTAACAGTTTTGTTTCAGTATAGTTCAACTCTACGAATACGGTATCCCTCTCTTATATGAGAAGCTAGAGGAGACGGGAAATCAGACCAGTGTGACGTATACAGAGGTAGAGGGGCACATCGACACCGCTAGAGCTGAACTTATCGATATATTTAGAGAAATTCTAGCCGCTTATAAGAATGCTATCTTTAGTGGGGAGTGAGTATGTTATTATATTTATTATGTGAGATTTTTTAAAAGATTTTTTTACTTTACTTTGTGCATTAAATCTCATATTTATGAGATTATCATATTTATAATTATAATTATTATTATAATAATAATAATTATTATAATAATAATTATTATAATTATTATATATTATAATAATATTATTTATTTATTTCTCGTATTCCTTTAAAATTTTGAAAGGCTGTACCGACAAGGCCACATTAATGTTGTCATTAATAATAATAAATAATTAGAGAAAGAATACAACGGATTTTTTTGGTGTTTTGGGATTCCAATCGTTTTCCCAAGTACTTTAAAGTTGATTATTACTATTTAACTATTTTTTGGTCAAAAAATCACTCACACACACAGTTTTGGGCACTTTTGCCACTGACAGCGATGTGGACGAATTTTTGATGTCCTATGATTTTTTACCCTTGCTTTAGGGTTCCATACCTCAAAAGGAAAAATGGAACCTTCATAAGATCACTTCGTTGTCCGTCTGTCTGTCCGTCGGCCAAGACCCTTTTCTCAGGAAAACGTGGAGTTATCAAGTTGAAATAATATCAAATACTCAGGGCTGCAATCCCTTGAAGCAGTGAAAAAAAACAAATTTCTAAGTCAACGCAATCAAAAGACACGGGCGTTTATGTTCCGGAATCGAAACCTATAGGGTAATCCCCGTTGACCTAGAATCATCAAATTTGGCAAGAAGCAATGTCATGTAGCACAAGTAAAGGAAAAATCCGAAAACCGTCAAATTTACATACCTACAAATTTGTACGAAACCCTCGGTGCGCGAGTCCGACTCGCATGACCGGTTTTTTTATGTACGGCAAGCATCGAAGAAAAGGAACCCCCCTTGATAACGACATCAAACCGTTTAAGTTTTTTGTAAGTCAACGTAAATGGCGTGTTGGTCTAGTGGTAAAGACTGCGGCATAACGATGCGGTGGTCACGAGTTCAAATCCGCCGACGGCATATTCTTTTTTCTTTTTTTTAGTTTTTTTAATAAGTGATTAGGTGATTTTCGTTAATTAATTATTTAAGAAATCAAATGTTAAAGTAGATAAGAGGTTAATAAGAAAAGCTAGGCAAATCACATAAACAATATTCATTTATTTCTCTAATTACATTTCTAAGACTTCATGGAATTCACTTCCTGGTTGAGTATACAGTTTTCTATGTTAAATTGGGGTTATTTACTTAGAATATTAACTAAACCCAAAATAGATACCCTGGGTGAGGTGTAGAATGTTTAACATTAGACAACGGTTCGTTTATAGATATTTCTAGAAATGTTACTACAATATTTATTTTTTTAAAGTTGAGAAAACATTATTTATTTAAAATCTGTGCGATCATATCGGAAAACAAGCTCAATTAAAAAATTAAATGTTGTCATTTGTGCCTGTGAATTACAGAGGAAGAACCAACATGCTAAACTATAACAGTAATAGCAATATACATCTTTCTCTTTTATCACATTTTCTGATAACCCTTTTAACACAACATTAGAAAAATATGTGAGGTCAGATGGTGCATCGTTAACACATTACAAGACTACTTGTAAACAAGAGTAACTGGATTGATAATAATAAAGGCTGTTTATTTTTGATTAACTACGAGATAATGATCTCACAAATATTGGGAATTAACACTTGCTCATATGTTCCAATGCAATTCTATCAGATAAGTTACACAATCAATCTGCCGAGTAAATTGCCTATTAATAACAGAGAGGGTCGCCGTCACTGTCTATCACTTCTTGAAGTCAGCACTTGAACGCGTAGTTTTGAAGGGTGCCACTGAGTGAACTTCCACAATATTACGGTGTCGCCCCGATTCATTAGTGTTAACAATTGGGCGACGGCCTTGGCGATCACATTTCAAATCACCCGTCGCATGATACCTGTGTATCCATCTACGAACTGTTTTTCTCTGGAACGAAAATAATAATATTAGAAATACATAAAAAAAATCCAACTTGTCAGTAATAATGCAACATGATTGCAACAATAAATAATTATATGTGTATAACGTAAATCTTACCGTTATTCCCATATCTCGTGCTATTTTCTTTATGCTTTGTTCCTGGGCTGTTCCCAGAGAACAACAATTTTAGAGTCCGCGTATCACTGGTCAGTTTCCCTCAGTCGTCAGTTTATTTAATTCTAGCCTTCAAAAAAGTTGTTATCCGAACAATACTATCGGTTAATAGAATCAACTGTTCAAAAACTTAATAAATTGGATAATATTTCGGCGAGAATTAATTACACACAAGCGGATCGACACGAAAACAAAACGATTTGAAAAGTTATTATACCCTCAATCACAATTTAGTAAATAAGGCGAAGAAGTATTCTAAATTCAACCTTAAGTCGCAGTTCATACAGCAATTAAGTTTCTAAAGTAAAATTACGGTAGTGCAACAATCGGAATCAAGCACATTCTATTCAACCAAACAAGAAATGTATGCTAATTTCAACCTTATGTTTTAGTTAATTGAGGAGTTAATTGCATTTTGTAAAACGCAGTCGGGTAACAAGACGATAAGGTGTTAATATTTATAACTCGTGGTGGAAGTTGAAATTTAAACCTTAATATCTAGACGATTAGACCAGTATTAACCTTGTTCGATAAAACGAGTAATGCTATTCGAATTTTCGTTAAAATTGCTAACTGTTCCAATAGTCTAGTGGTATAAGGTGCGGTCTACGTGATCGGCTTGCGCCTGATGATGTGGGTTCGTATCCACAATGGCACGTAATGTGTCTTTTTGTAAGTTCAGTTATTCTTGGTATACGGTTCGGGCAAAAAGCCGAAAAAATACCATAATATAATTATTAAAAACTTGCAAATAATATTTGAGTGGGATCGGTGGATGCTCGGGCAGAGATGGGTGCGGCGCGCGGCGGCGGGGGAGGGAGCTGCTCGAGGCCAGAGTCACGTGACGCGCCCGCCGTCGCTCGAGCGACGAGCGACGGCGGGCTCAAGCGCGCTTGGGCGATAATCTTTAAAGTCTTGGGGGGTTCCTTTTCTCTGCCGCTGTGTGTACATGCACATATTATTTATTATTATTAGAAGTCTGTTAGCTTATAATATTTTATGTAAATATTAAACAAAATAGCGTTCTTTAAAGTTAATTCAAAACGTAAATCATGTCTATCTTCAGAGGCAGTATAGCAAATCTCGTGGAAGACTACCTGTCAGTGATGATGGACGGCCTCTCAGAGAAGCTGCTCATCAAAGACTACCACTCCTGCTACCCCGTTCACGAAGACCTGGAGATTCTGCGGCAGGCCTACCCTGACATGTATCCTTTTATTGACGAATCATCTTTAAATCAAAACTGGCTTACCTATACATATTATCTGTGCCTATACCTTTTTTTTTTGGATGGGAAATCATCAAATGACCACTCCCGCTCTGGGTGGAGCGGAAAGGAGTGACAGACTCTTACTGACTAAAACCCATCCGTGTTCCTTCCTTAGCCCTTTATTCCGGGGTAGCGGTAACCCTTTCGGACAATCCCGCACCCCCGGCAGGCTTCGGCCCTGGCAGGCCCCTTCCTTTTTGCTGACATCTCTTTGAGGCGCGCTTGGAACACGTACTCGCCGTGCCTATACCTGATGGCAGAGAAATCGACGCGCGAACTTTAACCATGGATTTAATACATGACATTTTAATAACCGACGAAAAATTTAAACGCTAGGGCATTCAGAATCATGTAACAGATGCCAGCACGACAAGCTACCCGAAACTGTGAAATATTCCCAATCAACTTTGAACCTAATGCTTAAGCGATAAAGTTGAAAATATATTAAAGAAATTTGATAGATTTATGTGCTGGCGTCTGTACTAAATCCATGGTAACAGGTTGCGCGCCGAGGTCCCTGCCATCCTGTATACTGCTTTTAAACGCTGAAGGGAACTTCTTGCCATTTTTCTGTAAAAAAAACTTTATACACACATAATTATATAACCTGAACGTAACTCCAGAGACACAGTAAAGACTGACTTTATACTACAAGCAATATACTCTAATTTGGACGAGCCAGTACCAGAACTTGGATCCTACATACCACCCCCAACAGAAACTCTAACCAATGGCCATGCAGAACAGACCCCCACTCTCACAGACACGGGAATACCCGACAACGTCCGGGAAGAGTCGTTGATCTCCGAAGTGAAGGATATTCTACCACATTTAGGGGATGGGTTTATATTGAAATGCTTGCAACACTATGGATTTAATGCGGAGAGAGTTATCAATAGTATTTTGGAGGATAATTTAGCGCAGCCTTTGAGAGGTAAGTTAGACTTTTTTGTTACAAATACAGCGGGAATCACGCGATACGCGCTGTCACTAATAAAAAAATATTAAGCATTTTCAAAGTTACTGCTTTTGAGCTGAAATTTTGTACAGAGATTCTAGACCAGATACACTCTTCAATCCGTTTGTATTGATATAACCTTTCCGTAACACCCTGTATATTTATATTTTTCTTTTAGTCAAAACCCAGCCAAATCTCATCATATTTAAATCGATTTTACTATCTTTTCAGCAATAGACCAATCCCTCCCCATAATTCCCGAAGACCCTCTCGATTCCAAGTTCCTAGAGACAGGCATAGCTCGCCTCAACGTGTTCGACGGCGACCAGTTCGACATAATGACGCGAGACGACGTGGACGTCAGCAAGATACACGTCGGAAAGAGACGGTCGAAGTATAAGGATCTTAAAGACATGCTGGATGATAAGACTGAGGTGAAGCAGAGGGTGGATATTTATAGCAAATATAAGTGAGTATTGTTTATCTCAAGACGAAAGTTTTTGACCAGTGCGTGTTGCCAGTGATGACCTATGGCACTGAAACGTGGTCGCCCACAATGGGCCTTATTAGAAGGCTGTCACCCAAAGAGCAATGGAGAGCACTATGCTTGGAGTTTCCCTATGTTATCAAATCAGAAACGAAGAGATCCGCAGGAGAAGCAAGGTAACCGACATAGCCCGAAGAATTACGT
Organism: Amphipoea lucens; assembly: GCA_947508005.1. Classification (NCBI taxonomy): domain Eukaryota; kingdom Metazoa; phylum Arthropoda; class Insecta; order Lepidoptera; family Noctuidae; genus Amphipoea; species Amphipoea lucens. Next base: position 17,902,352 of record OX382374.1, read on the forward strand.
AACTATCGATCGCATACTCGACGCACTAACGCATCATCGGTTGAATGTTTTATTATCTACTTGTCTGTTCTGGCGTTACGCGACCGACGACACGCGACGCATCTTCCGTCAGATATGCGACCACCTTAACTTAAGGTTGTAACATCATCTGTTCGCGTCCATGTGCGAGAATAACGGTTCACCTCATTTCGAAGATTCCGACCGGCAAATCAGGGCTTGAACTTAAAATACCCGGCAACTACTATAAGGTGTTTCAAAATTAACCCAACAAACTTTAAGAGGTGCTTTAGACCATCGAACTGAACAACTTTCACTATGAGACCAACTCTGAAATCACGAAAAAAACATCAGCTGCTGTGTGTGTGCTGTTGTTCAGGGGCCGTATTACGAAGTATTAAGGACATCATGATTCCAGTGCGAAAAAGGGATGGTGCCATCGGTCATGTATAGCTCCGTCTCTCTCTTACACTGGAATCTTAATGGCACTAAACCGTCATAATACGGCACCAGTTCGATGGTCTAAAGCACTTCTTAATGTTTGTTGGGTTAATTTTTAAACACCATAGTTAATCGATAGTAATAGTAATTTTTATAGTTCCACAAAACTGACTTATGAAGTCGTTTATTGCAGTGAATTCTGACAATTTATTTTAACGTTCCAGTTTGGTATGCGACGAAGTAGACATGTACTCGGACGAGTACGACGACACGTATGACTCGGACGGCGTGACGCCGACAGCCGACGTGACCGAGGACGCGCGGCGACCCTTCGTCACGCCGCGCGCGCTCAGGGCACACGACAAGAGAGAGACTGAGGTAAGAAAAGAATCTATAATGTATGCTGCGACATTAATTTTTTAAATGTCGCAGCATCATGCTGAGATAGGAGCCTTTTGGCCTCGTATAGGAGTTTCTGTTTAATTTTTTTTTGTTACTTTTTTTTATATAACTTGTTTTTTTTTATTTTTTTGTGTGTTTAATTTAGTTTGTGATCTTCCTGTACGAGTCGCAATAAATACTTTTTCTTTCTTTAGTAGAAGCAAGTGTAGTGTATATATTTATACTTAATCTGCGTTCGCGGTTTATTTGCCAAAAATGTAAACAAACCCCCCTACCTTTTTTTTTTATTTATTTACTGTGTTTAATGTTCTTTTATGCGTCATGTTCACCGCAAATAAACTTATTTTCTTTCTTTCAAATATGAATTTATGGAAATATAACTTTAACTCCTACACAATAAACTTCAGTTTACGCTACAACTTCAAACCTTTTTATAACGTTTTTAATAGTGCTAGTCACTCTGAAATCAACTTAATCGTCATTGAAATAAAGTTGATATTTGTTTAACTTGAAATAGGGTGGCTGTGTGCAGCACTTTTGCTTTAAATGATGTCTCGAGCGCATACGCCACAACGTGCGCGCCTGAGTGGAGAATAAACTTCTCTCTCTCAATCTATTTAATAAAATAACAGACAACGCGTAGCCTAAACCGCTCGGGTTTCTTTAAAAACGAAAGTGAGCACAAACGGAGGGTTTGAAAAAAAAAACATGCCATAAAGGAGTTAAATAGAAGATGGAAGATTTTGCCGATAGGACAATCGATTGAGGATCGGGCGCACGGTTTGTAAAACTAAAGGTTAAAAATTTGTCTTCTTCCAGGAGGAATCAGAAGAAGAACCAGAACAAGAAGTAGCTCAGCCGAGCAGCAGTAGAACCAAGATGGACTTCTGTGTGAACCCTGAGGAGATGAGAGCGAGAAGAGAAGCGAGTTATCAGGCGCGGAGGGGCAGAGGGGGACAGAATAGACCCACGCCACAGCCCAGGTCAGTGGAGATGTAGTTTGTTTGTGTTGTGTGGTAGATGGCGTTAGTAGTAGCAATTGTAACGAGACTAAAGGGCGCTGCACACTTGTAACACCCGACGCCATCCCACGCTTACTTATTGGGCAAATGACGAAAATAGCTCAACGAGACGAAAAATGTGGCCAATGAGTAAGCTTCATTGATGTCGCTTAACGTGGCGTGTTATAAGTCTGTTTACGCCTTAAGTCGTCTCTTCTCATAGACAGCGAAGAAGGCTATATAGAAAAGGGAGGGGTGAAAGGTATTTACAAGGCAGAATCAGATGTGAGTGGAAACGCCGCGTCGCGCGCCGAGGAAAGCTACTCCAAGCAACAAACTATTTTATACTAGCTGCGCCCCGCGGTTTCACCCGCATAAGTCTCGATCCCGTGGGAATATCGGGATAAAAAGTACCCTATGTCCTTTCCCGGGACTCAAGCTATCTCTATACCAAATTTCATCTAAATCGGTTCAGCGGTTTAGGCGTGAAAAGGTAACATACAGACAGACAGAGTTACTTTCGAATTTATAATATTAGTATGGATTGACATTTTTGTCTTTATTGATTTATGTGACATGTATTAGGGTGCGTTTCCACTGAAGCGGAGCTGGGCGGGCGGAGCGGAGACGTGCAGGAATCGACCAATCACAATGGTTGAAATCCTCATCGCAACACTCGTCTCGTTTGTGATTGGAAGATTCCTGCACGTCTCCGCTCCGCTCCGCCCAGCTCCGCTTCAGTGGGAACGCACCCTTATGATCAGAGATCGGAATAGGCTGAGTATATTTACCTAAACTTCGGAGAACAGAGACAGAAAATGGAGACTTCCTTACGACGACATTTTTTTTTTCCCGGAATTCGGGAAAAATCACACTAATATTATAAAGGCGAAAGTTTGTGAGTGTGTGTGTGTGTGTGTGTTTATATGTTTGTTACTTCTTCACGCTCAAACGGCTTGACCAATTTTGATAAAATTTTGTATAGAGGTAGCTGACACCCTGGATTAACATATAGGCTACTTTTTATCCCGATCTTCCCACGAGATCGACATTTACGCGGGTGAAACCGCGGGGCGCAGCTAGTCATAAAAAAGTAAGATGTACCCATCTAAGAACATCGCTTCATTTTTATAGCTGTACGTAAGTTAGCGTTGGTATTGGTTAGTTTTACACACAAACCTCGCTACGTATCCTCGCTCATCTCTAGTGGAAAGGCAGCCTAATTCTGAGAGATATTGTTTCCCTTCCGATCCAAAACTCGCATTATAGTTTTAGCCGATAATATTTTTAATTTTACTTTCTAGGAATGTGGACGTCACAGGCAAGCCCCGCGGCCAAGGTCAGGAGAAGAACGTTCTACACAACAGAGATAAGAAGGAAAAGAACAAGTCAGCACGGGGCAATCACAACCGACGCTCCGGCGCGCAGTGGAAGAGGAGTCAGGGCATGATGCCTTCTTAGTCGCACCTTGTATAGTAGAGGAACATCCTGTATACAGGGTCAAATAAAAAAAAAAAAAACGAAACTTCACTGACGAGATGGGTATCGATCACAGATATAGATATACCTAGATAACGCAAGTATCACGAACTGTATGAAAACTAAGCGTGCCACTTTTTGACTACCTACTATGACGTCACAAGCTCGCGCTCTCTCGCTCACGCTCACCCAGCCAGCATTACGCAGGACTGAGCGCGAAAGTGGCGGCTTATGATTTTCGAACGTAAGTTGGTGCGATTTTTGGCACGCGAAGTAGTTGCTCTTGCGTTATCTAGGTCTATCTATATCTGTGGTATCGATATCTTAATACGATAAAAAAAGATTTTCTAAGCTCATAATTTCAAGGTAGTGTGGTTACAGTACCCGGCGATAAATATTGCACATCGATCTTTGGAAAGAGACAATCGGCTAATTTCGGCTTCGTAGAGCGTTATCTCTGTCGCACGAAATACAAACAGTCCGGTATCTATTAGGAGCTGTTAAAACAATTATGATTTGCTTCTTTTTATAATTCTTTTTATTCTTTGTATAAAATACACCAATTTTTCTATAAATTATTGCTTTAGGTTGGGGTAAAATAAAAAGGTTCCCCTATTTTTCCTAAAGATGCCATAGTACAACTTTAAATTATTTAAATTTGGGGGTGTTAACAACTCTAGATATATATTTTGAACTACTTTTGAGATAACGCTCTACGAAGCCGAAATTAGCCGATTGTCTCTTTCCAAAGGTCGATGTGCAATATTTATCGCCGGGTACTGTATGAGGAACAGGGTGTAAAGTTCACTCATCCTCTATAAAAAAGGAGGACCCTCCGACCAGACGGGTGTCGTGTCTGGTGAACTACTGCGCTGCGATTGATGTCGGGACGTTGTATAGAGCGCTGTAATGGCAACATTAATTTAACGTTTAAGCAGAGGTAACCGCGCAACTAGCATAAACTAACTGCGCCCCGCGGTTCCACCCGCATAAGTTTCGATCCCGTGGGAATATCGGGATAAAAAGTAGCCTATGTGTTCATCCAGGGTGTCAGCTACCTCCACATAAAATTTTATCAAATTTGGTCCAGCCGTTTGAGCGTGAGGAAGTAACAAACATATTAACACACACACACACAAACTTTCGCCTTTATAATATTAGTGTGACATGCTAGTGGCACGGTAACCTCTGCTTGCGCGATGAAGGATTTTGCGTGAAGTTACTATGATCTGTAGTTCGCATATGGCCATGTAGATGCCGCCACAATTAAAACCAATCACAACATTTTACGCGCGCTTGAAAATTTGTCACATTAATTTTGCGATAATTTTCGCATGAGAAACTGGCCTCAAAAGGCGCAACGAAAATGTACGAATACAGTAAAGAAACTATTACTTTTTTTTAGTAGCACATTTTTAAAAGCAATTGATAACCGGTTGGTTGTGTTTTACAGTCCGCCATTTTAAATGGTCATTATAATGTACAGTAAAACGGGGCTACTTTGACTTCCAGGGTTACTTTGACCAGGCCGATCACAACGCTATGATATTATGTTCCCCACACCCCGCGACTCGCGCAATATTACTCGAGGTCACGCACACTTGCTGAGCACACATGAAAACCGATTTTGGCGCTCTGTCAAAGTAGCTACAAAATCTGTCAAAGTAACCCTGGAAGTCAAAGTAGCCCCGTTTTGCGGTACATAGTGCTTATAACAAATTGTCTTGTCGTCGGCTTCCAAAAGCTTGTTCTATGTAATCTGTAGTCAACATACATGGTTGTTTGTTGTTAATTTAGTTAACTAATCGTAACAGCACCTTAATTGCGTAAAAAAATCTGGATCATTTTGATATTGCTAATCCATTGCTTCATATGTTCGAAAAATTTGTGCGCTCAACAACGTATATAACGCAATGGTTGAACTTTCAAAATGAAAGCCAATGAAAGTGTGTCAGTGTTACGCAACGACCCCGAAGGACAGAAATCAAATAAGAAAAATGAGACAATCCCTCCTAATATTGGTAAAGTTATCCGTACTTATTTATTACATAGATATTAAATAATATATTATGTTACACATAGTCAACGTGTGCTTTTACCATTTCTAACGTGCCGATATTGTCGAGGACGTCTACGTCCACGTCATGGCATCATGATAACTAGAGATCGGATATTCGGATGCATATTTACCTATTTAGTGAATTTTTAACACTGAAAGTATGGAAGCGGCTGTTTAAAATATTTTTTTTGTAAAAAAATCAGGAAAACCGGGAATGCATAATTAGTCGGGTGTATAGTATGGAAGGAAGATATTTGTAGTACGTTATCTTATCTTGACGTTGTTTGCTATTGCAGTTTGGTATCTACCTACCTAATTTACAATATTAGGTAGGTAGATATGCATCCGATTATACATATAGTCAGAAAAAAAAAATACAAAATTCCAGAATCGCGGGATTTTTACGATCGACACAAAAGTGCCGTCCATATAAGCCAACATCTCAACTTTAGGTGAATATGCATCCGAATATCCGATCTCTAATGATAACACAGGGAAGTAAAATGTATGGAAATATATGAAGACGCTTTTTTTTCCATCCACGATAACGTTGAAACGTGCACGTATTTTCATACATCATTTCATCTTATACAGGATCCAATTAATCTGTCAAGCTCCGCCAAAGAGACACAATTGATTTTCTATTGTTTCGTCGCCGACAGGCGACGCGCGGAGCTTGACCGGATTAGCTGGCGAAATACTGCAGACTGTTGTTACTTTAAGTATGAGATGAGGAGTGGCGTGCATTGGTTTTCAGAATAGGTAGGCACTAGGCCGGGTCTAGTCTAGGCAAACGCGGTCACTAATCAGAAAAAAAAGTGAGGTCAAAAGTGTGGTTATTTGAGTAGGCATCCCTACTTAAGGGTGATAAATTGCGAAGGTCGAACGTTATGGTATTACGCGTGAGACGTACGTATTTTATGGAGGTGGACGTGGACGTCCATGACCACAGATATACATAGATATACCTAGATAACGCAAGTATCACGAACTGTATGAAAACTAAGCGTGCCACTTTTTGACTACCTACTATGACGTCACAAGCTCGCGCTCTCTCGCTCACGCTCACCCAGCCAGCAGTACGCAGGACTGAGCGCGAAAGTGGCGGCTTATGATTTTCGATCGTAAACTGGTGCGATTTTTGGCACGCGAAGTAGGTGCTCTTGCGTTCTCTAGGTGTATCGATATCTGTGTCCATGACAGTATCGTCACGTTAGACGTGATAAAATCGCTCATACGCAAGGGGTCTTTTCGAAGTTTCTATAAATTCGAAATTATTTATACTTTTTAATAATTATACCGTATCTATAAAATACTGTATTAACGAAAAGAACGTGATACAAACATGTGATTAGTACTATAAACTAATGTATAATATTGTGTATAATACTGTAACTTACTTTAAATAGTGGTTTTTGTTATTTATATTCCGAATGAAGTTGTATTTATTAAAGCATTGTTTTATTTCCAAACTTGATTCTCTTCTGAGTTGATCTTAGGGGCTGTCTCCACGAGCGAAAGAATCGCGGCGATATTATCGTCGTGCCACGTATTTTTATACACTCTTAGAACGTGTCTCCACACGGCGATATCATCGAGGCGAAAATTTGATGGCCCCTTAGAGCTAGTTAGCAAATGTTCGCACGACGCAAAAATATCGCTGCGGGATTTTATCGCGCACCGGATTTACAACTCGGAGTTGAGAATCCAACAGAGCGCGTCCCAGCGCGTCAAAAACACTGTTGGTTTTTCAACTCTAAGCGCCCTGGCGGAATGGACACGAAAATATTTGTCGGATTAATCCGACGTAAGCGGTTAAAAGGTTAGTCGAGTGGTCACAAGCGCGAGGTGCTGGGTTCAGTTCCTAAATTGACAGTGCGACTGTTTTTTTTTCTGTAGCAACCAGGAACTTGGATTAATGTCCAGTTGGTAATAACCTTACCACCTATTAGATACATGCGAATTAAACATACCTACACCTCTGCTTTAGCCCGTCGGAGAATACCAGCGTGCTGTTTTTGCCGGTGTTTTCAAAGCTAGCACTCTTCATTAGAATGGAGACGTTACAAAATCTCTAGAAGATCGCCAGTCGTGAGATTAGTTAGGAGGGAATGTATCGTCCTTGTTTCACATGGCTACGTTTGAATCATTGGCGCCGATTCTCTTGTTCATAAACTCAACTAAATTTAAGTTCAGTGCATCTTTTTCTTTATATTTCATTAAGAAAAGGACAGGAGACAAATCAGTCGATTGGTATCAAAATTGGTCAAATCCATGATAAATTAATGGAATGTGACCAATTTTGATACCAATCGACTCAAATATTAGTTAGTCTGTTAGTCTCCATAGACAATTTAGACGTGATTAAAAAATTGGCTAAAAATACGTCAATTTACATCAGGCGCTGACTAATTTGACAGGACTAAACTAATATTTATCTCCTGTCCTTTTCTTAATGAAATAGAAAGAAAAAGATGCACTGAACTTAAATTTAGTTTGTGAACAAGAGAATCGGCGCCATTGTGTGGCATTTACTACTAAACAATGAATCAATGACCTCAAGAATTTAGGATCAGTATTCCTGACAGGAAGCTTCGCGTAACATATCAATGATTTGTTTGAGTGTTTTAAGATCGGGTGGTCTTCAAATGAGAGTCTATTATTTTCTTATTCTTGTGACTATAATTTGAATCACAAAGGCAATCGAACCTGCCTGGGCATGGACAACGTTTGGGAAGCTTTGTCGAGTTTTCTCGTCGCGTATTCCGCAGAGCTTAAATACTAAAAATCAGTGCGACCTGCCCGTTATGACCTCCGTAGCGGAAATATGGATACTTCGGCTGGTCCATAAATTCAAGGTCGCTCAGCGAGCTATGGAACGAGTTATGCTTGAAGACTCCGAGGGACTAGAATTCGGTATTGGTAAAAAATCAGCTGTTCCCTACAATTTTATGCTCGTATAACTCGTCAAAATGTAGGGAACAGCTGATTTTTTTTCGCGATTTCAGGTTTGGTCCCATAGTAAAAGTTGTTCATAATGATGAGTACAATGACCTTTTAAGAGGTTGTTGGTGTTTTTCCATTAACCCTGATTGTGTCTAAATTGTTTATTAGAGTCACAGATATAATACTCTACGTTTAGAGTACATAAGTTAGGTTTTGTACCCACGTGTACCTACCTAATATTGTAAATATCTACTCTTTTTACGTCTGTGGTAAATATTCGCACACCACTACTAGCGGCGGATGTGTCCTGAACTTATCCATATATACCAACCAACTTTGTACCTACCATATCCTACGAATAAATGTCTTACCCCCTTATTCATAAAACTTATCAAACCTATTTTAGTTAAAATGGGGTTTGTCTCTTTCTTACACACAGAAATGTCAACGTGACAGATAAAGACAAACGTTCTATAAACCTATTTTAGCTAAAATAGAGATAAAATAGGATTATGAATAAGGGGGTTAATCTATATTTTACTTCAACCTCGCGTCCAGTAAATGTCACTGCTTCATTGCGTCGCTTATCTGCCGCTCAGACACAGAGGATGTTGTATGTAGGTATGAGTGTTACGAGTATCTAACATCAATGTGCTTGCCGCCAACGAAGTCGTGGAATTGGAGATCCGTAAGTATTATTATGATTTGGAAACGAGAATACCTACAACACTAGTGTTAAACAGAAAGAAGTTCAAAAAAACTCACACCGAAGCTGCCATTGGGGGCTGCGGTATGGTACCTACCGTCAAACGGGGCGAATAGGGATGCAGGGATGAATCGGGACGAAACTTTAAAAGGGATTTTAACACTGAAATAATATAGTTTGTTGCCAAAAAGGACTCTAATTGTGTTTACTGTATTATAATTAACGATTAAGTGCCCTTGTCGGCAACAAACTATATTATTTCAACGCTAAAATCCATTTTAAGGTTTCGTCCCGATTCACCCCTGCATCCCTAATCACCCCGTGTGTAGGTAGGTATACGTTGTCGTAGGACGTACCTATGGTTTATTTTAAAAGCCTATGCAGGGTGTCCGGTAATTAATGGATAACGTCTACAGGGGTCATTGTACTTATCATTATGAACGACTATTACTATGGGACCAAACCTGAAATCGCGAAAAAAGAATCGTCAGTTTCCTACATTTTGACGAGTTATCTATATACTTATAATAAATCTGTAGAAGTGAAAATTCTGTACATTGAAAATATCAAAAAAATAAATGGCAGGGGGTGTTACTAGACCGACACCGAACCCAAAAATGTGATTAAAATTTTTTTTATCTGTCTGTCTGTCTGTTTGTTCAGGCATCACGCAAAAGCTACCGGTTCGATTACGATGAAACTTGGTATAATTATTCATTAATATCCTGGGCACCACACTGGGTATATACAATAAAAAACAAACTTAATTTTGCGGTTCGATCCCTAGACCCGATTACTGTACCAACCGCAAATAATAAGTTTGTCGTAGGTTACGTGGAGGGTGTGTTCTCTGTAAGGAGTAGGTATCCACTAAGAAAGTGTTTTTCGAAATTCCAACCCTAAGAGAGTGAATGGAGGGAGGGTGAAGTTTCACGCGGACGAAGTCGCGGGCAGAAGCTAGTGCGAACATAAATGTAGAGAACAGCAGATTTTTTTCGCGATTTCATGTTTGGTCCCGTAATAAAAGTTGTTCATAATAATAAGTACAATGACCCCTTAAGAGGAAAACGGTGATTAAAATTTCACCCTGTATATTGCGCTGGTGTTACGGATTGACAGCTCACTTCAAGCTCACTTTACCTAAGTTTTCACTGTGAGATTTGTACATAGAATAGGTCGTCAGATGTAGCATTGATGATGATGATCGTTTAGCATTTATCGTAAAAAGGAAAGACAAGTAAGTCTTACTCTGTCAACATCAATCTGTGTGCGTAGGTGTATAGAGATATAAGGAACAGGGTGTAAAGTTCACTCACACTCTATAGAAAAGGGAGGATCCTCCGACCAGACGGGTGTTGTGTCTGGCGGGCGACTGCCCGATGATTCATGTCAGGCCGTTTTATCTATGCTATTTGCGCGGTAGACTCTGCTTGCGAGATGCAGGATTTGCGTGACGTCAGTATGACGCGTTGTTCGCATGTGGCGTTGTAGATACCGCTACAGGTTCATTGTGGGAAGTCATTGTGATACTTTAGCCGCAGCATTTGATAACCAAATCAATAATACCTACCTAGGTATCATCCGAGAACACCTAGGAAAAATCTACGGCTGCAGAAAGACTTGAAAGCCAACATGAAAGCCGCACCAACACGTGTGAAGATCACATGAATGGGGGTGTCTTCTAATGAACTCATGAATTTTTACACACACGTTTCAAAAACAGAAAAAGTCAATAGGTAAGTAGGCATTATTATTTTAACAATGTTACTATACAGAACCTTTGTAATATCATTGCAAATAAAATTCATGAAAGGAGAGGCGATTATAAACTGTCGGCAGTGAATAGTAGAGGTTGAATCCCGCGCGTGTCCAGAATAGCAATATCTCATCTTTGTGATACGCTTGCGGCACTCAGGAGTAGATACAGTGACAAGCGGAGCGGGGGATGAAGCGATTTGGTTATAATTTATTTGACATACCTACTTAATCTATTATGTACCTACAAACGGGGTGAATAGGGATGCAGGGGTAAATCGGGACGAAACTTTAAAATGGATTTTAACGTTCAAATAATATAGTTTGTTGTCAATAAGGGCACGCCACGTAATCGTTAACTAAATTACAGTAAACACATTCTTTTTTGGCCACAAACTATATTATTTTAATTTTAAAATCCCTTTTAAAGTTTTGTCCCGATTCACCCCTGCATCCCTATTCACCCCGTTTGACGGTATATTGTTCAGCATCTTAATTGCGTAACGCACTTTTAATTACTTTCTGAATCGTTTTGAAGGATAGTGCTAAAAATTATCTGCTCAACAACGTAAATAAAAATGTTGTTGAACTGTCAAAATGAATGCCATTGCTACTGTTTGTTACGCAATTACCCCGCAGTTCAATCAAATGTATTTGAGGTTTTGTATTTTAGAGATAACTAGGATATTTATCTATCTATACTCCATTTACTATAACATTAGAAAAAAGAGGCTCGCAGAAACAGGAGTACGAAACCTTTTATTTTCAAGTTAAGTTCAAACAATTTTAATAAATAATCTTATGTGCTTTTTTTGTAAGTAACAATGTAAGGCATACAATAAAGCATATTCTATCTATCTAGTTACTCGTCACGATGCTTGGATAGGTACATGAAATGAACCAATTTTTAGTAACAATCAGTTTATTAAAAACAACTTTATATAAACCGACAAAATAAAAAAACACGTGCTGCCACAACTTATGAAGGGAACAGGTAACATTAGATTTGGTAGAGTTATAGTGACATGAGAAACATTCCCGGTACTATCCGCTCCTGCTTCTTTTAGATTTTAAACATTGACACGACAATATTTTATGTAAAAACTAAATAATCCTTGTAATTTCAGAAGGTAGATAGGTTAAATAAGTACAATTAAGTGAGACTGCTGTTATTTAAATTGATTACATTTAAACCCACATCAATCTTGACTGTAATAATGTTTGTTGTACTCTTATTACAAAGTGTGCCCCTAAAAGAGCCTTTTTTAACTTCTGTCTAATGCTATAGTAAATGGAGTATAAATAGAGTCGGCCGAGAATTTGGCTACGAGTTTGGCATCTTCAGTAGGTAGGTACCTATAACAGTTACTTATATGTATTACGAAGAATCCAGCTGCCAATCTAGTCACAAAGTAATCGCCATTATCCTACAATAACACTTCAAGATAACTCACAATTGGCACTAAGCCGCCACCCTTACCACAAAGCCGCGCCGCGCTCATAAAAGCGTCGTAAGCATAGCTTTAACTTCGCAACGATGTCTTCATGCAGCCACATAAAATTCGATGCGCCCGCGCCGACCCTGGCTTGCAAGAGACAACGTACCGTGGCCAATAATATCGTTTTATAGGTATAACTTTATGCAGAAACTAGCATTTTGATGTGAATGTGTCTACGTATAATGAGTTTTGTGAGATTTTCTGGAATAGCGAACCATTGCCCTTTCTTTGATCGTTTCAATGCAAGATTGTTGATTGAGTGGACTGAACAACGACTTTGTACTACTTCGGTATTTGCGTGTAACTTTATTGTTGTACTAATGAGAGACTATGCAGTAGGTAAGGGATTCCAACTAAGTATAAAATGTTGAAAATGAAAACAACTTCTGCGCTTTTTCCGCTTCATTTTAAACACCATTCAATAGAGCGCCCCTAGTAACGTTAATTGGCTATTTTAATCAAAAGCGACTATATACTTATTACATACTCAGCCTATAAGGGTTCCCACTGCTGGGACACAGGTGGTAATCCACCACGCGGGCTCAGTGCGGGTTGGTAGATGTCACATGTCTTTGAATTTTTGGTTCTAGGACATGCCGGTTTCCTCACGATGTTTTCCTTCACCGTTTTGAGAGCAGTGGTTATAATATAATTTACACAAAGTAAAGCGCCTGTCTGGGTTCGAACCTACGACCACTGGGCCACCACTGCTCTCACTACTACACTACTATACAGGGTTATTGGAAAAACACCAACAACCTCTTAAGAGGTCATTGTACCCATCATTATGAACAACTTTTACTATGGGACCAAACGTGAAATCGCATTTGTTTGTATAACTCGTCAAAATGTAGGGAACAGCTGATATTTTTTTCGCGATTTCAGGTTTGGTCCCATAGTAAAAGTTGTTCATAATGATGAGTACAATGACCTCTTAAGAGGTTGTTGGTGTTTTTCCAATAACCCTGAATACTTATTAAAATGGTTAACATACAATTTTGTAGCGGACGTGCGTTAGTAGGTAAACACGGCTAAACATCAAGCTATATAAAACCAGTATAAGCAGACTTCTGATTGAACGAAAAACCTATACAATGCGAGCTCAACAAAAACTGGAAATTTTATATACAGGCTGTCCCTGGAAGTATGGATCAAATCGAATAGGGGCGTGGGCAAGGTCATTTCCAAACTTTTTAACCCTGAGAATGTCGGTGAACAGCAGCCTAATTGCGGAACGCCAAATCGTCAAATGATTCTGATCAGTTGGCTTCATTTCTATCACAATTGGCTTCATTTTACGATTTTCGAATTGCGAAACTAGTTTCTGCGCAGGGCCTTAACGTTCATAATTGGTTTCATAATAAAGTAGAGTTTCGCAATTCGAAAATCGTAAAATGAAGCCAATTGTGATAGAAATGAAGCCAACTGATCAGAATCATTTGACGATTTGGCGTTCCGCAATTAGGCTGCAGGGCTATCTAAAAAAACTAAATTAACCGGTCAAGCACCGCGCGTCGCCTATTGGCGACGAAACAATTTAACTTATAACAAACCGTCGTTTTTGCGTCAGGGGTTAAAAATCAATTGTGTCTCATTAGCGGAGCTCGACAGATTAATAGCCCCGATAGTTTTTTGTTACGATTTATTTAAAACGATTCGGTTTTCCTTTTTTTTTTAAAAAAAAAACATTTGGAAATGAACTTGCCCACGCCCCTATTCGATTTGTTCCATACTTCCAGGGACACCCTGTATAGCTTGATCTTGTAGCCGTGTGTACTACCAGTTATTATATTCTGTGGCGGAGAATCAAATGAACGTCAGTTAAATTTAACTTCTGACCTTCGCTTATGTACCGCTATTCATGTAGGCACCACGTTTAGCTCAAGTTGTTTTAAAGTAATAATCATTATTGAGGCTATTAATGTGTTCTTAGAGATTCACCGCTACAATTAATGGTCATGGAGGGATAATGATGCAATCAACGGACTGTTGAGGAGTGCCGCCTGCACCGTTAAAGCACTATAAACGCAGAATCACCGAATGCTATAATAATATTTTCTTCTCTTCCAACAAATTTCGTGCATTGTCTATAATAATTTTTTGACGATATTTTTGCCTGTAGGGGGCGAGGCCCTGGACCCTGGTGTCCTGAAATACAAGTCACGGCTTACTTTAGGCACCAGTCTCTCACAAATGAACATTGTCCCTCATCATCAATCAGTCAACTCAGTCTATCGCAGTCCACTGCTGGACATAGGCCTCTCCCAGACTGCGCCACAGCACCCTGTCCTCCACCTTCCGTATCCAGTCTACCCCAGCCACCTTCTTTAGGTCGTCCGTCCATCTAGCTGGACCAAACCCGAAATCGCGAAAAAAAAAAAATCAGCTGTTCCCTACATTTTCACAAGTTATGTGAACATGAATGCAAGGAACAGCTGATTTTTTTTCTCGATTTTAGGTTTAGTCCCATAGTAAAAGTTGTTCATAATGATGATTACAATGACCCCTTAAAAGGATGCCCATGAATTTAATTTCACCCTGTATAGGCAGCTGCCTACTAACTTGCAACTACTTTTAAACAATGGTGTGCTGAGTTAGTCAATTCTTTTATACAACTATATTTAATTAAGGATGCCATAAGCTGAAAAAGTTATAACGCACAAAATAAAACTAAATATTGGCAGTGTACCTAGTGGAAAGATGAATATTTTTGCCTGTATACCAAATAGCTTGTTCGACCGTACCTACTTAGGGTGTTCTGCTAAAATCCCATCGTGAAAACTTAGATAAAGTGAGCTTGAAATGAGCTGTCAACTGTCAATTATATATAATGTGACATTTTTACAGAATAGGCCGGTTGTAACTTAGCACTTAAGTTTGACCATCAATATCCCATATATAGCCATAACATATAGGTCCAGTAAAATGCATTATTCATTCCACATCAAACATAGGTGTACAATAAAATAAATACAATACATTAATGTCACTATAATGACAAGGCTCAAGCTCCAATGTGGCCGTTTTATTATATTACCTGTAATAGGGGGCATTAGGGCGGGGCGGAAGGATTTAATAAGTGAGCGGCGCGCGCACGGCGAAATTGCGATGTTCGATGCGTACGCGCAGCGCTTCAGGCGGTGCTAGGGATGGGAAAGGTTGTTTATCGATAGCTTTTGTGGAAATATTTTGTTTTGAATAGTTTCGTCTTGGATCAAAGATGGTACCATGCACAGTAAACAATGAGGAGCTCGCACTCCAATTCTGACGAAGGTTGCCCTTTAGAATGGTAGACCTCATGGTCGACCAGTGGAGGACATTCTAGACTGACTTTTATGGTTAATATACTTCAGATACTGGTACGATAAAATAATACCTGAACGCTGAAGAAAGTCTTATTTGAAATGTAATTGTAATTTCAATGTTGCTTAATTTTGGAAAAGTTACAACATAGATTCAGTGAAGAAGTCAATCCAATTCTAGCTGCCAAGAATATAAGTTGTTTCTCGGAATCTCCCTAAATATCGGAGGAATATTGGCTTTTTATCGATAAGTGAGTTTTCCGTCAGGAGTTCAGGACAACTTCGCATCCCTACCGGCGTCGTGTGTAATTTATTTGCCATTCAGTGTACTTGCGTCGATTATTATTATTGTTCCACGAACTGCGCCGGCGCACAATATATAACATTGTAGCAATATGTCGCTCTCCACAGTCTCCGCAAAGTTATTGTTTCATACAAATTGCTGGTGGAAAGTTGTGCACATTTTGAGTTTGAACACCTAGCTTTGGAAAAGGGTTTCAAAGACATCTCTTTGATTTCCCCTTTTAGCGTACCTATTTAGAAATCTTATGTCTCATTTACGTACCTAGAAACCATCATCTGCCTAGCCATTTCCGGATGCAGCTGAGCTGATTACCAGTATTTAACATAGAGCGACTGCCTATCTGATCTACACAATCCAGTTACTGAGTAATACTATAATACCCACAGACTGTGATAATACCTGTACTATATCTGTGATAATACCCCTTGGTAAGACTGGTTGGACTTTCGGGCTTCTGACGACCCGTAACGACTGTTAAAGCTCCACGAATGACAGCTGGGATTAACGTGCTTTCCGAGGCACAGAGGGGTCTTGGTATTTATAGATGGTCACCCGTCTGACCCATCCACGGACCAACCGCGGTTAGCGTAGCTTTACCTGATCGTGCAGCTGTTACTACTTATTACTTACCCACAAGCCCATAACTAAATTGAATTGAATAACTAATATCCATCCATGGAAAATCAACGGAACTGATATTGGAGAACGGTTAAAATCCGAAAAATTGACTCATCAAATATATTTTTTTTTACATAAGGTAACACTAAAACGGAATTCGTCCAATCATTGCGCCTAATCTTGTGTGGCCGCTGTTCTATTTCACGGGATATTTAACTGAGAGGGACAGATACATCTTCTGGTGTAAGTTAGAAAGGGATGGTGGTAGAGTTATCTTCGCAGGCAGGAAATGAGACATCAAAGCGGTCGGCAGTGACCGCGCCAATTAGATAGGCCTCAATGATGTGCAGGATGTCGGAACACTTCTTGGAAACACACAAAAGATTATTGTGATGATGTAATTGTTGATAGAACTGAAATTTTTGAGGTCCTGTGTCGGTAAAGTGCGTGGAACTGGGGCACCAAAAATTCGGATGAAATGTCGAGTCGAGATGACGATAAGCAATGTTATGTAAGTTAATTTTTCAGCAGTATCAGGGTTAAGTACTGCAGCGATTACGCTACGGGGGGAACTATTTTACTTGATGAAACTCCTATGAGCTTTCATAGGATATTATTTTAGGAGTATTTCATCGAATACCTACATAAAATTATCTCGACTTATTCATTACACGTCAAACCTACCACCCTCAAATGCCCTCAATAGAAAACGTTCGAATAGAATAAGTAGGTATGCCTTCAAATATTACCGGTCTGTCTCGCAAGGAGGTCAGAATCTCTGCAGTACCTACTAAGAAATAAAAGTATCTATTACCTAAGTCATCAACCATCAACTCAGCCTGTCGCAGTCCACTGCTGGACATAGACCTCTGCCAGACTACGCCACAACACCCTGTCCTCACCTTCCTAATTAATGTCTTTGATAATTCATACCTACTTTAGTAAGGGTTTTTTATCTATGAAATATAATTTATTAGCTAATGTGGGTAATTCTACAGAGTGATAAAAAAATAAAATACTTTTTTAATTTCACTAAATCAGATTTTTATTGCGTTATTATAAAGAATTATTATGTAATTATCTTCTAAAAAATAAAATCAGAGATCAATCTTTAACATTATGTGAAATAATTGCACATTTTAGTATTATCACTTCGACAGGAGTGATTCTATTTTCAACATAAGTGACAGAATCTTTAATAAAACTAAACACTTTAATAGTGAAATAAAATAAATCATCAGTCTTCACTGCTTTTGGTAATAATTTCTTAATACGGCTAGTATAAATAATCAAGTTAAATAAACACACACTCTAAAAAATAAACAATAATTTTCTACAGAAGTGACGACATTCCTGTAGAACATAAAAGGCAAATGGATATTTTCTAATATTCAGGCTGATTTAGACAGGGTAAGTAACTGATTCCAAACTCGAGAGAAGTCAGTGCTGACCCGATATTTACCTAGTGTAAATTTAATTTGGAGTCAGTAGTACTGACTCCACTGACTCCATATTCAATTTACACTAGGTAAATATCGGGTACCCTGTCTAAATACCTAAGCCTTTACTTTAGAAAATATTTTCTTCGTCTGAAGACGTATTATTTATCAGACTTTGTTGATTACCATCTGAACATTTAGTATTACTAACGTTTTCTATGAGGGGTGTCCGCTTCCTGATTTCAAAAATCTCTTCATCAGATGAACTATCAAATACATAGCAATTTCGACAGAAATCTATAGATGTACGTGAGGTTGTTGCTATTGGGTCCTTGTATACGTCATACTCTGATTGTGGCGAATCCGATCGTGAATGAGTTGATGTCCTCAAAATTGGTATATTATCAGTTTCTTGTTCTTTGCAAGTAACGTAAATAAGCATCTTGCTTTCTTTCAGCTTTTTGCATTCTTGGTGTATATTCTTTAATTTATTTTATTTTTCCAGCTTCTTTCTTACTTTTGTATCTCTCTCTATCTTTTTGACGTCGTTCTTCTAGTTCAACCTGTCACTTTTTCTCTCTTCCTTCGTATCCATGCCCTCTTTTGCTCCCTTAATCGTTGTTTTTTTTCTTCCTCAGACCGCTTTTTACCCGCCATACCTGTAAATAAAAATTGAAATAGCCATGCAATCACTTTTGTGGAAAACCAGTCACTCCTGTCGGTAGTCCACCAAATAGCGACACAGTACATGAAATTATCAATCAACAATAAAAAACAGCATTTTACGTTTGTTAGGTTATACTGTCAGTGTAAATTTCTCTTATAAGATCATATCTAATAAGCATAAGCGCAAACCATCACTTCTATGGAAAAACATCACTTCTGTAGAAAACTATATCGACAGAAGTGAGTTCTACAGAAGTGAGTTTTATCATAAAAATACATAACATAAAGAAAATATAAAGTTATGAGATTTGAATTCACTTGACTTCGGTAATTGACTAACTAATTAATAAGGCTACAAGGAAATCACATTCATAAATTACTTACTTGATTTTTTTTTTTTTTTTTTTTTTTTTTTTATAGTAATGGCTCCATCGTTTTAACGATGATTCTGCCAATGTCAAGGTTAAGGGAAACAAAGTGTATTCGTTGAGGTTGACCAGTTATACTGTCTTTAGTACGATTTAGTTACAACTGAAACTGTTTGAGTAGCCTTTGAGTTGCCATGTTATAGTTTGATGTTATTTAATAATATAAATTTTTTAAGTGAATTAATTAATGGGGACTCAACGAGTGTTAAGAGGAATGTGATATTAATAGGTCTGGGAAAATTAGGAGGGAGAATATCATATAGCGGGACTAAAAGATTACGACAAGAGAAAAATATGTGTTCAAGAGTGCCCTCTTCTAGACCACACTCACAAAGGGAATGATTCCGAATGCGTAGTTTAGCCAAAAACACTGGAGAGCAAACATGACCTAGTCTGAGACGTATAATGATAGATGTGGTTAATTTATTCAAATTCTTATTTTTGACAAACCAGGGTTTAGCTGGAATGTTGGGTTGAATATTGCCATAATATTTCCCCTTAATTACCCTAGAACTTTGCCACAGTTCATCCCAAGACTTCATGAGACGTGGTTTAGCCAGGCAACGGACGTCCCGAGCCGGAATGTTAGAGAAAGACGAACAACCTGTCTGAATAGATTGCTTAGCAAAGAAATCAGCTTCTTCATTGCCCAATATACCTGTATGTCCCGGAATCCATGCCAAGGCAATTTCCAGGCCAGACTGGTTTAACCTATAGAGAATTTCCTTAATTCTGAGAATAATTACAGAGTTATCTTTGCTGCGAAATGGAATTTTCAATAAGTCTTGGAGAGAGCTAAGAGAGTCTGTGAGTATCAAGGATTTATCAAAATGTTGTTGATTAGCATCAATGTACTTTACTGCCTCTAATATTGCTAGGGATTCTCCTGTGAAAATAGAACACTCAGGTGGGCTCTTAAAACTTAAGACAACATTATACTTAGGTATAAACACAGATGAACCTAAATGAGATCCATTTATTTTTGACGCATCTGTGAATAATAAAATCCAATTTGGCCATTTTTTCTTTAAAATTTTATTAAAAAGAATGTTGGGATCGGAACTATGTTTATGTATACCAAAATCTAGTATCACTCTGGGTTGATAGATCACTGAGTCATAAGGAACTAGAAAAATGGGATGATTATCTAATGGCATGACTGTAGATGAAAGAGTCTTATTATTATTGAAGCTGTTCACTAATAGAGGAGGGGATTTATTTCTCCAATAAGTTGAAGTTTCGATAGCACAAGAAAGGGGACGAAGAATACTAAAAAGAGGGTGTGAGGGAAATTGAGACGCTACCGAAAAATACCTATCTGCTAGAAATTGTCTACGGAGATGAAGTGGAGGTTCAACACATTCCACTTGGAGTGCATTAATTGGGGATGATTTCATTGCACCAGTAATAATGCGTAAGCATTTAGATTGGAGCTTATCCAGTTTACACAGGGCTAATTTACTGCAAGGTTCTAGAATAAAACATCCATAGTCAAAATGGCTGCGAACGATGGCGTTATAAAGCAGTTTTTGAGAGGCCGGATGAGAACCCCAACGAACTCCAGATAAAGATCTCAGAACATTAATGGACTTCTCACTTTTATTAAATACATATTGTAAATGAAATAAACCCGTCATTTTGGAGTCAAGAACAACGCCTAAGAATTTAACTTTATCTTGGATTACAATCGATTCTCCAGCGACAGAGATGTTAACTGGAGGAATATTTCTTCTACGGGAAAATATTACGGCTTGACACTTAGGAATAGAAAGCTCCAGTCCATGTTCTGAGAGCCAATCATTCAAGTAACCAAGAGCAGAGTTCAATTTAACAGCACCATTGGACAAAGAAGAGCAACTTATGTATAAGGCAATATCATCTGCATACTGCAGGATATTGCAAAACGAATTAACGGTTAAGTCAAGGCTGGCGGTGTATAGGTTATATAAGATTGGACTTAAGACAGAACCTTGCGGAAGACCCCTCCAGACAAGACGGAAAGGCAGAAGACCGCCTTGAGAACGTACACGAATAGAACGACACATAAAAAGGTTAAAGATAAAATTTACCAGTCTCACGGGAATACTCAGCTCAAGCATTTTCTGCCTGAGTAGCGGAAGCTGAACATTATCATAAGCTGACGAGATGTCAAGGAAGACCCCAATAACATGTTCATTGCGGGAGAATGCAAGCCTAATTTGGGAGGTAAGAATGCTTAGACTGTCGATCGTACCCATACTACGTCTAAATCCAAATTGAGTGTTGGAGAGTAAACCACGACTTTCAAGGATCCATTCCAGTCTGTTTTTTATAAGATGCTCTGCGATCTTTGCCAAAACCGACGACAAGGCAATAGGTCTGTATGATGTCGAGAGATTTGGATCTTTCCCAGGCTTTAAGATGGGAATTATAATTTGGGTCTTCCATGACTCTGGTATATTTGAAGTTAAGAAAATTGAATTAATAATATTTAAAAGATATAATTTTGAGGTTTGACTAGCTTTACAGATAAAGGAATACGTGATACCATCTATGCCTGGCGAGGAATCTTTAAGGTGATCTAAAGCACAAGTAAATTCTGCAAGCGAGAATTGATCGTTCATTCTGTCAGATGTAGGAGAGGGAATTAGAGCAGAAGGAAAGCAATCTAAATGAGGTACGGAAGGGGGGGCTAATCTATTAACAAAATCATCAAGCCAGATAGTGGAATCATTTGAGGAACTATTATGATCCTTGAATATTCTTCGGAAGTTATTAATTTTGCGCCATACAACAGTTAAAGGTGTACGAGGAGATAAAGATTCACAGAATTTTTGCCAACCTACAGCCTTCTTCTTGGCTAAAAGTCTCGCGGCTTTAGCCCCAGTTTTCTTAAAACTAATATAATTTTCCATAGTTAAATCCGCTGCATATGTATTTTCCGACTCGTTGCGTAGACGCACCATGTTGGTACATTCTGAATCCCACCAAGGGGGAGAAGGGATGCGACCACGAAACGAATTCTTTAGCGGTATAGATTGATCGGCAGCGGCAATTATACAGGAAACGAAATCTTCATAGGCCACCAAAAAATTTGAAGGATCTACATGGGAAAGACCAGATAACTTGGAGTCTAAGGCAACAGCATACTTGTCCCAGTCTGCATCTGATAGTCTATATCGCTGTAAAGGAGGAAGAGCAGGAGGGGGAGTAAATGATTGGAGAAAGTTGATTAAAATTGGAAAGTGATCGCTGCTGTGAGAATTAGGTAACACGGACCAGGAGAGAGAATTTACTAGGGAGGGAGAGGACAATGAAAGGTCGATTACACTATTATTTTGACCAGGAGGTACCCTGCGAGTCGGAGATCCATCATTTAATAGGCAAAGGTTAATGTCATCCATTAGATCAATTAGAAAGGGAGAGGATGTATCTATGTAATGAGACCCCCACATAGTGTGGTGACAGTTAAAGTCTCCTAGCACCATGAGAGGGCCCTGTATGGAAGAAAGAATATTATTGAGTTCTAATATAACTCTACTATTTGGGTGGGGAATGTAGCATGAAACAAAGGAGATGTTAAAGGCTTTCACTGCTACTACATGGATTTCGTCGCTGTGAGCAGGAATATTAATTTGAGAGAAAGGAATAGATCTTGAGACTAGCAGGGCACATCCTGCCCATCCATCCGCCCTGTCGTCCCGAAGGCAGGAAAATCCCGGAAACCTAAACACGGAACCCGGTACCAACCAAGTCTCCGAGACAGCAAGGAGGACGGGTTTATAGCGATTTGTCAAATAAATAAGCTCATGCTTTTTCCTACGAATGCTTCTACAATTCCATTGGAGGAGAGTTGAGGGGAGCATTTTTAGTTACAAGGGTTTGGATAAATTGTTGTAGTAGGGAAACGACGTTGTTCGGTAAACTGTCACTAAACTTACTGATAATGTTGATGAGGGAACAGGTAAGGAGCTCTATCAAGTTATCATTAGGAGTGAGCGAAGGAGTGGAGTCTTCAGTGGGAGACAGCAAGGCACAACCATTCGTTTGAGAGAAGGAAGGAGTATTGATAATATCTCTATGAGCTTGCACGTCATAGGACTTACCTAACGGGGTTCTTGGACGGGGAGTACGGTAGACAGTCTTTGTGTAGGATTGAGAGTGAGGTTGAGCAGAGGTGTGTGGGGGAGATTGCAAAGAGTAAGTGGTTTGTTGGGAGAATTGCATTTGTTGTGACGGGGAGAATGGAGAGGAGGTGATGTCAGAATAAAGACGCTTAGGGTAGGGGAATCTCAGAGCAGCCTCAGAATAACTTATATTGTCCTGAGACATAACAATTTTTATGGATTTTTGGCGAGCATGTTCCGGGCATTTACCATCAGTCGCCTTGTGGATTCCTCGGCACAAGATGCAAGTCGAGAGATCGTCAGTAACCGAGCAACTATCACCGGAGTGTTCTTGACCACATTTATAGCACCGAGGCTTCGAACGGCATTGAGTACGGATGTGTCCAAAGCGGCAGCAATTTCTGCATTGAATTGTTGGCAATTGGTATGTACTTACAGGGAGTGAAGTTTCATAACAAAAAACTCTTTCGGGAATGGTTTGGCCGGTAATGGTTAAAACTACTGTAGTGGAAGGGATCCAAGTAACAGAATCTTCTTTTTTAGATTTTACATTTAAACGACGGGCCCTGATTACTTCTCCGCAGTTGGGGGGAGTTCGGATTCCTTCTACCAATTCTTCTAAAGTCCAATCTGTTGGAATATCACGAACCACTCCCATCCGAGACACATGAAATTTAGGGATGTCTGCAGCAAATTTGTAATTAACCAAAAAATCATGATTTATAAAAGCATTGGCAGCAGCCGCTGAAGTGAACTCTAAACAGGCCCTGTTTCTTCCCAGTGCTTTTATACTACCATCTACTATATGCGGAATTTTGTTTTGATGGATGAGTTGCGCAAACTTTAATATCCTTATTGAATGCCCGGCAGACAAATCCGGTTCTGACCGCGTAACGTGCACAATAAAAGGACCCTTGTCACTTGTATTATAAGGGATTTTAGAGTCAGATTCGAAACCAAGTTTACAGTATACTGACTGATAAGAATCCGATGGAGGGGTACTTTTTTTAAGATCCGATTTAAGCGGTTCAGTACGCTGTCGTTTTCGAGATTGTAAGGACTCATTCAAGGGATTAGCACCTCCCCCATCAGGAGGATCATCGTCTCCCACTTCCCTCATTTTAAATGAGGGAAATGGGAAGATAACCACTTACGATACTACACGCAGCAGGCAGCAAGACACACACACAAAAACCAAGCAAATTTAGGCACTCAAAACAGTAAAATTCATAAAATCAAAAATATTTCACTCAACCACGTGTTTCAAATAACCCGCCAAAAACGACAGTCCTATATGACATTGACTTACTTGATTTATTAAGTTGAGTACAGTGGTGATGTATCAACTTTGACAATGCTGTAGAAAGCCGCTATACTTTTATTTTTCTAGACACCGTAGTCACTGGCCGAATGAAGTCTGATACTAACATTGTCAATACACGGTAAAGGGTTGCCAGAGATATAAAATAATGTTACACTTTAAAAAATAAATTTATTACCTTTTTTGCAATTTATTTCTACACGAGTGATTATTTTTTACGAACATTATAGAATGTTGAATAAAGTTAACAATATCATTTAATAATTATTAACATTTATGTGACGGCTTTTTTATTACTTGCTTTACTTGTTTCTTCATGTGATATATGCATGGAATATTTTTAAATAATTTTTAGAGACACCTTAATCCTGTAACCTGCTTTGCGAACATTCGACAGGTCGTGAGCAATCACGTACTGTACCACAAAAAAAAGGAAAAAAATATTAAATAATCAATAGGATTCCTATGTAAACTGTTAGATTATGTCACAAAGCTTATAAAATAATGATTAGAAAGAAATAAAAGCTGAGGAGCTAGAACAAATTTCAAGCGAACACAATTTTACTGTCTCCGTAGAATGACCCATGTATGTTGTTATTCTAGTTGTTGTTACTTACACAAAGCAAATGGTGCAAAAAGTTTCGGTTGAAATGTTCAGAATTTGCATTATTATAGACTTCACATACGAGTATTCATAATGTTTCTCTTCTTGTTCTTTTTCACTTCTCCTTTCGCAGTCAGTCGGTCTTCTGGAAGAAATTTCTGAAGAAATAAGCAGTACCTACCTTTATACTGAAATTATAATTATGTCGTATCCCTATGTATTTTACTGTATGATCTCTTATATTTATATCTATTATCCATCTAAATAACAACGGAAATGCTTTATAGAGTCAGCCTTTATGTCTATGTAATAAGGGTGTTACTAATACCATTCGCATCGGCTCGGCTCGGACGACGCGGCGCGACGCCGATCGACGGCGAAACGAGCCGTTTGCCTATTAGCTCGGCGATAAGTCGAGTAGTTTGGTGATACGCACTCGGCTTAAGCCGATTCCGCGTCGATAAATGTGGGGACACCCTAATAAGCCATAGGATGCTCAATATTATCAATCTTTTGTGAAAGTACCGAACCAAGACCTACAGCTGAAGCATCACACTGTATAATATTTTTACTATTAATTTATTTTAAAATAAATAAATAATCTGCTGTTTGTAATTATCCGTCACTAGCTTCAGCCCGCGACTTCGTTCGCGTGAAACTTCTTGTTTCCCCCGAGCCACCCCGTCGTATCGCATCACCCGCCCGCACTATCATGACTTTTTTTCTTTTTGCTCGGCTCCTAAGGGTCATAGCGTGATGTTAAATAGCCTATAGCCTTCCTCAAGAATTGGGCTATCAAATGCAAGAAGAATTTTTCAAATCCGACTGGTAGTTCCAGAGATTACCCCTATATACAAACTTACAAACAAATTTTACCTTTACCTCTTTATAATATTAGTACTTATAGATTTGTTTGTTTTCTTTCTCCTTGTTAACAGTTGTGTGCCTGACCTCATATCGCTAATTATCTGGAATCCCACAACAATTTCGCGCTCAAAAACTTCCCAAGCCCTCAGTCAATTGAGCTGCTGGTAATCCTATCCTTGTCATCATGACCCTAGGTCCAAATGTTAATTGTCGTCTGGCGCGGCGTCTGCTTGCCTATAATTATGCAATCAAGTGTTATTGCGCTCCGCCCAATAGATACGGCGAAACCATTTTACTGTTGTACAGACGCCAGCACATCAAGCTACCCGATACTGTCAAATTTTTCCAATCAACTTTGAACCTTACTGTTTTGCGATAAAGTTGAAAATCTATTAAAGAAATTTGACAGATTTTTGTAGCTTGATGAGCTGGCGTCTGTACTGTAGGCCGCACGTCAGTGTAAACAAAACCAGCAGGGTAATTGCGTAGCACACTATCAGTAGTAATCGCTTTCATTATGACCGTTGAACAAGATTCATTGCGTTGTTTACGTTGTTGACCAGACAAATTTTTCGAACATGGCAAGCAATGGATTAGCAATATCCTTCAAAATGATTCAAATTGTGATTGATAGTACGCAATTAGAGTGCAGTGTGCAGTATATGGCCTCTTATTCTATTGGAACTCCGTACAGTATTTTTACGAAGCGGCGCGCCCTTCACTTATGGTTACCAGCCCAATTAGCACTGCCATGTCTTAAAAAGGTATTGTAGATGTCTTCAACACAAGAACTAAATCCATGACCATTAGCTTGGTTAAAACCATATCGACCCTCAAGATATCTTAAGGCTATCCACCAAGAGAGAGTAAAGCAAAATATCTTGCCTAAATCAAAGTTAAGATATTTTATAGACATACCTTTACCTATTAACCATAATCTGTTTTGCTGCTTGGGAGTGTACAAACGCCAGCACATCAAGCTACTGCAATCTGTCAAATTTCTTTATTAAATTTTCAACTTTATCGCTAAAGATTCAAAGTCTATTGGGAGAATTTGACAGTGTTGGGTAACTTGATGTGCTGGCGTCTGTACGAACCACTGACATACGTCAGCGGTACAAACGAACACGCTGTGAAAGTGTGCGTGAAGATGAAGAGCGAACTGGGCACATAACACACACGCACCAGTGGCGGATTTACCAATAGGATGAGTAGGCTGGAGCCTATGGCGGCAGATTTTATTGGCACTTTGGCAGTACTATTAAGTATTCTGAGGCTTTGGGGCTAACATTTTTTTAAATGTCTTAAGTACTGAAATGAAAAAGAATAATATTTATATACCTACCATATTTTTTTGGAAAGAATAAACAAAGTGAATGCTCAAATTCAGGCTTCTACCGTAGATTTTATCATAGTTGCCGATCTTTACAAATCTCTTGGCAAGTTTTTCGTAGCTGATGAACGAGAACATTTTAAGTATTTTGAAGAAAAGGCGACATATAAAAGACATGGGACATTATTGTAGAAGACGGTAGGGGCGGCAAAATTTGAATAGCCTACTGGCGGCAAATGTGTAAATCCGCTACTGACTCGCACACACACACACACACACACACACACTTCCGCGCACGTGTCTCGGACGCGGACGGTACCGGAGAGCTCCTGCACTTACACACAATACACACATACATGCCGTGTTTTGACACTTGGTAATCAGAAATAAAGTGCGCGTCACTTCGTGAGATAAAAATGCTGTACTACGCTAGGCCAGCTCAAGGTTTATGTCTTACCAGCTGCGCCCCACGGTTTCACCCGCGTAAATGTCGATCCCGTGGGAATATTGGGATAAAAAGTAGCCTATATGTTAATCCAAGGGGTCAGCTACCTCCATACAAAATTTTATCAATATTGGTCCAGCCGTTTGAGCGTGAAGAAGTAACAAACATATAAATAAACACACGCACAAACTTTCGCCTTTATAATATTAGTGTGACAACTGACATGCAGCCTACAGTACCTACATTCAGTTTTATTGATGTTGTAAATCAATTAAATGTGACACTTTTGTGAGAATTTTGCTAGTGGAGAAGATAAAGGGAATGTTGGTAGGTTATCAGTGTTGTCTGTTGTCTTGACTTTGTGCTTATTCGTTTGATGAATGAATCTTATTTTTTCATCAGTGCCGTCTTAACCATATTAGGCGCCGGGATGATGCGAAAATCAGCCTGCGCCCCCTTTGCCAACAAAAGAAAAAAAAACTTAATAATATAAGACTGTGAGCTACCAACTATCACGCGTGAACAGAAAGCTGTTCCCTTACCGGTGGCAAGCCAGCAGCGAGCGGTCGTCTTGCTGACGGACGGCGCGTTGGCGACAAACGGGTGGATTTTTTCCGAGGCGGTGCCGGGCCGTTACTGCGCTGGAGCGGTGCGGTTATAATGAGAGATGACCTGCTCGGCTTGCGCCCCCTAAGATCTTGCGCCTGGGTGCCACGCACCCCTTGGGGTGCAAAAAAACCCCTTGGGGTGGGAAAAGCCCGGCCCTGCTTTTCATTAATTCCTGCTCACATAATTTTGTTTGCAGAAGCAACCCAACTCAGACTTATGATTTCAAAAAAGGAAATAGGTATATTAATAAATAGTTTATGTATTCAGATTGATTGATTTAAAGAGCAGTGGTGGCCCAGTGGTATCAGCCGCGACATACAAGTTGTAGGTCGTAGGTTCGAACTCCGACAGGCGCTTTACTTTGTGTAAATTCACATCACCACTGCTCTCAAAACGGTGAAGGAAAACATCGTGAGGAAACCGGCATGTACTAGAACCAAAAATTCGAAGACATGTGACATCCTCCAACCCGCACTGGGCCCGCGTGGTGGATTACGGCCCACTCCCTCTCACAGAGAGAAGGCCTGTGTCCCAGCAGTGGGAACGTTTAGGCTGATTATGTATTCAAAATTGGCTGAGAATCAGCAGTTTTTAAAGGTCAAAAGTTTCAAAAGACAGCCCTCTAAACCGCCCGGCCTGCACCACTTTCTATTGTTTTAGCTTATTATCAGCCCTACTCTGCGAAACTTGCTTGGACATCGACCCCAACATTGTTCAGAAAAAATTAAAAAAAAAACTAGGTTTTACTGACTTCAGTATTCAACTAACATAACAAGTAGCTGAGGTGTCCGAGTGGTTAAGGAGTTGGACTCGAAATCCAATGGGTTCTGCCCGCGCAGGTTCGAATCCTGTCCTCAGCGAACATAAGTTTTGTTAATTCTATGATCGACTATTTTAGTTTGTCTGAGGTTTATTATCCCTCCTTCTTACCTTTCCTATAGTAGCTGCGACTTTTTCTTCCATACATCGCTATAACGTGACCCAAACACTGATGCTGGAAAAGGTACAGAAAACTTTCCTTAGATGCCTCTTCCAAAAGTTATACCATTCTTTTCATACATGTACCCTACCAGTTATCTTTTAGTGACTTTGGGCTTTAACTCTTTGGAGGTGAGAAGAGGCCTTGATCAACTCACTGTAGCCTGTAAGACCTTACGGGGACGTATCGACTGCCCAGAGCTCCATGGTCTTTTGTGCCGACTATTTGTGCCCGACAAATACATCGGACATCGTCAGAGCCGTCGGCACAATCTTTTTGCGCAACTGCCAGCCAAAACTGTAGCCAGAGCCGAATCCCCAATCTGTCATAGTGTAAAAGTGCTGAATGCCCATCTGGCTGATGAGATGTGTTTGCGGATGAATGGATTAAAATTATGCGTATATGTTTGGAGTTCTGTGAGAGAATGTATGCAAAGGTGTCCACTGTTCCATATTAGTTTTAAATTATAATATTGTCAACGTAATTATTGTCTCTGTGTTAATTAATGTAATTGGTGTTGTACCGTTTTAATTAACTATAAATAATCCACCTTCTTTAGTCTCCCTCTTTTGTCAACGCCAACCTTTCTTGACACTTGCTCCGCATTTCGTAGCATTAGGTACACGACATACCACAACAATCCTATGTTTATGGTTATCAAAGTTTTAATCAATGTTAAGGCTTTTGGGGTCAGTAGGAAGTGTGACCCATTCTCCATTCACAGATCTTGGTCCTATCTGCAGATTCCCAGCGATGTTGCGTTGACCCCAGCGGGCTATCGACCAGCTGTCTGGCACGTAGCCGGTCCGTAGCCGCACTACACGTACAGTACTCCCGTCGGACGGATCAGGCAATAATTTAGGATGATTATCCTAACTGTTGAGGCTAGGGCTACCAGCTTTTGGGAAATAAAAATTTGGGCTATTTTCGGTGCTCAATAATGGTAATTTTATAGAAGTGCTTTAAATTCTCATGAGAAAAAAAAAAAAAACAGTGGCATTCCGGGAGTGCCGACAGAAGTGAAAACAAAACACAAACAGAATACTTTGCCATCACTCACTGACATACATTAAAACCGAGTACATCCCGAGGACAGCCGAACACATCCGAAGCGGTGTCGGTTACGGTAACAGTGCCGCGAATTCAATGGTTTTTTCCCATCTAAAAAAAAATGTCCAACGCACCTAAAGAAGCTTTCACTTCAATAATAATTTCTTAATATTTATTTTATTTATCTTGTTTTTGAAACTCTGCAGCCCTAATCTGGCTTCTAGCTACTACTACACCGCACTTGACCGTACGTAAGTACATTATGGTAATTACATACACGCGCTAACAATATCTCACTGACACACCGTTATGTCTGCGTAATGTTGAGCTGTCTTATTTAATGTGAAAGGTTGTGAATGAGGGATTGGAGACGTTAGGGTCAGTTCACACCGCGACGCGAAGCGGCGCGCAGTTTTCAAGATAGCAATACAATTATAGACCTTATCTACTACACAAAAAGGTACACATCAGTAAGGAGGACCGCGCGGTGCCGCGCTGCGTCGTGCGGCGTAGCTCGACGTAGTAGGCACACAGAATTGTGTACCTTTTTGTGTAGAAGGTAAGGTCTATAATTGTATTGCTATCTTGAAAACTGCGCGCCGCGTCGCGTCGCGGTGTGTACTGACCCTTAGTCTTGCAGTTTAAAGTTACCTGCTAATTTAATGTTTGGAGAGTCGATAATCTTCGCATGGCAACAAACCTAGATGAAGAGTCGTTATAATGTAGCGAAGATGTTTTCTTTACGATAATAATTTACATAAATATAAGTGCCTTTTCTTACTTTTACTGAAAGTAGGTTTAATTAGCTGTCTAGGTTGTAAAGAGTTTAAAGACTTATCAATCTAATGCCTGCAGATGAATATTACAACTTGAGTAGTTTTTCAGCCAGGCTGATACAAACAGAAAGCGAAAGGCGGAGGACAGGGTGTTGTTGCTGGGCATTGGAGAGGCCACCAGTGGACTGCGATGAGTTGATTAAGAAAGTTACGTTAAGTAGCTACGCTTAGTATTCATCATCATCAAAGACGTCCTAGAGTTAGGTCTCCCGGGACCAAGCATTGCTTCATCGACTGGTTTAGCGGCTCCACTTTGCAATGTTCATTTAGATATAATGCTAATTTCAGTAAGACATTTAAGAAAAATGTTAGCCCCAAATTTGCCGCCCCTAAAATCTGCCACCCTAGGCTCCAGCCTACTCAGCCTATTGGTAAATCCGCCACTGCGGATAACTGGAATGACGTTGTCCGGAAAAGAACCGGAGTAACGGACATAGCTTACAGAGCAAGCAAACAGAAGTGGCAGTAGGTTGACCATGTTTGTCGATGTATCGATGGCCGGTGGAGCAGACGAGTCCTAGAGCGGAGACCACGTATCGGCAAGCGTAGTGTGGGACGCCCCCCAGCTAGATGGACCGACGACTTTAAGAAAGTGGCTGGGACAAATTGGATGCGGAAGGCCGAAACTACACATTTATTGACTGGGAGATATATTATATATCTCCAGTTATATATCTCCTATCATTCCAGTTATCCGCAGTGGCGGATTTACCAATAGGCTGAGTAGGCTGGAGCCTAGGGTGGCAGATTTTAGGGGCGGCAAATTTGGGGCTAACATTTTTCTTAAATGTCTTACTGAAATTAAAAAGATTAATATTTATATACCTACCATGTTTTTTTGGAAAGAATAAACAAAGTGAATGCTCAAATTCAGGCTCCTACCGTAGATTTTATCACAGTTGCCGATCATTACAAATTTCTTTGCAAGTTTTTCGTAGCTGATGAACGAGAACATTTTAAGTATTTTGAAGAAAAGGCGAAGCAGTATACAAAAGACATGGGACATTGTTGTAGAGGTCGGTAGGGGTGGCAAAATTTGAATAGCCTACTGGCGGCAAATGTGTAAATCCGCCGCTGGTTATCCGTTTTACATAACTTCCTATTTGAGTTTTGCTTCATTACCTAAGCTATTCGATTGATTATTCAGAAAACAAAACGCAATGCATTGCCCATTAGGGAGAAGCTCTATTAGCAATACCATTATAAGACAATTTAGCTGACGTCTTCGAACCGAAGTTATTACTGCAACTTTAGCTATTTTATTACAAAACACCGATCGAATACGGTATATAATTACTCTGCTGCGGGCAATACCGCCGCAATATTGCCAGTTCAATAAATTGCACTCGACATGGGGTCCTGCGTACTGGTCGAAGAAACATTATGTTTGGTTTCATTATTTTATTATTTAGCTTTTATTGTGCTTGGAAAAAGTCTTGGCGCTTCGGTGGTCCGGAATTTTTATGATTGGAACGTAATCTTCTGCAGATCCCATGCCTGCTCATATGAGGATGTCTTCTCTTAGTTAGTTTAGAAACCATTATGAAATTGTTTCAATGATCTTTAAAAACTGATTACTTATACGTATGTAAGTGCTAATCAGGTAGGTAATTATTTTTAGCCTGAGGTGTTTTAAAAACTTTCATGATAAGTATATAGGTAAACTTACTAGCTGCGCCCCGCGGTTTCACCCGCATAAGTGTCGATCCCGTGGGAATATCGGGATAAAAAGTATCCTATGTCCTTTCCCGGGACTCAAACTATCTATATACCAAATTTCATCGAAATCGGTCCAGCCGTTTGAGCGTGAAGAAGTAACAAACATATAAACACACACACACACTCACAAACTTTCGCCTTTATAATATTAGTGTGATGTGACTAGCTGCGCCCCGCGGTTTTACCCGCATAAGTCTCGATCCCGTGGGAATATCGGGATAAAAAGTACCCTATGTCCTTTCCCGGGACTCAAACTATCTCTATACCAAATTTCATCTAAATCGGTTCAGCGGTTTGAGCGTGAAGAAGTAACAAACATATAAACACACACACACACACACTCACAAACTTTCGCCTTTATAATATTAGTGTGATAAAATATAATATGGATATCTACTTAGATTGACGACCTGACGAATCACGTGCTCGTACACACAAGCGACACGCGTCAACGGCAGAGGGAAGTCGATGGCTGCAGCCATGGCCTAAGAGCACTTTCGCTTTCTGAGTAGAAGTGCATAAAGAAATAATATTATTTCGAAATTCACGAGTAGTTCTTGAGCGTTGTTAAAAGTCCATGTCAATCATTATCTGCCTAGCCTCTACAAACTACGTCGGGGTCAGCTTCCAGTCTAACCAGATGCACCTGAATACCAGTACGTATTTTACATAGACGGACCACCTCAAAAGGCTATGTCAATAAAGGAGAAAATTATGGTAAAGCATCGGCAAAATGGTCCCTAATCAACAGCAATAAACAGCAATACTTGCGCAGGAGTTGATTGCGAGATGAGAACAACTAGTAGACACAGGGATGTATCTACTCTTGTTAAGTCGTGTCCATAGAACTATGGTCGTGTCAGTAAATTGTTTTAGGTCACGAATTCACGAGGAGATGGTCACGAGCCCATGACACTTCCTTGAGGAAGCTGTGTGAGGTTGGTCCAGGGAACCGACTGTGGGACTAATTAATCTTTATGAGTCAGCTGTCAGCAAATTTATAGGTTTTCTGTTTTTACTGACATATCTTGAGGTATCCATCTTCAGAGAAATCAAGCATGGTGTTGAAGCAGGGTGATATATTATGATATTTATTTTGTAATCCTAACTTTCTAATCCTAACTATGCCAACTTCTAACTAATATGTTAAATGCCAAAATAAGCTAGGTTTGTCTGTTACTCAATCATGCAAAAACGGCTGGACAGATTTGAATGAAATTTGGCACGCAGATAGCCCATGACTTAGGTAAGGACATAGGCTATTTTTGATTTATTTCTGTTGGATCCCGCTTTTGAATCCCATTTTAATATTTTTGGCGTTGGATCCCGCAAAACATTATTATGTATTTCCGTTGGATCCCGAATTTAAAAAATGCAAGATAATTACGTTTTATTGTCGTTGAATCCCGAAAAGTTTTTCCGTTGGATCCCGAATGCTTAAAAAAATCTGAATGCGGGTACTTTCAACAACAAAATTGTTTATAATAAAATGAGGGGTTCACTAATGTTTCACCAAAACTCCATTGAAATTTTTAGTTTACAACCAACGTTTCTGTAATGTAGGTAGATTGATAATGTGTGTAAGTTAGGTAGGTGAGGCGCCGGCCGCAGCCGACAGTCCGAAATATACGATCTAACCGTGTGCCCGTGTTTTAATACGTCATTCCCGCAGTAATATATATCACAGTGGCGACGAGGACAATTACCGGTGTTAATTATATACCTATGTGGATATCGCGTGCGTATTTGAACAATACTCGAGATGTCGATTGGGAAGTTAAGCGAATTAGACGTGAAAACAGGGCAGTGGTCATCCTATGTGGATAGGTTGGACATGTACTTTCTTGTAAATAAAGTGGCGGCGGAATTGAAGTTACCTACTTTGATTTCGACAATCGGAGATGAAGCGTACGAGTTACTCGTCAACCTATCAAGTCCAAAGAAACCGTCGGAGTTAAAGTACGATGAAGCCATCAGTTTAATGCGTCAGCACCTTCAGCCGACGCCATCTTCGTTAGCGGAAAGATATCGTTTTCGACAAAAAAGACAAGGAGTGGACGAAAACGTGGCGACCTACGTCTCCGAGTTAAAAAGATTAGCTCGCCATTGTAAATTTGCAGAAAATTTAAGCGAGAGCTTGCGTGACCAATTTATATGCGGACTCAAGAGCGACGTCATCAGGCAACGACTGTTTGCGGAGGATGACTCAATAACATTTTTACAAGCCGTGAAGTTAGCGAACGCAATGGAGGCGGCAGAAAGAGACGCGGCTGTAGTGGATGGAGCGTCCACACCCGGTCCCAAGGCGGAAGCGGTGCATTCGGTCACATCGAATAAGGGGGACAGCAACGGTGCGAGTCGCAGCAGGAGCGGTGGCAGCATGTGGCCACGCGGGCGCCGCGGGCCGGGCAGCGTGGGCGGCGGCGGCGGGCTAGCCGCGAGCCGTGTGGCAGGCGCGACTAACGCGACTTCTGCGTCGGGACGCAGCAACAACTGCACAGCTTGCGGAGCCACTAACCATAGTGTGGCAAGCTGCCGCTACAGGGAGTTTGTGTGCAGCAAATGCCAGCATACGGGGCACTTACGTCGGGTGTGTCCGGGGAATGTTGAACAATCGTCGCGAGGAACAACTTCACATCGTCGCGATCGGCGGAATGGAAATATGTATTCCGCGGAGGCCGTAAGGGAGTCCGACGGGGAGGACATCGAAGAGAGTTTGAACCTAATGGGACTCAATAATTATAAGCCAGTAAGTTTACCTATTATTGTGGATGATACCGTACTACATATGGAAATAGATACAGGAACTGCAATTTCATGTATAAATAATTGCACCTACGAACGTTATTTTTCACATCAATGTCTTATGAAGGACGATACAATTCTGAAATTTATTGATGGTACTAAAATAAAACCATTAGGTATAATTCGCCCTCGGGTTCGATTCCAGGAGCAGGAAAAACAGCTAGAATTGTTTGTATTAAAAAACGGTACTACATCTTTGATAGGTAGGCAATGGTTAGCGGAGTTACAAATAAAAATACCTATACTTACAGGTAAAGGTATAAGTAACATGAATTGTGTGCTAATTAATGAAGGGATTGTAAATATTCTCGACAGATATAAGGCATTATTCAGCGGCGGACTGGGTCGGTACAAGGGCGGCAAGGCTACGCTGCGAGTGCGCCCGGAGGCGACGCCGGTGTTCCAGCGCGCGCGGCCCGTACCATACGCGCTGCGCGAGCGCATCGACGTTGAGCTGGATGCCATGCTGCGCGACGGCGTCATCGAGCCCGTCGACTGCTCCGACTGGGCCTCACCTTTGGTGCCGGTGACTAAAGCAGACGGTACGTTGCGAATTTGTGCGGATTATAAAGCGACTCTTAATCCCGCCTTGCTGATCGATCGATACCCACTTCCTAAGATTGAAGATGTGCTCGTAGGCCTGAACGGGGCACAGTTTTTTAGTAAAATTGACCTTTCCCGTGCGTACAACCAAGTAGAACTAGATGATTCAAAAAAATACACTGTTATTAATACACATCGAGGTCTATTTCGGTATAATAGGTTGGTATACGGTTTGTCGTCAAGTGTAGGTATTTTCCAACGAATAATGACGAATTTGTTAGGTAATATACCGAATGTGCAAGTGTTTCTCGATGATGTCATAATAGGTGGGAAAAATAAAAGCGAGCATTTATATGCACTCGAACAAGTCTTACAGCGACTATCTGAGAGTGGGCTAAAGCTAAAGCAAGAAAAATGTGTTTTCTTGGCTCATGAGGTGACTTATCTAGGCAATGTTGTTTCTAAAGAAGGGGTCAAAGCGGACAAATCAAAGATTAAAGCTATAAGTAAACTAGAAGCTCCAAATAATATTAGTGAATTACGTTCTTTTATAGGTATGGTAAATTTTTATTCTAAGTTTATCAAAAATTTTAGTTCCATGTTAGTACCTTTACACCGGTTATTACGAAAAGGTGTAGACTGGAACTGGGATGGACAGTGCGAGCGTGCGTTTACGCAGATTAAACAAGTTTTAATGGGTACCGAAGTATTAGCGCACTATGATCCCAACAAGCCACTAATCGTGACGTGTGACGCGAGCGCGCGGGGCGTGGGGGGCGTGCTGGCGCAGCCGGGGCCTAAGGGCGAGCGCCCGATAGCATATGCGTCACGTTCGCTCACCATCGCGGAGAAAAACTACTCGCAAATACATCGCGAAGCACTGGCGATTATATTCAGCATACGAAAATTTCATCAATATATTTACGGAAGGAAGTTCATTTTACGCACTGATCATAAACCCTTAGTATCAATGTTAGGCCCACAAACGGGGATACCTACCATGACGGCGAGTAGGATGCAACGATGGGCAGTGATATTGTCGGCATACAATTACGACATAGAATACATTCGCACCAATGAAAATTGCGCTGACGGCTTATCACGACTACTAGAAAATAATAGCGTTAAAAATGAGAAGGAGGAATCAATTCCTGAGCAAACATACCTGCACTTCGCTCAAGACGGTTTGTTGCTTGATTATACCGAAATAAAAAAACAAACGGAGAGGGACCCGTTATTAAGTAGAATCTTAAACTACCTACGAGACGGTTGGCCAGATAAGTGTGAAATCGTGAACTTACAACCGTATTATAATAGGAAAGCGGAACTGTACGAGGAGTTAGGTTGTGTCATGTGGGGCCACCGGGTGGTGATACCGGAAAAATGCCGGGATAAGATTTTAAAAATCATACATGAGCCCCACATGGGCATAGTAAAGTCAAAGGCGTTGGCACGCAGCTACGTATGGTGGGCAGGCATCGACGAGGCGGTGGAGCGCGAGTGCCGCGCGTGCACCGTGTGCGCCGCGTACGCAGATGACCCCCCGCGCGCTGCCCCCCGCCCTTGGCCCTGGCCCGCCAGGCCGTGGTCCCGGCTACATCTGGACTTCATGGGCCCTATAGGCGGGAAAACTTATTTAGTGGCAGTAGACGCAACAACCAAGTGGTTGGAGGTATTTCAAGTTCCCAGTACTGCAGCGAGTCATACGATGGTCAGGTTGCGCGAGTTGTGGAGTAGGTGGGGAGTCCCTAGGCAGGTAGTCACGGATAATGGACCGCCGTTCACTAGTAGTGAATTTGCACAATTCACGCAGAGTGACGGTATCCAGCATATATTCACAGCACCCTATCATCCATCATCCAATGGAGCCGCGGAAAATGCAGTAAAAACCTTAAAAAGAGTAATTAAAAAAGCTTATTTAGATAATAAAAGTATAGAACTCGCTTTAAACACATTTTTGTTGTATTATAGGAATACAGAACACTGCACTACTGGAATAAGCCCATCAGTCGCACTAATAGGGAGACGGTTACGAACCAAGTTAGACGTGCTAAAACCCGATTTGGAAGTTAGAGTACAAAAAGCGCAGCAAGGGCAGGTTGACAGTGCGGGAGGGACGGCAAGGAGGGTGGAAGTAGGAGACGACATTTGGTATCGACAATATCTAAAGGGGGAGAAATGGTTGCCCGGTACTATAATTAACTCGTCAGGGCCAAGCAACTATAAGGTACTAGACAGTAATGGTAAACAGGTGCATAGACATATCGATCAGCTTAGGCGTAGGACGAGGAGTTCTTTGATGGTCCCCACAGAGTTGCCACGTTCGCCGGAAACTTCAGCACCTAGGGTAGCACCAACATCGCCCGACGGGGGCCGGTCGGAGCGGCCGGAGGCCTCGATGGCGCCGTCGTCGCCTGCGCGGGAGCCTGCGTCGTCACCGCCTCAGAAAGACGAACGGACCGACCGAGATAAAGTGGCAGAAGAGTTCTCGACACCGCCGACCACACCTGTACCGCCCCAGTCTCGCCCCATCAGGAAATGTAGGTTAAATAAAGATGTTAATTATAAGAATTAGTTAAGGATTTAGTTAAGTAGTTTAAGAAGGATCTGTTGTTAGCTTTGCAGTTTAATTGATTAAATATAAAGTTGTGAATTGTTTAATTAAGTATTAAGTACAGTAAGTTGTAATTTAGTTTAGTCGGCATTGTTGTCAATTAGTGGTGGAGGGATGTAATGTAGGTAGATTGATAATGTGTGTAAGTTAGGTAGGTGAGGCGCCGGCCGCAGCCGACAGTCCGAAATATACGATCTAACCGTGTGCCCGTGTTTTAATACGTCATTCCCGCAGTAATATATATCACAGTTTCGTATACTATTTATTTCACAAACAACTCATTTTCTATATAATCTAGTCGTTTCTGGCACTCGCCGGCCGCTGCCGCGGCACCGCTCGCTTCGCTCGCTCGGCTCGTGTGTAGGGGTCACAGTTTTAACCTGACCTAACCTAACATTGTTTTTTTTTTTAATAATTAATCTAATCTAACTAGCTCAGTTCCGGGTAACCCACTAAAAATAATCTCTTTTTAGTGTTTGATAAAGGTAAATCACTTTTCTTCTGAAATATACACATGTTGTTATAATATGGGATTCAACGGAAATAGCAAACGGGATCCATCGTTAATACCTAAAAAATGGGATTCAAAAGTGGGATCCAACGAAAATAAACGCTATTTTTCATCCTAGGTCGCAGACGAATTCGCAGGCAGCAGCTAGTTGATCATAAACAACACTTTACACTGTCATAATAATATTATTTTTTTTACTAGCTGAGGTATCTTTTAATTATATTTAAATAATACATATATCCTTAATTAACAAAAATAACAAAATTAAAATCTAACTTAACTAAAACTATACACAAACTAAAATATAGCGTCGAAAAATTCATCCGCATCGCTGTCGACTGGTAATGTACCCAAGAGACTGGCGGCATTACCACGTTGTAAGGCAATGCTTAGCCTTTGGCCAAGG
Organism: Amphipoea lucens; assembly: GCA_947508005.1. Taxonomy (NCBI): domain Eukaryota; kingdom Metazoa; phylum Arthropoda; class Insecta; order Lepidoptera; family Noctuidae; genus Amphipoea; species Amphipoea lucens. The sequence continues at coordinate 17,942,142 of OX382374.1, forward strand.
TAAAAGCCAGCCCTTGGGTCACGGGAAGTGTCAACCAGCCGTTTCGAAATTTCCTTAAAAAGACCACGAGCACTCGGACCCCACGGGCCCGAGGGTTTCAACCTCAAACGGCTCGAAAATATAACTTCCGATAAGGTTATTATATTTTCGCCGCTTGAGGTTTTCCGCAGCCGCAGCAGCAGCGCCAGCACAGCATGCCGATCCAGGAAGGTGGGATGGCGCAAGAGTATCACACAAGCTGAGGTTGGTGATTCTTCCTTCCCTACCGACTAGGTACTCCGAATCTGGTAATCAATACTTAGAACCATAATTGCTTTCTCTATGAGAATAGGCCTCCGCCCTTCAGGTGTCCATAAAAACTTTATGGCAGCTCTGAAGTGCGCTACCCTCTGCGCAGTACCTCACCCTCACTCCCGCTGACAAGTGAATTTGTTTTCCCCCAACTTGTTATTTTTTGTGTTCTTCTTACGCGTCATGTTTTCCGCAAATAAACGTATTTTTAACCGACTTCAAAAAAAGGAGGTTCTGTATTTGACCCGTATGTATGTTTGTATGTTCGCGATTTTTTCTTTCTTTCTTTCTATAAAAACCAAATGCAGATGAAACCAGCGCAACTTTGGGGAGTCCCATTCATTCAACTGAGTATTCCGACAAAATAAATTAATCTGTCAAGCTCCGCTAATGAGACACAATTGATTTTCTATTGTTTGGTCACCGATCGGTGTCCCGCGGTCCTTGACCGGTTAAATAATTGAATCTGCACTAAACCAAGGATCTTATATTATTATCTTATAATAAAAGGTACTTTCATACCCGCAGTACATAAATATCGCATCAAAGTAAATACCGCTGCGGACGTGGGTCGCGTTCGATCGTCGGCCGGTTGGCTGCGCAGGAGTAGGGTTACCATATCGACACTTGAAAACATATATAATACTTATTTATTCGCCGACGAAGGACCTATAGTACACCCACATTTCGCCAGTTATGTTTAACGGGCTGTTCATTTATTACGTAAGATAATTTTGACTACTTCCTGACCCGCCCTCCCCGTACGCAAGAAAAAATAAGACTTGGAAGAACCCCCTCCGCCATTTGCAAAATTGCGAAGAAAAAGTAGCAAAAAAATTCAAAAGTTATAATTTTGGCTTACTTTTGTGATCTTGTGTAAGAACAATCTAGATCTCTCCCACCTGTGGAGGTTTACGAAAAAATAAAGACTTGTTTTTTTTTTTTTTGTGGAAGGGAAATCATCAAATGACTCCTCCCGCTCTGGGTGGAGCGGAAGGGAGTGTCAGACTCTTACTGACTAAAACCCATCTGTGTTCCTTCATTAGCCCTTTATGTTCCGGGGTAGCGGTAACCCTTTCGGGCAATCCCGCTACCGACAAATCGTCTTAGCTCCTAAGTCCCAAGTAAAACGGGGCGAACCTATTGCCATCAACGGGACACAAGTCCAGACTAGTCTGGACTGGAATTTCTGAGAAATTCCAATAATAACCCAGTAACACTTTGCCTAACCTGGGAATCGAATCCAGGACCTGTAACCTAATTGCGTAACACGTCACTATCAATCTCAATGTGAATAATTTTGAAGGATATTGCTAATCCATTGCTTCATATGTTCAAAAAATTGATTTATTCCGGATCCCCTGCTAGTTTGTTCTTCTGTTTTAATCTCTGTCTTATCCACTTTATTTATACTCCATAGGCTTAGGTAGTTAAATAAAGGTAAATAAAAAAAACCACGTGACTAGACTAGTTAACCGACTAAACGTAATACCAGTCTATTCAGTTGTAATGCTACGTTACACCTGTACTCCTCAATTTAGCACCATTATTATTCATTAATAACGTTGCTAAATTGAAGAGAACAGCTATAAAGTAGCATACTACCTAAGCCTATGGAGTATAGGTGTGATCCTTTTACTCTTTTTGTCAGGTAAGTACAGTCAAGAGAAAATAAACGTTTGTCTGCTCAACAATACGTTGTTGAGCAGACAAACGTTACCGTTCGTTCGTGTAAACGTTCGTAGTTTACGAACTACGCAATGAATATTGTTGAAGAAACCCATTGCTACTAATAGAGTGTTACGCAATTACCCCGCTGATGCGCTTGCGACCTCTAGACATACATTATCTTACGCCTTTTTCCTAAGGAAAAATGGATATTGGCAAAAAATTTCAGTCATTTTTCTTTTATAACTGGCGAAATTTGGATGTACAGACGCCAGCACATCAAACTACTACAATCTGTCAAATTTCTTTAATAAATTCTCAACTTTATTGCTAAAGCATAAGGTTCAAAGTTAATTGGGAAAATTTGACAGTTTCGGGTAGCTTGATGTGCTGGCGTCTGTCAGTACTATAGGTTCACTTCTTCTTCGACTGAAGTTAGGTTATGTTTGCGTGTTATTTTTTTTAAATGTTTCTTTACAAATTTAACTTTTTTTTTGAAAAAGCTCCAGCAATTTGATAAGTCCTAACAAATAACGGCCGGAGAAAGGGAACCGAAATGCCGGATATGTCCGGACGGGAAAATCCAGACGGATGGTAACCCTGCGCAGGAGTCGGCGGACGCCGATAAATTGCTGCGCTATCGCTCTGGCATTTATCGCAATTTAATTATGCGCCGACTCAACGCTGCGGTGCATGACGCGGATTTTCTTGCGCTTTTTAGCTTTTTGTTATATTTTTATAAACTGTGGTATTTTTTAATACTCTTTCTTGCAAGTATTTTAAATGGTTTGAAAGTTAGTGTTTATTGGAAAATTCGCTACTCTAGACAAAGTTTTTTTTTTTCTTACCTAATAAACGTTAGGTTTACTGGGGCAATTTAGTTTATTTATTTAGCGCCACGAAAGACGAGTCTTGACAAACCACGTGGATTGACTTGCGCAGTACACGATTTTAGGTCTCTTTAGCGGTATGAGGTCTGAGCGCGGGAGGTGGGGTCAAGTCTCATCTTTCGTGGCGCTAACTATAGCATAATCAGCCTATAATGTTCCCACTGCTAGGACACGGGGCGTCCTCTCAGTGACAGGGAGTGGGCCGTAATCCACGACGCAGGCTCAGTGCAGGTTGGCAGATGTCACATGTCTCGCGCTGACCCCAAATAAAGTGGGATACGGGCGGAAGAATAATGATGACGATTTTTCAGGTTTTCTTGCGATGCAAAAAAACAAACAGACAAACAGATTTTTCCCTCCCAATTTTTCTATCAGCCAAACTGACAAAGTTATGACCATTTTTTCCTACAACATCTAAGTTCAATTTCTTGGCCAAAGAATTAGCATTGCCATACAACGTGGCAATGCTGCCAGCCTTTTGGGCACTGTTCCTGTTGATAGCGATGCGGACGTATTATTTGATGCCCTATTATTATTTTCTTTATTTTTTCATATAATTGTAGGTACATAATCATTATTATAGTTTATATGTTGGCTTATATTATGTAAATATTATTATTACATTTATTATTTTTAATTCTATTCTAATAAACACATTCTCCTACAAGAGTGATCGTTTAATAAAAAACCACATAACTTAGTTATAATTAAAACATCAGTCCACATTTTCACACGGTTCATTTTCTCGAAAACCGACCACACATACTAAGATGTCTGTGTCTATTTTATTTAGCGGCGACATTAGCATTTCCCGTCGTGACACTAGATCTCTATCGTTCGTCGGCAAGCTTTTGACGCAGGCACACCTGCACGATTTGTACATGTCTATGTATTTACTATTTAGTAGAGCTATCGGGAATTAAATGGTTATGTGTACTATTTGTTTTATATCTTACTAGCTGCGCTTCGATCCGATTCGATCTCGTGGGAATATCGATATAAAAAGTAGCCTATATGTTAATCCAGGGTGTCAGCTACCTCCGTACAAAATTTTATCAAAATTGGCCCAGCCGTTTGAGCGTGAAGAAGTAACAAACATATAAACTCACACACACACTCAACAAACTTTCGCCTTTATAATATTAGTGTGAAACTTTTACTAGTCGGTCCAGTGCTAACGGCTAGCCGACGTACAAGTTCGTGGGTTCGAACCCAGACAGGCGCTTTAATTTGTGTAAATAATTTCATCACCACTTCTCTTAAAACGGTGAAGGAAAACATCGTGAGGAAATCCGCATGTCCTATAGAACCAGAAATTCGAAGACATGTGACATCTACCAACCTGCACTGGGCCCGCGTGGTAGATTATAGCCCACTTCCTCTCGAAGACCTCGAGAAGGGGGACGGTCCCGGGCCTGTGGCCTAGCAGTGGGAACATTATAAGCCGATTATGCTAAAAGTTTAGGTATACTCTGCAAAGCTAGCTATTTCAAAACTCCCAATGAATGGATAAAAGGGAAATTGATGGCAGAAAGACTTACCTATAACTGCAGTTTGTGTTTTTTCATAAACGAAAGAAGTCTGTTGTCCATCTTGCTGACGGACGTACCTAATAATCTATGCGGAAAAGCTAAAGTCCATTTAGCATTAGTGTTTAGAAACGCCCGCCCACAGAAAGGGGTCCATTAAACACCCGCATACCCATCATAATTATTACAGTTTGTAATTATGTGTTAGTGTAGATTCGAATAAACTTTTAATTTCAATGTTTTCGACGCAAACGTTAAAATTAAGTACATACATACCTATGTCTGCCCTGCTAAAAAAACCCATGGCAGTTATGCTTTTAATTGAAATGTTATGTTTTATTCGTTAATGGATAGATATATTAATAAATCTTTCGTTATTATTGCAGTCGTGGAGGGTATTTGCGTTAATTCATTAGTCATGTTAAGTTATGTGCTTGAGTGCTCACAAGTTTAAGTATTTTGCAGAAAATAAGTGCTGAAAATAATACTCATAAAATGATGTTAATTATACAGGGTGTCAGGGACATCGACGCGGGAACTGTAACCATGAAAAAAAGGGGTCTAAAATCATAAGCTGAATAGCTTATGATTTTAGACCCCTTTTTTATGGATGGGAAATCATCAAATGGCCCCTCCGCTCTGGGTGGAGCGGAAGGGAGTGTCAGACTCTTACTGACTAAAACCCATCCGTGTTCCTTCCTTAACCCTTTATGTTCCGGGGTAGCGGTAACCCTTTCTGACAATCCCGCACCCCCGGCAGGCTTCAGCCCTGGCAGGCCCCTTCCTTTTTGCTGACATCTCTTTGAGGCGCGCGTGGAACACGTACGCGCCCTCCGGCACGGGCTTGGTCCTGATCGGACGGTGAGCTACCCATTACTCTCCGTCCGCAGGCCCGCGCGATTTGAGACCCCTAGCGTAGAAACATTTTGTCGGTTATAAAAAAAATCAGCGATTCATAGAAAAGAGCAATATTTACGCGCGGTTAAAATGTACGGAAAACCAATATTAAAAAAAAAAATAACTGACGATAATGTTAACGCAGGGTTTCAGAATCACCCTGTCGGGGAGCAGTGAATGCTTATGCGAATCCCACACCCCCGGCCATAGGTAGAGGTGGAACACCGCGGTGGTTTTAGTCGGTAAGAGTCCGGCATGCCCCTCTGTCACCCCCACGATGGAGGAAGTCCATGAGGATTTCCAAAGCGAACCAAAATTAAAAAAAAAACCATGGTAATAGATTGTCCACGTCTCTGCCACCCTGTATATTTTTTTTATACTTACAATATCAATTGCCTTATTACGAAACTTCTTACAAACTATTCATTCTCGTTCACCGACATCATACAACGAAAAAAAAAACATTAGCTGAGTACCTCGCAATGATGAATGAACGGATGAATAGAACCATTAGAACTGATCCCCTATTTAATACAGATTTCCCATCCCATGACATGTGAATGTCCCTTGTCACGAAGCAACAAAAGACAATTTTACTCGAAGACACGCATCATGCTCTGGGTACCGATGCGACCAACGGTAACTCAAGTGTAGGAAGTGCATCAGGGGCTCAGGGCTGTCAAGGAGGGACTTTTTGTTTCCATTCAGCTCAGGGTTGTCACATCGATCGTCATGGAGGACTGAATTTGTATCAAGGGCTTTTTTTTTTTTTTTTTTTTTTTTTATGGATGGGAAATCATCAAATGACCCCTCCCGCTCTGGGTGGAGCGAAGGGAGTGTCAGACTCTTACTGACTAAAACCCATCCGTGTTCCTTCCTTAGCCCTTTATGTTCCGGGGTAGCGGTAACCCTTTCGGACAATCCCGCACCCCCGGCAGGCTTCGGCCCTGGCAGGCCCCTTCCTTTCTGCTGACATCTCTTTGAGGCGCGCGTGGAACACAACGCGCCGTCCGGCACGGGCCTGGTCCTGATCGGACGGTGAGCTACCCATTACTCTCCGTCCGCAGGCCCGCGCCTACGGTGGCCGGGAGTCGTCACGCGGCTCCCGACGCCCGGAGCGTCTCCCGCGGCGGCTGGGGTGTGAAGCTCTCTCCCTCAGCCGTTCAGCCACCTCCTTCGCTAGCATGACTGCTTCGCAGAAGGAGGTGACCGCCTCCCACTCCCTCTCGCCCCGGACCATGGCTTGAACCAGGGCCGGACGCGAGAGGTCGCCGCCGCTGTCTATCGCCTCTACGAGGGCACGGCGGTGCTCCGCCCATGCGGGGCAGACCTCCACCGTATGCTCCACCGTGTCCTCTGGGCGATCCTCGCAGTGGTGACACCCGGGCGTCTCCTCCCGCCTGATGATGTGCAGGAACCTCCCAAAACATCCGTGTCCGGTGAGGACCTGCGTCAGGCGATAGGTGAGGACGCCGTGACGCCTCTCTAGCCACTCCTCAAAGAGGGGTCTTATCGCCACTATCGTGGCGTGCCCTGCGCTGGGTTGCGAAAGTCGCTCCTTCCATGCCACCATGAGATCGCGCCGGAGGTCTGTCCGCTCCGCCACGATTTGCCGCGGAAGCGGAGTTTCCCCCCGGCTCAGTGCCTCCGCGCGCCACTCATACAGGCGCGCTAGGACTATCGCCTCCAGATCCCATGGCGGCAGTCCGGCAAGGAGGCTTGCCGCCTCGCCCGAGATCGTGCGGTACCCCCGGATCAGCCTTACGGCTACCACCTTTTGGGGCGCGTTCAGATAGTGGGCGGCTCGCCGCCGCAGAGAACGCGCCCACACCGGGGCCCCGTATAGGGCCATGGACCGCACGACCCCCGCGTAAAGCCTCCGGCAGGAGGTGTTTGGCCCCCCCAGGTTGGGCAGGAGCCGCTTGAAGGCGGCCCCGGTCCTTTCCAGTTTGGGGGCCAAGCGTCGGAAGTGTTCGACGAAGTTCCACCGGCTGTCGAGGACGAGACCCAGGTATCTCATCGTTGCCTCGACGCCGATGTGAACCCCTCCCACCGTTAGTTGGGATCCCGATGGTGGCCCGTTCCGAGGCCCATGGAAAGACATGGCCTCGGACTTGTGCAATGCTACCTCGAGACCCAACCGCCGGATTCTTTCCACGACTATCGCAACCCCGCATGTCATCGCGTCGGCCGCCGCCTGATGCGACCTCCCTTGCGCCAGGACCAGCGTGTCGTCAGCGTAGCAAACCACGCTGACGCCATCAGGGAGGTCGGCCCGCAGCACCCAGTCGTAACCGATGTCCCACAGGAGCGGCCCCAGAACCGATCCCTGTGGGACACCGCACGACATCTCTCGCCGGTTCCACTCCCCGTTGCGACCGGGGTAGATGACGGCTCTGTCCGTCAGATACGCCCCAACTACTCGACGGAGGTAGGTCGGCACCCGGTGATACCGGAGTGCCTCCCCAATACAGCTCCAGGGCAGGGTGTTAAACGCGTTGGCGATGTCGAGTGACACCGCCACGACTACCCCACCCCGGGTCACCGCGTCCCCCGTCGTGAGGGCTCTCACGCGCATGATGGCGTCCACCGTCGAGCGCCCCTTGCGGAAGCCAAACTGGCTTTCCGCAAGATCCGGCCCCGTCCTCACTAGGGCATGCAAAACCGGAAAGTCATCAAAACCGGTTTTGAACATCGTTTTTTTGGGACCAAAACCGAAAACCGGAGCTAGATCCGGTTTTAGCAAAAAAAATCGAATGTAGTATAATTTAAAAAGAAACACCATTTTTTTTAAATACCCACTAAGTCTACAAATAAAACAAATTGTATGATACATTTCTTTTTACCCGACTGCGGCAAAGCCAAAGGAGGGTCAGGCTATGTATGTATGTGAGTATGTTCATCTGTTCCCTCATAGCTCCTAATCTACTTATCGGAACTCGACATATGAGGTATCGTTAGAACCGTCTTAATTGTCTGCTGAACATAGGCTACGTGACGTTGCACATAACTCGATACGGCGCCCTCTAGTGGACAAAAAGTAATGTGTTAAAAATAAAAATTGAGATAAATACGCCATGTTTGGTATCATTTGAAAGGGCTTCACTTGTACATTTCCAAAATATTGCTCAAATTTAAAGCGACGCCCTCTAGCGGACAAAAGTCATGTGTTAAATTTAACACCAAAATTGTTTAAATAAAAAAAAGTAAAAAAACTAAAACACGACTACGACAAAAAAAAAAACGACGCTGAAAAAGTATGAAACAAGATTTTCATACTTTGAACAGAACAAAAAGAAAAACCGTAGTCACACGTTATAGGTACCAACCGAAACACTTTAATAACGTGTGACTACGGTTTTTCTTTATGTTCTGTTCGAAGTATGAAAATCTTGTTTCATACTTTTTCAGCGTCGTTTTTTTTTTGTCGTAGGCGGGTTTTAGTTTTTTTACATTTTTTTTTAATCCAAACCATAATAATTGTATAGATAACAATGAACTTATAATAGTATAAAGATTAATTAACTGAGATCAAATCAACAACAAGTAAGTTTTTGGTATCTTTGGTACCTATTAAGTCTAAAACATAGAAAACACAATCAGCATCTTCAAATATTAAACACAGCCACCCACAATAACCAAAAAAATCAACATTTTTGTAACTTTGAAGACGAACTACAAAATAACATTACTTCGAAAAAAATGTTGACAAAACCGGAGCTGAGCTCCGGTTTTGGCTCTCAAAACCGGTTTTCAAAAATCGTTAAATTTTGGCCGATTTCCGGTTTTGCGCAAAACCGGAAAACCGGTTTTGCATGCCCTAGTCCTCACTAGGTGCCCGACGAGGCGGCCTGCAATCACTCTCTCAAAGAGCTTGCCGACCTCGTCGAGCAGCACTATAGGCCGGTATGCGGACGGAGAGTCCGCAGGGCGCCCTGGCTTCTGAATGAGGACCAGCTTCCCCGTCTTCCAACGGAGTGGAAACTGGCCCCTCTCCATGCATGCGCTTAAGAGCGCCTCTAGTCGAGGCCCGAGAGCCCTCGAGGCCAGGATCCAGACTTTACCCGGCAAGCCGTCGGGTCCTGGGGCGGTATTTTTGGCCTTCAGCCTGCCTACCGCCGCTCTCAGATCTACCCCGGTCACTTCAGGGATGTCGTCGTCGTCGTCTTCATGGTCCGCTTCGGGCACCGCAAGTGGCGGAGCCATGGGCGGGGGAGTATGCTCCCCCCGTGAAGGGAACAGAGTGCTCACCACCTCCTCCACCAGCTGTGGGCGGAGACTCTGCGTGAGCGGGGGGGCCCAGGCGCGGAGTTTATTCCGCACCATTTTGTAAGGGCGCCCCCATGGATCTCTGTTCAGAGTCTCCACCATCTCTTCGCGGGCCGTATCCTTGGCCCGCTGGACAGCCCCTTGGAGGGCGGTCTTCGCCGCTCTGTACCCCTCGTACAGCTCCGCCTCCGTGGCTTCCGCATCCGGAGGGCGGATGCGGAGCCTGCGGTGCCTGGTGTACCGGTGTCGCGCGTCGACGCACGCCTTGCGTAGCGACTCCACCTCCTGCGACCACCAGTACACCTGACGTCGGGCGCATCCTGGCCGGACTCGGGGCATTGCCACGTCACATATATCGGACATGGCCTCCTGGAGCCATTCCGCCTCATTGTCAATATCGGCAGGCCTGTCCGGTGATGACACCCAGGCCTGCACGATCGAGGCTTCCAGGAGGAGCTCCCGGTCCAGCTGCTTAAGCGCCCACCGCGGACCACTCGGGGCCTGCTGGACTAGCGCGCTAGAGGTCTGGGTGGAGACGTCGAACCGGATATACCGGTGGTCGGAGTAGGTCTCCACCTCCTCCATGACGCGCCAGTCACTGACACGCTGTGACAGAGCGGGGCTGGCGAACGAGATGTCCACTACGGACTCACCCCGCATCCGCACACACGTAGGGACAGAACCCCGATTTAGGACGACCAGGCCTGTTTCCAGGGCCCAGTCCTCCACCATCCTGCCCCGCACATCCGTGTAACGGGAACCCCAGGCCAAATTCTTGGCGTTGAAGTCCCCGACCACTAGCACGGAGAAGGAATGGTTTCCGGCGACGACGACACTCAACTCTGTTAAAGAGTTCTGGAACTCGGCGAGAGTTCGGTTCGGAGAGAAGTACACTCCCACTACTACGATCTCTCCGAACCGTGCCGCTACGCACCCCTGTCCCTTCGTGACACATTCGAGGGACGGGGTACCGGCGGCAGCCGACGAAACTATGGTCACTGAGCCGCTCAGGTCCTCCACCCAGTTATCCCTGGGCGGGACAAAGTACGGCTCAGCGACCACGGCGATGTTAATCGACCACTGCGCCACGCTCTGGAGCAGCAGGTCCTGAGCGCAGGCACAGTGGTTGATGTTCGCCTGGAGGAGGCGCAATGGAGCCATTACTCCTCCATTTCAGCCCCCTCCCGGGCCCTTTGTGAGGGCCCCCCGGCGGTGGCGGCGGCGGCGGCGACAGCAGCAGCGGCGGCGACGGTGGGGGTGGCGACGGCGGCGGAGGGCCTGCCTTTTCTCCTGGTCCCGGTGGGTGGAGCGCAGGACTTGCTCCCCGCACGGTGATCGGCCGGCTTGCCAGCAGCCGCACATGCGACGCAGTGCGGCGCGGCGCTGCACGAGCCAGCCGTATGTCCGGGCTGACCGCAGCGGAAGCACAGAGTGCTGCGGTCCTCCGAGGTGCACCGGACGCCAACGTGGTGCCCCACATGGCATCGGAAGCACCTCAGAGGCCTGGGTTCCAGCAGTTTAACCTGCGCTGACACCCAGCCCACCAGGAGTCTTCGGCCCTCGACGATTATTCTGGCCGCCGTCACGGGGCAGCTTACCGTCACGGTTCGCATGCCCGCGAAACCAGGACGAATGGTGCCCGCCTTCACCTGATCGGCCAGACACCCGCCCGTCCTGGCGACGGCGGTCACCACCTCTCCCTCCGTTACGGAGTCGTCCAGGCCCAGGATACGCATGTCTGCGCACTTGACGGGCCTGGTGACTCGAGCCTCGTCCGCGTTGAGGGACGCCCTTAGCTTCTCAGCCAGGGCGTCAGCGGTCGGGCCACTCGTCGCACCGGGGATCTCCAGCATGCGGGCGCCAGTAGCGGTCACCCTATGCCGAAGGCCCCCGGTGATCCCCAGCTCCTGGAGGTCCACCGTCTCTCGTGCCTTGGTGAGCACGTCGCAATACGTCACTCCCCTCTTAGCCGCTTCCGGCTGTAGCGTTATGACTACAGCCGCGGTCTTTGGGGAGCGAAGCCTGGCCGCGACGGCTCGCTCCTTGCGACGCCTCCTTTGCGCCTTTTTTCTGGCCGCCTTGGCCGCCTTCTTCTTCTCCCCGACCACCTGCCACTCGGCGTCGGTCGTGGGAGATTTTTGGGGGCGGGGCGTAGGCTCTGGGGCCTTTCCCTCCCGAGTCGTCCCGCCCTTCTGGGTCGGCGCCGGGGTCCCGCCGGCAGGCGCCGGTTTTGCCGGTGCCGGGGTTTTGCCGGCAGGCGCCGGTTTTGCCGGCGCCGGGGCTCCGCCAGCGGACGCCGGTTTCGCCGGCGCTGGGGCACCGCGACCCGACGCCGATTTGGCCGGCGCCTGGGCCCGGCCTGACGGCCCGGGTTCAGGGGCGGCAGCTGCCGCAGCGGCCGCGTACGAGGCCGCCTTCGGCCCCGGGGCCGTCCTGCCCGCCAGGGGGGGGCGCAGGACTATACCCTCCAGAGCGGAGAACCGACTCTGGAAGGCAGCCAACTCCTGCCGAACCAGAGCCAGAACCCCGTCCCCAGCAGGCACTGTCTCGCCCTGCCCATTCCGCGCCTCTTCCTGCGGTACCTCCCGGGGGCCGACTCCTCGGAGCCTGGCCAGGTCTGCTCGGAGCTCCTCATTCTCCTTTCGGAGAAGCTCCATGGCGGCTGTCAAGCGGGCGACCTCCGCCCGCATCTCGGATATCCCGTCCGACGGAGGCCCGAAGTGGGTGGCCTCCGCTGCCGCTATGATGGAGGCCGTGGCTGCCGATATGGCCTTGTCTTTAGAGGATTGAGTCCTCTTCAAGGCCACACACTTGACCGCGGCTGCCACGACCTCCGCAAACTTGGTCGCTCGCTCCGAAGTGGAGCCGCCAGCGACGTCCGACTCACCGCCTGACGACTCTGAGAGGGCCGCCCTGCAGCCTGTCTCTCCAGGGTGCCCCACCGTGGCAGGCCTCCCGCTCTCTCTAGGAGTGCCAGGCCGCTTGAAGCGACCCCTAGCGTCGTGCTGCACCGCGCGACCTCGGCCCCTCCTCGCCGTCGGCACTTTGGCCGCCGACAGGTTCTCCTCACTTAAGGAGCGACCCATCGATCCCGATTGGTCCGAGTCTTCCTCGCGCGGACGTTTTCTCCAGTATTTGGAGCGTTCGCGCAAGTCCTGGTCGGACGTGTTTTGGTCCCCTAAGGGACAGGAGCCTCCTCGGCTCTTGTTGCCATCGGCAAGCGGAAGACATTCGTTGCCCCCCCCAGAATACGATTGGGGGCTTGACGTTCCCGACGGAAACGTGGCGGATTCTCCGGCTGCTGAGCAGCCGGTACCTCCCTGGGATAGTTTTTTGCCGTCTGTCTTATCCATTTTTGTTTCTTTTTAAGGGTGAGGTCCCTTTTCACCGCGCTAACGACCGGATCCCCTCCGGCCATTCATCCCCTCGGCACGCTAGACCTTGGGATTAGGGTAATTTTTTATAGAGGTTGTCTTCCTCGCAGCCCGGGCCTCAGTGGCCCGGACTCCCGGTCTTGAACTCAAGATTACGGGGTGGCCGACGGCTGGGCAGAACCAACCGCCGCCCCGGCGTCCACACGCTGCCGCCGGATGCCGGACAGACGCAGCGCGGGCATTGGACACCCTCCTCCATCACCCACACTCTCGTGGGTGCAGCGGCGCTCAACGCCCCGTCACAGTCCACGCCCACTCACATCCCTCTGTAAGCAGAGGAGGAGTAGGCGTGTGTCTGTAGCCCGGTTCCCTTCACCGACAATCAAGGATGATCGGTGATTGGAACCATGACCCTTCCCGCCTGTTGAAGATTAGCCGCCCGCCCCAAGTGTCCACCAAAACCTGGTGGGCAGTTGGAGCCGACGTTGCCCAGGGTGCGCCACGAGGAGGCTCTTCAACGTGCACCCCTGTATCAAGGGCTATGCCTATGTTGTAAATCAGTAAATTGTGTCGGGCTGACGTAATGTTAATTAGATAAGTTTTTGTTTTTTAACATTAAGAACAGCGGGGTAATTGCGTAACGTAACACACATACAATGGCAATCGATCGCAATGCCTTTCATTTTGACGTTTGAGTCACGATCATTGAGTTAAGCAGACGATTTTTTCGAACCTAGGAAGCAATGGATTAGGAGTTTTCTTCAAAACCCTCGGAATGTAAACATTAAAATCGTTCTAAAATATAAAAAAATACCCTCGGAATGATTGAAAGTGTGTATCGCAATTGGTTATGTAGCAACGCCACATGAGAAACTAAACTAAATGAAACTAAAAACTTTTCCTTAAAAAAAAGAGTACTGTTGGATCCGGCGCAAAACTGAACTGGGCCTTTTTGGTGCAGCCGTGAGGCATACTTTCCTGCTAATTTCTTACATCATCGAATTTTACACTTTCTATTTGATTTTTATTTGTTGCTATCTAATGTATGTATCTCTGGTGTATTGCGTCTTTTAGTCTGTGCTAAATAATTGTAACTTTTCTTTCTTTCTTTTAAAAAATGCCTATAAAGTTTCTCAACTTTCTCATTACTACCTGATCGCCGTAAACGTTAAGACACCGTTTGCAGTATTCATAAATGAGAAAGCTAATATTACATACATTCCTCATAAAAGAATAAACATTAATATTAACTACCAAAACTAATAATAAACTTCACAATCCGACAACATAAGAAAAGCAGTCATAAAATAACCAAATTAAATTCACAAATGTATGCGTGGAAAATAATTAATTTCATCGGAACAACGTTACAACAGCATTTTACTAAAATGCAATGCAATGACCAGTTAAAAAAAAATATTTAAGTCATTAAAAGTTAACGGCAAGCATAAAACTGTGCATAAAATGATTGGAGTTGAGATAATTAAGTTGTAATTAAAATATGTGCGGTTAATTTATCGTTTGGGGCAGCCCTAGCGGACACGTCGCTCAAAGAGCGCCGCTTGCGCATGGGCAAGCCGTCGGGACACCGCAATGTCTTCATGACGTGTGTTGCAAAGTTTAATTTAATTTATTATAGTTTAATTTCATTTTATTGGTGAAGACGTTTTTATGGTGTAAGATCCCAACGGTGGCAGTTGATTTTTATTCGAAGGGAATATAAATCGGTCGTGTCAGGAACGTTGTTCATTATTTTTCGCCATTGAGTTCATGCATTTGTTTTACCCGTATATTCAGAGCCTACTCATGCCTATCTAGTGCATTTTCCCATGTGCCTGATGGGATTTGTCATCGGCGAAAATGCAGCAAGTGCCATACAAACTTTCATGCCGTATTTAACCCCTTTAAGCCCTCAAGCGTCAAGTGTACACCAAGTGTACATAAAAGAAAGTGCTCGTAACGTCAACGGTACACCAAGTGGACACAACAGTGTCATTGTTCTTTTGTTACTGTCATTGTTAAAACAATGACTTTACTGCGCCCATTCAACTACTCCGACGCGTGGGGTGTTTCGACAGGTAGGCGGGCAAAACGTGTGAGCAAAAATCCATTCGCTATACAGGGTGGTCCAAAAGTCGTGAATCAAACGAAGTAGGGGGATAAAGGAGGTCAAGGAATTCTGGTGCAGATAGACCCAGCGGTTCAGGCTGTGCGTTGTCTGTCAGTGATTTGAGGACCTTAACTTTATACCGCGGTTTCATCACCCATCCTCGACCTGCCGAGCAAGCATAAACCATGAAATCAATAAATTAATAAGCTGTAAGATGTAAGATAAAATGATTACTATCAGGAGTATCAGGCAACTTTCTTTTCCCGCGTGCCTAATCTTACAGATGTTATCGCGCATTTTATCCCGAGGTGACAGCAGATCGTGTAGTATACCATTGATTCGATTACAGCCAAGTCATGGTTCGTTGAAAGAAAACCAGTTACACAACTTGGCGATGACCGATGCTTTAACTAACTACTTGCTTATAAACTTATTATTTATGCGAATCTGGAGCTTCTGTTCGGCCAAAGGGATGAACGGAAAGAAAGAAAATAAATTTATTTGACCCAGGTTATTAAGCACACAATTTAAGCTTAAAAACAATCACGAAAAAACACACACTGAAAAAATTGTAGAGTATTTGGGTTATATTCAAAGAGTACAATACTTCTTCGATAGTTTCAAAAGTTACGTGAACATTAAGCAATCTTCAGCAGTCACTTTTATTGTAAAGAGCTTTCAGTCTTCAGTTAACTCACGCTTTAGTGGATAAGCTAAATGGAAGGCATTGTTTTCAGTAGTTCCTATGTTTAATAAATTAATATGTTAAGTATATCTTTTATGGTTGTTAGATGCATATAAGACTTATACCTAAACTTTATCGTTAATCGGAACAATTTAGACTCTAACCTAATAAACCCTGAATTTACCTATTAAAATATCTGGAACATTAACCTAACTTTTTGTGTGGTTGACCGCACATAGCCGGTGCTTTGAGGCCCAATTTCAAAATATTCAACCCATCATTAAAGGTACTCAAAAATGTCATCTATCTACAAAAACGTAGCGTTTATCTATTTAGTCGGAAATCCCAGCGGAATGACAATGTTCGTGGCACAAAAAACTTGCGTCCTCCAACTAAATTACACCTATAATCAAGGTTTGTTTTAGCCTCACGTAACGACTCCGACTCAGAGACTCCTACTTATTGCCAGCGGGGCAATTGCGTAACACATTATCAATCGGAATCTGTTTCATTTTGACAGTTCAACAACATTCATTGCGTTATTTACGTGTTGAGCAGACAAATTTTTAGAACTTATGAAGCAATGGATTAGCAATTTGCTTCAAAATGATTCTGATTCCGATTGATAGTGTATTACACAATTACGGTGCAGGCCTACACATGCGTCCTATCAGACATTGTAATATGACAACAATGTGCCTAAAAGACAATTATTTTTTAAAGAGTAAGCGTTGAGTTTCTTGCAATCTTGCCCGTTCTTCTCCATTAGGAAACGATCATTTGGAACCGCGGCACTTAGCTTCTGGCGTTTGAAAAGTGCCTATGTAGGTTTATGTGAAATACTTTGAACTTGAGATAATTTAATTTAGTGTAAGTAAGTTATATATTCATGGTCCTAAAGGTTTGGTTTGCGGCCAGTTTTAACTGTCAATGTACAATGATGCTTCAGTAAATAATCATCATATTTTTAGCCTCTAAAGTTGCTGTAGGCTAAACGAAAAATAGACAGTGGCAGTGCTTCGTTACGCTGGTCTACGTAAACATAATACGCTATGCAATACTTCGCTACGCAACATAATATCTACGTTCCGCTTGGCGACATGATACGCTAAGCAACAAGAAACGCTGCGTATAGTCCTACGCAAAGTTACATGCTACATTTATTAGCGTAAGCTATTTTGTCAATAATGAAGCAAAGAGAAACCAAAATCGAACATATTTGAAAGTTGAAAAGTTAGATTTAGATTGATAAAATATTATTGACCGAAGATTACAGTGGACGCCTGGTGCAACTGCCAAGTCGTATCGTATTCGTCTCGTGACGTATAAACTATCCTGTTGTCGGCAAATCGGGGACACGAAGCTAATTATTTTTTTAGTGACGCCAAAGTTTGGCTTATTTTGATGACACATAATAACAATAAAAGGTATCTCGGCATCGCGTGGGATATTTTTGTATGGAATTACATACTTTTTTGTACAACTGGACCCTTCTGTTTTTGTATTGAATCATTTTCATGGCAATCATTGGGTTGTTAAAATGTCAGAGGGACATAGCGCTATGCAATTAAAATAATAATTCTAGATACTTAAAAGAAGGTTTATAAAGTTGTGAAGAACGCAAATGTTTTCAAGGAAAAGTTAAGAATTATCTACGGAATAATCTTTATGAGTGCTCCGAAATGAAAATCGAATGACGATATCAGTGAAGTCAAAAGATCGGGTCATAAAATTCACTTAGTAATTACCGAAGCGCTTTATTATATTCAAAATGTTTGGCTTGGTATGACTTTCTTGTCAATTTGCATAGATTTATGAATTTGCAAACTCTCGCGCAGGCTAAGTTCCTCTGAGTTGGCCACATGACTTCAAATGGGATTGAAAAAATAAAGCTAATCTAATGAATTTATGTTTTAATTAATCTGTCAAGCTCCGCTAATGAGACACAATTGATTTTCTATTGTTTCGTCGCCGATCGGCGTCGCGCGCCGCTTGACCGGTTAAATTAAATTAAAAATTAAAATTTCATTTATTTTATATTTTGTTAGTGTTACAAGCAGCTTATATTTTAATGTTAGTAACATTGATATTAAAGCTATAAATTGTTATGTAGGTATTGTTGTAATTGTTGTTATGTATTATTATTCTATAAGTTGTTTTATTAAAAACGTTTACGGTGCTATTTATTAAAAATACCTAGTAAAGTGTCTGTAAACTGCAACTTATTTATCTTCAATTTAGGTAAACCATTTTCGCCACTAGGTACAACAATAAATTCAAATCCCCGTCCTCAACAGACAGCTTTTTCATTCTGTCAAACAATCAAACACATCACACAAGGATGCCAATGCGGAGATATTAAAAGGCAATATCTTGTTGGTCGTAATGGTCGCTGGTCGGGAGCGGGCCCACCTCTAATGACTCGTAATTACGACCAACGTAATGGACTCAGTAATGGCGGCCCGCCACAAAGCGATGCCTCCATTTTGTATTTTATTTCTTTTTTTTTTCGAGATGATGTCTCGGCCGATGCGTTTCGATTCAGCCAGCTTTTGATTTTATAAAATGTGTGAAGGTTTTTTGTGGGTTATAATTTTTGATGTTGGGTTACCTACTATACTATTGTGTTGGAGTTTTGTTAGATGAGAAGCTTTGACCACCTTTTGTTACGGCAGGAGTGTTAATTTTAACGACAGATTAAAAAACCCTACATCTGGACACCCATTTTTGAATGTCTATGGTCTTGTTTTTGTTTTGCAGGCGTGCAGAAATCTAAAACAATCAGCTATATTTCCTGGTAGGTTATACAACACAGAGGCCGAATAAATTTCCTTAAATTGATTCTTATAAGGTGTGCAGCACCATAAAAATAATCGGAAGTTGCGAAATAAAAAAACAATTAGAAAGTTTTGATTACACGATGCAACAAAAAGTGTAAATTAACTTTACACCTATCACGAAAGGAATAATAATTTATTTCTATATTTTTTTACGATCGCCTCCTAGTTCCGAGAAGTCGGCTGGAACGGCACGCACCCCGCCCCGCTGTAGGGTCGCCATGAGTTCGTGGATCACAATTCAAAATGACTCATAGCGTAGTCAACCTATAATGTTCTAACTGTTCTGTGTTCCCACTGCTGGGACACAGGCCTCCTCTCACTAACATCAGGCACTAGTTGTCTGGCATTTACGCTGAGCTGGGCCTATTTAGCGCAGCCGTGAGGCACACAAAATAGGAAGCTATAATTTTTAAGTATTTTTTTCTTTCTCTCTTTCAGAGGGAGTGGGCTGTAATCTACCACGCGGGCCCAGTGCGGGTTGGTAGATTTCACATGGCTTTGAATTGTTGGTTCTAAGATATTACGGTTACCTTATACATAATATAATTTTTATCATCCGTTTTCTTATGATTTTTCTTAAATTTTAAGTGCCATAGGTAGGTACCTATGGCACTTAAAATTTACCTTGACTCGTACCAGTTCAAAAATGAGCATACACACAAAAAGAATCGATAAACTCACATTTTCGTACAAACATTTCGTAAGTAAATGAATTGCTGGAAAGTGTTTATGATTAATAGGACATTATGAATTGCATATTATCCAAAAAGTTGAATCTTTTTGTCTAGCTAGTGGATCCCGCAATTGATCCTCCAATTTTTTTCCACAAATAATGAATTGAGGCTGAAACAACTACTTACTGAAACTTTAGTTTTTGTTTTTTGTTAGGTATCACAACGAGGTTGAACATTATTATTTTCCAGACACATTACCTGAAGATAAAATTTTATGAATTTGGCCACAAACAGCCTCTCAAGAACAGATCAAAGCTAAAAAGTCTTCTCGCTTATCCAGCGAAAAATCGAAAGGCTGGTCTCCCTCAGCCCCGCCTCCCCGCACCTCATCAGTGATGATTTCGATGTTTTTTGTGAGTTATTTGATTACTGTGTGCGCCTGCGCCGTCTCAGCGCGGGTTACGATATTAGTCCGGGTTGAGTTGTTCACGCTTCGAATGGATCGTGTAGGGCTCCTGTTTATTATTATTTAACTCTAGACTGAAGATCTAGACCACACTCTGAGAATTTTTCACTGTATTGCAGATAGAGTTTTCAACGTTTATGGAAAACATCGTGAGGAAACCGGCATCTCCTAGATCCAATAATTCAAAGACATGTGGCATCCACCAACCCGCACTAGGCCCGCGTGGTGGATAACAGCCCATTCCCTCTCACAGAGAGGAGGCCTGAGTCCCAACAGTGGGAACATTATAGGCTGATTGGTTGATTGGTGGAATGGCGGCAGAAAGAGGAGCTTACGATTTGAAAAAAAGGAAGGTGTTGAGTTAAAATTAAAAGCTATTGAAAGTTATCCTAATAGCTACAACATCTTAACTGCAATATTATATTTTGCCTGAAATTTTCAATTCACTGAGGTTTTTCATTACCTACAAACGGGATGAATAGGGATGCAGGGGTGAATCGGGATGAAACTTTAAAATGGATTTTAACGTTGAAATAATATAAGTACCTAGTTTGTTGTCAATAAGGGCACGTAATCGTTAATTAAATTACAGTAAACACATTAGGGTCCTTTTTGGCTACAAACTATATTATTTTAATGTTAAAATCCCTTTTAAAGTTTTGTCCCGATTCACCCCTGCATCCCTATTCACCCCGTTTGACGGTATACTCGTTTTTTTTAAAGAAATAGCTACTGTTGTACATGTTCCTATCATTTTGTTGATCGTTTTTAATCTTATCT
The DNA here is from genome assembly GCA_947508005.1 of Amphipoea lucens. Taxonomy (NCBI): domain Eukaryota; kingdom Metazoa; phylum Arthropoda; class Insecta; order Lepidoptera; family Noctuidae; genus Amphipoea; species Amphipoea lucens. The sequence goes on from OX382374.1 coordinate 17,962,615, forward strand.
CACCAGGAAACAGAGCTTTAGGTTTTATTATACGTAGGTATGAGATGAAATTTTTTATACTGTATCAAAATTACAAAGTCATACTAGGTACCTACGTCTCTTACAAAATTTCTGTCTACTTACTAGCCTAACAATAAACCCATTCATTGTGCTTGAAACATCGATTAGGTTCTCAGCCATGCACAGCAAAAACGGCTTTCGAAGCTCAAATTATTTAACCCGATATCGATATTAAACCCACCGAGAGATGTTTTTTATCGATAAGAAAAAAATATATGCCTACGTCACTCTGTCTTGACCACGAACTTATAAGATTATGCCATGACTGGATACGAAGTTTGAACAAAATGACCTGCCGATGTATTCTGTAATAATCTCAACTTGAAAAAATGTAGGGCTGATGCTAGGGATTAACAGTATTGACAGCTAACTTCAAGCTCACTACTGAATCGACCAGCTGATTTTCGATCTGATTATACTTACAGGAATTTTTTTTTTTGATCACCATCCAAATTTTTACAGGGTGTTCTACCCATGAATATGAACAACTTTCACTATCGGACCAACACTGAAATCACGAAAAAAAAGTCAGCTGTTTCATACATTTTGGTCAAGTAGGTATTGAACTTTTGTATGAAACAGCTGATTTTTTTTTCGTGATTTCAGAGTTGGTCCCATAGTGAAAGTTGTTCATATTCATGGGTAGAACAACCTGTAAAAATTTGGATGGTGATAAAAAAATCTTCCTGTGTATTTATATTAAAGTGAGATAGTGTTAAAAATTGGTAAAAAATAAACATTGTCTTTATTTATTTAGACCTAACAAATAAAAGATTAACTAAAATTAATTAATGGATATATCAGACGATATAAAATGTTAACTGATTTGATTATGAACCCTTAAAATAAATACTACAAAGTTTGCCAATGGTCGGTTATAAAAGTAGTTTCTCATTAAATTATAAAACTGATATTAAAATAAGATTCCGATTCGATAAGCTTATCGTTGTTTAGAATTGGAGTACTGCAGAAACGCATCTGAGTTATCTATAATCGATAACTCACATTAAACTGGGTTACGTTAAAATCAATTAAAGTTAAAAGGATTATGGTGTCATTCATAAATTGAATATTTAAAGGCAAGTGATAAAATCTATTTATTCAGGTGTTAAATAAACAGTAGAACCCTTAAGAGCCTATACTACCTCAGCTAAAATTCACTCTTTATCTCGCTCATACGATACTGCTCGCGGACTGAGTGAAAGCGAGACAGAGTGCGGTGCTGGGCGGCAGGCAGCGCCAATAGTTTAGGTATTTGAGTTAGTATGCAGTTTCATGATCTAATTTGAAGTATTTTTTGAACACCAGCGGTTTATTGTTCGGGTTAGAGGTAACTTTTGATTTTTTTTCTATCGAGAAAATTTTACGGAATCGTGTTTTCATCTAACATAGGACTTAGCATTAATCCTCAACTTACCATATATTTATTTCAAAATTAGTGGTGCAGTATTTTCGACATAACGGAGGATCACGCTAAGCCATTTGAGGTAGTATAGGCTCTTAAATGAATTGTGCTACTTTCGCCACGTATAACCCTGATTTCCTGGAACACCACACATTAATTGGGTAGGGGGCTCGCGTGTTCCATATTCACACGTATCCTCAAACCACACTTACTACACCACGTTGATATAATTATATTATCACTTCTGAAAGCGTAATTCCAATTAATCACTGCTACCAAGAAGAAAAACACGATCTTGAAAAAAACTCTTATGAAATGAGTGTGATTTACATGTATAGGTAAGTATTTTAAACGACTGAAAAAGTAATCGATAATACCTATAGTGAAACACGTCCACATCTTCACATTCTTTTACCAAGTAAGTTCGTATCCATGCCCTCCTAATCTAACAAATAAATAAAAATAAAAAAAACCCCGCGGCATTCATTAGACATCATATTGAAAGCTTACTCGGGCGCTTTTAATACATTCGACATAGCATAGTTTTGTTTTAAAAATCGTCTAATTACTCGACTCCTTTTATGAGCACCTCTATGCAATCCAAGATGGCGGCGTTTTGTGAGCCGCGATGATGGTATTTAATTAAGTCTATTAATGTTAGATGTATAGTGATGAACAATGGGTGAAGATGATTATTAGTTGTTAATATTCTGTAAATTATGTACCTACGAAGTTCTGTAGCTTTTGTACGTACTTAATTATAGGTAGTTGTGTGACGTATGTTTTCTATTGGATTCACGTTTTTGTAGTTATTATTTTTCTTGTAGGTGTTGTTTTTCTGAGGCCTTATGATGTATTTGGCCGTCATTGACAGAGATCACAAAAATCTAGACACCTCTACCGATCATAATCAGCCTATGACGTTCCTACTGCTGCGCACACATGCCTCCTCTCTGTGAGAGGGAATGGGCCGTAATCCACCAAGCGGGCCCAGCGCAGGTTGGTAGATTTCACATGTCTTCGAATTTTTAGTCCTAGGACACACCGGTTTCTTCGCGATGTTTTCCTTCGCCTTTTTGAGAGTGATGATAAAATAAATTACACAAAGTAAAGCACCTGCCTGGGTTCGAACCCACGACTTATCTACGGTGTCGTTAACACTAGACTACAACTGCACTCGAGAAGTATCTTCCAAAGATCCTCTTTGTCTAAAACAATACCTTATCGAGGTAGGTATATATGTAAGTACGTCTTGTGGCATCACAAACATAGCGATCACGTTTAAATTCACACCTTCGCTATCCGATCGCTTTTTTTCCTAAATAACTAATTAAGACTACGCCTAAACCACAATTTATGTATAATTTGATACATTAGAAAACCCGTTCTAACGTTTTGTAGAACATTTTACTCCATAATTTAAAAGTTATGACGGTATGAACCCCGCGGCCGAACACTTTGAATTAATTAACTCAACATAAATCAAACTTCGATCTATTTTTATATTTTTTTACTAATCACAGTAATTCAATTACGATTTAATCTCGTCTTTTAACCTGGTATCATAAAAAAGCTATAGTTGTTATATCATTTTAATTATATTTAGAGATGCAGGCACGTCATAATAATTACCAGTCTAAAAAAATAATTTCCGTCTGCCATTTTGAAAACTACACTAAAAATAAAGATTGAATCGTAAACATTTTAAATGTCCCACGGAGGGTAATAAAGACGAAATTTTAACAAACAATTTAGTACTTTAAGTATTCTGTGCCTATAGTACCAATTAAATCGAGACTACATTACTGTTGTCTGGTCGCTTGATGTCGCCCTTATCATATGCTGTCGGCATTTTTAATTAACGTTAAATACTGACCCAGAAAAAGGTTTGATTGCTCATTTAAAAGCGTTTATGATGCTAAAAGTTTGCATCGTCCCGTAATATTTTAATATGTCCGTGGCTAATCGGTTGGGAATCGATTTGGTCGAGATAAAATAATGGTGTGTGTATAGCTTTATATTTAAAGGAAATTTTATTCTCTGTGCTTTTTCGACCTCCTTGAACTTTATAATTTAGATCATGAGTTTTGGACAATAACGTATTGAACGTATTTTATTAATTACTTGCAAATCGTGATTGCGTAACACACTATCAGTAGCAATGGGTTTCATTTTGACAGTTCAACAACATTCGTTGCGTTGTTTACGTTGTAGAGCAGACAATTTTTCGAACATAAGAAGCAATGGGTTGGCAATATCCTTCAAAAGCATGAGATGAGAAAGATAGTGATTGAAAGTGTTACCTACGCAATTAGGGTACCGGTTCAAGATATTAGTTTTATTAAGTCAAGGTTTTCTGAAGGCTTTAGGGTATAGACGTCAGCACACCAAGCTACCCGAAACTGTCAAATTTTCCCAATCAACTTTGAACCTTATACTTTAGCGATAAAGTTGAAAATCTATTAAAGAAATTTGTCAGGTTGTAGTAGGTTGATGTGCTGGCGTCTGTACATTTTTAACATGATTTTTATACTTATCTATTTAAACTTCTCGCACACAATAAGGTACGGTCGAACAAGCCATTTGGTATACAGCAAAAATATTCATGTTTCCACTACACTGCCAATATTTAGTTTTATTTTGTGCGTTATATAACTTTTTCATCTTAGCGCATCTTTAATTAAATAGAGTGATATAAAAGAATTGACTAACTCCAGTTCACCATTGTTTTTAAAAGCGGTTGCAAGTTAGCTGCCTGTATACCAAATAGCTTGTTCGACCGTACAAAGGAGGCATTCTCTACCAATCGACCAAGGGTGGTGTACTTATACAGGGTGTTACGGAAAGGGTATATCAATACAAACGGGTTGAAGAGTGTATCTGGTCTAGAATCTCTGTACAAAATTTCAGCTCAAAAGCATTAACTTTGAAAATGCTTAATATTTTTTTATTTCGACGTCACGGCGCTGCACTGGCGCGCGGCGGGCGGCGTGATGTGCGTGTACTAGGCGCACAGACACACTACAGATAATGGATAATGACCCTCGTAGTGCGGTGACACGTTTGTTATGATTTCAATTTAATCAAACTATCGAAATAAAAAAAATATTAAGCATTTCAAAGTTACTGCTTTTGAGCTGAAATTTTATACAGAGATTCTAGACCAGATACACTCTTCAACCCGTTTGTATTGATATACCCTTTCTGTAACAGTAGATAAGATAATACTAGTTTAATAATTTAGTTTATACTCAAGATCTTGATGTTACTTTGACTGGGGGTGTGTCTAATAATAATTGTGATTCTCTTCATTATTATTATTATTTAGTCTACGAAGTTGCCGGTATCAAAGAAACGATTAAATTGTTCTTTGTAATCTCACAATTTGAAAGTAAATCTCTTTATTACCGCATCTGCCGTTAAACCAAAAAGCTCAACAGTCCAGCAACATTATAATAGTCAGTTGCCAGGGAATCGTACCCGCACTGCCGCACCGCGAAGTTGTAACCGAATCGATTGGACACACGTTACCTACCTCACCGCGGACGGAAAGCAAATCGCTTGCGGCCATCGACAGAAAAAAAAAGAAAAAAAACGTTCGAAGAATAAAGCTATGTGGAGACAATGCACTGATTGTGCTGTGTGCACACGTATGAATTTAATAAAATAAAAAAAAGGATTTGTCAATAATTGTCTGTGCTTTCAGCGGACGACACGGCCATCGTCGTAATTTTTTTTCTTTTGATCTGTGCCGTACTTGATAGTGTTTTCTTTATTTAGTTTTCATTAAAATTGACCGTTGAATATTGTATTGATTTATTATTGATCATCAACAACTTTTTTTTTTGTTAAATGTTCAAAACTAGGTACATGTTGCGACCCCAAATAAATTAGGATAAGGGCAAGAGAATGATCAGCAACATGTCTTTTTCTTCCAAACTTCTCTATTAGTCGTCATTTTAGTAGTCTCCTTTTGTAGCCATATCATCTTTCACACAGTCCATCCATCGTTTCCGCCCATCCATTGCAATCCATACCTAATAATATTATAATTCGAAAGTAACTCTTGTCTGTCTGTCTATATGTTACCTTTTTACGCCTAAACCACAAAACAGATTTAGATGAAATTTGGCAGAGAGATAGACTGCATCCCGGAGACGGAGATAGGATAGTTTTTATCCCAGAAATTATCCTTTAAGGAGGTGAAAAGGGAGGGTGGAAGTTTGTATGGGGTATCCATAACCGCTGAACCGATTTAGATGAAATTTGGTATGGAGATAGTTTGAATTGTGGGGAAGAATATAGAATAGTTTTTATCCCCGAAATTATCCCTTAAGGGTGTAAAAAGGGGGGGTGGAGATTTGTAAAGGGAATCAATAAAAAAGGACTATGATACTAACCTTTATCGCGAGGGGTGAAACCGCGGGGCACAGCTAGTATATAATATAACGTCGACGTAAATGTGTTTTTTCCCAAAAAACGAGTTAAATATGATTTACGTTAGCATAGACGTAAAAAAATAAATAAAGTAGCAGTGACATCAATGTTTTTCCAAATGAGCGATATATGTAAACATATTATAAATTAAAGTCGCTTTTCGTGTTTGTCTGTCTGACCGCGTTGTTCTTCTAAGCTGCGCAACAGATTTTTACGCGGTTTTCATATTTCAGAAGGTTTATGCGTATAATAACTTAATATTTAACTCACATATAATAAAGAAATCTCCATGTCAAGTCGTAAAAAACGTGCGAAACAGGGGCTGGCTGCTGGTCGATCTATAAAACTTAATTACAGACATTCAATTAATCTGTCATGGCGTTAATTTTATTTCGTTTAGATTTCCGTTCTAGATTAGATAGGGCTATCGTAGTTTGATCTAGAACGTTAGGCGGGTCTTTGGTCAACTGGACCCACTCGAACTGGAACCGCGGGTCCAGTCGACCAAGTCAAATTTTGAATTGGTCGACTGGACCCGCTGTCAAATTTCATCATTAGTACAGTTAAGGAGTAAAGCCGAATCTTTTAGTTTTATTTCTATGACTTAAAATATACATAATATTATTCAATTAGGTACACTTAATTTTTATTTACTTATTTTTACTTACTTAGTGTCTGCAATGAGCTAAAACAACGTTACAGGATTTTGAGATGCCGTAGTGAGGTCCGGAAGATATCAATTACTAATATAATATGTAATAGAATTTTATTCCTCTTTATAATATTAGTGCAGAAAAAAATAAATTATAGCCTATGTTATTCTGTGATAATGTAGCTTTCTAATTTTTTCGATCTTTTTTATTTTACTATTATCATTAAAATAAGTCCTCCTTAGTATTTGTTACAACGGAATGCATGGCCGTTGCTGATTTGTCAATGTCAATTATATTTGTCACATCAAATTAAAGTCAAAATTGTAGTTTGTTTACATTGGTTATCAACATAAATTAAGTAATAAAATAAAACAGAATTACTGCAAATGTTATAAGTAAGCTGATGACTACCACAATAACATCAAGGTTTATCAAGACGGAAAAGAAGAAGAGGAATTGTGGTTGTCGTAAAGAGTGCGGTACTGAACCAACTGGACCGTCCTGCTGCATGTTGTTCCAATGACGTGGCTATACCTACGTGACCCGGCTACATTATTTTACAAAATCCTAAAAGATTGTTGAGAAATCCTTGCGAAAACAATTTTTACCCTGAGGGTCGCATTAGGAGTATCGTCACATCATTAATTCAAATTTATTTGTGTTCAAATTGCCGCATTCAAGTTCATGAAGATATTGGGCGAGAGGTGAAATGGTCCGCCGATTCCTAAGTCGCGGACAGCGCGCGACTCATGACGCCGACCATTCATATACACTAGTGATTATTATAATGTATTGTTTGTGTTAGTTATGTTTTATATTGAAAAAAATTAAATATCGTTTGAAATCTTTATTGTTTGAAATGCTTCCGAAAACCCCATCATGCTATGGCCCTGTTGTAATACAATAATAATAGGTATATCATAATATGATAATCAGGTGACAAAATTCCTTTTACATAAATATGTCGCATGTAAACTAAGGCATGTCGCGTGTCTTTCCTGCGAGAATAGCTCGGCTTGATTGTTTCGAGCGAAAAGTTCGAATCGAACGACAATAACGAATGCGAGATGCTTGAGAATTGGCCTCCAGCCCGCACCGACGTATCGTAGGAAGAATATCGTCCATGGTAACGCAGACGTCTGATTCGAGGCCTTTGACATATATGTATGTTGCAGCTGTGAATATGAAAGCCTCACACCTTTTTATTTTTTAATAGGCAGCTCATCAAATCAGCAATTACCTACCTCTCTGGACGACGGAGTTTTTTCGTTAAGAAAAAAGTGGAAAAAGGCTCTTCGCCTCTCTAAGATTTTTTGGAGCAGGTGGCTCAAGGAATACTTACTTAAGACCTACCCCGAGGAGTGGATAGGTCCCCTAACTTCCGGAGAAACTGCGAAAATGTCAAACAGAAAGTGCATACCTACCAGAAATCACTTACTCCGTCGCCTAACTTCCACCAGATGGGTGGCATCTGCTCAAGTCCTGCGAACAACTGGAATGGCGCTTTGTTTCTCCGCAGGCCTGTCCAGTATGGAACCGATCAGCCCACGATAAGTTAGTGGATACAGCTCTAAATAAGACATTAATGATTATTACTGGTTGCTTAAAACCGACCCCGTTGCGAATGCTGTATCCACTGACTCGCATCGCGCCTCCAGAAATTCGCAGGACTATACCCAGCTGCATCGAGAGGGCGAAGCTACAGGATGACCCACGCCACTCATTGCACAATTTTAATTCAGTGCCACAGAGGCTTAAAAGCCGCATGTTTATGTTCCCTAGATGTCTTAGCTGAGAAATATCATCATACCCTAAAACACACTAAAATAACTCTTGTTTAGTGAGAAGTTTGGCCTCGGTTTTATAATTTAGTAAAATAGTGCACTGTTCAGTAATAAATAGTAGGAATAACGGTTCATGAAATCAAAAATCACATAATTTTCAAATTATTTTTATAAGTTTATGTAGGATATCAATTTCAACGTCTGACGACATAAAAGTAAATAGTATTTCATCTAAAATTATGCAGGTCGCTCCACTTCTCATCTTGATACCATGTCCAAGAGCTCTAACATGTGCACAACAGCCAACGCGAACAGTTCAGTTGAAATCTTACTCAACAATTAACACAACATTCTTCTGGAGTACATGCTGTACCGTCTTGAAGATTCCATGTTCATTAAAATCCTTCAATTACACACAGGAAAACAGAAATATCAATTTCATGCAATTCGAAAGAAACGGAATAAATAAATTAATGAAATGTTGTCACTTGACATGACAGTCTTGACACTTATCTTTTTAATAGTGTCAGATAGTGCTGCGGCTTGATTATATGTAACTCGTTACTCTAAATAAAATAAAGCCTCGAGTTTATTTTCTCTCGATTTGCCACTTGATGTAGTAGTACTAGTCGGTAATAAACCAGGGAATAGATATTATATATTTCATGTGATACTGACTGAAATAATTAGGTACCAATATAGAACGGTTGCTTTATTCTGGATCTTGCTATTATTCTTTCCTTTAATTTTTTTTGTGTGCTTTTCAAACACACTGTTGCTAGGTTTGAATTTAAGGTAGGTACTGGAGGGAGGTAGTACATGATATTTTAGATTCAACTTGAATTGAGTTTTCGAACTACATAATCGGGATGGGTATATAATTATGTTCTGTGATCGAGTCAATCGAGTGCCTGACCGTTAATTACAGAGTAACAACACTAGAGTCCAAACTGACAAGAAACCAAAACCTGCAATACGTTTCACGTTGATTTTTAAACTACTTTACGCGAGAGTAAGCAAACTTAAAAATGGGATTAAATACAGGAGGACCTACTGCAGCGTTAATGGTAAATTTTTCTACTTAATAAAAATAGTTTTGGTTACCACCTCCAACTGTAATTAGGTATAATTATAATTTGTTTTTTTATTTTTTATTATATAAAATCGTTGAATACGCTTCAATACACGTATTTATTACACTGACGACCTTATCGGGAATTGAATCAATTGAGTGCATTATCAAAACATTTTCTTTTTATTACGATTTCGTGATCCCGGTTAAACTTTATTTCAAAAATCGACCATTTTAAATGATAATATGTTTTTTTTTAGCTATAATACAACTTCATTAATAGATCAATGCAGGGGGCCCTAAAATACTATCTCTCTGCAACCTGCAACCCTTTTCCACATTAGTTTGCTATGCTCCCATGCTGGGGTGGATTTGTTATATTTCAATTATTTCTCTAGGATCATTTAAGAACTCCCGGCGAAGCAGTTGGGTCATACCTCTTAACTCACCGATGGTGCTAAAATCGACACTCATGATGAAAAATTTGAACATTTTTCACATCCGCCATCTCGGATTTTCAGTTTGACCTCACATCAGTTTCAGCACCCTAGAAAACCAAGAAATCAACACCCATGATGAAAAATTTGAAAATTTTTCACATCCGCCATCTTGGATTTTCAGTTTGACCTCACTATCGGTTTTAGCACCCTAGAAAACCAAGAAATCAACACCCATGATGAAAAATTTGAACATTTTTCACATCCGCCATCTTGGATTTTCAGTTTGACCTCACCATCGGTTTTAGCACCCTAGAAAACCAAGAAATCAACACCCATGATGAAAAATTTGAACATTTTTCACATCCGCCATCTTGGATTTTCAGTTTGACCTCACCATCGGTTTTAGCACCCTAGAAAACCAAGAAATCAACACCCATGATGAAAAATTTGAACATTTTTCACATCCGCCATCTTGGATTTTCAGTTTGACCTCACCATTGGTTTTAGCACCCTAGAAAACCAAGAAATCAACACCCATGATGAAAAATTTGAAAATTTTTCACATCCACCATCTTGGATTTTCAGTTTGACCTCACCATCGGTTTCAGTACCCTAGAAAACCAAGAAATCAACACCCATGATGAAAAATTTGAAAATTTTTCACATCCACCATCTTGGATTTTCAGTTTGACCTCACCATCGGTTTCAGCACCCTAGAAAACCAAGAAATCAACACCCATGATGAAAAATTTGAACATTTTTCACATCCGCCATCTTGGATTTTCAGTTTGACCTCACCACCAATTTACATATCTGGCGAGCGAACGCCTATTTACGGTGTCCCAGAAGGGAGCGCGCTTGGATCTCTATTATTTATCCTATATATCAATGACCTGCCTGATGCTATTGACTACCACATGACCCTAATCTTACTTTAGTCAACGGGTACATGGTGATATTGACATTAAAGCCCTCTACAATGACACAGTATTAAATAAAGTCGACGACACAAAATTTCTTGGTGTAATGATAGACGCAAAACTGAACTGGAAAGCGCACATTGAATATATAAACAAAAAACTGAGCTCAGTCACGTATGTCTTGTACAAACTGTCCTCAGAAGTTAACCCAGATGCTTTAGTGATGGCCTTTCATGGATTGGTGGCATCACTTCTACGCTACGATATAATATTTTGGGTATATTACTTTGAATGGTGTTAACTTGGATAGGGTGTCGCAGTTTAAGTACCATGGACATTACCTTACCGACGGCCTTAAGGATGATGTTGACATAGAGAGGGAGCGCAGAGCTCTGCCAGTCCGTGGCAACATGCTGGCCCGTAGATTCGCCCGCTGTACGGACCAAGTCAAGATCACACTATTTAAAGCGTATTGTCAGGGTCTGTACACGGGTAGTCTATGGGTTAGTTATACCAAAAAATCCCTGGACACACTGCGCGTCCAATACAATAATATTTTCAGGATGATGTTGGGACTTCCTCGTTTCTGTAGTGCCTCCGAAATGTTCGCACAGGCTCACACTGACGGTTTTTATGCCGTCATTTGGAAAAAAGTCGTGTCTCTTATGAGGAGGGTGCGGGCACAGTAATATATTTACTGTGGTGCGGGGGAGTCACAACAGCATTCTGAAAACTATAGCTGAAGATGTGCGTGCACCTGTGTTGAGGCATTTCGTTCGTCTGATGATCTTGTAGGGAGGTATCTCCCTGTTGGTTATCTTGTCGGGGCGGGGTGTCTCAGCACAGGTGCCTTGTGTGTTTTTTTTTTTTGTGTGAATTGTGTTGTGATGTTTATTGATGGATGTGTGTTGTTCTTTGTTATTGTATTTTAAGTACTAATAATAGTTTCTAAGTTATTGTATACTAACCGGTGGATCTAGTTGTCCCGAATAAATCATTTTGAATTTGAATTTGAAAAGCTTTTTTTGTATGGCCCCGAAAATATACAACAAAATACCACAGTCATATAAAGCCATGACAACAAAACAAATTAAAAATAAGATCCGAAATCTACTAACAGAAAAATGTTATGTAAACGCATGTTTCACAAATATATTATCTTTATCTTTTATCTTTAGATTTTGAGGTACTCGTAGATTCTGTACCAGATTCGTGCCATTGTCTTTTTGTTTCGACTGTATCCACGGGTAGCTTAAAACAAAAGATGTTTGTCTAATTTTGACAGTGGGTCCAGTTGACCAATAAAAATATAGAAAATTTTTCCTTTGGTCAACTGGACCCGCGGGTCCAGTTCGAGTGGGTCCAGTTGACCAAAGACTCGTTAGGCAATACAGATAGACATACTGGTATTTTGAAAGTACGTTGTTCATTTTGAAATATTTGAACAGCTGTCTCTGCTTGCATAGTCAAATTAAATACCTACTTAGGCCCGCTTGCGTCACAAAGTACCCAAAGCACTAAATGCGTTTAGCGCTAAACATATATTTAATCATTTATTACGATGTTGGTCCCCGGGAAAAAGTTGTTCAGTTTGATAGCGTGTACCTAATAGATATCCGACACACCCCTCTGAAATACATACCTATACAGGAAGATTATTTTATCACCATCCAAATTTTTACAGGGTGTTCTACCCATGAATATGAACAACTTTCACTACGGGACCAACTGAAATCACGAAAAAAAATCAGCTGTTTAATACAAAAGTTCAATACCTACTTGACCAAAATGTATGAAACAGCTGATTTCTTTTTCGTGATTTCAGAGTTGGTCCCATAGTGAACGTTGTTCATATTTATGGGTAGAACACCCTGTAATAATTTGGGTGGTGATAAAAAAGTCTTCCTGTATAGTTCATTAGAGCCAAACAAATTGTTACCAAATACAATAATTGTTAATAATAAAACATACTACCGCTAATGTTATACAACTAAATTACAGAATAATATAACAAGACATAAATATGATAACTTATATAACAAAATTAAAAGTTTTATGTCTATTATGACTGAAGCAATTATCTATGTTTTTTACTGAAAATAATTATCTTCTACAACATTATTATAGAGTGAAAGTCCTACAAGTGCTCATAAATAATTGCTGTTTGTATTTTAATGTGTTTTGCTAGTTCTAATTCATAATTATTATTTCTATGACAGGTGTAGGTGAGGAGGGACTTGTGGCTACGTAATACCAGCTGCATGGGTCGATCGATCAGGTCAAGCAACGCTAGCCGCGGTTGGTCCGTGAATGGGTAACCAGCTGTAAATACCGGCTGTCAAGGATCTTTGGCAGTCGTTACGGGTTGTCAGCAGCCCGAAAGTCTGTCAACCAGTCTTAACAAGGGGAATCGTATTACTCAGTAACTGGATTGTGGAGGTCAGAGGGTCTAAAAAGGCCACTTTGGCAGAATCATAAAAGGATAACATTATGAATCATAATAAAACTCGTAAAATGGTCACAAACTGAAAATTCATAATATTATGAACAGTCGATATTAGTGCAGGATATCAACTCAGGGCGGCGGCTGATGAACATCTAGCACGTCAAAGGCGGCGCCCACGGACCCAGTTAGGCGGTCCACTGTACACCCACCAACTCGCACTAGACAAGCGCGGTGGGTTAATTTGTCTAAACCCCTACTCTCTCATGAGAGAGTAGGGAGGCCTTTGCCCTGCAGTGAGACATCACAGGCTAATAATAAATAATAATAAATGCTTTGAGTTTGAGTTTGACGAAAGACTCCTAGATTGGTTTTTACGAAAGGGGTATCGAATACTTGTGTTAATTCTTGGAACTGCTAAGAAACACTTTGCAAAAGGCAACTGCACTGTATTTTTCATTAATTAAGTTATAGATGAAGCATTAATGTAAAATACGTCTCGCATTGGCATCGCGAAGGGTTTAATTACCTTTAACTAAGTATACAGGGTGTTACAGAAAGGGTATATCAATACAAACGGGTTGAAGAGTGTATCTGGTCTAGAATCTCCGTACAAAATTTCAGCTCAAAAGCAGTAACTTTGAAAATGCTAAATATTTTTTTATTTATTTCGATGAAATCATAACAAACGGTTCACCGCACTACGAGGGTCATTATCCATTATCTGTAGTGTGTCTGTGCGCCTAGTAAACGCACATCACGCCGCCGCGCGCCAGTGCAGCGCCGTGATGTCGAAATAAAAAAATATTAAGCATTTTCAAAGTTAATGCTTTTGAGCTGAAATTTTGTACAGAGATTGTAGACCAGGGGGCCTAAAAAGGTCACTTTGGCAGAATCATAAAATGATTACATTATGAATCATAATAAAAGTCGTAAAATGGTCACAAACTGACAATTCAAAATATTATTTGACATTAAAGCAATTCATATTTTGTGGACCATTTTACGAATCTCCATACAAAACTGTCAAACAGATGAATTGCGTGATATGAAAATGTACGCAAATAATATTATGAATTGTCAGTTTGTGACCATTTTACAACTTTTATTATGATTCATAATGTTATCCTTTTATGATTCTGCCAAAGTGGCCTTTTTAGGCCTCCAGATACACTCTTCAACCCATTTGTATTGATATACCCTTTCCGTAATACCCTGTATACTACTAAATAAAGCTGAGGAGTTTGTGTGTTTGAACGCGCTAATCTCCGGAACTGCCAGTCGGATTTGAAAAATTGTTTTTGCATTTGATAGCCAAATTCTTGAGGAAGGTTATAGGCTATTTAACATTACGCTAGGACCTTTAGGAGCCGACCAAATACGAAGTAATTCCAAGAATTTTCACGCGGACGGATTCGCGGGCAGAAGCAAGTTGTAAATACTTTTAAACGCGAAGTATGTGTACCGCTTTCTGTTGGAAGAGACAGTCAAAATAAAATTACTATACCACAATAGGTAAAAGAATTAAAAACGAAACCATGACATATAAATTAATTGTCTGATAGATACATGGTGCTCACATATTTACAAACATGGTACCTACAAGCAAAACGATTTTAATAAAAAAAAATACAAGTAATAAGTCAGGGTGTGAGTAATGAATGTAAAACAATATAAAAAAGAATAAAAAAAATTACAATTAAATTAGCACCCAGTTTGATTGTCTAGACTCTAGATTGTCCTATGGAGCAGGACCAGCATGTTTCCAAGCGTTCTTATCTTGGATAATCCCATGAAAAATAATGAAGGTTCAGTTTTTTCTCTTCAAGTTTTGCGTGGATGTGTCGTATATTTTCCCCCAACTTGTTAATTTTTTTGTGTTTGTGTTTATCTCTGGGTCATGTTTAACGTCAATAAACGGATTTTCTTTATTTTTTCTTTCCAAAAAATAACCTAAATTGGACTGTTTAGCCAAATCCTTCCAACCGTAATTTTTACGTGGTGCGCTTCCCAACGCACAGCATTTTATTTTTATTAAAATATACCGGTCCATACATATAAGAAAATATACACAGCATAAGGAAAAAAAAAAAAAAGTTCTCTCTTACCTAGAAATAGTACCGGCAAGCTCGATAGATGGCGTTGCCCTGTTTAAATGCGCGCTATGGTTTCGTTCACACGATTTAGTTAGGGTGCGAAGTTTACCGTCGCAGATTAACAAACATATAAATAAACAGCCGCGGACTTATCCGGTCCGTGGAGCGTGAAGTATTTTTGAGGAGTTACTGTCTTAGGACTCGTGACTTCATAATATCACTAGCATTAGACCGCGGTTTCGCCCGCGTGGAAGTTGGAAATTATCTCAAAAGAACGTATTACCGGGTTGAAAAATATCCTACCTCTGTCCCTTTTACCCAAAAAGGTAACAGACTTTCGAATTTCGGGTTTATTTACAAACGATTTTTCAGATCTAATTCATAATTAGTATTTCTATAACAGGTGCAGGTGAGGAGAGACTTGTGGCTACGTAATAACAGCCGCACGGGTCGATCAATCAGGTTAAGCTACGCTTGCTGCGGCTGGTCCGTGGATGGGTTGCAATCTTTACATACCGACACCCTCCATGCCTCGGAAAACACGTTAAGCCGATGCTCCCGGGTTTTATTCGTGGATCTCGAGTGGGTCCAGTTGACCAAAGACCCCATTGACAGTCGTTACAGGTCGCCAAAAGCCCGAAAATCTGACAACCAGTGTTAACAAGGGGTATCGTATTACCCAGTAACTGGGTTGTGGAGGTCAGATAGGCAGTCGCTCCATGTAAAATACTGGTATTAGAATAGAATAGAATACTCTTTATTATGTACACCATATAAATATATTCAGCTTCAACCAGATCCTAATGATCATTGGACTATTGCTTTGGAGATTAATTGTCAATTAAAAGTAATATTATAAAGAGGAAAAATTGTTTGTTTGTTTATAAGAGGAAATCTCTGGAAGTAGGTAGGTCTGTACTGTACTAATCCGATTACAAAAATTCCTTCACTGATAGAAAGCCACGCCGAAAGCCCTAAGTGTATCTACCAACCCGCGCTGGCCCTCGTGTGGTGGGTTATGGTCCACTCCCTCTCATAGAAAGAGGAGGCCTGTGTCCCAGTAGTGGGAACATTATAGGCTGATTATGCTAAGTAGGAGAGCAGTGGTGGCCAAGAGGTAACGGACGCGACTTATGAGTTGTAGGTCGTAGGTTCGAAACCAGACAGGCGCTTCACTTTGTGTAAATTATTTCATCACCACTGCTCTCAAAACGGTGAAGGAAAACATCGTGAGGAAACCGGCATGTCCTAGAACCAAAAATTCGAAGGCATGTGACATCTGCCAACCCGCACTGGGCCCGCGTGGTGGATTACGGTTACGGCTCACTCCCTCTCACTGAGAGGAGGCCTGTGTCCCAGCAGTGGGAACATTATAGGCTGATTATGATGCTAAGTATAGGTGTTTTTCGGTATTGTTGACTACCACGCGGACGAAGTCACGGGAAAAAACTAGTAATTGATATAATTATTTTTCTTTGGATTCTTATCTGCTTTGGATGTACATTTATATTCTCAAAATGAGCGCACAGAATGGAGTTATGCGCTAATGTCATATTTTTTTTTTAAATGGTGAAGGAAAACACCGTGAGGAACTTTTGGTTCTAGGACACGTACCAGCGTGTCCTAGAACCACAGCTTCATGGTCATGTGACATCTACCAACTCGCAATGGGCCCGCGTGGTGGATTACAGCCCATTCCCTCTCACAGAGAGAGAAGACCCCAGCAGTGACACGTCTCAGCATTTGGATCGTCATAGGCTGATTATTATTATTTATCCCTATATGCGTATTATTTTTACCTCCCTTCTCATGAAATTGAAGGATAATATTGATGAGTGGCATCTTTTTAGTCTAATATCACACGCCCTAATGACAGCCGGACCAACACCTTCAAATAAATAAAAAAAACGGAGAGAACAATGTCCGTATCCCACCCCACATAATCATAATTACCTCAAAACACTCCCAGACAATGGTAATTACCTCAAAAAGTCTATAGAAAAAGAGAATGATACCGACTTGTGTATTAATAACCACTAGAGACTAGATGCATGAATTAAAATAACACAGAAGGCTCACTTTTATCATTATACTAGCTGCGCCCCGCGCTTTCACCCGCATAAGTGTCGATCGCTTGGGAATATCGGGATAAAAAGTAGCCTATATGTTAATCCAGGGTGTCAGCTACCTCCATACAAAATTTTATCAAAATTGGTCCAACCGTTTGAGCGTGAAGAAGTAACAAACATATACAAACTTTCGCCTTTATAATATTAGTGTGATAGTGTGATAAGTGTGATAGTGTGATTAGTATGATAGTGTGATTAGTGTGATAGCTGAAAGCAAGTAGGAACCACTAAAATAGATATTGCTACGTAAGTTACGCTGATCTACGCAACATGTCATATCTGCTACGAAAAGTGCTACGCTACGCAACATGATACGCTACGCGAAGTGCTACGCTATACGACATGATGCGCTACGCAAGGCCCTACGCAACATGATACGTAGCGCTTCACAAGGTGTTACGTAACACGGTACGCTACGTAATGCGCTACGCTGCGTAGCATGATACGTTACGTAAGAGCTACGCAAAGGTCTACGCTACGTTGCTCGCTACCCTGCTTAAAATTTGCTACGCAATACAGCAACAGGTACCTAACACAGTGTACTACAGTATTGCTTATTTCTGTGTTTTGAACAAGATTTTATTTATTTCAAAAATAATGGTGCTAGTACAACCTAAGCCTTCGTTCTTTCCTTGCTTCATAACAGACGGTACTATCACGCGAGTATTATAATAATAAAAAGTAATTTGTGTGGCGCATGCGCGGCGCCCCGGGGGCGGGAGGGAGGCGCGGGGGGCGGGGATCGGCGCTAATGCACACGATTGTGTGTGCGCCTGATCATAGGGTGCGGTGCGTGCGCGCAACACTATCTATGAAGATAAGGATGGGATTTACATAAAATTTTAAATGCAACGAAACCGTTTTTGGGACTGTAGTTACAGCTATTGTATGAGAATCTCAATGTGAAAGGATGTTGGTCAAAATGGACGTTCAACCAACAAAGTCGAAATACATTACATATGAAAGCTTATATTTAGTACTTCATTTCATAGTATGGCAACAAGTACCCAGGTGCTGGGAGTACGGAGATATTTATTATTATTGAGGTAAAATATTCAAACAGCTAAACAGAGATTGTTCTCGGGAACGCAGAACAAAGGCGGGAGGAGAGCAGCTTGTGCACCCTAACCCTTCCCCCGCTTGCGAGAAATGGCTACAACCAAATTCATGTAAACGTTATCTTACTATGGAGTACTAAATATTACGATATATTTAATTTCTGTTGGTTCTACGTACAGTCGCCATACAAAAATGCGCATCATCCTTTAGGTGAAGTGAATCAATCCCTAGCGTCAGATGGGATGAAATTCACTTCAAGCTCGCATCAAACTAAAGTTTCATGGTAAGATTTACACAGAATAGACCCGCACCCTAATTGCGTAACACACTATCAATCGAAACCTGAATTATTTTGAAGCAAATCGCTAATCCATTGCTCCATAAGTTCGAAAAATTTGTTTGCTCAACAGCGTAAATAACGCAATGAATATTGTTGAACTGTCAAAATGAAACTGATTCCGATTGATAATGTGTTACACAATTGCCCCGCCGCGCCGGCTGGTGTTCTGTTTTGTGATCTACTAGTAATAGGTCAACGAATTGGAGTAACTAGATCACATAGTTATCAATAAAACAATATCTATGACAGTGGCGTGCATTGGTTTTCAGAATAGGTAGGCACTAGGCCAGGTCTAGTTTAGGCAAACGCGGTCACTAATCAGAAATAAAAAGTGAGGTCAAAAGTGTGGTTATTTGAGTAGGTAGGCATGCCGACTTAAGGGTGATAAATTGTGAAGGTCGAACGTCACGGTATTACGTGTGAGACGTACGTATTTTTAATTTTGTCGTATTAACTTGAACGAGTAAAGATGAATGACAATGTGCGAATAGTACGGGAGCCGAGTAGGCCGTCCGGCGAATGCCTACTGCCGCGCGTGTTTGTATTGTATGAAGATTTTGTTTTTTGCTAGGTATGATAATTTAGTGAGTTTCTTATCCTGACTTAGCCCTTAAGTGTCACTGTCCGACTTAAGACACTTGGAGCATTTTTTCTTATGTCGCACTGTGTAACATAAGACATTCGAGAGGTAGTGCCTGTCTGGGTTCGAACTCACGACCCACAAGTCGTAAGTCGCGGATACCACGGAGCCACCACTGCTCGACCTTTGTCGTCTGAGAGTAAACCAGGTCCAACCAGGTAGGTCATAGATTCAGTGGCGTGCATTGCATATAGGCATATAAGCATTGCCTACCTCGATATATCAACATAAGCCTGTCAATTACATTTTAGTGTGTGTGCCCCATTAATTTGTGTATTTAATTTCATCAGCACTGCGGTCAAAACGGTGAAGGAAAACATCGTGATGAAACTGGCATGTCCTAGAACCAAAAATTTGAAGACATGTGACATCCGCCAAACCGCACTGTACCCGCGTGGTGTAGTATTATTGGCCCCCTGCCCGGCCTCTCACAGAGAGGAGGCCTGTGTCTGAGCAGTGGGAACGTTATAGGCTGATATTCTATGCTTATGCTGACAGACGTCGACCATTTTTACCCATGTGACCAGACCAAGTCGGGACTCTTTGACTATAGATATTGTTTTAAATAAGTACCTAATGTTTATTTACTAGCTGTGCCCCGCGGTTTCACCCGCGGTAAAAGTACCTATTATAGTCCTTTTTTATTGATTCTCTTTACAAATCTCCACCCCCCTTTTTACACCCTTTAGGGATAATTTCGGGGATAAAAACTATTTTATATCCTTCCCCGCAACTCAAACTATCTCCATAACAAATTTCGTCTAAATCGGTTCAGCGGTTATTGATTCCCCATACAAACTTCCACCCCCCTTTTTACCCCTTTAAAGGATGATTTCTGGGATAAAATCTATCCTATGTCCTTCCCCGAGATGCAATCTATCTCTCTGCCAAATTTCATCTAAATCCGTTCAGTGGTTTAGGCGTGAAAAGGTAACAGACAGACAGAGTTACTTTCGAATTTATAATATTATAGTATGGATTTAATACCTCAAGCACATAAATGTACAGAGGCGGACTTAATGCCACAGGCATTTTCTACCAGTCAACCTTTGGGTGATGCAGAGACAAACAGTACCCAAGATGCAGTAGTAAATAATACCCTCATAAGTACTCGTAAGTTTACTTATTATGCCGCACAACTAAAGCCGCAAAAGAAAAGAAAAACATGGAACTCAAATTCGCAATCTAAATGAACATTAATTTTTATATTGGCATAAATTAATTAATTGCAAAACATTAATCTTATCGAGCCAGAGTGAATGAAAATCGGAATTTGTTACAAAAACGGACAAAATGTCAATAGGCATTAAAGCTGATATCTCGAAGCTCGGATTTAACTTTTATTGCTCTTTCGGCCGTAAAAAGCTCAGTCCGAGTGTTTGTAGTCCAAGAGCTATCGTGCTCGAGTCAACAGCCATCGGAAATATTGTTGAGTGAAAACTTTAGGCGCGTTTTGCGCTCATTCTGAACACTGAACCGTCACGCTCGGGTCGGTGACGCTGGATCGGATATACTCGGCTCCAGTCGGTCGGTGACATTAAATCGCCTATACTCGGCGCTGAATGTGATATACTTTTTTTTTGTGGATGGGAAGTCATCAAATGACCCCCCTCCCGCTCTGGGTGGAGCGGAAGGGAGTGTCAGACTCTTACTGACTAAAACCCACCCGTGTTCCTTCCTTAGCCCTTTATGTTCCGGACAATCCCGCACCGAATCTGATATACTGCAGGACTCCAGTCGGTCGGTGACGTTGAATCGGATATACTCGGCTCTAAACGGTTGGTGACGCTGAATCGCGTTTACTCGGCGCTGAATCGGATATACCTACTCGGCTCTAATCGGTCGGTGACGCTGAATCGCGTTTACCTAGATCGGCTCATAATTATAAGTTTCCACTATTCTGTAAGTACTTCTATCGCGTGGTCATAGCATAAACAATCTTTTTTTATCTATTTGACTACGACTGGATTCTTAGATTTAGGATATTAGCTTAGTTAGTTAATGGTTTTTTTGATGTACGTTTTGGTATTTAATTAGCCTATTTTAAAAGGTCATATGACATCATTATTTATCGAGGAAAAAATACCAGATAATTGTTTTGAGATCTGTTTTTAAAGTCTTTTGAATTTTTTAAACCGACGAGTACTACCAAATAGCTTGTGAAAGAATTTACAAGTATTTAATGTAGTAAGATACATTCAAAGGACCAGAGTTACCGACATAGCTTGCAGAGCAAGTAAACTGAAGTGGCAGTGGGTTGGCCATGCTTGTCGAAGGACCGATGGTCGGTGGAGCAGACGAGTCCTGGAGTGGAGACCGCGTATCGCCAAGCGTAGACTGGGACGCCCCCTAGCTAGATGGAAAGAAAGAAAGAAAATACATTTATTTAGCACATACTAAAAGACACACAATACACCAGATACATACATCAGATAAAACCAAAAAAAAAAAGAAAGGTCGAATAAAAAGTGTAAAGACCGACCGAAGGCCCAGTTCAGCAAAAATGCCACAAAACTAGTGCCTGACGCTGGTTTTCGACTGGACCTGGTGAGTGAGGTGACGGATGTAGGTAAATCAGTTTTATACTGCGTAAAGTGTGTATGCATACTTAAATGGACGGACGACCTAGAGAAGGTGGCTGGGACACACTGGATGCGGAAGGCGGAGGACAGGGTGTTGTGGCGCAGTCTGGGAGAGGCCTTTGTCCAGAAATGGACTGCAATAAGCTGAGTTGATTGATTGAAGGTACATACCCAAACATATCGCCTTTCGCTACTTATCGTTCCCCATATTTCCTAGGATATAATTAAATTAATTTGTATTCATATCACAAATTGACATTTGCGCTGGAGATGTCGCAAAAAACTCAGAAACCTAAGATATTGCGCCGGCTAGGTATGCCACAACCATATCGTAACGTGGTAAATAATTGGCCAATTATGAACTTGTTATTAAAATGTCTCGATTATGAAGTTTATAAGCCTAACTACTTATAAAGTAATTGTACTTATTAAATATGGCATACAAATAGAAAAAGAAATTGAGGACACCACAATACCTATTTTAATTTTTTCCCATACTTATAGGACTTTTTTTTTAGGAATGCTTACAAACTAACAAACCAATGACATAAAGAATGTATTAAAAAACTGCTAATAACAAGCCTCCACATATAGCAAAAAAAATACTTTTACTTATTATTTTATCTATGATGTACTGTACAGGTATGATTCTTAATGGAAAACAGGATAATATGATCTAGAATAAACATAGGTGCATAACTACATCTTTAACAGTGTAACAGCTTTTTTTTTGTGAGGGTGTGAAATCGTCAAATGACTCCTCCCGCTCTGGCTGGAGCGGAAGGGAGTGTCAGACTCTTACTGACTAAAACCCACCCGTGTTCCTTAGCCCTTTATGTTCCGGGGTAGCGGTAACCCTTTTGGACAATCCCGCTTTTCTAATGTGTGACCCCTAAGTGACAACCGCAGAAAAGACACGTTTTTCTCAAACTGCTGTCAAAACAACGACATTAAATTCAACACTTTTCTCCCATTTAGGCTTAAACGTGTTGCACCTTCGTTTAGCACCGACAAAATATTAGCTTCGGTTTCAAAGACTTGCACGTTCAATACTTAAAAACATCCCTTGTAGGTAAAGACCAATTACTTACTAAAATAAAAAGATAGTTTTAAATGTTTCGCCGTTCTAATTATCCGGTTCTAATTACATCAATTAAGTATCGTGAGCTCATTGTCGCGTCTTAAGAGCTGGTAATTACGTTGATGCGGTTCTTAGGAAACAATTAAATGTATTAAAGTTTTTGTGTTCGCATCGCTGCGTGTTGCCAGTTGCTAAGTTCTGGAAGCATTTTTGTGGATTATGTAGGAGGTAATTACCGATCGTGTCTACTCCATGTAATTTTTTCATTGAGAAAGAATATATAGGTATACTTACTCGTACGAGTAGAGAAAAAATAATAATTTGATATATCAATATTTTCATAAACTTTCTTTTTTATTTTTCGTCTGAACTAGCTGTTACTGTAAATCTGCAAATCTCTGCCTAAATATAAGAGTTTTTTAATAGATTTGATTAGTATCTCTAAACGTTATTTTTTCTTTTTTATGTTTTTTAATAATAATTATTAACTTTTCTACATGTTACGGTCTATTATTAATATTTTATCTTTGTTAGTAGTTTTTAATTTTATTGTGCATGCTGTTGTCTCCTATAAGTGAAACTACTCAATACCTGATGTTGCCCTTTAAGTATTTATGTGTCATGTATTGTGTACATCTTTTATCAATGATCCTAAATCGATAAATTAAATACCTACACAAAAATAAATCCTCAAAAATCTACATAAAAACTTACATTACTTATTTTTCCACCTTTATTATTAATACCGGCTCCTGGCCTACACGGGCGACACAAAGGGGCCGGATATAATCAAATTGATTCGTTAATTACTGGTTTTATCTGCGACCGCCATTACTGGCCGGCCAGCCCACGCCGCATATACTTAATTGATACCGATTCGAGGGAATAGAGGACGCGGTCGGAATTACAACGAGTCCACATAATTATGAACCGCGATTTTGCAGCAGATTTGTGGTTGATAACGTACGCAGATGACTTCATTTGGCTGGCAAAAGTTCTCATAAATGTGCTCCGCCGGGAGCATTTGCCTGTAATGTAACGTTACAGATTCGAGCATTACATCAGTGAGGGAGGAAAATCGAGCATTACAGCGCGCACCTTGTAATGATACAAAACGAGTGTTACGTCAGTGAAGGAGGAGAACCGAGCATTACAATGCGCACCTTGTAATGATACAATGTGTAATACCTTGATACAACTTGTAACATCAATGCGCTCCACTTTTAAAAAGTCAAATCTGTAATGTTACATTACACGCGAATGCTCGTCAGTCAGGGAGGTAGTATTGTAATGCTCACAGTCGAATCTGTAATGTTACATTTCACGCGAATGCTCAAAATAAAACTTAATTTTCTACACGAAAAGATATACATTTCACTGTGAGAGTTCAGAATACGTTGGAAATGTGTACTTTTTCGTGTAGAAAATAAAGTTATATTATGAGTAGCTCTTTTAAAGTGTGCGCGCAGCGTCGCGTCGCGTCGCGTCGCGGTGTGAGCTGACCCTTAGATGAAATTTAGAAACACCGGACCTTAAATAACGCAACGAATGTTGTTGAACTGTCAAATGAAAGCTATTGCCACTGATAGTGTGTGACGTAATTATCCCGCAGGTCCTCATAATTATGATCTGACCATTACAATGTAATTGTATGGACCTCTGAGTTTATTTCAGTGTACCTTAGAGTAGTCGCAGAGCTAAGAGGCTTATTGGCGACGTAAAACTGGTAGATTACAGATTGTACTTCGGTGAGTGTGCCCAAGAACTCCATGACCTGATTCCACCGGCCCCCTTCTACCTTCGTACATCCAGACCCACTGCATGTTACCATCCCTGCCTAGTTGCTATTCCATCAATTCGCACTAAGCGTTTTAAAATGTATTTTATAATGCGCACAGCAAAAGAGTGGAACTTTCTACCTGCGTCTGTGTTTCCGAGCGCATACAACCCGAATCTCTTCAAAGTGAGAGTGAACAGGCTTCTTCTGGGTAAGCTCGCTCCATCTTCGCCTTGGTCTCTGTCACTTCTGGCCTAGACTAGAGTCAAGAGCAAACCCATTTCAAATAAAACATAAAAAGTCGGCTGGGTAACACCGACCTCATCTAATACTAATAAAACGAAGTAGCAGTTTTTCGAGGCAATTTCAACATCTACAAGGCCCATAATTGAAAAACTTTCTCACAGTTTCCCGCTCACAAACGGCCCTCAAGTTCACCCATTAAATATGATTCGAAACACCATATTAAAGATTGAATTCAACATTATCTATCGAAACGAAACTATTTTCTATCGAACCTTTATAACTTACATGCGTTTAGAAAAGATATGAGAACGATTTGTAACTAATTGTTATAGATCAAACGTAATCGAGAATTTTTGAAGCTATTGTAGAAAGCTTTCAAGTTGGAATTGAATTAGATAAGTGAATTATAATAAACTAGCTGCGCCCCGCGGTTCCACCCGCATAAGTGTCGATCCCGTGGGAATATCGAGTTAAAAAGGATCCTATGTCTTATTCTGATGTATAAGCTATATTACTGGTAGTTTTTGCGTGAAAGAGTAACAAACATCCATCCATCCATCCATCTTCACAAACTTTCGCGTATATAATGTGACTAGCAGCGCCCCGCGGTTTCACCCGCATAAGTCTCGATCCCGTGGGAATATCGGGATAAAAAATACCCTATGTCCTTTCCCGGGACTCAAACTATCTCTATACCAAATTTCATCTAAATCGGTTCAGCAGCTTAAGCGTGATGAGGTAACAGACAGACAGATACATATTAGTTTGGATTAATATCTTGATGGAATCATTTGGGTTATTAGAAACGTTTTCATCAACGGAATGAATAGGTTTTGAACCACAATCTGGGTTTATGGTGCGGTTATCAGTCGGTAGTTCTATCTATGGAATGCTGGTAGTCATAGCAATATAAGTAAATTAAAGTGTTGTATATAGTTTGATATTTTGTGAAATTGGCCTTTACAACACATTTCGTAATTTAAAGCCAATTAGCGAGCTGTCATTTTCCCCATAGACCAATTGGTCAAATTCCAATTGGTCCATGGAGCACCGACGAGCATTTAAATGGTTGTTTTTCTACAAGACAACCTGGGGCTGTATTGTCTATGACACAATGAACGAAACCGCGCGAAATGAACGCGAAGTTTGCGTGACTAATCACGCAAACTTCGCGTTCATTTCGCGTGTTTGGGAACAGGGTCCAAGCTACTAAGTCAGGGCTCCAGAGAGAGGAATTTAACCTCCTAACAATGCGGACCATGTCCAGAAGTACAGCTTTCTGAATCAAGCCCTTGATCCAGCTGCCCAACGAGAGCCTCCTCAGGTGTTGGTCGAGGCTCTTGGCTATCAATCCATTGGCTGTAACGACTATCGGCACAATGATCGCTGAGTCCACATCCCACATGTCGACAACCTCGCGAACCAAGTCAAGATACTTCACGAGGTTCAGATGATACATTATCTTTATAAGCACTAGAACCTTCAAAAAATGCTCAAAATTGCCGATTTAAACCGCTGGCAACAGAAGCCAAGTGTACTAATTTACGTTTTAGAGCAGACTAATTTTTCAAACATGAAATAAATGAAAATAAATAAATGAAACAAGCAATGGACTAGCAATATCCTTCAAAATGATTCAGATTGTGATTGATCTGTTACGCAACTAGGGTGCAGTCAGTTTAATATTCTAATTTTCCCTCTTTTTCCAACCTAGTTTAAGTCGAGTATGTATCGAGGAAGTTCCTTCAAACGAACTCAGAATATCGATGTCTTTCTAACGTCCAACATAGTCTCAATGACAATGTTTTCCACATGGGCGCTGATATCTCCGTGATTAATGACATTTATCTCCAACCTCTTACAGACACAAGAAAAACGTCGCCCATTCATTAAGACCACTTTTAATATAATTTAAAAGAAAACAAAAACTGTTGCAAGTTGCTTCGGGTGCGGTTACATTCTCTTTCGTATGGCGTCGACCAGTTTGTGAAGAGCTATGGTACTATAACTTATGTAAGAGCAATCTTCTTGCTCTCTACCGATTCGTCTATGGATATGTATTTTCATATTCAAATCCTTGTTTCCAATTTGATGTTATTTCCATTTAAACAAATATCAACTCCTAAAAAGTGTAAATTAAGTTGATTTCCAGATGAAAAAAAGATACTTAAGTACTAAGTATTAAAAAAGTCATGAAAATGCTTGAAGCATCGATATATAAGGTGTAAAAAAATTAACCGTAAAAACTTTAAGAGGTGCTTTAGACCATCGAACTGAACAACTTTCACTATGGGACCAACTCCGAAATCACGAAAAAAAAATCAGCTGTTTCATACAAAAGTTCAATACCTACTCGGCCAAAATGTATGAAACAGCTCATTTTTTTTTCGTGATTTCAGAGTTGGTCCCATAGTGACAGTTGTTCAGTTCGATGGTCTAAAGCACCTCTTAAAGTTTTTACGGTTAATTTTTTTACACCTTATATATGCACTATGGTTTGAAGTTGTAGCGTAAACTGAACTTTGTATGTGTGTTATTTGTCCAAAAACACAATCATATTTGTTTACATTTTTGGAAACTAAATTGCGAGCGCAGGATAGGAATATAATTTAAGAGTCTAGATACAAACATGTGTTCATGTTACTCTTGGAGTTTTGTTTACGTTACCATCTAGCATATGCGAATTTTGATGGTCCTGATGGATTAGTGAGAAAATATCCGTGGGTAGACCTTGTCCCGAGCTTGCTTTGTTTACTCTGACAAACTTGCTTTTTTGATAGGTAGGTATTTTGGACCTGCAGTGTGCAGATAATTTTGAGATTATTATTGATTATCTATATGTACGGTTGAACAAGCTATTTGGTATACAGGCAAAAATATTCATCTTTCCACTACACAGCCAATATTTAGTTTTATTTTGTGCGTTATAACTTTTTCAGCTTATGGAATCCTTAATTAAATAAAGTGGTATAAAAGAATTGACTAACTCAGCACACCATTGTTTAAAACAAGTTGCAAGTTAGCTGCCTGTATACCAAATACATAGTTTGTTCGACCGTACTAATATACTTTTTTGTTGCCTCCATCCAATAAATATTAGCTGTGAAACATTCTATTATTGTGTCTCCATTAAGTAGTTAAATCCTACTCTAATTGTGAAAGTTTGTGTATGTGAATGTACCTACATAATATGTTTGTTACTTCTTCACGCAAAAACTAATGAACCGATTGCGATGAAATTTGGTAGGTACATAGCTGTTACTTTTTGTCCCAATATTCCCACGGAATCGAAACTTACGCTGGTGAAACCGCGGGGCGCAGCTAGTTAGGTATACCTTTGAAATAAGATTCATAGACATGTTAATTCAAGCTTGCATTTTTATTTTTAGGCCAACGCGGATGTCAAACACAGTTTCAGAAACCTTTTATTCTGTATACTTTAAGGCTAGCCGTATACGTCCGGTTTCCTAATTCGGAATTTAGATTCGGAGACCCCGAATGCACGTTTCTCTTTCACACACGTTCTTATATTTTCCGTTCGGACTGACGGAAAATATAAGAATGTGTGCGCTAAAGAGAAGATTTTGTATGAAATGCGTGCATTCAGGGGCTCCGAATCTAAATTCCGAATCAGGAAACCGAACGTATGCGGCCAGCCTCTATCTTCCAAAATCAAAAGTGAGGAACTATTGTGCTAGTACATAGTAGTGAAGTGTGCTGAGTGTCTCACTGTGCTGGGTCTGAATAAAATGGCTACAGGGTCACAATTACGCGCAATTAAGCTATCGTTAAGGGCTTGTAATAGTTCAGCTCAAATTCAGATTTTGCCCCCACTTCCCCGCGCTATGTATCATTCTATCCCAGTCGCACTGACATACTGATTCAGTTAGGGTGAACCGAACTATTGTTGGAAGGATGTCAAGAAATAAAATGATTAAACTTAACATTAATTTATTACATTCACATAAAAATTAGCTTTCACATTGTACCTATGTGCAGTATATATAAAATCCTTTTAAATGGACAGGTAAATAATAATATAATAACAAAAAAAAAACATGGGACGCTCATCATTCGCATAGCAAATACAAAGCAAAGACAAAATTATTTATCCTACATAATATTTGAGTAGCGACGTCTACAAACGAAATACACCAATTTCTTGTTTGACATCACAATCCTACATCACGCAAGCAAAGTTTACCGCGAAATCCGCAATATACCTACTGCATTAGTGTTCTATGACCGACCAAAGACCATTGCTCTACCGCCATATATTTGTCACCATAAGACAGCGACAGCCAAATACGAGCCGGCACTCACTGACGGCGTGGCACGGCAGGTTGTGCTGCGGCATCCCGCGGCGTTCCGTGGCATCCTGCTGAAAGCCCGCTCTGACTGGACTGCGCCCCATTAACCGAAATGACCGATGCACAAGTTTCAACCTTATTTCAACCAGCTTAGCAATCATAATTCCTCGACACAAAGTGACCCACACGTCCCGCGGGATGCAATGGCGCGCCGCGGCATTACGTGGAATGAAACGGCATAACACGTCATGCCGCAGCATCCCTCGGCGCGTCGCGTCATGCCGCAGCGTCCCGCGGCACGTAGCGTCATTTCCCGGCATCGTGGTATCGAAATAAAGTAACATGAACTCTAAACTCATTGAAATAAGATTTAAAATAACTTGATTAGTAATAAAATCCTTTGCCATGACACGCCGTGCCATGCCGTCAGTGAGCGCCGGCCTTAAAATTACTTTCTTTTTGCTGATTCTTTGGCCAAAAAATAGGCTAGTCCTCTGGTCACGTGAAGAGTCGACCAATCGCTTGGCGATTTCTCTGAAAATTAAGTGGGCACTCGGACCCTGTGGCCCTAGTGTTTCAGCCCCAAACGGCTGGTACATATAAATCGGCTTATTAAGATTAGAGTATTTATTTGCGCTGTTTGAGGTTTTCTGCACCCGCAGTAATCGCACTAGCACAGCCCACCGTAATAGGAAGATGCGGTGGCAAGGTAGTAGATACATGTTGCATCACACGCCAAAGGCCGACCTAACTTCCAAGGCATTATGGTCAATCTGTCTGGTCTTTTCCAATCGTCGCGAGCCAAGCCATTGGGTTCTAAGACAGCTGGCAACCCATCACTGACATCAGCACGCAATGGTTATAACGCATAATAATACGTCATCGGAATGACTGATGTCAATTATAAAGTTTCATACATTTTGGCTTTAACGATGGTTTAGAATAGAACGCAATAACCTCGAACAACTGATGGTTACCGGTAAGGTGGATGGTAAACAAACAAGAGGTCGCAGCTCTTTGCGATGGTCTGACCAGATAAGCTCTACTCTTGACACGAAATTTCATGATGCGCTTCACTTGGCCAAGGCTAGACAGAGATGGCGAAACATCGTCAAAGAAAAGTTGTTTTCAAGGGAGGATCACGACCCTCAGTAATGAGGAGTACGACTTGAGGAGGAGGAGAATAGAACGAAATTTAAAATAAGTTATTTTTTCACTTTGTAGTTTTTTTGGAAGTCGGTTTTTTTTGTCATTTTTTTTTTATTTTGTATTACCATGGTTAGAAAGTACAGACCCATTTCAATTTTTAGTAACGTGTCTATAAATTGTTTTCAAGCATCGTCACGAATCTTCTAGCGCGAAGAACTGTACTCTACCAAGTTTTAGCCACCGGATCAGACGGCTTTCGAGGAAGATACAGCACAATAGACCACATCCACACAGTGCCAAAAATTATATAGAAATCCGAAGAGTATAACCGGCCCCTTTGTCTTACGTTTGTGCTCTATGAACAAGCCTCTGACTCTATCGAGACCTGGTCTGTTTTGGAGTTGCAAGTGACATTAGTTATCTTTATGATGGAACGGATGGTCGTATTCCTTATCCGATCCGTTAGTTTGATACCCAGAATACTCCGTTCCATAGCCCTCTGGCAAACGTCGAGCGTGGACCTCTGCTGATTTGTCAAAGACCATGTTTGACCACCGTATGTGAGGATGGGAAGTATGCACACGTCAATGAGTCTTCTCTTAAGGGACAAAGGAAGATCACCCTTCATTATATCTTTCATGGCCCATTAGCTCATCCAGGCATTTTCGGTGCGTCTTGCAAATTCTTTGTTTTGTCTTGCCTGGAAAGAGACTATTTGCCCGAGATAGAGATACTCATCAACGTATTCGACCTCCACACCCGTCACAGTGATCCTGCGATGCGCACTGTTCGTCATCAACTTGGTCTTTGACATATTCATCTGAAGTCCAACCTCTAGGCTTGCCGTGCCAAGATCGTTTAGCATCTGCGTCAACTCGGAGGCTGAAGACGAAAAGAGGCACAACTCAGCCTCCGGGCTGAATATTGATCAAAAATGTATTAACTTAAACCAAAAAAAATTACATGTATCAAGCACAGCCAACACATCAAGCTAGCCGAACCTTTTAAATTTTCCCAATCAATTTTGAACAATATGTTTTAGCGATAAAGCTGAAAATCTATTAAAGAAATATGACAGGTTGTAGTAGCTTGATGTGCTGGCGTCTGTACATAATTAATTCTCAAAATCTGTCAGTGGTAATTTGTGATTACTTGCGATGAATGAAAACCGTAGAGAATATAAAGGTTTTGTGTAAATTGGCTAATTTTATGCCGACTGTATTTTTTTTCAAAATTAGTTAATGCAGATCATAGTTTCTGGTCTCCTATTACAACATAACGGGTTTAAAAAGACACAACGAGCCGAGAGTCACTTGTACTCCCCATTATTGTAATCATTTCTTTGTACTAGAAACTTTCTGGTTACGGAGATATTATTATTAAGGTCAAAATTACAACTTTCACTGATATTTTTTACGAAAACAAGTTTTGATATTATAACACAACTTTAAATACCTCCAGGACCCCTGTATAGTTACATGCCGGTGCAAAATTTACTGTTTGTGGTAGTGCGCATACAGCAAATGTTTACACCAAAAATTAAAGTCGATTTCCAGCAATTACTTTTGTCACAGATCTTTTGTGCAATGTTACTTAGTTTGATGTACGACGGCTAAAATCTTTTTACACCCTGTATCAATAAATAGATAAAATTATTTATAAAAATAGTTTTACTGAATATATTGAAAACACCATTACACATTGGGAACTGTCTAAAATAGGTACGTTTACCTCCCTAAATTTTTGACAATGTTTTGACATTGACATGAGATTACGATTTTAAACCATTTCAAAAATTATTTTATGAATGAAAACTACAAAATTTGGAAAAAATAAAAATACGAGGCCTTATATTTTACATCTATATTTCATTTTACTTTATTACATAATTTCTTCAGAACATAAAACGTTGTCAATCGGGTCTTTTGAGCGCAAGCAAAGTGACACGGGTTCCCCGTCTGATAGCCGAAGCGGTACTGACAAGTACTGAATCGGGGTCCTGTCGGGGGCCGGGCGGCAGAGCGGTTCAAGGTATGAGTGGTTATAAAGCTGGATATTTCGGATCTCATCTTTTTACGTTAAATTTAACGATTAAAAAAATAAAAACGAACCTATGACACCTGCTTTATGCATAGTTTGATTAGCTTGCAAATTTTCATGGCCTAATTTGAAAATTTTCATTGAATATTCTCCTTTTATTTTGCGGTTTAGAGGTAACTTTGAGACTTCTTTGTATCGAGAAAATTGTATGCAATCGTGTTTTCGCAACCGATGACACCTCGCAGTAGTCCTCATCTTTATCGTATATTAATTTCAAAGTGAAAACTGCAGAACTGTTGGAACTACAGCCGTTAATGCTAAGGCAATTTTCGCAATCTGAACTAGTATCGGTCCTTAAGCGATGTTTTTCTCGGATGCGCGGGCGCTGCAATTTGTCACGCACGATTCTGATAATAAAGGAGAGGATAGAAGGCTCACTTAAATATGGAGGCTATACCCAAATAAGTATGGAGGTAGCTTATTTCCTCCCCCTTTCGCTTTTACTGAAATATTAATGAGAATAGGTACTGTCGATCTTGAAATATCTAAGTATTGTGTTATCCTGCAATTGGGTTGTGGAGGTCGGATAGACTGTCGCTTCTTGTAAAATACTGGTATTGGTTGCATACAATTAGACTGTCAATGATGGTGACTATTGATTTTCTAGTCACACGACAGGAAAAGGTTATTGATAAACGACTACCACAACTGTTGAAGATTTTTTGGGAATACCTAACGCTATATAATGGATCATGTGCGACCAAAGCTGCAGCCTGCTGTGGTTCAATGTAGGTATATGATTCCAATTGCATCATGCGCCGCAATTAGATTGGAACTTCTGCTTCTACGTATTCTATCTACTCCCGCGCACCCAACGATGAAGACGGAAGGCGGAGGGAGGAGGGGATTAATTGTGAGGAGCTTTAGACAGCCATTAACTGCTTTGAGGAGCCGCGCCGCATAGGAATGTCTATAAAATTACGCGCTATGGATTGCAAATATCTTTAGTTGGGTACCTATATCTACAAATTAGGTGTGCGTGTGGATATGTCGGTAAGCTTTGCCCTCTAAGCTTACGTGCTTTTCTGTTATTATTGTTGGAAAAACTGCATGAGCTATGCTCGAGTTATTCCCATAAACCGTTGGTACGAATGATCCTGAGAGCCTAGCAAAAGCCGACTAATTATAATTCGTAAATTCAATTTTGTATTCATAAAACAATATAATAACTTACTAAATACTTAACTAATATTAAAATGTATCATAATAAACACCCAGTGTTCTTCCTCCTCGGGAGAGCAGTGGTGGCCAAGTGGTATCGGCCGCGACTTACAAGTTGTAGGTCGTAGGTTCGAATCCAGACAGGCGCTTTACTTTGTGCAAATTATTTCATCACCACTGCTCTCAAAACGATGAAGGAAAACATCGTGAGGAAAGCGGCATGTCCTAGAACCAAAAATTTGAAGACGTGTGACATCTGCCAACCCGCACTGGGCCCGCGTGGTGGATTACGGCCCACTCCCTCTCACCGAGAGGAGGCCTGTGTCCCAGCAGTGGGAACATTATAGGCTGGTTATGTATGTATGTATGTTCTTCCTCCTCTCTCCTACTATCTATGCTGTGCCCGACAGGGTCCATAATTGTGACTAGTATAATTAAACATTAAACATTATTATCTAACCGAAGACGGTTAGATATATTTTTGATAAAGTTGGCTTTCGGAAGACTGTTGGTAATAAATATCTTGTTAGTCGTCTGCACATGACATACGTCTGGCATGACGAAACGTGATTTTATTTGGATGGATTCAAGTATTCAACTCTTTTTCGACAGATCCGTGAATACGGTCACAGAAATTTTAAAGAGGAACTAAACGCAATAATGTCGTCACGACGCGCGACGGACGGACATCAACGGATATTAGTTTAAGCATACCTAATCACACAGCCTTCCCCGTCAGTTGACCGGTGAAAGAAAACATCGTGAGGAAACCGGCATGTCCTAGAACCAAAAATTCGAAGACATGTGACATGTACCAACCCGTACTGGCCGTGGTAGATTACCGCCCACTCCTTAGCGAAGAGAGGAGGCCTGTGTCCCAGCAGTGGGAACATTATAGGCTGATTATAAATTAAAAGTCATTTATTCAAATTAGGCTGAGAATCAGCACTTTTGGAACGTCAAAAATACATACGACAGTCCCCCAAAAAACCCGACCTTCACCACTTCCTAGTGCTTTCATTTAGTCATAGCTTGACGGGCCTCTGTTTCATCCCTACCATACCATAACTATAACAAAGACGTCCCAATGATTCGCAAAACACCACAAAGGTGGTCGGTATTCGGAGACCAATTAGCAACAATTGTTTTTAAATAATATTTCTTTTTTAACCGACAATGCAATCAGAGAATGGAGTTTGCGAGAACCATTAAGTGAACTGAATAAACAATAGGAGTTACAAGCGAAGTATTTTTCTAAAAGAGTGAATGAAATGGAATGAGTTCTTTCTAAGTGCGGCCACAGAATAAATAATAGTACTAACGGTGCGGCTCAAACCGTTATTGTTTAAAATGAATAGTTCGTTATTATTTATTGTTTTAATTGTTCTGAATTATTAATAGTTGGTATTTTGGTTTGAATATAATGGGAGGAAACGTTTTTCCCATTAATCGGTAGAGTTAATCAATGGTGTTTGTTTAGGTACAGACGCCAGCACATCAACCTACCCGAAACTGTCACATTTTCGCAATCAACTTTGAACCTTATGCTTCAGTGATAAGGTTGAAAATCGATTAAAGAAATTTGACAGATTGTAGTAGGTTGATGTGCTGGCGTCTGTATATCGTATCGATGAGCCTATAATATTATTATAGCCTATAATATTATATGAGCCTGTAATATTATTATCAATACATAGCATACCGGGTGGTTAGGTTAAACAAGGGTCATATTTTAAGGTAAATATGAAAAAATATAGTTTCCTACACTTCGATCGTCTTTGTAGGAAACAGCATTTTTTTTTTTTTCAGTTTTCAGGGTTAATTCCAATATATGCTGCACTCCCTTAAAGTTTGTCCCTCGTTTAACCTCACATCCTGAATGCTATAATGGTAAATATAAAGTCTGCTACCATTCCTTTTTTTGCCACCGCATCAACATGTCACTTGTCAGATGTGTACCTACGTGGCAGGTCTTGTTCATGAAAAAGATAATATCAAAGGCAACATGGAGATGGATAACACCGATATTTCGTAAATTAAAATGTTCGAAATCTAGTCGCAGTCTCATCTCAACGACAAACAAATGTCAAAAACTTGTCAAAATGTAGGGAATTAGAGGCATTTTTGACATATTGAGACTGAGATCAGACTAAACGTTCTTAAAATTACGAGAATTGCCCTTCTGTCGTTTTATATTATCTGTGCTTCTGTTTACGGGTCCTCCTGACCACAGATAATATAATACCTACTCCGACAATTTTATTCTCCCTAAAGATAATATGTATTAACAATTAACGCACATATACGGAAAAAGGCAGCCTTTTCCCCGTGAGTAACCTTAAGCTTGCCGCAATAATAGAATAATTAACCATAATTTAATTAGGTATATTAATATTCACCCCATTCACATTACCATACATTAACCCAGAGTGCATTAAACCGCCATAATATTCATTGTTAATTCATTAATTAGTCATTAACGCCACGATAACGTATCAGACGTAGGTACCACTACCTACTTATAAAGCGGTCATAGTTTCTTATGCTGTCTGCCCCCTACCGGATGCGGCGTGAAGATAGAGTCGCATTAGCGATAAAGGTATAATTAAAATGCAGTTTATCTACAAAAAAACTGGCTGTGGATACGGTTTGTGGACAGGAATATGTTTAATACTATCTATGAGTTGGTTGTTATTTACTAGTTTTCTGTTACTTTTAGAATATTACTTCTTACCCGACTACGGCGAAGCAAAAAGGAGGGTTATGATTTTGACCGGTATGTATGTATGTTCATATGTTCCCTCATAACTTAAAAAGTACTTATAATACTTTGACAAATGAGGTATCGTTAGAAGCGTCTTGACCGTCCGCTTGTTATAGGCTGTGTGACGTTACACTAAATTCAATATGGCGGCCTCTAGAGGACATAAAGTAATGAATTTAAAAATAAATATTTTGGGATGGTGCCTTGTGGGGTATCAAATGAAAGGGCTTAATTAGCACATTTCAAAAATTTAAGTATTACTGAAATTAGCCCCAAAATAATCAAATAAAAAAAGTTTAAAAACTAAAACCCGACTACTGAAAAGGATGAAACAAGAATGTACCTTCCCGTAGTCGCATGCTACCATGGCTTATTTAGTACCTACAGCGGGTCAGCGGCACGCGACCACGGGAAGGTACTTTCTTGTTTCATCCTTTTCAGTAGTCGGGATTTAGTATTTAAACTTTTTTTATATTGGTAACGAAATGTTACCAATTCCCCTCAGACCTATACCTATGGACTTATTGTAGGAAACCATCCATGCCTATACCTGACAGGAAAGCGAGGGACACAAGTTTCTGACATAAGTAATAGAGCTAGTTCTGTTACTTATGTGTGTCAGAAACTTTTAGCCAGACCACAGATAATATAATACTACGACCAGACGTAATAATTATATTGAGTGCAATCTGAGAAAGCGATAGAGCTAATGCGCCAAGTATAAAAGGTCATAGATATTTAAATTTCAGACTAGACTAGACCATGCTACTACTCTACATTTACCTTTGCATTTGCATTGCATAACACATTATCAATCGGAATCGGTTTCATTTTGACAGTTCAACAACATTCATTGCGTTATTTGCGTGTTGAGCAGACAAATTTTTCGAACTTATGAAGCAATGGATTAGCAATTTGCTTCAAAATGATTCAGATTCCGATTGATAGTTTGTTACACAAGTAGGGTGCTAGTAGTGGACTGCGAAAATAGTAGGTAATTGTCGACGTGGCTGAATTCTGGAATTAAATAATTATAGAAATTGAAATCATTGAGAGGGGGGAATCCGGGGCTGGTTGCCTAAAGGGTTAGGTAGACTAACTGCCAAAAACTCATCAGCAGTATGATTTTTAGCTTTTAGGTCATCTCATCACACTCGTAGATGCATTTTGGTACCCCCCACATAATATTGTGCGAAGTAGTAAGTTCAGTGGTGGTGACATCTTTTTTTATGTATCACACCCAAAAGTGACTTTTTGTTATGGCCTAAATATTTTTAGTAACTATACTTATCTAGGAATACAAAACTTTGCTTAAGATTCGCGGACCTATATTATAACTAGGTACATGCTGTGATTTACAAATCGAAGTTAAATTACTTTATTCCTTTTGATTTTCTTAAGGCGGCGCCGACCGCACAGTGGCGCACTCATCGTTTGTTTGGTTATTTCGTTAATAGTGCCCATTTTTATCCGTTTTAGTGATTATAATAAAACTAAACAATGTAAAACTACTGTTTGTAATAATATTAACGTATAATCTTGTGGAGTACAACTTAACGTGCTTATTTTCTGCATTTTCATTCCAAAATAAAAAAAATAACCAAACAGACGATGAGGGCGCCACTGTCCGGTCGGCGCCGCCTTAATATTTTCGTATTGGTAACAATTTCACATCGTAATAAAAGTTCTAAAGTGCAGTGGAAGTGGGATGGCCTGATGGCGCCGTGGCACAATGGTGGGTTTTCATGGCTGGCCGCCTGCGCCCGCGCCGCTGACAGGAAGCGATAATAGCGTGCCAAACAAAGACGTGACGAACACGTCAGTAGATATGAGCTGTTCCACTGGAGGTGGTGTAGGTTTTTAAGTGGTCGTCTAGGGACTGTACAAAAAACTCACACAAAAATCATTTTCAGTTACCGCCACCCCGGAACATATAGGGCTAAGGAAGGAACACGGGTGGTTTTTATTCAGTAAGAGTCTGACACTCCCTTCCGAGGGGCCATTTGATGATTTCACATACACAAAAAAAAGTAGTGCTATTCTGTAAAAATCTCACCGTGAAAACCCTCGGAGAAGTGAGCTGTCAATCTCTAGCATCAAAATCAAATCAAAAGTCATTTATTCAAATTAGACTGAGAATCAGCACTTTTCGAACGTCAAAATTACATAAGACAGTCCCCCAAAACGCCCCCCTTCATCAAGTTGGATGACAGTTCTTTTCAGTGCACCTAAGTTTTCACAGGTAGACCTAGATAACGCAAGTATCACGAACTGTATGAAAACTAAGCGTGCCACTTTTTGACTACCTACTATGACGTCACAAGCTCGCGCTCTCGCTCACGCTCACCCAGCCAGCAGTACGCAGGACTGAGCGCGAAAGTGGCGGCTTATGATTTTCGAACGTAAGCTGGTGCGATTTTTGGCACGCGAAGTAGTTGCTCTTGTGTTATCTAGGTGTATCTATATCTGTGGGGAGATGTGTATAGAAAAACCGGCCAAGTGCGAGTCGGACTCGCACTCGAAGGGTTCCGTAGCACGTACGTAAAGTATACGCTAGTAATAATAGTTCTAGGGCTCCACCTGATAAATTCATACCTAGACTAGGCTTCGTAGAAAAAAGAGAAAGGCCTTATCGCACACAATAGACTGTTTGCTATGATTACACTTTTGTTCGTAGACCCCTTCTAAAAACTGATTATGCAATCAGTTCTAATTACTTTCTATTAACAAAACACAAAAGAAATACAATCCACTAATTGAACAATACGGGGAAACGTCGACTTATGTTACATTGAACGTAACAAAGGTTCAGAACAATAGTTTATTACATTATTACGTTCAAAGGGTGCATAATAGTTAGTTGTATAAGTTTGAAGCCCGCCGGGGTGTGGCCACCGGGCCGTTGTAAAATTAACCGGCCCAACGCCGACTTCAAAGGCACCGCCGCCCTTTGTGCTCGCCGCTCCATTGTCTCACACATGTTGTTTTAATACTCTTAATTTCGTGTTGTCATGTTAAAGGTTTATTACACGTAACTTTTAAGCCGATCTACGTGAATTTGAACCTTATTTTTGGGTACAATAGATGAAGATTTTGATTAAATGTCGAAATTATCACTTTGATTTTGTGATAGCTGTGTGGCGCAAGCTGTTTCCTACCCTTTTCGGTTATGATAGAGTTGGTTTTTCTCTGATGTATAGAGAGTATTTTTTGTCACTCTTTTTCAGTGTTTATAGCAGTTTTAATAGCGGAAGTGTTAAGGCGACTACACGACCTAAAGCGCGGTCACTGTCGGACTGCATAGAAAAGAAAGAGAAGCGCGATGACACAACCGTGGTAATTTATTGCAAATATGAAGCAATTATCTATTTACAAAAACTCTCAAACACCAAACAAATAAAAACCGTATACTAAAATTTGGGGAATTAAATTGTCCTTTAGATGGTGAAAGTTTTATGAAAATACACCCGATAGTGTTTGCGCGATTATCGTTTTTATGTCCGCGGTAGACATTACTTTACAAATTAATTACACTATGTTAAAAAAACATAATTGCAAATATTCACATATCAAATTACGAAGCAAATGGTCTAGTATAACATTTATTTTTTTCAAAGAAATCAGTCCGGTCGATTAGACGTGATGTTGAATTTAAAATCATTAGAAGTCGTATATCTGCGCCTTAAAAGGGTTCTCTTAAAGAGATTGAAACTGGAGAGGGTGTCCTTTTGATGAGTTATCTATTAATATGTGTGAGGTAGGCAGTTAGTGGGGACACGTTATGTTTTAAACGGAAGTATTATGTTTATTATTTAACAGTTTAGTTATTTTTCTTTATCCTTTAATTTGTAAAGTCAATCTTAATGTTTTGACATCAGTGGTTAACTTTTAACAGCGATTTTAATTCTAAGATTATGTCATCTACTTAGCCGTTTTCCAGTTGCCTACCTACCTTAGGGTCGGCTTCCAGTCTAACCGGATGCAGCTGTATACCAGTATTTTACATGAAGCGACTGCCTATCTGACCTCCACAGCCTAGTTACTGGGTAACACGATACCCCTTGGTAAGACTGGTTGTCAGACTATCGGGCTTCGGACTTCACGTAACGTCGACGATCAAAGATTGGTTGCGAGAGACATCAATGTCTTCTTATAATTAAAAACATAAGCAACAGTTAACTTGAAGACAGCTTACAATTTATTATATGTATACGTATTGCTATAAATATTCTTTAAATGTCGTTAAGTTCATTCAAATGCGTAGGTACCTACTACCTACCAAGTGTACCGAGCAATTAATGCAAATAAAATTACTTAATTGAAACAAGCAATTAAATGGGGCAGCATTTAATTGATATTAATTAAGATTAGCATCAGCGAAAATCAACTTTTGGATGAATACAGCCGAAGACAGAAGTAAGATCAAGATTGCTGCTAGTGAGATTTACAAAAAACCGGAAACGGAGAGTAGCGAAACATCCGATGACGACATGGAAAACAGCAACATCCAACACAACACAACAGAGCAACGATACAAAAGAACCGAGAAAGCAGTAGAATCCCGCAAAAAGACTCAACGATGAAGCTCGACCTGAACCAGCCTGACGGCAAGGTCGTTAAAAGATGCCCATCCATAGATATAATTACCCGTCTTTCCACTAGTCCAATGCTTACTCTAGGATGCATATCCGGTAGGCTCTTAAATCCTTACCTATCCCTCGGGCACGTCTTCCCTACCATTACCGCGCCCCCCGGTCTATTCCTTGATATGCAATGGTCGCTGTAGCACCATGAAAATGAGGCTACAGGAGCTAGTGCGAATCTTGGGGTTCATTCGATTAATCGAGTCTGGTTTAACCACGCTGGGATCGGTGCAATTCATTCATTCATTCATTCATTAATTAAGATTAGCATCAGCGAAACATTGCCGATGTTATCAGTGATTGCCGATACAAGCGTTAATCACAACGGGAAGATCTTTAATTGACTGCTTTGGGGGAGAAACAATTAAAACTACCTACTTATAATAAATCATAAATAAATCCAACTACTGAAACTCACGAAAATAATTTTAAAACATAGCCTGCTCTATTTCAACGCATGAAAAATAGCTTCATATAATTACAAGTGTCCATTTAAGTATACTTATAGGTACATACATATAAGTTCCTTTCCAGGTTAAATACTTACGTTTAATAAGTAGGTACTCACTAAAGGGAATAAGCACATTCATCATCATCATCTGCCTAGCCTTTTCCCAACTATGTTGGGGACGGCTTCCAGTCTAACCGGGTGCAGCTGAATACGCAACTGCCTATACTTATGACCTCCACAACCCAGTTACTAGGTAATACGATACCCCTTGGCAAGACTGGTTGTCAGATTTTCGGGCTTATACGTAAGGTTCCGACAGTTGATCCCATTGCACAATTTTTCAAATGATTATTGTTTGAAAAATATTAACATTAGTATGAATTTTGGAAAAGACAATTTTTTTTTGTTCGTTGATGGCACACCCGCGGCTGAGCTACAAGCCATTGGTTACCGTACACAGCAACGTTGGTGGCAGAACCACGCGGCAGAACTAACATTGGTGATAGTAAATCGCCGGACGAGCTCCTCCACAAAAAAAATCTACTGCTACTAAGATCTCGCTTAATTTTGACCTTTAGACCCACTAACCAACCACCTCACTGTAGGTATTAGCCACTATTGCCACCCATAAAGTCCATTCATCCTTTCAATTGCCACTTTGACATCCATATTCTAATTGGCCTTCTTTTCTCACAGTGCTATACTATATTATTATACATATGTACGTTTCTCCTAAACATTTATAAGTTGAAACGTTTTAAAAGCCCTGACGAATGTCACACTCGACTGACAATACATTGTCCGTTCCAAACACCTTTTGTTGTCAAGATGTGATATTTTACATAACAATCTCAAAAACTTCGTCAAATCTTCATTTGATTGTCAACTTTGGATGAGGGTTTTAGAGTTGAATTTTGATTGGGTTGAAATTGAAGTGGTAACTAGTACTGCTGTGAAGCGTCCATCAGCTAAGATTTTATATTATGTCTTGTACTGAAATGTTATGCGGTATGACTGCAGATAATTGTAAGGGGCCGAGGTGATGTCAACCTGTGAATGCGCTGCTAGCTAGCAGCTACGACTTTGTTACATCTGTGGCTGTTGGCAGTTGCGTAACTATAGGGTGGCATAGGGGCAAAATACTACGGGCCCCCAGCCAGAGGGGACTCCTGGCCCGAGAGGAAAGAGCCATCAGCACAAGAGGATCCTAATATAAGTTTATAAATGCAAACTTTTTTGAAAATGTGCAACAAAGGACATCATTCAGGTTTCGAACATTTTGTACCTTTTTCCCATTGTTTGTCTAATTTTTAAGTATTTTTAGTAGCGCTTGCGACCACTAGACCAACGAAGCAATCAGGTGTTAAATTTTGTAGGAGAAAATATGAAATCTACGCGGAAAAGTCGCGGAAAAAGTGCTTGTTAAAAAAAATCTGTGACCTTGA
Organism: Amphipoea lucens; assembly: GCA_947508005.1. Taxonomy (NCBI): domain Eukaryota; kingdom Metazoa; phylum Arthropoda; class Insecta; order Lepidoptera; family Noctuidae; genus Amphipoea; species Amphipoea lucens. The sequence goes on from OX382374.1 coordinate 18,005,802, forward strand.
ATTTGCCACGGCCCCCAAACGAAATAGTTAGGTAGGTACGCCACTGGTTGTTGAGGTACTAAGACACTAACTGGCGTTGTAGCTACTCTGAGGTGGCCTTTGCTTATCAAAGCTGTAAGTAAAGATTATGATTTTAGAATTCCCATAATTAATATACCCACGAAGTCCATCTTTAAATTAAATAAAAAATGCTTACTCTATTGTATCTATATTTTCTAGATGTAGAGCTCTGTGTTTTAAATTATATTATATATACTATATTATTATTTTATATTATAGCTATACTAGCTGCACCCCGCGGTTTCACCCGCATAAGTGTCGATCCCGTGGGAATATCGGGATAAAAACTATCCTATGTCCTTCCCCGCCGGGACTCAAACTATCTTTATACCAAATATCATCTAAATCGGTTCAGTTGTTTAGGCGTGAAAAGGTATCATACAGACAGACAGACAGAGTTACTTTCAAATTTATAATATTAGTATCATGGATGGGACCTGGAGGAAATCAGACCAATGCCTCCTCTGAAAAAAAAGACTGTCGAAAGCCACATACGTAGGTATCCAGGGTGCAGGTAATTTAAATTAAGTATTGAAAACCTGAAAAGGGGTCATTTTACTCATCATTATTAACAACTTTTATATGAGAGCAAGACAGTAAGCGCGACAAACAAACAGCTTCTCATAATGTTCGAATAAGTCGATAAAATGTAGGGAACAGCTAATTATTTTCACGATTTTACAGTTGGTCCCATAGTAAAAGTTGTTCATAATGATAAGTACAATGACCTCTTTTCAGATTTTCAGTTAATTCAATTAGTTACACCTTGTTGTAGATCTATTACGTGACGGAGTCTTGATGTATCAAACAGGCTCCCGGGCGGAGTCTCCGGACATGCATTATGCAGTGTGACACTTCGCCTCATTGTCACGGCGCCAACACGCTACCACTCCCATTTCTAACTCCCAGGGCTGCCACGGAACAGAACTAGTTTATCATCATAATGTCGTGAGAAAAGTTTAGGGTATGAATGTGGACGACTTTATGAGTAGCGGAAGTTAAAGAAATTATGGATGTACTGTGTGTTAGAAAGAGGGTGAATACTAGATGGCGCCACGTGTCTATTGAACTTTGTCATGTAGCGGTATCTACAACGCCACAATGCGAACAACGCGTCATACTGACGTCACGCAAATCCTGCGTCTCGCAAGCAGAGTTTACCGCGCAACTAGCATAGATACAACGGCCCGACATGAATCATCGGGCAGTTGCCCGCCAGACACAACACCCGTCTGGTCGGTGGATCCTCCCTTTTCTATAGAGTATGAGTGAACTTTACACCCTGTTTCTCATACCTCTATAGTCATATATTTAATTCTGAGGCGGTACGAAGTTCGTCGGGTCAGCTAGCAGATACCTATTACAGCAAAATTCAAAATCGTAGGCTGGAGACCGCAATATATACCTAGTTCCTTCTCCCATAAGCGAAAACCTTGAAGAATAGACCAAATTACCATAAAAGTGCGGGTGGCACGCTCCCCCCGCGCCCCCCGCAACAACCTGCGGTGGCCATGACACCATTTGAATTACAAAACAAGGTATGGTATTGTGAACGGGAGCAGGGATACCGTACGGTTACAAAACCGGGTTGACGTCGAGGTTTAAACCTGTTTGAGGGCTTAGGTGATGACATGATTGATCTGTGATTCCTTTTAAGAGTTGATCTGACCGATATTGCTATAAATTATGGCAGTTTTAGGGTTTTTGTCGCAAGTAGAGCAAACTTTGAAGCCGCTCCATTTTTTTTGGACTTTTAATGGAAGCAGGTTCCGATTTTTTTGCCATTTAGCCTTATTTTTCTATAAGCATAAAGCATCTCGGAGTTCGGGCTTCAAAGGCCATGTACATATTCTATTAAAATGACAAAATACAAAGGAAATAAAAACAGTTAATTACAACATCAACTCATACCACAACAAACATAAAAATACATTAACGTTCACATTAAAAAACGCAACAAGAACTTGTAATTAGACATTCATTACCACAAAAAGATCAAAACAGTTTGAATACAAGTCACAAACGGCATCAACACGCATTGTCTAGTGAAGTAGTGATAAATAAAGCGCGGTCGACTCTTGCGCAGCGGGGGGCGGAGTTAACACCTACTCGCGCTGCAGGGCGCCAAGCGAGAGGAGTAATAAAATGGAAAGAAACGCCGCGTGCGTGTGACAGCTTATCAAACTGATATCACTGGTTGTGATTCCTTGTTTTGTTTAAAATTCGCCAATAAACTTGATTGCGCGGTGACCGAGCAGTGGTGGCATGGCAAGGGCCTCGACTTACGAGTTGTAGGTGGGTTCGAATTCGAAACTCAGGCCTTGCAGTCTCGACAAATATAACGACAAAAATCGGTCGTTAAGTCTAATCGATGTCAAATTTCTTTAATACATTCCCATCCTTATAATTTCGAAATAAAGTTGAAAATCTATTAATTAAAGGAATTTGACAACGATACGACTTAGCGGCCGATTTTTGTCGCTGTCTAATGTTAAACTGCAGGGGCTGGGTTCAAATTCGAATTCGTAGACCCCTTCGTGTCGCTGGCACGACTGTATTTTAGATCTTGTTGGCCTAAAACCACACCCCGGACACTCCATACAACGCCCGCAAAATAATTACCTACTTCTACTACATTAAAAAATGACGTTTGTATACGTATGAATGTGTGCGTGAGGTACAGTCAGCATCAAAAGTCGATTAACACAATCATTTTTACATGTTATTAAATTGACAACAACTTTTTTCAATAAACTGATTTTTAGCCTTTCGCATAATAGACAAGAGTATATATTCTAAAAAAAATTCTTCTGCGGCAATTTTGAACAAATATTTTGCTCAATAACTAAGATTAAAAAAACTGAAGTGTTAATCAACTTTTGATGCTGACCGTACTTGTGTTTGCGAGCGCTCTTGTTAAAGAACTGCGACGAATACGCCGAAGTGCGGGGTGAGGTGCGGTAACTGATGTTAGTGCGGGGAAGGGAGTGGCCTTTCTGTACGTAGTACTTTAAGTATTCTGTGCTAAAACTTCGCCACTTCCACAGCGTCATCAGTGGCAGCGCAGAGGCACAGAACTATTAGTAGACACGGCTACACATCGAGCTATACAAAACCAGTATAAGGTGACTTCTGATTGTAAGAAAAACCTATGCAATGCGAGGTCAGCTAAAAGTGGAAATGTATAGCTTGATGTGTCGCCGTGTACTTTATCTCAGTGCGCAGAGGTCAGTTTGTTTTGAGACACAGAGGGCAGGATAAAAGGTGGAGCATGGTTTGCGACAAAGCTCCACAAAAGGTACCTACTTACAAAACTTTTAACAATATAAATTTTTCATTGTGGTGAAAAAACTCGTTGATTCGACGTCGACGGTTCAAAAACTAGGTTTAATTTTCATCACTATATTTACTTTTGAATTATACAGATATACTTAATTAACATAAATAACAAAATTAAAACCTAACTCAACTAAAACTATACACAAACTAAAACATAGCGTCGAAAAATTCATCCGCATCGTTGTCGACTGGGTAATGTACAGACGCCAGCACATCAACCTACTACAATCTGTCAAATTTCTTTAATCGATTTTCAACTTTATTACTAAAGCATAAGGTTCAAAGTTGATTGGGAAAATGTGACAGTTTCGGGGAGGTTGATGTGCTGGCGTCTGTACCCAAGAGACTAGCGGCATTACCACGTTGTTTGGCAATGCTTAGCCTAAAACTAGGTTGGTAGGTAAGTACCTACTCAAATTAAATGCCACGTAGTAAGTGCAAGCACAATGCGTGTCCACAGATGTCGTTGATGTTTAATAACAGAAAATAGCTTCATTTCGTACAATTATGGCTCCAACATTCAACGCAATGGATGCCTTGTTTAAACAAACAATTATTATTGTCACCACAAGTAATTGTGCAAAAACTTGGAGAATGGAGATGGATTTTAAAGAGTGGGTTCTGTATTGTTTGTTTGTCAAGTTTATTGAAACGGTCCTTGGCTATGGATGGATATGATGCACTGACAACTTCTTCTTCTTCTGTAAACAATCCTATGTTGAAGGTATACCTTGGATTGAATCGACGTTAGTTTCCATCATTTTTCAGTTAGAACCTATCAATGTGGCGGGGCAGCCTTAGCCAACCTTTTGCCGTAGGTCGACAAGATAAACTCCGACACTAAGGGAGCCTCACACATTACTTAAAACTAGCTTAAAGCAGTTTGCCATTTGGTTGAAATTTGTTGTCTTGAGTCAGGTTCTGTAATACGGGCCTTATCTAATATTACTGCATCATCTGGGCCAAGGATTTCCCATCTCCTTTAGTTTGTCCAACGACATGACTCGTACCCTAATTGCGTAATACACTTTCAATTACAATCTGAAGGATTTTGAAGGAAATTGCTAATTCATTGCTTCTTATGTTTGAAAAATTCATCTGGATACTAACGTAAATAACGCGGTGAATGTTGTCGGGACCGCGGGACACCGATCGGTGACCAAACAATAGAAAATCAATTGTGTCTCATTAGCGGAGCTTGACAGATTAATTTTCAAAATAAAAGACATTTTCCTAGTAAGTGCACTACGCAAATACCTAGAAAGAGAAAAAGAAAGGAACAAGCATCAAGTGGCAGAAAATAGTGTTTTTTTATTTTTTTTCTCTTCATGACGGAACCCTGACAAAGGAACAGTAACATCACTTGTAAAGTGGTAACAGATAGTCGTTAAATTGTTGACTTAGTTTTTGCGACATTACGAATATAATAATATCAATGATGCAAAAACCGACCGTAAAAGGGTTCCTTATAAAATTATCATAACATCACGCTAGAATCCCCCGAAGAGTTTAGACAGGGCTGGTAAATAACTAGCAGAATGTGGGTGTTTTGATAGTTATTTTTAATTCCTATGCACTACGCTACGCATAATCAGCCTATAATATTCCCACTGCTGGTACACAGGCGTCCTCTCTGTGAGATGGGCCATAAACCACCACGCGGGCTCAGTGTGGGTTGGCGAATTTTTGGTTCTTGGACATGCCGGTTTCCTTCACCGTGATGATGAAATAATGTACACAAAGTAAAGTGCTTGCTTGGGTTCGAACCCACGACCTACAACTTGTATCTAAGTCGCGGCCGTTACCACTGGGCCACCACTGCTCATGTACTATGAGGCGAGCCTATTGCCACCAACCGGACACATATGCAGACTCCTGGCTGCTACTGAGATATTCCTGATGAAAAAATGTAATAAAATTTTGCCCGACCTGGGAATCTGACCTAGAACCTCATGCCCAGCTGTAGTGCTTGCGACCACTAGACCAACGTGGCAATAAAACGTAATACCTAAGACAGACGCCAGCACATCAAGCTTCCTGAAACTGTCAAATTTTCCCAATCAACTTTGAACCTTATTCTTTAGCCATAAAGTTGAAAATCTATTAAAGAAATTTGACAGATTGTAGTAGCTTCATGTGCTAGCGTCTGTATTCTTATTCATATGAAAACGTTAGAAAGATATTTTTAAACAACCTAGCCTTTGTAAGTGCAACGTAGGTAATTACTTTATGTCCCCTTAGGCTAGAGACAGGTCTTCAAGTCCTGTGCCTAGAGGGGCCTGTCTGAAGTGAAAGTTCAACCGTTGAACGTCGAAGAAAAAATAGAAACCTGTAGTCTTGCAGCCTACTCGGATATCTATGCAGCCTACTTACAACAGACTAGAAAAAGATGTTAAGTACTTACTTGCTGCATTCATGAATGAAAACAAACTTCTTTAACAAAAACAAAACCGCCCAATTTTGTATTACCCACTGAGTTGTGGAGGTCAGATAGGCAGTCGCTCCATGTAAAATACTGGTATTCAGCTGTATCCGGTTAGACTAAAGGCCGACCCTTACATAGTTGGGAAAAGGCTAGGCTAGGATTTTTCGTGAACCCCCCGGTGGGTTCCCGCATTGTCGAGGCGGGGGGGCTCAGTAGCCGTGGCTTGGACACCCACGGTGAAGCGAAGTGGAACCCGAGGAGGGGCCGCTCGTCAGGGCTTTTGCCGGTAAGCCGACGACGTAGCGGCCAACAAGTAGGTTGCGGTGCCGCTTGAGCGACATCGCAGCTGAGGCGGGCCGCGATGTCGTATCGGAGGCATCGCGGCTGAGGGTTGGAGGCCGCGGTGGGAGAGGAGTGCCGGTATTGCGGTGCGCCGCTCTCCCTACCTTCCGCGGCCTTGACGGGGTCGCCACCGTCCGATGGCGGACGCGGTGGGGCCGCAGAGGAAGAGGAGTGTTGGTATGATGTTGGCCGCTCTCCCTATCCTCTGCGGCCGAAAATTGGCAGGCGGCGGGGCCAATGACCTGACCCGTCGCAGGGGGACCAAGGGTGCCCAGACACGGGGTCGTCTGGCGCCCATGTGCTGGTTTGGTCCCTGGGGTGGTCACGGCGTGCGATGTGTTCTGGTGCGCCTGTGATGGGGAATACTCCCCAGAGGAGGGTCCGGTGACGGACAGCCGCGGCGGGTTCACGGATGAGTGCTAACGCGTGCCCGTGTTCCCGCCGTAAGCGGCAGAGGAGGACACCGTGGAGTTTTAGTGGGTTGGAGTCCCACATAACTGCACTATCTCCCCGTGGTAGTGCAGAATGCATGAGCATTTCTCCACGTTAAAAAAAAAAAAAAAAAAAAAAGATTTTTCGTGAAGTTCAAGTTTAGCTTGAAAGTTTCGGTAACTTATTTTTCAATTTGTAACTTGGGAAGACTGGTTGTCAGACTTTCGGGCTTCTGACAAACCGTAACGGCTGTCAATCCACGAATAACAGGCGGGACCAACGGCTTAACGTGCTTTCCGAGGCACGTGTCTTGGTAAGTAAAGATGGTCACCCATCCGCGCCGCGGACCAACCGCGGCAAGCGTAGCTTAACCTGAGCGATCGACCCGTGCAGCTGTTATTACTTAGCCACAAGATACATAATACATATTATTATAAAATGAAGCACACACTGTCTCGAATTTTCAGCTTGTACAGTATACATTGGTCAGTTTTTCTGCGCCGGAGTCACTCCAGCGTGCGTTCGTCATAGTTTTTACGTCAGCGCTCCGCCGCCGGCATTCCGCTCAAATTATACCGACCGTGTGGACTGACCATCAGTTTGGAGTCATCGAGGATATTTTAGAATTTACTTGTTACCATCAATCAAAATCAAAAGTCATTTATTCAAACTAGGCTGAGAATCAACACTTTTCGAACGTCAACATTACAAAAGACAGTCCTCCAAAACGCCCGCCCTTCACCACTTCCTAGTGCTTTCGCTGGGGAGAAGAAGTGGCGGAACAAACTCCCCAGCAGCACAGCTGTCTGTTCAGTTACAAAATAATTGATTTTATACAATACTAAGTCGCAGAACCTTAAATTAAATTATTTGCCATAGGTTAGCTAGCAACGCCAATATACCAACAAATACAACTATACGTACTCAAGTAAAATAAAAAAAATGTAAACAAAAAAAACTTACTGACCAAATAAAAGCCTCCAAGTTGCTCAAGCAAGAATAATGTTATCATTCGTAGAGGTCGCTAGCTAACCACATATTGCAATCAACTCATTAAAAAACATTGAAATGAGTAGATTATGTCAATAATATATTCATTAGTCTTACCAAGGGATACTTATCGTGTAATCGTGTGTTGTTTCAGTAACTGGGTTTGTGGAGATCAGGAAGGATAGCAGTCGCTCCATGCAATAATGTACCTACTGGTATAAATAGCTGCATCTAGTGATTGGATGCTGACCCCAACATCGTTGGGAAAAAGCTAGGCAGATGATTAATGAACGAACTTTCAGAAATCATCTGTCCAGCCTTTGCCCAATTATGTTGATGCCGGTTTCTACTTTAAACGGATGCAGCAGAACTGAATACCAGTATTTTACATGGAATATTAGCTTATCTGACCTCCAAAATCCAGGTACTGGGGTAACACTCAAATGTCTCGCTGATGGTGGCGCATGTGTTGGATCATTTAGCTCCCTTCAAAATGGTTGAGCTGAATGGTGCTAATACATGCGTCATGTTCGTGAACGGGCGCCGTCAGTAGGGACTGGTCATCTCTTTGCTGCCATGGCTTATTTTATTTTATTTAATATTTGAATTGTTGTTTTTTATCTTTTCATTATGGACGCTTTTAACGTTCTGCATCGTTCTCACATGTATAAATTTTAACATGAATGATGTAACCAAGACTTTGTAACTATATTATTTTGATTTAAAAGAGTGTCCATGGAGTTTCTTGCCCGTTCTTCTCCATAGGTACCTACGCTTTGGAATGAGCAACTAGCTTCATCTTTCTGACTGACCGACCCTTTGACAATTCAAAAGTGCCTGTAATTGGTTTAATTGAAATAAATGCTTTGAGTATTGAGTACACGATAGGTACCCCTTGTTAAGACTAACTGTCAGATTTTCGGGCTTCTGACTACCCACAACTACTGTTGAAAATCTTCGAATGAAAACCGGCAGCTGACAACCAACAGCTTCACGGCGTAAATAAATTCTATTTTCACTTCTCATGCTCTAAAAGTTCGTCTTTATGTTGTGCGTAGGCGACATAATTATGCTCTAGTGCATGAAGTATTTTTTTTTTCTAAGACAGATAATCAGGCCCAACTGGCACACCACACGTAGGTACATACAATAAAACGTCGTAGATTAAAGTCGTTGTTTTGTTTCATTTGATTTAATTTACGAGTATATCACTACCGTATTTTCTATCGTTAATTTAATAAAATTATTTTAAAAACGTAAAGAAACGTTTTTATGACTTGGCAGCATAGAAATGTTATGGAGTACCACAGAATTAGAGGTTTAAAAAAAACTTTTAAAAAGTTCCGTGGCGAGAATTAGCTATTCTCTTCTTCAATTTTGCAACATTTTTGAACAGTGAAAATACTGTTGCATAAACGAGCCATTTTACCCCTCGATTTAACTATCCACCTATATAACCGTCTCGGGGTAATATGGCTTCTTTTATGCACTAGTTGTACAATCTACTATTTGCAGTAGGTACCTACATAAATCAGGATAAAAAAAAAATTTCTAATCTGTCTTCTCATTAAAAAGCTCTTCGTCGTATCAATCAGAGATTTGTAGGTAATTCATATCGTAAAGTAGGTACTTTACATTCTGATAATATAATTACTCGGCATTTTAACATTGGCAGCTGCAATGTTCCAGCTGTCACTACCATAATAATATCATGTATGTAATTAATTCTAATAAGTCAATCCAGTTAGTTTAGAAAGTTCGGTACTATCTTGTAAAAAAAGTCATGAAGAGTCGTGTATAAAGATCTATGGTAGGACCGGTCGATGTGGCGATGTTTGGGGAAGGCCTCGGTCCAGCAGTAGACTTAAAGGTCGGATGATGATGAACGCTGCATTTTTTTCTTAACACTTCATCCTTTATCTTTCAATAGGGGTATTCTTCCTTTTCTTTGAATTCCCTTCCGTTTAAAAAATAATACTAGACGTTGCCTGCGGCTGTCTTCCTTCGCCCGGGCGGAAATTATCTCACGGGAATGTACTACCGGGATAAAAAGTGATCCTATGTCCTAGCCCAGTTACGGTCTACATGTGTGCCAAACCTCGAAATCTGAAGATAACAAATAGCCAGACAGAATTAGGTACAGACGCCTGCACATCAAGCTACCCGAAGCTGTCAAATTTTCCCAATCAACTTTCAAATCTATTAAAGAAATTTTACAGATTGTAGTAGCTTGATGTGCTGGCGTCTGTACTTTTGCATTATTAATATTAGTTAGTAAGTATGGATGGATGCCTAATATAAATCTTAACATAAAGACAACTGGCATGACTCCCTCCAAAAGTCTCCATATTCCGTCTCCCATGGTCACTCGCCCGCAAGTCCGTCCTCTGTTTTTGTTGTCTCTGGCAAATTCACTTAATTGTGTCTGCGACCCCGCGACACGCCAGTCTCGCGGTAATTGCGCAGGAGCAGGCTTCGCAAATAGCCTTTTTGGCCTCTCCCCGACCGGCTATGGCTAATGGGGGCGGAATAGCCGCCTCGAGATGTTTGACAATCGAAGTTTTTGTTAGTATGTGTTTAATTGCCAATAATTATGGAGTGAAGAGTTATTAGGAGTTGTTTTTTTGCGTAATGTATTGTTGTTAAAAAGGATTAATTGTTTATAGGTTTATGTTATTGGTTTGTAAATGGTTGGGGATCGGCGGCTGCTTGAATAATACCGGTGCCTTTTCTGGACAACCGCAACATTACCACCCAAATTAAAAGATAATTTTTTTTTGTTAATTTTTTAATAATAAGTTAAGTATCCTAATGTTTGTAATTAGTAAAAGGTTTAATAATAAAATAAGAGAAATAAAAAAATATTTGGGTGTCGAAATTTTGATCACGAAAAAAAAAAACATTAAATAACATATGTTATGATGCTATACGTGTAATAAATAATGAACAATTTAGAATAAGGAATTTCGGTCAATTTTATACTAATCGGTGAAAAATGTTAGTAAGACTTTGGTACTTACAAAAACTGGACTTCTGATCACCGAAAATATTCACAAGCCACAATTAAGTCCTTGATAGAGCCGGCAGTGGCACATCATTTCTAGGGGTTATAATTACGTCATACCAACCAACTAGAAGTACGGCGAGCGGTGAATGCTTATGCGAATCCCGCACTCCCGGCCATAGGTAGAGGTGGAACACCGCGGTGGTTTTAGCCGGTAAGAGTCCGGCATGCCCCTCTGTCACCCCCACGATAGAGGAAGTCCACGAGGATTTGCACCACGCGCCACCAAAAAAAAAGACCACACATCAGTTTCAATACAAACCAGTATAAGCAGATCTCTTATTCTATTAAAACTTCGTACTAAGCTAACATAAAAATACATAACATAATCAGCCTATAATGTTCCCACTGCTGGGACACAGGCCTCCTCGCAGTGAGAGGGAGTGGGCCGTAATCCACCACGCGGGCCTAGTGCGGGTTGGCAGATGTCACATGTCTTCGAATTTTTGGTTCTAGGACATGCCGGTTTCCTCACGATGTTTTCCTTCACCGTTTTGAGAGCAGTGGTGATGAAATATTTTACACAAAGTAAAGCGCCTGTCTGGATACTACGCTAATCCAGCACAAAGTCAAAGTGTTACAGACACGATGTGCATGCAGCCTACTGCACAACCACCCCCTTACCAACCCCTGGGTACAGTTCCAGTCAATTAATTGCTCTCAGTAATTACGGTTATTGTCGGTCGTTGCAGTGTAGTTATACGAGTAGTAACGCAATAGTAAAAACAAACCATGTAACACGTCATACATCAACGACTCGATGCAGCTGCTACTGTTGTGTGTAAATTTGCGAAGCATTCGTTAACTTTGAATTATATCCGTGTTGTGCTTAATAAATTACGCATGTGTCATGGCTTCTGTCATTTCGCATTGCAAGAACCATACCATATTCAGCATTAAAATAGGTAATATGTAAGTAAATAAAGAGCAGTGGTGGCCAAGTGGTAACGGCCGCGACTTACGAGTTTTAGGTCGTAGGTTCGAATCCAGACAAGCGCTTTACTTTTTGTAAATTATCTCATCACCACTGCTCTCAAAACGGTAAAGAAAAACTTCGTGAGGAAACCGGCATGTCCTAGAACTAAAAATTCGAAAACATGTGACATCTGCCAACCCGCACTGAGCCCGCATGGTGGATTACGGCCCACTCCCTCTCACTGAGAGGAGGCCTATGTCCCAGCAGTGGGAACATTATAGGCTGATTATGTGAAGTAAATAACAAATAATACTTACCTAATTAATTAATAGAAATACCCTAACTAGTAACTTAACTAAAACTATTCACAAACTGAAATATAGCGTCAAAAAATCCATTCGCATCGCTGTCAACTGGTAATGTAGGTACCCAGGAGACTGGCGGCATTACCACGTTGTATGGCAATGGCAAATCAAGGTTTGGTCAAGGGAAGTGTTACAACCAGCTGTTTCGAGATTTCCTTAAAGAAGCCATGAGCATTTGGACCCCACGGCCCTAGGACTTGAAACCCAAATAAGAACCATAGTCCATACAATAAGTATGTTTTTATTAAAGTTCTATTTTTGAAACGCCTAATATCTTTTCCGAGGAATAATATAAAGTACCTATGTTTGACAGTTTTCCCATACAAAAACTGTCAAACATCAGTTTTGTTCAATGAGTGAAAGATATCTGATGTTGAAAAATTCTGCCATAAAACCATAAAACGTTGGTTAACGATAAAACTATAGTGCAACCTACTTTTTACCCGACTTGGGCAAAGCTAAAAGGAAAGTTATGATTTTAGCAATCTATGTAACTAATAAGTATGTTTGTATTTACGTGTGTTTCACCGTAGCACCTAAACTATAAACTTACTGAACCGATTTTTTCATAGTCTTTTAAGCGAGTAGGTAATTGATGGCAAGTAAACCTAACGAATGTGATATGTGTGGTTTTTAATCAAGAGAAACTCGACCAACGGTGTCCGTGAGCCCTTTATCAACAAGTAAAATGAACCTCCTTTATGTAAGGTTGATAATCATAAAGGGAAAGTACGACCATAACTATTGCAATAAAATACAATCGTAGAATGATCAATTAGGTTTATACAGACGAGACGCCAGCACATCAAGCTACCCGAAACTGTCAAATTTTTCCAATCAACTTTGAACCTTATGTTTTAGTGATAAAGTTGAAAATCTATTATAGAAATTTGACAGATTGTAGTAGCTTGATGTGCTGGCGTCTGTACATGCGACCTATTTTAAGCGCGTTGAGTTCTTTTCTTTGAACCCATAAATGTTAGGTTCTATGGTTTATGGGATGTCACAAACGCAAGTGTCCGTATGGATTGAGGAGCTATGTCTCATATTTAAACGTATTAATTGCTAATTTAGTAGTAAATTAGCCGATTTTTTAGACCCGATCTTGCGAGGTCATTGCGTACAGTGGCGTGCATTGGTTTTCAGAATAGGTAGGCACTAGGCTGGGTCTAGTCTAGGCAAACGCGGTCACTAATCAGAAAAAAGTGAGGTCAAAAGTGTGGTTATTTGAGTAGCCATGCCTACTTAAGGGTGATAAATTGCGAAGGTCGAACGTCATGGTATTACGCGTGAGACGTAGGTACGTAATTTTAATTTTGTCGTATTAACTTGAACGAGCCAATGACAATGTGCGAATAGTACGGGAGCCAAGTAGGCCGTCCGGCGACTGCCTACTGCCGCGCGTGTTTGTATGAAGATTTTGTTTTTTGTTAGGTATGATAATTTAGTGAGTTTCTTAATTGTGGGGCACACACACTAAAATGTAATTGACAGGCTTATGTTGATATATAGAGGTAGGCACTGCTTATATGCCTATATGCAATGCACGCACAGTGGCGTCGCCACTGTGCGTAACATACTATCAGTAGCAAAAGCAATAGCTTTCATTTTGACAGTTCAACTACATTCATTTTCGTTATTTACGTTGTTGAGCAGACAATTTTTCGAACACATGAAGCAATAGATTAGCAATATCCTTCAAAATGATTCAGATTGAGATTGATAGTGTGTTATGCAATTAGGGTCCTGGAATTTGTAGTATAACCACAGAATACTTAATGGTATAACCCTTAACCGGTCAAACGGCGCGCGTCGCCCATTGGCGACTAAACAATAGAAAATCAATTGTGTCTCATTAGCGGAGCTTGACAGATTAAAAAGTTACAGGACGATTAATGTGGCTCCACAATTCAGATGTCTGAATATAGGAGCCACCTTAGAACTCGAAAACTAGCCGATGAATATTTTTGAAAAGGAGATTGGGCAAGTCTGCCCTATCGCCTAATAGCGTTAAGATATCAATGGATAGATATCATCAAGGAAAATATTTCTTACTATGACGTCTTCGCTCTACGTAAGGAGTTACAGAGCTCTAAATGTGAATAATTAAGTATTATTTAAATTCTAGTATTTCGTCAATTACTTAAGTTTTATTAATTCTGTGCTTTACAAACATCATATTTTTCCTTCTATCTTCCAAATCCTTTCCGGATTGTGATCAAAAGTGTGGTATAGATTTGGGGTGCTGTACCTACCATATGTATCAGAGGAATAGGTAGGTATCTATGCCACAAACCTGAAGGATACTTTCAGACTAATATTATACAGGCGAAAGTTTGTGAGTGTGTGTTTATGTTTGTTACTTCTTCACGCTCAAACGGCTGAACCAATTTTGATAAAATTTTGTATGGAGGTAGCTGACACACTGGATTAACTTAAAGGCTACTTTTCATGCCGATATTCCCACGGGATCGAAACTTATGCGGGTGAAACCGCGGGGCGCAGCTAGTCATTCAGAAATAGCTTGTCAAGGACTTCCTTGCTAAAAGACACACTATCTTTTATAATACATGCCTTAAATGACTCCCTATCAATGAGTAATCAATACACAGCAAGTTTACCATTGTCATGTCACTTCACACCTCCTTTTAAGTCATCAGAGTCTGCGACTGCGCCTGTTGATGTACTGTCGGCGTTTGTCATCAAAGTGACATTAATATTCGTCCAGTATGTGTCTTCCTGTGGAACAATTGGGCGACATTAATTTGCATTTGGCGTGAATCGCGGTACGGTGCGCCTGCGCACCGCCGCCATATCTGACGTTTTAATTACGATTCTGTAGTGTATGCGGGTGTTGTGTGGTTTAAGTGGGAGCGATTTGGTGGTATTGTAGGATTGAACTGAAGTTACATAGACTAACAGACATAAATTTTTATATCTGTGTGTAAGTAAAAAAAAATTGGTTCATTTAAAATATTTGAAGCTTCATCATTAGTTGATCTAAGGGTTAAGAACTATATGAGGAAACTAAACTAAAACCATTTAAAAATTTAAATTGAAGATGCTTCAGCACCCTATAATAATATTATGGTTACCTATACTAAACAGTTTCTATACGACTCCTTTATGACCACCTTAAAATAGCCTTATAAATGCTTCATAAACAGCTATTGGTATTTTTTTTCTGGAAAGTGTAATAGAGCTTTTATGGAACTACAAGCATTTAAAACAATATATGAATAAAGGCGCTGTCAAAATGGAGTTATCTTGAAAGTAACTGATCCACCACCACCACCATCTCCAACCCCCCTCCCCCTTCTTTGATCTACCACTTTACATTATCCTCGAATTTGTTTTACCAGTGGTCTGTGGGTCTTTATGAAATATTAACTTTACTTTTTGAAAGCGTTTTGCAACTTGATAATGAAAACCCGCTCCTCGCTCTCAATCAACCTGTAACCCTCACCCCACAGTCCACGCATGCGTCCTTAATTAGGCATTCCCGCGGCGTCCGGCCGGCGTACGCGCACCGTGCAGGCGGCGCCTTTGACACCGCGTCGCGCCGTCCCGCTCGCACAATGCAACTATTCATGCCGACCCACCAACGTAAGCAGACCTCCTCAACTCTTTCAATATCAAACAGTGTCTCTAAAAGATAGAGATCAAGATATATTTGACGAGATAGCTGAGGAAGATACCGATACTGTTAACGGATTTTAGACGTTGTGTTATTGAAATAAGGTTGAGATTCTGTTGTGTATTTAGCAAGTATCAAAGGTGTTATTGGAGTGATGTAATGAAGGGACCTAATTGTGTATTCTACTTGGGACGTCGTTGTACTGAAAGATAAAGGCACGAGCGGAAAGGACATTGCTGTCTCTTTCACTCCTCACTTCAGTACCTTGACATGAAACTTGAAATTGAAGTCTTTTATTTAATTAACGATATCTTTAAAAAACTTCAAACGATTCCTGGGGGCCTACCACCATCTTTAACAAAACAATCTTATTTCAAGAGAGTTTTGTTTCAACCTTATAATAACAATGCTCATATTCGTACCATGACCCTAACCGTTCCATATTGTTTCATTCCTGCTTAGTGCTGGGAAAGAACGAACAATTTGTCTATTGATTACTTTAATAGAAAAGAAACATCGCTATATGAATTGTATAGCGCTATCTCTTTCAAACGTTTGGTCCGATTCGTTTTTACGAGTTGATCTTGAAGCCAAATATAATATTAATTTTCAAAAGAAAACATAATTTGTATGAGTAATTTCCATAAAATGCATACTATTACATATACTTAAATATGTTGCTTTGTAGTAAGTAAGGAAATCAATTGAAAAATTTATAAAATACGCTGTGACTAAATGTGACGTGATGTGAATCGGAACAAAATGTTTTGTAACAAAATGCTTACTTATCAGCTGTGTAGCGCGAACGAAATTCGAAACTCGGTATGGCAATATTTTTGTTTGGATAACCAAGTGATTGAACTTATTTTTGTTTTAAATGCATAAGATCTCACTAGCTAACTCAGTCGACATGATGGTTATTTAGTGAATATATTTTGTAACAAAGCAACATTTTACTGTTAATATCTTGAGTTTTTGAGTTAGTTTGTAACAGTGAAGTGTCAGTTGTTTGTTAGTTTGTTTTTGTGCAAGTTTTAGTTATCAGTGATTTGTTATTAATATTGCAGGCGAAAAGTTCACCGTGTTTCCTGGCGTCAGCTAAACACTCTGGGAATTTTGAAATTCCAAAAGCTCGAATATTTCATACACATTAGCCATCTAGAATCAAATAAGAAATTATTACTCCCGTAGATATTAAAATCGCCAGAAACACAATTAATTTGACAAGTTTACGTAATATATACATTTTACTTACTATAAATGACACTACAACACATCACAACACATTTTTATTACATAAATTTGCAAAGCCGTAATGAATAAGTGAGCGTCCGAGTAACTTTTATAAGATCGTTAAATTAGACGTTAGAACACTATCGCGTGCTGTCAAAAGTCACGTCGTGGTACGAATTGAATGAACTTTTAGAGGTGACGTCACCAAAACTGCTAAGAAAACGACTTTGTTTCAAGATCGTAATAAGCTTATTTTAAGGACGTCATGGTACGAAAAGACAGAGTAAGGTTATATTAATACTGTTATAAGAGATGGTGGTAGGCCCCCTGTTAATTGAAAAGTCAATCAGCAATAGCAATTATTGAGCTAACTGATATTTCTAAACTCTAATGAATTTTTAGTCGCAAAAAAAAACTTAATAGTCTTTAAATTTTTAAAGACTATTAAGTTTTTTTTTGTAAGATTAGGTATTTACCTAATCTTACAAAATTAATTGTTATTAAGTCAATTGAATATGATAAAAGACAGTCATTTTTACACAAACTGAATTCTAAGTTGTAACTACTTCAATTAAAACAATAAAAAGAAGCCCAATGACAAGTTAGTCTATTAAGTCAACCTTTTCATATAACATGAGTTGAAACCATTAGTCAATTTCACGGCACTCGCGAATTAAATTCAATAGAAGGACAACATCGCAGTAGGTGGCACGTAATGAACTGTTGTCGATGAATAAATTACTATAATAAACGTCTCTTAGACTAGCAGGCCATTTTTTATTAAAATTGTTGTACATATATAAAAGGTATTAAAGTCTAGATGATATTTGTCACAATGGTCTCAAGGTGTCTTTATTTTGTACCAGCAGCGCCCCGCGGTTTCACCCGCATAAGTGTCGATCCCGTAAATATATCGAAATAATAAGTATCCTATGTGTTATTCTGATATATAAGCTATATTACTGTAAAGTTTCATCAATATCCGTCCAGCAGTTTTTGCGTGAAAGAGTAACAAACATCCATGCATCCTCACAGACTTTCGCGTTTATAATTTGATTATATAATTATATATTATATTAGTAGTAGTAGGATAGGAAGTGGGAATTAGGACTAGAAGAAAGGATAATGGGCAAAATGCTTAACTTGCTATACTTATATTTTAATATACAGTCAAACCTGGTTAAGTGAGAACTGGATAAGTGAGAAAACTCTATAAGTGAGAGTAATAGCCAGGACCCGTCATTTTGAGCTCCCAAAACCTCTATTAGCGAGAAACAGAAACCTCTGTAAGAGAGAGTCGTTTTTCCCTCATAGACCTCCGCAAGTGAGACTGCTACTTATCTATACCTCT
Organism: Amphipoea lucens; assembly: GCA_947508005.1. NCBI lineage: Eukaryota > Metazoa > Arthropoda > Insecta > Lepidoptera > Noctuidae > Amphipoea > Amphipoea lucens. Next base: position 18,023,956 of record OX382374.1, read on the forward strand.
ATAAGCGACAGTCGAGCTTTATTTACAAATTTAACATCTGCTATTTTATGACTCATTCTTAACTTTCGTGGAACTTCCTACCATTGTTTTTGTATTAATAATTTTACAATATTACATATTTACTACATTCGTACTTGCTGTGACTTGTTATTGCTGCGTACCCATATAAGAGAGAAACGCTACCCATATACCTGCATTAGCGAGAAACTCGGGTTAGTGAGAAACCTCTATAAGCGAGAATGAGATTGTGCTCCCTTGAACTCTCGCTTATCCAGGTTTGACTGTAATTATATCCTTTACACCGTTATACAGGAAGAAGAAGTTCAAATTTTAGGGAAAACTGGTCTTAGTAATATGACGGCTGTATAAAGGCTTTTAACACCACCTTTGTCCGGCCATGAACTGATCTAATCCTCTGTCTGTAAACTCTCACCAACAACATATTATAGTATGTAGCTTACATCAAAAACATGTACCCACAACGTAGTAACGTCGAAGCTTTGTAATAAAATTTTAGAACCTCTCAATTACCAACACTTTTATTGCAGCAATTTCGTAAAATAAAATCCAACCTCATGGGCAGATACACTTAATTTTATACGTTCTTCATTGTTCCATCTATCCCGCTTCCTCCCGATCAAAAGACAGAGACGGTTAAAATTACTCCCACTGATTGCAGTGAGCCGTACACGAATTAGGCCCTTTTCGTTTTTTTCTTTTCATCTTAATGCCCTGTTCATGCGTTCAGACCTTTTATCGGAACATATGCATGTTTCTGAACGCACCGGCCGACCGGTTTCGTTCCTTTGCCTTTGAATTGAAACGCCGCGCCGCGCCGCGTTCGAAATTTGAATCAGTCTGCGCCAAGCTAGAGACGGGGGAGGACGCGCGCTTGTTTTTAAATCAAATAAAATATGTTTACGATTGATCAGTGTTTACAAACAGTGATTTTGTGACTGAGTTAGTTGAATATGACATAATATACTAGTGCTACTTATTATTTGTGAATTATATACTATGGCTCGGATTTTTTGTTTTCTCCTGCTTGTGTGGCTGGTGTCTGCTGACCAGGAAGAGGTCGAAGGTGGCAAGTGCGAGAGGATCAAGCTGCCACTATGTCAGGATTTGGGATACAATTGGACTGCAATGCCCAACCTGATGGGACACAAAGACCAGAAGGAGGCTGAGGAAGCGGTAAGAGAAACTTTTGATAAACGAAACTACATAATAATATATTATAGACACCAATCTTAGTTATTCTTCCAATGAAGTTTTATAAAATGTAGAGCAAGCGAATTCGTTTTCTGAAGAAAAATATCACAAAAATGAAATAGCAGCAGTCGTATTAAACTTTAATGATAAGCATAAAGTTAAAGAGGTAATAATCGTAACGCAATTTCCTGCGAACTCTTTGGAATAATTAAATTTTACAATTGCCTTTGGAACAAAAAGATAATTATGAAAGAGCGAAGAAAACATATAGCTTGAAAGAGTATTATTAACGTTGTTGTCGTACAAAGTAGAGGGTTGGCCATGGTATAAGTTTTATGGCGGTCCGTATCATATGTTAGGGACACCCTATTGTTATCAGTTGATTTACGATGGATAGTAGAATAAGTTTTATGGTTTGTAAAACTGATATTGGACATGTAATGCGCGATGTTTCGGAGGGTTCTATTGTTGACTTTCACTATAATATTGTCTACTGTATGAAGGGTGTCTTCAAATTGATCGCTATTTTCACCCTTGCTTCTCAGTTTCGCACGAGAAGTTACATATTTTGTTTGTTATTTATTAAAGCTTCTTAGGTTCTAATTTAAAATTCTGTTCAGGAGTTGTTTACCATTTTAAAACCAGATGTTTTATCACATTAACATCACCAGCGGCTACCTCAATTGTTGCCTCTTTTGGAATTATGACATCAGGCAAAAAAATCTCGAGTTGTAAAATTATAAAATGTCCGTTGATAATTTAATTCATGTCCCATATAAAGTCTTCGCCATTGTTTACACGATAAATCGTAAAGTGTGGGCGTCGAACGACAGACGTGAGCGATAAGGAGCAGCAAATAGCGGCCTCTTATCACGCGGCACATCAAAGGCTCGATCTTATATCGCCGCCGCGCTAGTTGCGCGAACCGGCTCCGTTCGTACCGCAACACGCCACACCTGTTGAACCACATAAATCGACTGCAAAAAATTCAACGATTCAAGTTTCTTTAGTGAAGCTGTAGTGAAGTGCGTAGCGTAATCCAGGTCCATCGCGCCCTCTCACCAATAATCCCGCTTTCAAAGCTGTAAATATGCGATATTGCAAATTACACAGGATTAATAATGTTAGTATGGCCGCATTAAATCAATAAACACACTACCGGCACTTTCATACATGTACTATCGCTGATAGTGATATCTTTACAGCGGCATAACGCAAGAGCAACCATTTATTTTTATTTATATCCCTTATCGAATCGGTGCTATCTTTGCCTTAAGTGCCGATATGTATCGGTTAATGCCACCTTATCGGCGGCATCGCTTTAAACCTCAATATATCTGATATCTTTAGTTATATTTGAAATTTGCTAAGCCGATAGTGCAAGACGATTGCAGATGTTTTGTCATCACACTCATCACTTATAGTATTTCTAACACCTTCTACTACTTTATCCTTATGGTCGAGTTTTACGTTTTCATTGGTATCTGGACTATCAGGTCTCTCTTTGAACTTACCGCTTTTAAATTGTATGCTAATTAAGTGCCCTATTAGAATTCTAATTAGCAGCGGTTATCTCGGATCCCAAGCCGATCGGCTCTTATGAATAATCATATCGATTGCGATCAAAGTCGATATCAGTCGAGTATTATTTTGAATTGGTAGATCCAACTTTTACCATTATCTTAATTGATAAATTCTTTTGATCATTGGAATCTAGAGTTGTAAGGAAGGCGCCGGGCGAGTCTTGCGTTCCAATTAGATCACTTTGCTCTTTTCATTTCGATATTTCTAGCCGGTCACGTTTTAATAGCTTCGTATTCCATTTTCTCTCTAAATTCCTCGACCCGCGACATTCACAATCGCGCACGGAATCTACCTCCCACGTGCTTTTTATCTTTGACAAAACCATCTTAGTTTTGACCCTGTATTCACGTTCTTTAGGTTGAGTATATCGTCCTCGTTCAACATAAAGAAGTGTAACATCTTTCCAGAATGCAGTGAGTCTAACACAACTTCATCTATATCTCGGTTAGAATCTTGGAGCAGTCGAAGTGGGCCGGTCCATTCACGAGGAGCTCCATCTGATGTGGCCGCGCCGGCGCCGGCCGTTCACCTTTAGATTGGGCAATTAAAGTCACATTTCTGGGCCGATGATTTGTTACGTGTGTACTGTCTTAGCAACATAATTCCACAACACCATTTGTTTGAAAATCTAAGCCATTTCATGCAGAGATAAAACGTCCTCATTCAAATGGGCTCCGCAAACAATTTTACGTTTCACTCCAACAAATACAATTTCCTCTACATTTTTTTGTGTTTACAAATTCTAAATCCCGTACAAACAGTCGTCCAAGGCCAACAAAGACCTGCTTTTAGCTCTGGAAGGTGGTAATGAGCCAATTTTAAGGCACCCACACCTTTACCTCTGGCTATTAACACTGCGTTAAACTAACAAACCACTGCGGCTCTAAATAAGAAACATAACATGTAGAGTTTATGATGTACTGTTGCGATTAGTTCCCAAATGAAGAACCAGGTTGAGGTTACCAGAAATCTGTCTAAAAATGTTTGGTAAACAGAGCTTATTTTAGTTCCTAAGCCTTTGAACGCAATTCATGCAATGCTATTGTACTTAAAAGTCAAACAAATCTTGGAAACAAAGAGTTTCTTTCATAAACCTTTCTTTTATCTAAAAATACTGTTTTAGAAGGCAATATTACGGTCCTAATAAAACAATAAAGTATTTAAAAGTACGATAAATAAGTTTCGTACACCTTCGTAACCTATTTCCCCACATCGGTCGGCTTCTTTGTGGATTTTATTAAAATTACCCATGTTTTTACCGGGGATTCGGCGATTGCACCAGGTACAGCTGTTAAGGTGTTATTGAGAAGTCCCCAGCGTTATTCTTTGAACCAGCACCCTATCATTAGCGCAGGTATGCGAGCATAATGTCGGATCATAAAAGGCCCGGTGTCTCACGGATGAAAGAAAGTTTTTGATGCTGTTAAATCCTCTTTCGTTATTGTTGAGCTCGTTATTTGCGCCTGCCGCTTCCTTCAGACCAATTCCGATGTATATCTTATCTGTTTCTTAATTATCTTTCTACCTTTAATCTTTTCTGTCATAATTTATATTATTTGCTTACTTTTACAAAGTTTCCTGCCATAATTACATATAAAAGTCACTCAACAAAAGTGTATATGAGTTATAGTTAATTAATTCTGCAAAAACCTGATCGATTTTTTTCTTGGTTATGTTATTTAGGAAATGCGATGTTGAATCTTAATTTATACATCTGATGGAGCTCGGAATCATATTTATTGCTGCGCCGGACCTGTTTTTGAATAACTTAGCACTTTTTATAGTAAAAAAAACGCAGCACTTTGTGCGGCCGCCTACCTGAGGTAATTAGGGGCGGCAATTTGTGAGTTCTCCGGTTCGTTTTTGCCGTTTTAACTGCGCAAGCGCCGCGGGGCTTGTCTTCGGCAGTCGTGGCCATTCTCAGCCTTGGACTCAAACTATCACATAGTGAAACAGAACTATAATTACAGGCCCTAGTGTGATGCAAAAACTAATCATCTTAGATGCTTTTTGTAGGCACTGGAGGTTTTCTTTGAGAATACACTAGCTTTTTAACTCTTTTAAAAAGTATCTGTGAAAGTGTCGAGTAAATTGATTTCGAGGCCGCTTAGAATGTTCCAATAGTTATCTTCTCTTATGATTAAACGGGGTTCTCACTCTACATCCTAGACGCTTTTGGAATTCATCTCTACACATAATTTTTTTTAATCGTTCTTGTAATATAAAACCGTAATTATAATCCATTACAAAAATAGTTAATTAAACCAATCTTAAAAGCTGCTGCGAATTCGTCACGCATACCCAAACCGATCAAAGGGCAGCCGTTTCCCATATTAATACCAAAGTACCGTCAATTGCAGCGTTTTAATTGTGCTTTAATTATACCGTTAACAATCACAAATTACTTGTAATAAAGTCGTAGTTAAGTGCGTCGCGGGGTGGGGGACGCGGGGAGCGCGGGCGACTGGCGGCGAGATCAAAGGCGCGCGATTACCGCACGATGCGCGAGCGCATTCGTTTCGTTTTATTGCGTCGCTCGGTGCGTCGACCCGATGCGATCTGGATGCGTTCGATTCTCTATACCTACTCGAAGGCAGATCGATGTCTTCTCTTTAATTGTAGATCGTTTTTATTTTGTTTTTGTTACTGTTAATTGATGAGTTATGTTTCAAATATTATTTTGTTTTGGTTAATGCAAAAAAAAATAAGCTTTTACACCGCACTTATAGGATTAAAAGCCCTATTAAGTTTTAACGACTTTAGTAGCGATCTTATAAGATTAAAAGCTTTATAAAGATGCAGACTCTTATAAATTTTTAGAAGTTTTTAAAATGTTTCCCAAACATACCTCGGATCAATTTTCTAGTTAAAATAGATAGAATAACTTCCCAATGACGTATACAATTCTTTTCATCCATCAATGAGATCACTAAACTTGCCAAATTTCGAAGAACTTCCTTGTAATGCTAGTCGTATCCCAGAAATGGCATAGTCATCGTCAGAAAAGGTGGGAGTCGAAAGGAATGCAGCCCAATTAGATAGATTCCGAGTCCCATCCGACACGACCCGAGTCCCAGTCATTATTATACTGCCATGGTTTATACAAGATGCCTTGGTGTATTAATCAGACAAGCTATCAGAGCTTTTGTGGGAGTTTCACCTTGTGGAAAATGGAAGCAAATTCCCGTATTTTTTTTTAAAAGAACGTCTCAGTTCGATCTGTCAAAAATCCTCCTCTCATTTAAGTTTTTAACAATTGTAGTCGCTGAGATAAAATTGCGACTCCATTTTGAATGTTTTTTAAATACGCGAATAGACCTTTTTTCTATCCAAACAGAAGGCACCCGATTTGCAAAAGATTAGTGTCAGTAATGGTCTGTTTGTCAATTTACGATAATGTTAATGTTCTTTTAAGCAGCCCAGTAGGAGTATGCGCTTTGTTTGTGCAGAATCAATAATTTTTCTTTCCTTAATTTCATCAATTTTTAAATATTGTTTCTCAACAATTAGAGCATTTAATAAGAAAAAGAAGACCCTTTTATGGAATTTCTCTACACGTGCTTACGTAATATTTTCGAAGAGGCGCCATTACCTTGCCTTATCAATACTCTAGTGTTCAGTTAGTACTATGCAACGTTTAGTTAATGATCTACAGATATTGACGGCTACGATTGATAAATTTTATCGTAGATGGCTCCGATCAGAATCTGATATTATATTATGAAATTATTTGATAGAGTGGTAGACGATATGTTTTTAGACATTGACTTTAAACGTTGAAGTGGGTTAGCTAACATTTAATTTTACGTTTTTTTTTAAGTATTGCAAAGATATTTAAATAAAAAGCTCAGTGGAACTGTCAGGCATAATTAATGAAGGCAAAAAATATGTAGCTACTGTTTTATTTGATATTTTTAAATGTTAGGTATATTGTTCTCGTTTATCTTTTTATTGATTTTAAATGCGATAATTTACTAGTCTAGAATCAATAAGTGGTGATTATGCTAATGTTATAATGCGGTGCTTTTAAATGACAATCAATTTGATGTTAATCTCAAATGGCGACATTGTGAACAGCCATTCATTAGTGACCCGCCTACACAACGTATAGCATGTACTGAACTCATGAATTGTCGATTTATTTTGTAAAAATCTCACCAAAAAAACTTAAGTGAAGTGAGCTTTCAATAGTGTCAATACTTCTTAGCCTCATTGGGTAGAATGACAACTCAGTTCACCTAAGTTTTCACGGTGACATTTTTGCCTAATAAACCTACTGAAGTCGGTTTCGGAACGCTTAAATTGTCAACCTATTCAATGCATCGATATAATTGTATACAGAATCGCATGTGAATCGAATCACGGAACGCTAAACACGGGTCAGTGCTCGCTGCCTTACAATGTAATCGATTAAAAACAGTTAAAAAGGTCGGCGGTATTGGCGAGTATTTAATTCAACCCGTGCCTTTTAGAGGATGGTCGTCGGGACCGGCGCGCGCGCATAAATAACCATTAAAAACTGTTTATCTCTGCTCACGACAACGCCGGCTCGTTCTCTTGTCAATTACACTTCCACCGCGGACGCATACGTTAACTGCCATACTGCCATACCAGTTGAATGGCTAAAACCTTTTTGTTTGGCGGCATCGAGTTTTACATGTGTTTAAAAATAAATTAACTATCAAATGAACACTAGAAATGCGACGACACGCACACAACGTTTAATTTATTCGCTATAGTTGTCAATTAACGAGAAGTTGTATCGTGAATTAACATGTTATATCTTTTGGTATAAGTTTACGTCCGCAGATGGAGTAGAAACTTGAAACTTTGTACCTAGTCCATTATTTATCTATAATAATATATAAAACTAATGGTTTTATTGAAAGCAGAGGGGCAATTCTCGTAATTTACAGAACGTTCAGCCTGATCTCGGTCTCAATCTGTCAAAAATACCTCTAATTTCCCTACATTTTTGACAAGTTTTGGACATTGATTGTCGCTGAGATGAGATTGCCACTAGATTTTGAACGCTTTTAATTACGAGAATTGGCCTAAAGAATAAAGAGAGATAAAACGTAAACGTTTATGTTACGAACATGTTTTATAACGACTTTTACATACGGCTTAGGTATATGGCGGCATGCAACAGACTGAGCACTTCGTAATGAACTTGTGAAATCAACTAACAATTAATATTTAGTAAAGGTTAACTGTTAACTGTGCGTTAACGACGTATGTAGAATTAACCATTTTAAGTGCTAGGATAACTTTTCAGCCGGTGGGATACTAGCAGGATAATTGCGTATGACACCAGCGTAGCAATGGTTTTAATTTTGACAGTTCAACAACATTCATTGCGTTATTTACGTTGCTGAGCAGACACATTTTTCGAATATATGAAGCAATGGATTAGCAATATCCAAGGCAATAAGCAATTAGGATACCGGTTGAAAGGAAGCCTTTAGCTGTATATTATGAGATAAATAACAGGCACAATGAAATAAATGAACAGCGTTTGAGAGTAAAAATAAACCTAAAAAAAGAAACATCTATCAAAATGTTACACTTTTTTCGGACTAGCTCTGCAGAGTGCAGAGTCAACATACGATAAGGAACTTCGTTCCAAAACTTGGTAATTTACAAAACCAGCCAGTATCCTTACACAATACAATTTAATTATCTGTGCCGAGCCGGCTGAGTGCGATATGGCCATAGAAATGTAAAAAATATATCTAGGGATATAGCAGTGACCGCTATCTATGAAATAATGAGTGGAAAGCAATAGAAAGTCATTACACCAACCGTAATGGCTGCCGGTAATCGCGGCAAATAGCAGATTAGTATCTCACTCCACGTATTTATGTGATCGTGAGATTTTTTATTATGACGATTGAAATAATCTGTGAATATTTTAACTTAATCTCTTTTTTTGTAAGCCTTAATGTTTTTGCATAAGAAGTGCGCGATTATGCAAAATATTTTGTTAATATAGACGTTACCGATTTGTTAATAGCGCGCTTGCTTTTAAATGGCCTTTGTTGAGTTTTTTATTATAATTAGTTGATCGTGTGGTGGAATAAGTTAAGTACTTTGTTTTTATCAACAACGGAGGGGCAATTCTCGTAATTTTAAGAACGTTCAAAGTCTGTTATCGGTCTCAATCTGTCAAAAATACTTCTAATTTCCCCTACACTTTTGACAAGTTTTTGACATTTGTTTGTCGCCGAGATGAGACTGCGACTAGATTTTGAACGCTTTAAATTACGAGAATTGGCCTTCTAGTTGGCAATAAACTATATCTATATTCATAACAATAGACGCGGTTAGGCGGAATTGCTTTTGTTTTATAGTCGTTCATTTCCTTATTGTTCTAATTAATCGGCCATTGCTGCGTCCGTCAGATGAACTATAGCTTTTAAAAACGTCAATTTCTTGACAATTGGCAACCATCTTGGAAAATTATAGCGTTTTTTATTTCTTTTCCGTAATTTTTTCATTCGTTTGTATTATTGGCAAAGGTATTTGGCAAGCTTTCCCAGACGTTGTTTGAAAACAAATAAAGGATGTCTGTTCTGTTTGTCTGTGTGCGGAATGTTGACATAGACGATTTTATTTGAGGTCATAACTGTGCGGTATTTTTGTGCAAATGTGAAACAATTGCTGTACCTAAATATTTGAGTTTTGGTGGTAATGTGTCATCAGTTCTGTTTTTCATGGCTATTTCTTTGGAAAATGTGAAAGTTTTGTGAGCTTTTCTCGTTGTTATTTTAATTTTACCAAACAGTTAATGCACCAAAGCTTTAATGAAAATTTAAGCAACAGTTTTCCCAGTAGCATCTTCTAAGCTTAGCTCAAACATACAGACAGGAGCAAGAATTTTGTTATAAACTACATAAATATTCTTAATGATAAGCAACTGTCATACTTGCTCAAATCTCTATAGGTACACAATCCAGCAGACCGTACAATCGTATTATAGTCATTATGTTACATTTCATGTTGCATTGCATAAGTTTGGCCAGTTCATTTCTGCTACATTTCATGTTACGTTTTACCAATCTACGGGGTAATAGCTTATAACACACTATCAGTAGCAATGGCTTTAATTTTGACAGTTTAACAACATTCATTGCGTTATTTACGTTACTGAGCTGACAATTTTTTCGAATATATGAAGCAATGGATTAGCAACATCCTTCAAGATGATTCGTATTGTGATTGAAAGTGTCACACAGTTAGGGTGGGTACTGGGCATTAGATTAAATATCACTTGCACGTTTTAAAACGACAGCTGTTTGTCTATGTGACAGCTGTCAAAATTGACAGTTGTCACATAGACAAACAGACTACCTTAGTAAAGTTTCAATAGGTATACTAGGAATTGTCGTAAAAAGTGCAGTAAAGCAATTACGAAGTCAACTGTAGGTACCTACCTAAAAAGAACCAAGAATTTAAGAAGTAAATGTTTCTCGAAAGCTTGTAGACGCCCGCCTGCCCTAATTAAATGTTATCAGCTGATAACCGCTGGCGCCATCCGTCTGTGCCATTCACTATACGACTTTTTATCCGATAACTATAAAACAAATTGTCTGGTAGGCTACAGCTGCCGAGTGCCGACTATTAGACGCTATTTGCTTACTTCGAACATCGAACACCTTGTGTAGGTACGGGCAATGAATTGCGCAATTACATTTTTATTTCTAATAATTTTTATTGGAAGTTTCTCTATCGTAAAACTGGTGAAAGGTTAAATGCGAATGTACGTAACTAATTGGATGTTCAACGAACAAACATACGGAGTGAGCTTACACGATTTTGTGATGGAACACGACTTGGAAGCAGAAGTGAAAGTATTCCTTTCATTTAAATGATACACCTTTTCCGGGTTATTTTGAATTTTCAAAAAGACTATCAGTCTCGAAAATGGTTTAGTATCGAATTCAGTCAACTTGTCAAAATAAAAGTTTGCTAAAGAGCTTCATTATTTTTTCAACATATGAATCTGACACTAGCATCCAATTCAATTCAATTTATTCACAAGCACAACGGATAATCCCGTTCTGTTTGAAATAGTTCTATTATTATTATATAATAAAAATAATCATAATACAACAAAACACATTTAAAAATTAACAACATAATTCACATCATCACCAAAATTAACATCATGATAAAAAAAAAAATGATCACGTATAGCATTTGCGACACACCCATAGATTATGCTCTACAGTCTACATTCATCTAGTCTAGTCTCTGCCCTTTGCGTCTTGCGATTAATCTCCCCAATTAATTCGCCCTGTGCATAGCCAGCTTTATACTCGTAGAGATACGCTAATTATCTTCATGGCCGCTATAAAAAGCTGGATGTGAAATATTTGGTCTTGTAGCACTTTACTGCTGATTGCGCTCATTTAGAAACTTTTACTGCGTTGTAAAGGTAAGACTGATGGGTAGGTATAGTATTGTTAAAGATGGCGAAAGCTTTGTGTCTTTAAGCTAGATATTATACAGGACTAGCTGCGCCCCGCGGATTTACCCCCGTAAGTTTCGATCTCGTGGGAATATCGGGATAAAAACTATCCTATGTCCTTCCCCGGGATGCAATCTATCTCTCTGACAAATTTTATCGAAATCCGTTCGGTGGTTTAGGCGTGAAAAGGTAACATACAGACAGACAGACAGAGTTACTTTCGAATTTATAATATTATAGTATGGATGTTTGGAAGCTGAGTGCAAAGCTTTAAGGGAGTGATAATTCACACCATTTACAGCATTTTGAGCCATACATGTCTTAGACGAAGTATGTTTTTTTATTAATTTTTTTCCAGTTAAAGTTGGTATGTTATTTTTGACTAAAAGTTTGCAGTAAAAAATAAAATCAAACATACTTCGTCTAACTAATGCATGTATGGCACAAAATGCTCTAAATGGTGTCAACTATCATCCCCTTCAGGCTTTGCATCCACAGTCCACTTCCAAACACTCTATACAGGTTGAAATTGAATACATGCGACAAATCGAAACGGGAGATTGCATTATGAACCACTTTTACTATCGGACCAAACCTGAAATCGCGAAAAAAAAATCAGCTGTTCCCTACATTTATGTTCGCATAACTCGTCCAAATGTAGGGAACAGCAGATTTTCTTTTCGCGAAAAAAAAAATCAGCTGTTCCCTACATTTATGTTCGCATAACTCGTCCAAATGTAGGGAACAGCAGATTTTCTTTTCGCGAAAAAAAAAATCAGCTGTTCCCTACATTTATGTTCGCATAACTCGTCCAAATGTAGGGAACAGCAGATTTTTTTTTTTTCGCGATTTCAGGTTTGGTCACATAGTAAAAGTTGTTCATAATGATGAGTACAATCTCCCATTTCGATTTGTCGCATGTTTTCATGTTCACCCTGTATACTTAAATATGACGAAACATCGGTTGCACACTGACGAATAGATACTATACAATATTTTTAGGATAGTAGATGTATCGAATCCATGTGAAAATAAATGAAGTAAAGGACACTTTTTGTAGGTAGCATGTTTGTTAATCACAAAGGTTAGTGTATAATACAAGTAAGTAGATAGGTAACGTTTTTTTAAAACCTTAATAAACATAGTATAAAGTTCTCATAAAACTCAGCTGAATACAATGATCAATAGTCTATGGTCGGTTCTTCACAATATCCCATTAATCCTTCTCAGCAAACGCTTAGAATTCATCAAAGGAGTTAGTCTATGTCTAACATGGCGTATTAAAAAGCCAGTGATGTCCAGCTGCAGGCGGAAGGCATATATTCGTCACTTCCTAGACATTGGCAACGCTTCGGAAAGTACTGAGGAATGAGGCGTGTTTACGAGGTGCGTAACGACGTTTACTGTGTATTACAAAGCGCGAATGACTTACATTTGGTACGCGTTTAATAATAGTTCCTAGAGAATTGTCTTAATTATGTTCTATCTTAGAATTAGTTGACGTACAGATTCAGATAAATATAAAAACACGTTTAAAACGGTTGGCGCAAATAAATTAACTATAATCTCTAAATTAAACTTTAAAGTTTATAAAAAAAAGCTTAGTTTTATTTAACGGCCACATGCCAAAATACTTATGCAAACGTATAGACTTTGCCAAAATCTTATTATCATACAAACACACTGTTTTACATAGAATTAAGCAATAAAAATATAATTCGCACTACATAATCTTTTACATTTACATATATTCATACTTAAGATGTCAACACGATACCTACAGAAATATTTTAATCATAAAATCTGCGCTCAGTAGGTACGTGACTTCTGCCTAACCTAAAAAAAGTTTATACTGTCACTTTGTAACGTCATAGCCGACAATATAATCTGTCATCTGTCACTAAAAAATAAAATAAAAACATGTGAATTATGTCGTGAAATGGTTTTGTCGTGAAATCTACGTGGGTTTTGAATCTAGACTAGAATGTAGGGTTGTGCCACAAAATGGCTGTCCGCTGTCTTTAATGAAGACAGCCTGACGTTTACTGATACATTAATTGTACTAACTGTATTGCGTGGTTGGCTTACTAATTACTTAGCTACAGTTAAAGAGTTACAGAAGTACTTTGGACGGTCTCGTCTCCGTGTAGGTCGAATGTAGGTACAGACGCCAGCACATCAAGCTACTACAATCTGTCAAATTTCTTTAATAGATTTTCAATTTTGTCGCTAAATCATAAGGTTCAAGGTTAATTGGGAAAATTTGACAGTTTTGGGTAGCTTGATGTGCTGGCGTCTTCCGGAAAATCTCACCATGAAAACTTAGGTGAAGTGAGCTGTCAATAGTGTCAATCCCTAGCATCAGACGGAATGACAGCTCCGGCTGGTATTCAAGTAAACGATGGACATCTGAAAATGCGTCCATTATGGACATGACGTCACCCTTTTGGTTTGTTTGGTCTTTTAAATTAATTATTAAATTAATCCCCACTTAATCTGAAGACCAATTCCCGAATTAAAAACGTTCAAAATCTAGTCGCAACCTCACCTCAGCGACAATCAATGTCAAATACCTACTTGTCAAAAATGTTGGGAAATTAGACGTATTTTTTGACAGATTGAGACTGAGATCACACTGTGAACGTTCTTAAAATTGCGAGAATGGCCCTCTGACCTCTGATTCAATTTGATTCATATTTTTTCGACCTGTCACCATTATTTTTAACCGCGAAATGGCTCGTTTGACAGCCCTACACGTAATACTATACAGAGTGTTGACAAAATAATTCTCACCGCGCTCATGACGCGCTAAGTGCGCACACACATACATACCTACACCATCACATAAACCGCCATTTATTGCCGCTTTTAAATATTTTAGCACACTACGTAAATAGTTTCAAAGTTGACATATTCTATATAAATACGACACTATTTACATAGTCCAAATGGAGGAAATATCGTGTGGGAAGCGGTGCCTTTGAGTAATAAAAGTAAACAGTTTTAGGTTAAAAGTTTGTTGCTCGCAAATGGAATATATACATACGTAGAAAATAGAACTGTAATTTTAGGGATAAACGTCAAAAGCTAGTTTTCATTTGCCAAAATTCTTTTTCTTTATATTTGAGGAAGATGGAACTGGCAGTTTGCCCACTTCGCGTTACTGGTCGTTTTTGTTTGAATACTGCGGATCAATTTGAGTCGTTGTCAAGGTATGGGTAGTATGAAAAGAGCATTGAATACCCTTTATTAGTATCATAATAAAACTCGAAATTGTATTACACCTACTAAAGAAACTGTAAATTGCTTCAAACTAAAAGCCGCCAGAGGCTCCATCAGATTGAAAGATCGGGATAGGTTGCCGACAACCCGTTTCTTCGGTGAACTATTAACATGATACTTATGGAGCAATCGATAAAGCTTTAATACAGCGTAAAAACTGTAGAAATACAGCTTGATTAAACAATAAATATCGAGTAGGAAATCGATTATGTAGTAATTAAATCTCGATTCATAAATCATCATTCTTTTGAACTGCGTGTGGGTGTAATGATGTGGCGGTTTATTTAAAAGCGCATGATCTCATGGCAATGAAAATTTACGGGACAAGACAAGGTTTCGTGATGAGACAGAGATCGTCAACTTAAGGTATAGAGCTTAATCAGCCTATAATGTTCCCACTGCTGGGACACAGGCCTCCTCTTGGTGAGAGGGAGTGATAATCCACCACGTGGGTCCAGTGCGGGTTGAATGTTGGATAAGCATATTAGTAGGTATATGGCGTGCAAATATTATGAATAATTATGATTAAGAATTATTAATTTCAAGTAAAAAAAAACATTAATGATAGGTAAAAATTTCAAAATTTTTGGTTCTAGGCCATGCCACTTATCTCACGATGTTTTCCTTTACCGTTTCATCAACTTACGGTGAAGGAAAACATTGTGAAGAAGGTAGGCCTAGACAAGTGACAATCGCTTTCAAAGCTTTTCGTATTTTTACAACGACTTTCAAAGGATTGACAGACGCTTTTCGACAGCTTACGTCAGTCCATAATTTTTGACGTCTCCATCATTGTTATAGCTGATAGAACGTCACTTTGTCTATACCCTCTGAACAGTGGCGTGCATTGGTTTTCAGAATAGGTAGGCACTAGGCCGGGTCTAGTAGGCAAACGCGGTCATTAATCAGAAAAAAAAGTGAGGTCAAAAGTGTGGTTATTTGAGTAGGCATGCCTACTTAAGGGTGATAAATTGTGAAGGTCGAACGTCATGGTATTACGCGGGAGACGTGCGTATTTTTAATTTTGTCGCATTAACTTGAACGAGTAAAGACCAATGACAATGTGCGAATATGGAATATGGGGGATCCGAGTAGGCCGTCCGGCGACTGCCTACTGCCGCGCGTGTTTGTATGAAGATTTTGTTTTTTGTTAGGTATGATAATTTAGTGAGTTTCTTAATAGAGCGCACACACTAAAATGTAATTGATAGGCTTATGTTGATATATCGAGGTAGGCACTGCTTATATGCCTATATGCAATGCACGCCACTGCCTCTGAACGAAACTATATGAAATTGACAACAAGCAGGAATTGCAATCAAGGCTCGTCCCTTCCCTATGAGACCAGTAGTTTTTCCTTATTGTAGTGATTATTTATGCTGGATATTATAAACGAAGAAAGCCAAGTTACGACCCTTTGTAAAGCTGTCGGCTTCCTCTAAGGCCCAACATTCTCGGACATCACATAAAACTCTAAAACGTATTATTACCGTCATGATGGGGTCATCACTCCTTACAGAATTTCCTTTAATATCTTCATGAATTAACACGCATCAGAGCGCAGCCGCAATCACGGTACGATTGTCTTCTGCGGAGAAGCCGCCGCAACGAATCAGGCCATCTACAACGTTATCGCACTTTGAACAAGCCATTTCTACCTTTATTGCTTCCAAAACAAGGTTCAAAGCAACCGCAAGAAGACTTGATGGACAACAATTTTATGGCGAACTGTAGCAAGGGAATTTGAGCTTTAAGGAGATGGATGAAGGTTTATATGGGTTCTGACAAACCATGGTTAATGGATACCATCAGAGATAGTCACGACCGGCGTACGATTATTATGAATTAGCTACGCTTCAGTGGGGAACTGAACACCGAGCGGCGCAGGCGCAGCGTACCCGGGGCTTTTGAAGACAACACAAGTAGTAATACTTACTGGTATTGGCTCGTAAGCTACGACTACTTCAAACTTACTTTTTAACTGCAATATTTTTAGGTTATAATAATTATAAAGTTTATTTGTGAAACAAACGTTAATAGGTCATACATAATAATATAAAATAGTACGCTATGTTTTGTCTTAAGACATATAAATATGGTAACATGCAAAGTCAATAATAATACGCATTTTTTTTTTTTAAATCCATATCCATACTAATATTATAAATTCGAAAGTAACTCTGTCTGTATGTTACCTTTTCACGCCTAAACCACTGAACGGATTTAGATGAAATTTGGTATAGAGATAGTTTGAGTCCCGAAGAAGGACATAGGACCAGTATTCTCTATGACACGTTGAACGAAACCGCGCAAAATGAACGCGAGGTTGGCGTGATTAGCTAAAGAATTGACGTGGTTTCGAAGTGAGGAATCAATGAGTGGTCCTAGCTAATTAGGGCCTTGTAGACGAATACCTACCAGTCGTGTAGATTTGATTGCGCTATAAGCTCAAAGTTATAGATCCAAGTAAAACCACTTATTCAGCAAAGCTTATAGAGAGCTTTAAGCTAGTACCTAACGATAATTATAAAATAATGTACGATAAAGGAGCTATTTCTTGATATATTTTATAGATCCACACAGGTGTCACTTGCCGTGGTAAATGTTCCACACTTGATCCGTCGACATTCCGCTAATGTTTCCTGTTTGACCCGCCAGGAGTCGCGAGTGTCGCCTCTCGCCATTCCACACTTTGACATTATCTTCTTATGTTATCTTGAAACTTGGATTAACTGCCTAGTCTCCATTTTCTGTTACCCAGATCAGGTTACAGATCAGTTAGGCTAATCTCATGTTAGGTTTTGTGATTTGTTGGCTGAAACCACATACTTAATAAAAACCAAAATTATTGCTAGACTCTTTTTTACAGACAGAAAGTTTTTCTGACCTGTCCCACTCCTGGGAAAAGGCCTCGCCCATTCCTTTCACTTCAATTTTACTTCTGTTCTAATTTTAATTAAATATTTAGCTCAATAATTAAGATTAAAAAAACTGAAATGTAAACCGACTGTTCGCTGACTGTACCATTGCTTAATCACATAAGACAAGCAATTTTTTCCGCGTTTTCACCCGCGTAAATGCCGATCCCGTGGGAATATCGGAATAAAAAGTAGCCTATATGTCAATCCAGGGTGTCAGCTAGGTACCTCCATACAAAATTTTATCAACATTGGCCCAGCCGTTTGAGCATGAAGAAGTAACAAATATATAAACGCACACACTCATAAACTTTCGCCTTTATGATATTAGTGTGATACTTCAAAACACCCCACAAAATCTCAAAAGTTAAAAACAAGCTTATAACAAAATAAATCACATGTTAGAAGTTCTAACATGTGATTGTTCTAACTTAGAACAATCACTCGAGGCACTGACCTCTCCATATATCAGAAACAAAACACTGATTAACCGACTCAATAGTTTATCAACCGTTCTCGGCTTGATTAGTTGAAAACCGAAACAATAAAAAGAACGAACGTCGCTCGTAAATCGGCGCGCGCGCGCGCACGCCTCCCTTGGTCGATCGAAGGTACACCAAGCAAAATTGACTGCAGAAATTCCATTCACGAAAATTGTATTTCGTATGAACTGTAACTTTCAGCAATAACTACAAATATTACAATACAAAACGAAGTAAAGGGTGAAAGTTTAAAAATACAGCTTAAACTTTTAAAAGTTCAATCCTTGATTAATTTTGATTGCATAATTAGTCAATACCATCAATCATGTGTATTTTACGATCGTATCTAATTCTTGTAATTTCGTAGAATGAAAACGTAATAAAAAAAAAGAAAGAAAAATGTTTATTTGGACGTAGTTCGTGAAACACAAAATACAAAATTAATGTTTCAGACAACAATAGTGGGTGCCTCACGGCTGCGCCAAAAAGGTTCATTTCAGCATTAATTAATGCCAGACAGATGCTGTCTGATGCTGGTTTTCTAACGAACCCTTAGGGAAAAAGTGACGGGAAGTACACACAGTTTCAACATACCTAATACATACTTATAAATAAATAAATTAATAATAAAATTAATGAATTTACTGTTGCGCGCCACAATTGATGGCGACATTAGCTACCACTAGCGCCATCTAGTATCGAGTAGCAGAACTTATAATTATTCGGGTCCCTTCTAGAAACTTCGATGATAGAACTTTCCAGAACTATCGACGTCTGGTCGGTCGGGTTCGGCATGTACTCGAACATTCTAGATGTTTCTACGGTAGAAGGTTCTGGAACTATCCGAGGCCTATATAAGGCCGGTGTGCCTGCGAGCCGGCATTCAGTATTGGATAAGCGATACAAGCGAAAACATCGAAGCGATCTTCAAGTGCGACTTTCAAGTGATCTTGTAGTGCGATTGTGTTTTATTGTTAGTGTTTTAAAGTTATAATTGCTGTTTTTAATTAAAGTGTCTATTTTTGGTTTTTAAATCGGCAGTTTTTATTGTCACGAACCCCAAGCTCGTAACAATTGGTGTCAGAAGCAAGGATTAAAATCATGCCGATTCTACCGAAGGACGACACGGAGGGTATCCGTACCCGGAGTCAACGCCAGCAAGAGACGGACCAGAGGCGATTCGGTGGAGCAACGCCACAGACGTCGGAGGGCCAACTACCAATCACGGAGGCCGGCCCGTCCACAGCTGCTCCAGCATCATCAGCACCAGATTTTGCTGCTCTGATGATGATGCTGCAGGAGCAGTCTCGCCGACAGGAGGAACAGGCTCGTCGGTTGGAAGAACAGCTCCAGCGGGACAAGGAGGAACAGGCCCGCCGACAGGACGAACAGGCCCGCCGACAGGAGGAACAGGCCCGCCGACAGGAGGAACAGGCTCGTCGGCTGGAAGAACAGCTCCAGCAAGATAAGGAGGAACAGGCCCGCCGTCAGCAGGAGCAGTCCCGCCGACAGGAGGAGCAGATGCTCCTTCTGAAGGAACTTCACGCTACCTTTGGGAAAGACATAAAGGAGGTGAAGGATAAGGTTGCTCAACACGACAACCGCCTGTTGGAAGCTGAAACCCGAATCGACCAAGTGAATAATCGGGTTGACACCGTGATGGCTGACGTGAAGAAAACCGTAATGGCTGACGTGAAGAAAACGCTGGATTACCTTAAACTTGAGGATGGAATCGCAGCCCCCGTGGCTACAACACCTTCGCTACGGGGATTCAAAGTGCCACCGTTCGACGGAACTTCTTCCTGGTCGGCCTACAAAATTCAGTTTGAGGCTGTCATGAAGGCGAACGGGTGGAATAAAAATCAGGCCATGACTGCCCTCACCCTAGGCCTGCGCGACCAGGCCTTAACCGTGCTGGAAGCTCTTGGAAAAGAAGTGACTTACGAGCAGCTCCTTGAGGCATTGGAGGCTCGGTATGGTGACGCTCACCTGGAACACGTGTATCGTGCGCAGCTCAAGGATCGTGTGCAACGCAGTAACGAAACCCTGCAGCAGTGGGCCCTTGAAGTGGAGAAGCTGGTTCGTAAAGCT
Source organism: Amphipoea lucens (assembly GCA_947508005.1). Taxonomy (NCBI): domain Eukaryota; kingdom Metazoa; phylum Arthropoda; class Insecta; order Lepidoptera; family Noctuidae; genus Amphipoea; species Amphipoea lucens. The sequence goes on from OX382374.1 coordinate 18,043,998, forward strand.
TACCAGTCCTTGCCTGCGCTTATTGATGGGAACCTGGTGCAGGTATTTATCGACGGCATCCGCGACCTTGAAGTCAGAGCTGCTGTAAGGCTCGGTCACCACGGGACGCTTAAGGACGCCCTGGCCCATGCACTGGAGGTGGAAGCTGTGCGGCAAGACCATCGTTCCCATCGCGTCAGGGAGGTTGCAGCGGCTACAGTTCGCGACCGCAATAAAGGATACAGCCCTAGATGCTATGGCTGTGGGGAAAAGGGCCACCTTCGATCCAGTTGCCCTAAGCGAACTGCAGAAAGGGAAGACCGAGCTCCAGAGGGAATTGCGGCTAACAGCACCGCCCAGCACCAGCAGCAGGGAAACGAGTAATAGCCAGGACTGCGGGGCGGGTGCTGGCTGATGCTCAAAGAGCCCCAAGGATTTCGATCACACAAACCCATGACGGGAACAGCTTAATCATCAAGGGCGAGGTTAACGGAACGCCGTGTAAGCTGACCATAGATACTGGAGCCTCTCGTACGGTCGTCAGTTCCCAACTTATAAGTCGGTTCCTTGGGGACTCCGCATACAACCGAGAACGCATTAATTTGGTAACAGCCACCGGTCAGCGCATACCCGTCCATGGAGAGAAGAAGATGGAGTTGAAGCTAGGCAACAGAATCTACCTGCATAATGTCGTCGTGGCTGATATAATGGACGACTGCATCTTGGGCCTTGACTTTATGAGGAAGAATTGTTGCGAGATTGACGTCAAGCAAGGTGTTTTGAAATGTGGACAAGAGGAACTTTTTATGGAAGGGGCATTACCAGGGAATGTGTACAGCCTTAAAAAGATTGTTCTTCCGCCGAGATCAGAAACGATTGTGCCGGTTAGTCTTCCTCGGAATCCTGGGCAAACTAATCGTTGTGTACTCGTGGAAAGGGTAGACAATGACTTTCCATGGAAAGTGGCACGAACTTTGGTCAGAGCCACCGACATCTCAGGGGTACGTGTGCTGAACCTTTGTGATCAGGAACAGATTATAGAAAAAGGCACACTAGTTGGTACTTGCGAGGAAGTGGATTGGTTGCGTCGATGCCAATATCTGTCGACTGGGACCCTCAGCAAGGATGCACAAACGAAAGTGTCCACACTTTTAGAAGACTGCCGCAGCGCTCTGTCCCAAAATGAAATGGTCAAGGCGAAGAAGATGTTACTCAAGTACGCCGATGTTTTCTCGTCAAACGATGCTGACATTGGGAAGACTGGCTTAGTTCAACACAAAATAAACACAGGAGAAGAATTGCCTATCCGTCAGCGGCCAAGGAGATTGCCGGTAGCACGTGAAAAGGAAGTGGAAACCATGATTGAAGGAATGGTGAAGGATGGTGTTATTGAACCTTCATCTAGTCCATGGTGTTCACCTGTAGTGCTGGTAAGAAAGAAGGACGGCAGCATGCGGTTTTGTGTTGACTATCGTCGCCTGAACGACGTTACGAAGAAGGACAGCTATCCTTTGCCAAGAATTGATGACACGCTGGACATGCTTACTGGAGTAAAGTGGTTTAGCACACTGGACCTGAAAAGTGGCTACTGGCAAGTTGAAATTGATCCCAAGGACAAGGAGAAAACTGCATTCTCGACAGGAAAGGGTCTTTGGCAATTTAAAGTTATGCCGTTTGGATTGTGCAACGCTCCGGCAACGTTTGAAAGACTGATGGAACTTGTACTTACCGGGCTAATTGGCGATGCTTGCCTGGTCTACTTGGATGACATCATCATCGTAGGCCGTACGTTTGAAGAACATCTTCAAAACCTGGAACGTGTGCTCATGAAGATCCAGAGTGCCAACCTCAAGTTGAGTCCAAAGAAATGTTCACTATTCAAACGACAAGTTAGCTTTTTGGGGTATGTAGTGTCGGAAGAAGGTATCCGCACAGATCCAGAGAAAATCGCCGTTGTCAAGGATTGGCCAGTTCCAAAAGATAAGACGCAGGTCAGAGCATTTTTGGGTTTGTGCTCTTATTATCGGCGATTTGTTAAGAACTTTGCGGATATAGCCAAACCCCTGCACAAGCTAACCGAGGAGAAGCGACATTTCTGCTGGGATGAAAGTTGCAATATCGCATTCCAGGAGTTAAAGGACCGACTGTGCAAAACACCTATTTTGGGGTACCCTGATGCAGGCAAGGAATTTATAGTTGACACAGACGCAAGTGACATAGGACTTGGCGGTGTGTTGTCTCAACGAAAGGGTGATCAAGAGGTTGTGATAGCGTACTTCAGCAAGTCGTTGTCAAAGCCGGAGAGGAACTATTGTGTCACGAGACGGGAATTGCTTGCTGTGGTAAAGTCATTGCAGCATTTTAGCAAATATCTTCTGGGGCGGAAATTCCACTTACGTACCGACCATGCTGCACTGAAATGGCTATTGCAGTTCAAAAATCCGGAAGGACAAGTTGCGAGATGGATTGAGCTACTGCAGGAATACGACTTCGTGGTCGAACATCGCAGCGGAAAATCTCATGGCAACGCGGATGCATTGTCAAGAAGACCTTGTCCTGAAGACTGCAAGCATTGTACTAGGCAAGAAAGTAAAGAAGTCGTACCTGTGAGGATGCTCAAGACAGACCTCAGCAACGAGTGGAAGGAAAGCCTACAACGTGCACAACAGGAAGATTCAGACCTCAAGCCGATTCTCGAGTGGATGAAGGCCAGTGCACCTAAGCCCACGTGGAGCGACGTCTCAGCGATGAGTTCGATCACAAAAAGCTATTGGGCCCAATGGGACAGCTTGGTGATTCAGGATGGAGTCCTGTGCCGTAAATGGGAAAATGCTCGGGGAGACAGCTGTCATTTGCAAATGGTTGTCCCTAAAGCTCAAGTACCGGATGTTCTACAGCTGTACCATAATGGTTGTTCAGGAGGCCATCTGGGAGTTAAACGGACCCTACTGAAGATACGAGAACGGTTTTACTGGGTCCACTGTCGGGACGATGTCGAGGACTGGTGCCGCAAATGTACGAGTTGTGCAGCGGTAAAGGGACCTCAGACTCGTAGTAGAGGTGCATTGAAATTGTACAATGTTGGTGCACCATGGGAGAGGATAGCCCTAGATGTTGCGGGACCGTTTCCGGAAAGTGATAGTGGTAACAAGTATTTCATGGTTGTAATGGATTACTTCACTAAGTGGCCGGAAGTCTTCGCCATTCCAAACCAAGAAGCTTCAACAGTTGCAGATAAATTGGTTCATGAAGTCTTCTGCCGTTTTGGAGTACCTTTAGAGATTCACAGTGATCAAGGAAGGAATTTTGAGTCCCAAATATTCCAGGAAACTTGTCGAGTTATGGGTACTCATAAAACGAGAACAACTTCTTACCACCCACAATCGGATGGAATGGTGGAACGATTTAATCAGACATTGGAGAGATACCTGGCAAAAGTTGTGGAAAATCGGCAACGAGATTGGGACAAGCACATACAACCGTTTTTGTTGTCATATCGAAGTGCTGTTCACGAAAGTACATCAGTGACACCAGCTTTCGCAAACTTTGGAAGGGAATTACGGCTGCCTGCAGACCTGATCACCGGAATACCACCTGACGCCCCACGCAGTATAACCGATTATGCGAATGACTTGCGGAACAAAATGAATGACATCTATGAGCACGTCAGACAATCGGGCCAGCAAATGTCTGAGAAGATGAAAACCCGTTATGACCGCAAAATGAACAATAAAGGGTTCGACGAAGGTTCACTAGTGTGGTTGCACAATCCAGTCCGCAGCAAAGGGAAATCTCCTAAGCTTCAAGCTAAATGGGATGGACCGTACCGGATTGTGACAAAGATCAATGACGTAACCTACCGGATACAGAAAGGTGCAAGAGGTACTCCTAAGATCGTCCATGTGGATCGACTGGCGCGTTATTATGGGGCCAATAATGCTCGGGACGAGCATGTCTTAGGAGGGGGCAGTGTTGCGCGCCACAATTGATGGCGACATTAGCTACCACTAGCGCCATCTAGTATCGAGTAGCAGAACTTATAATTATTCGGGTCCCTTCTAGAAACTTCGATGATAGAACTTTCCAGAACTATCGACGTCTGGTCGGTCGGGTTCGGCATGTACTCGAACATTCTAGATGTTTCTACGGTAGAAGGTTCTGGAACTATCCGAGGCCTATATAAGGCCGGTGTGCCTGCGAGCCGGCATTCAGTATTGGATAAGCGATACAAGCGAAAACATCGAAGCGATCTTCAAGTGCGACTTTCAAGTGATCTTGTAGTGCGATTGTGTTTTATTGTTAGTGTTTTAAAGTTATAATTGCTGTTTTTAATTAAAGTGTCTATTTTTGGTTTTTAAATCGGCAGTTTTTATTGTCACGAACCCCAAGCTCGTAACATTACTTAAAAAAAAAAACGCAAAAAATACTGTAGTTCCCTTGTTTCGTTTTGCTAAATACGGTAGCTGAAAACAATTGTAAGATATCACTTATCACGACTTGATTAACATCTACAGATATGATCATAATTACAATTTAGCAATAAATTCGGATTAAGATTAACCAATCAAAACATTATCATCTTGTACGCACGTAATCGCACGCATTCCCCAGATTTGTGGCATGTTCCAACACAACACGATTAGATTCTAAGAACCAGGTGACAGACAGATAATCTCTAACTAATTGTGTTCATCATCAACTGCCTAGCCTTTTCCTAACTATGTTGAGGTCGGCGCCCAGTCTTACAGCTCAGATGCAGCTGCATACTAGTATTTCTTTCACATGGAACAACCTATCTGACCTCCACAACTTAGTCGCAGGATAACACAACACAGTTCTACGACACAGCGATACTCCTTGGTAAGACTGGTTGTCAGCCCTTCGAGTTCTTACTAATTCTGTTCCAGGTTTGAATTTATATTTGTCCTTTGTGAACAGTGTTGTGATCTCCTATAAATGGGAAGCACTTACTATAGTATTTGTCCATGTTCTTGTCTCTGTTGGAGAACCAATAAATAAAAAACCGAGTGTGCTTATGACCACACGACTGAAGTGAAACTTCGAGAAAGAGAGAAAGAAAATGTGCGCGCGCACTGCTCTCTCTTGCTCCTACACTGTGATACAGACAATAGGCCTGGCCCTGCACTGTGCTTAGATATACGGAACGTATTTGGCTATGAGAGGAAGAGAGAAAGAAAATGTGCGCGCGCACTGCTTTCTCACTCAACTCCCGTTCGCCTCGCCCGATCACACTTTTCGTAACGCTTACGTCACGCGTTCGCCAGCTTACTCCCCAAGTCAAGCGTGCGTAAAGAAGTTTCACTTCAAAACCAGTCCCTTGAACTTCTGTTCCTACCTGTCTCATGGTTTGGCCGTAAACCGCCAATTAATCCATGATGGGGAACAGTGGGCGCTTTCACATGATTCAATCCCATGGCTTTATGGTGTCTGTGCCTCGAATGTATCAGCCGCAGCCGGAAGTATGGCCTGAAGTAACTCAGCTGTGGAAAGTGGGTCAGCGGGATCGTAGAATAACATGTTGGACGTACTGGAGGAGCGGTGTGGTGCGCTTGTTGGTGATGGTTTAATATGGATTTCGTAGGACGTATTACATGTATAGGTAGAGGTGGAACACCGCGGTGGTTTTAGCCGGTAAGAGTCCGGCATGCCCCTCTGTCACCCCCACGATAGAGGAAGTCCATGAGGATTTCCACCGCGAGAGAAAAAAAAAAAAAAAAAAAAAAAAAAGGACCTATTACATGTGGATTGAGTAGTGGATTACACCAAGAGCCAGTGTACCTAGATAAATTGTCATGTGTGCTGACAGTGAAGAGTGATTCGAAAGCAAATTCCCGTAATTCAAAATGATCTGAGGGGCAATTCTCGTAATTTTAAGAACGTTCACAGTCTGATCTGTCTCAATCTGTCAAAAAATACTTCTAATTTCCCTACATTTTGACAAGTTTTTGACATTTGTTTGTCGCCGAGGTGAGACTGCGACTAGATTTTGAACGTTTTAAATTACGAGAATTGGCCTTGTTATCGCAGCGAATTGTCGCAGCGATGAGAAGAGATAATTTTGAATTTAAATTTATTGAAAAGTTTCTTCATTGATTGCAATGTCAAAAACTTGTAAAAAATTGTAATGTAATTTTAACTGAGATTAGAAGCGGACGTTCCCAATAATGCGGGAATTGCCTCTGATCTGGATAAGGGAATTTGCTTTCCTAATTTTCCTTTTATACTTGGTACTTTTGATTCTATTTTTAAATAAAAAGCACAGTTAAATTTTTCACTGTTTCTGACAACCAATATACTAGCCCCCTCACTAATAAACTTATTATATCAGATGAATAGTTACACACCGATTTCTCTCTTTCAGTCGTCAGTAATTTGAGTTTCGAAAGAAGAAGACAAAGCGTTGTGTAACTATACATACGCTATAGGTACCTACAACGTTTATAAGGGGCTTAGTCATGTTTATTGGTGATAACATTGGCAACCACTCCGGTTAACGGAATGCCACCTGTCCCAAGACTCATCCTTCAATCCAAGTATATCTTGCGTGGGAAACTAATCAGCGTGGAATCAACATTAATTGGCGTATTTTTTACTAATTCATCTCAGATATGGAGGTTTAATTGGCACATCTATATTCATTAATCAATGTAGTTTATACCAGGCTACCGGTCTAAAACCCCGACTTAATGTACCTACTACCTAAAGAAATCAATTAAAGTTTAAAAGCCAATCAACCAATTAAGTAGGGATAACATAATGACGGGAATAACCTCGGGGATTTGTTGACCCGGCTTGCTGGATATAGTCTGTGCTTTTATACCAGTATGCATGTGTGATGTGAGAAAGGAGTGTCCGTATGTATGCAAAAACCTCGGTAAGTACCACGGATGGTAAGTACGGACCGTATGGCGTACGGTAGTACTAGTTTAGTTTATCTAAGAATAGACGACAGCCGCTCAGTGGCGTACATTGCATATAGGCATATAAGCAGTGCCTACCTCGATATACCAACATAAACCTTTCAATTACATTTCACTAAATTATCAATTATCATACCTAACAAAAAACAAAATGTTCATACAAACACGCGCGGCAGTAGGCAGTCGCCGGACGGCCTACTCAGCTCCCGTACTATTCGCACATTGTCATTGGTCTTTACTCGTTCAAGTTAATACGACAAAATTAAAAATACGTACGTCTTACGCGTAATACCATGACGTTCGACCTTCGCATAGGCATGCCTACTCAAATAACCACACTTTTGACCTCACTTTTTTTTCTGATTAGTGATCGCGTTTGCCTAGACTAGACCCGGCCTAGTGCCTACCTATTCTGAAAACCAATGCACGCTACTGCAGCCGCTTCAGTTACAAACAAGTCTAAATGATAGAAGGAGATCACTGATTACCTGTGACTGGTTTTTGAAATTGAAAAAAAAAACGGATTAGGTTATTTAGGTCGGAAGAGTATGAAAATGCTTTATGGTAATTTGCTGTAAGGTCCTCAATCCTCAAGAGCGTCAAAAAATGTATGCTGAGCATCGCAATCATGTTCATGTTTTGAAACTCCGTTCAATACAAAACATTTAGGTAGTGTGTAGGATTTTGCAAAGATATTGACGTAGCAAAATTGCTCAACAAAAAACCACCGACAAGCTATAAAATTATAAACAATATTTCTCATAACCCTACGAAATACCGTCGTCGGCATTTATAAAAGCGATTGATTACAAAGGCTGGTTGTATTCGCGTGGTGCGCGCGCGCATGTAGTAGGTACAATCAAAATAAACGTTAGTAGCGTTGTTTTTATGACGCCGCGTCACTCCACGCTCGCGTGTATACGCATCGGCAAACGCTTTGATGTTTACGCAGTAGGGCTGCCCAGCCAGACGTAGGGCGTGCGTAGGTACATTGTTACGGGGTGATTTGGCCTAGATAAATATTTTTCAAATAATCTGAACAGCATTTTCGAAATTAGGCTCTTTCATAGGAACAAACTAGTTATACAGGGTAAAATTAAATTCATGGGCATCCTTTTAAGGGGTCATTGTACTCATCATTATGAACAACTTTTACTATGGGACTAAACCTAAAATCGCGAAAAATGATCTGCTGTTCCTTGCATTTATGTTCACATAACTCGTCACAACGTAGGGAAGAGCTGATTTTTTTCGCGATTTCAGGTTTGATCCCATAGTAAAAGTTGTTCATAATGATGATTACAATGACCCCTTAAAAGGATGCCCATGAATTCAATTTCACCCTGTATAGATACAAGGTATGGATGTGTATCACCACTTTTGTTGTCATTTTTGTTGATCAGTAGGTTGATAGGTTGTCATTAAGAAATAACAATTCATGCTGACACCCTGTTTAATGATAAGAGACTGCATCTTACAAAAATAAAATGTTCATTGATGATTAGCAAAAGCTTGAATCGCTGAAAAATTTCACATTATTATTTTTTGAAGTGAAACTTCTTTACGCACGCTTGACTTGGGGAGTAAGCTGGCGAACGCGTGACGTAAGCGTTACGAAAAGTGTGATCGGGCGAGGCGAACGGGAGTTGCGTGGGGGATATGACATAAGCAAGAGAAAGCAGTGTCTTTCTCTCTTTCTCTCATAGCCGAATACGTTTGAAGTTTCACTTCAGTCGTGTGGTCATAAGCACACTCGGTTTTTTTTTTACTTAGAGTCAAATCTGTTAGTACGGTCAGCATCAAAAGTTAATTAACACTTCAGTTTTTTAATCTTAGTTATTGAGCAAAATATTTGTTCAAAATTGCAGCAGAAGAATTTTTTTTAGAATACGTACTCTTATCTATGATGTGAAAAGCTAAAAATCAGTTTATTGAAAAAAGTTGTTGTCAATTTAATAACATGTAAAAATGATAGTGTTAATCTACTTTTGATGCTGACTGTACAATATTACAGTAACACCGACACACACAATCCAAATTAATCCTAAAAAACGATCTCCCATGTCTCCCACACGTCTCTCACAAAGTTTACAACGCGACAGCCCTGCGAAGGGTTTTATCCACGCACCGCTAGATCAAAGGGCCGACAAAGTTAATGAAGTGATAAATAGCAGTGGAACCATTACACTGTATAAATAGATAAATAACTGTTGTATATCGGAACACCCTGCTACCGGCGGGCGGCGGCATGGCTCACACTCAATCATTACATACATCGTTTTGGGTACAATCATGGTTGATAGTGGTTGTTGTCTTGTTGGACAAATAGTTGGTTTTATTTTCTAGGGGCTGTTCATTTACTACGTATGAAGGAAGATTTGAGGGGAGAAGGGGTCCGAATAAGTCTTATTTTTTCTTACGTGGGGGTGGGACGGGTCTAGATAGTAGATCGTAAGATCACAAAAGAAAGTAAAACTTTTAAGTTTTTAAATTTTTTTTGGTACTTTTTCTTTGCAATTTTAGTAGATACTGACCTTATGTAAGATTCCCTCCGATAATACAGGGTGAAATTGAAAACATGCGACAAATCGAAATCGAAGGTTGTACTCATCATTATGAACAACCTTTACTATGGGACCAAACTTGAAATCGCGAAAAAAATCTGTTCCCTACATTTATGTTCGCATAACTCGTCAAAATGTAGGGAACAGCTGTTTTTTTCTTCCGCGATGTCTGATTTGGCCCCATAGTAAAAGTTGTTCATAATGATGAACCCCATCTCCCATTTCAATTTGTCGCATGTTTTCAATTTCAACCTGTATATATTTTCCTCCGTAAGATCTCCGCCTTAAACTCGCACCTTCTTCACATGGTGGTAGGTAGAAACAGGAAACTACAGAATGCCACGTGGTACGCTACGGTGCTGCGAATCCTAGCACTCTACGTAGTAATACTTATTCTTTGACCCGTCGATTCTCGTTTCGTCTCTCTTTCCTTGTTTCGTTCACGTTCTATCGTTCACTATTTTTCATAGATATTATATTTATTTACTTTCTAAAAAAATATTGAAAACATGCTTATCGAATACCGGAGTAACGTGCATTGTTCCTAATCTTGTGTCCGACACGCTGCTGTCAAAACATTGTCAATGATAATGTGTGTTATCAGCATTATCTTATTGTTGTCTCCTAAACAGTCAACAGGAAGCACAATTATTGGAATCAACGTTCATAATTATGTCATTTTTCAGTCATCTGATAACTTTATTCGAGGAATAATTATGAAATTTTGAAAATTGTCAAACGTCAATTTTATTCCTCGAATATAAGTTATCTGGCGATGGAAAAAGCAGTCCTTACTCATTAACTTTCAAATACTCATGAAAAAAAAAAGTTTCTTTAGAATCACCAATGAGTCTGTCAGTTAGAAAATTTGTTGAAAACGAAAACTAAAATGCTGTTGATTAGTGTCCTATAGTGTCGGATTTTATTCAAGACACTTAAATTACACTGTATCATATATTTCATAAACTCTACCTATACCTAAAAACTATATGTAAACGGACACAGCTATATTCCGACCTGCTTGCTCAAAGTAAATGGATCACCTTGTCCACGGGCTCTTTGATCGTCGCAACGAAGGCATGTCCGTGTGTGCTTGCGCCGCTTTGATGTGCCGTATTGAGATGTGTACAGAACAAATACTTCTAGATATATTAATAGAGGAAATACGTGGAAAAATTTGTTTATTTTAGCATTATTAACGTTTGGTTTTGAAGATAGAACTTTGAAGTTTATTTAGCGAGTTATTATTTTTGCAGAAGTTCTTGTGAAGTCTAAAAACACCCATATTATAGTATTATGTACACTTCGCACATAGCTTAGCTACATAATATATTATATGTAGTTATATCTGAACAGTTCCAGAACAGTTATGATTATGATATAGCGCCTGCCTGTTCAATGTTTATATTCACGCAGTGCATTTATATCTTACTAGCAGCAAATTTGGATCTCGAGGGAATATCGGGATAAAAGGTATCATTAAGTATGTCCTAATCCACGTCATTGTCTACCCATGTGCCGAATTTCACCCAAATCCGTTCAGCCTTTTTAGCGTGAAAGCGTAACAAACAAAGTAAACATAAGTAAAAAAAAAAACAAATCATACTTAGTTTAAAAGTTTCGGCGGAGATATACTTAATAGAACCAGTCAGAAATTTAGGACCCCACGCCCACTTATGAGATAAAAATTACTTAAATAGTAGCAAAGTAGAGAATTCCTGAAAAGCTCCCTTCCAGTAACTGAATACATTAAAAAGGATCCTAGCCCTACATGGGCCATCAAACGCGGTCGGTACTGCAACTGTCCCGTGAAAACATCAAGGGATGCGCGCGCGCAGTCGGGCGTACTCGGCTATTTTCGGAACATGTCGGTAATTAATTTTTTGTCGTGCTTGTCCTTTGTTGTTGGTGGACGAAATTCTGTCGCGTTCGAAATAATAGGAGAGGTTTTGTGAGCAATTTATGAGAAAGACGAAAATAGTTTACTGTCTAGTGTTTACCTATGCCTTGTATTTAGTAAGCAGTGGTGCCCCCTGTTGGAGTATAGCAAAACAAATCGATCCTACTTCAACGCTATCTTCTTTCTCATTCTAACTCATAAATAAGTATCCGAACCTGCCCTTACCACTTGAACGAAATCCTTACTTTCGCATAGTGACACTACTACTCTATTAGCCTTGTGTGGGATCACACGTCTCACATAATATTAGTAAACTCAAAGCATTTATTTCAATTAAACCAATTACAGGCACTTTTGAATTGTCAAGGGGTCGGTCAGTCAGAAAGATGAAGCTAGTTGCCCATTCCAAAGCGTAGGTACCTATGGAGAAGAACGGGCAAGAAACTCCATGGACACTCTTTTAAATCAAAATAATATGGTTACAAAGTCTTGGTTACATCATTCACGTTAAAAATTATACATGTGAGAACGATGCAGAACGTTAAAAGCGTCCATAACGAAAAGATGAGAAAAAACAACAATTCAAATATTAAATTAAAATAAAATAAGCCATGGCAGCAAAGAGATGACCAGTCCCTACTGACGGCGCCCGTTCACGAACATGACGCATGTATTAGCACCATTCAGCTCAACCATTTTGAAGGGAGCTAAATGATCCAACACATGCGCCGCCATCAGCGAGACATTTGAGTGAGCATGACATACTCTCAGCCGCCAGGGCACATTCAGTCAATGAAAGACGTACCCAGTAAATGGTAGCTTTATAGTATGTACATAGTACTCAACATGTGCTATGCAATTATACAATACTAGGAGATTGAATTTATACAATGCAAAGATAGACTTACAATCTTCAGCAGCTCCAACAGCATTTTTAAGTGTTAATCAAATAGTTGTGGTTGTGGAGCAGGACCAGCATTGAGCCAGGCATTTTTATCAGCGATGTAATCCCCTAACTTATAATATGCCTGTCTGCATAGTGTGCGTTTAATACAAGACTTGAATTTTGTCTCATTCAGTTGAAGAATGTGGGGAGGTATTTTATTATAACATTTTAAACAGTACCCCATAAAAGATGAGTCTACTTTAGCTAGTCTAAATCCTGGTTGAACTAATAGGTCCCTATTTCTAGTACTATAATTATGTCTTTCACCTCTTTTACTAAAAAGATGTAAATTTTTCCTTACATACATGATATTTTCGTAGATATATTGACAAGGTACCGTCATGATGTTAATTTCTTTAAACCGTTCCCTTAGAGAATCGCGCCTGCGGAGATTATAAATGGCTCTGATAGCTCTTTTCTGCAGAATAAAAATAGAATCGATGTCTGCAGCCCGTCCCCAAAGCAAAATACCGTAAGACATGATACTATGGAAGTAACTAAAATAGACCAGTCTCGCGGTATCTACATCAGTAAATTGACGGATTTTTCTCACAGCATAAGCTGCTGAACTTAGCCGTCCTGCAAGAGATGTTAAATGCGGACCCCATTGTAGCCTTGAGTCGAGCGTGATCCCTAGGAAAACAGTTCTATCGACGAATTCAAGTTTCTCTTGATTCAATATTATCTCACAATCACGACCTTTGACATTCGGTAAAGAAAATCTTATGCACTTAGTTTTTTTCCCATTTAATACTAAATTATTAGCAGTGAACCAATTTTGGACCTGCAGTAGGGCGTTATTTACGTCGTCAAAATTTGTAGCACGTCTATTTACCTTAAAAATTAAGGAAGTGTCATCAGCAAATAACACCATTTGTGGTTGATTTTTTAATAAATGGAGTAGATCATTTATATACACTAAAAAGAGGAAAGGACCCAAAATCGAGCCCTGTGGCACACCCATTTTTACAGTTAAACCGTGTGAATTGACACCATTTATTTGAACTTGCTGTTGTCTATCATTTAAGTAAGAACTAACTAAACTGAGCGCAAGTTTTCCAAGTCCGTAATGCTCAAGTTTCAAAAGCAAGGTTTCGTGATCGACGCAATCAAATGCCTTGGAGAGGTCACAAAAGATTCCTATGGCGTCTTGGGCCTCTTCCCACGCGTTAAAAATGTGTTTTAATAAGGTTACACCGGCGTCGGTCGTACAACGTCCTTTGGTAAAACCATACTGTTGATCGTGAAGGATTTTGTTCGTGTTAAAATGATTGAGCATTTGATTAAGCATTATCTTTTCAAACACCTTGCTGAAAACCGGCAACACGGATACGGGTCTATAATTATTAGTGTCTTTACTGTCCCCGGATTTGTAAAGTGGTATTACCTTACTGTATTTCATTAAATCGGGGAAGACTCCTTGATCAACACACGAATTAAATACTAAGGCTAAGTAAGGCGCAATAGTCTCAATTATGGAGGTACATACTTTAATAGACATTCCCCAAAGATCTTCGGTCAATTTGATCTTAATTTGCTTAAAAGCTTTTATTACTACTGCAGGGTTAATATGTTTAAATTGAAATTCAACCGGGCAGGCTTGAACGTTCGCTCTTAATAAATCAATTGATACGCCGGGTGAGGAATTTAAGGCTTCCGTCGTTTTTGATGGTATATTAGTAAAGAAATTTACAAATTCTTGAGCTACTTCTAAGTTAGAGCTTATGGCACCACGTGAAGTCTCCAACGTGTAATCTGTGTTTCGTTTTTTATTCCTACTAGTTTCGTTATTTATAATTTTCCAAACCGTTTTTATTCTATTTTCTGCCGATTTGATTTTGTTGCTAATGTACCGGGCTTTGGCTATTTTGCAAGTATTTCTAAAAATTTTGGAATATGTAGCAACATACTTGCTGAAAGTATCAGTATTAATGTAGGGCTTAAGGCCATACAGCTCGAACAGTCTCTCCCTACTTATCCTAATACCTCTAGTTGCCCAGTCACTAAATATAAAATTAGGGCAAATGTTTTTTGTTTTCTTTTCAAAAGTTTTATTGAATTGAGTCTGCACTACTGAAAAGAAATCCTCGTACAATTTATTTGCGTCATCCATATCATGGCCCAGATCATTTAACTTATTATTTAGAGTACTATTGAATCTTTTTAGTTTACCAGTCGTTATTGGTCTAAATTGTATTTGCACTTTTTGCAAAGGTGTTTTAAACTTAAAAGTTACCGTTTGTCCACTATGATCAGACGGCAGATAATTTACGATGGCTTTATCTAAATAATCACAATCGCAAAAAACATTATCGATACAAGTAGCAGAAGTTGGAGTTACTCTAGTTGGTTCTGTAAAAACATTGGATAAATTAAACGATTTGAAAAGGCTTAATAATCTACTGCTGTTTGAATTATTTTCCGAAATATTAATATTAAAATCACCACAAATAATTGCGGCTTTGTTATTGGATGCAAGTTTCACTAGAACATCCTCCATTATTGACTCAAATACAGAAAAGTTCTGATAATTAGGGGGCCTGTAAACGCACACTACAACATGCTTATCTAGCTCAACACAAGACAGTTCGATGCAATGTTCAATTGATAAATCCACTATGTCATTTCGTTGCTTGAATTTTAAACAATTTTTTATTAAGATTAAAGAACCTCCACGCAGCATAGATTTACGGTTAAAACAACTGCCTACACTATAGTTCTCATAATTAATTAACATTTGGTAATCCTTTAACCAATGTTCAGTAAAACAAACAATGTCAAACTTTGTTTTTTCTAAAAACATTTCAATTTCTAATAATTTGGAGGAAATGCCTTGAATATTTTGATGAAATAACTTCAAGGTATTCTGCTGATCTCCTTTTTGATATTTAATTATTTTAGAGCAAGAAGATACCTTGTTGCTGTTAGGTATTAGAATATTATTACTGGTACCTTCTGTTGTCTTACAAACTAGTTTAAATGATTATCCGGAGTTAATCCCAAGACTTCAATGTCATCACCAGGCAGTGAGCTCATAGTGCGTGAGGGAAATGGAACCTCCTTCGTACAATTTGTATACATATTTATAGCATTTGAGCTACATTCATTTAGGCAAACCACCTTATTATTAGTATTATTACTAATTGTTGTGGTGTTAATAATACAAGACTTCGACATAATACTTATGTCTGTGTTTATATAAAAAGCTAATAGCCTTGCTATTGTGTGTCTAAAACTAACAGGCAGATACACAGTACCCCTAGTCGACTTTAAAGTTTCTACAAAACTGTTAGTGTCAAAATAGACAAGCTTGTCACTGTAATGACTAACTAAAAAGTGCATTTGCTTATTAAGCATATGAATATAATTGTTTTGTCTATTTGTCAATTTTTTAAAATATGGGAAAGCACACAATATTATTTTATTACAATTTAACTTTAACAACTCAGTTACACAGTCAGTTATTTCATATTTTTTGACTTTAGCACTGTTACCTACAAATACAGTAATGTTGGTTTTAGGATTAAATACATTTCCTGTTATTGATGCCATTATTTCTTTGTAGGTTGACCCTGGCATACAATTGTTTTGAGTAGAATAACTCAGGTTGTTACTAATTAATTTACCTAATCCTCTTCCTATACTATCTGAGAACATAACTGAATTATAACAATCATGACTACTGAACGATGGACAACTACTAACCTCAAGCTGTACCACTGGGGATAGATCCTGTACTATATCAGATACATCTGGGTTAAGGATACACTCTTGAGACAAACACTCAGTCTGGGACGGGTCCTCCGTTGCCTCAGGCTGGACAGCAACAGGGTTTGAAACCTTCTGACAAGTACACTGACACATAACTAACTCATTAGCAGCAAGAATATGTTCTTTAATTTGGTTCTGAGAACCCACATATTTAATGTAAAGGGAACTAAGTCTGCCCTCAAGTACCTGTATGTCAGACTGTAAGCGCTGTGTATCAAATTCATATATTTTTGTGCTGTCTTCTAATTTGATTTGATAATTATTTAATTTATTAATTAGATCAATACGTTCTTTCCTTAGTGGAATATTTTTAGAAAAATGTTTTTGTTGTTTCCTAAATTGATTACATTTTTTAATTATTCTATTCATTCTTGCATATTTTTTCATTTTGTTATGACTCAATTTATAACTATAATTCTGTTTTAGCAAGGAATCTTCAGTAAGGTCAATAGTTATTATGGGATGAGGGTTACAATTAATGTTTAATAATTCATTATATAAATGGTTTGTTTCTTTAACCTGATTACATTCTTTTTCTTTTTCCAACTGGAAGATGCGACTATTAGCATGAATTAATTCATCTTCTAGGTCCCTAACTTTACTTAAAGCCTCCTCATACAAATTACTACAGTTGTTGAAACCATCCGTGACTACCTTCAGTTGATCGCGTTCATCAACAACAATCAGATATTGTTGATGTAGGTCTACTAGCTCCCGTTTAAGGCTTGAGTTTTTGTCAACTATTTTCTTTATTTCCTCCTCACTTTCATCATTCTCCAGTAGCAATTGGTCACACTGGAGTTGTGTTGCTTCAAGTTTTTGGAGGGCCGTTCTCAATTTAAGGTCCATCTCCTGAGCAGTAGCCTTACGGGTCATCACAGGCATGGTTTCAGGATATGTTACTGAAATTAGAATAAAGAAACGGTGAGAAAAATTGGACAGACAAGTAAAATAAAGTTGGAAATGAAAGGGAAAATGGGAGAAGTGATCGTAGTTGAGTGGAGAAACTAGGATGGCTACTAAATTGGTTTAAAGGGCTATTTTCAAGGCTATAATATTTAATAGTATGTATAATTTGGATGATTTTTATAGCCTTAGGATTTTACTTTTATCTATGTGGGTAGGTTGCCTAGATTTTAAAATATTTTTTTTATGATATTACAGTAGGTATAACGGCAATGCAAAAATAGCGAACATGAACGTTTTTATTGTTGTAAGTATATTATATTAAAGATCAGAATAAAAATAACAGAATCTTCGCTAAGTTTCGTTTTCTACGATGTAAACAACGCGATTCAGACCCAATGCAGGGTGCTAACTCAGCGAACTATTTATTCTAAGACTTCACGAGGATGTGTAACAGAATTACAATGACGATTGTGTGCTATTATAAAGTAAAAGTGAGCAAATACTTCCCGTTTTATAATCCGAAGTTTGAACGTCAGCTGTTGGTTTTAGGTTACCGGTGTGTAACAAACACTGTGTATTACTTTATCCATTTACAGGAAAACAATAATCCTGAGTATTTATGCAATTATACCACGTTTACACATAAAATTACACCTTAATTTTACTTAATTACTAATTAAAATTAATTTTAAAATACGGAACAGAAATTTGACATGTCACTCGGACAGTGTTGCCATTGCAATCAATAAACACACCTTCCAATATATAAATAAAAGTATAATTAAACGTATTATTCCAACGTAAACGTATTAAAAATCAGCTGTTCCCTACATTTTGAGGAGTTATGCTAACATAAAATGTAGGGAACAGCTGATTTTTTTTTCGCGTTTTCAGGTTTGGTCTCACAGTAAAAGTTGTTCATAATGATGAGTACAATCTCCCATTTCGATTTCAAGTCGCATGTTTTCAATTTCACCCTGTATGTTTATGGCTCATTCCCTCTCCCAGAAAGAGGAGGCTTCCGTCCCAGGCTCCCAGCAGAGGCAACATTGTAGGTTGATTATCCATTCTACTAATATTATAAACGCGAAAGGTAGTGAGGGTGGATGGATGTTTGTTACTCTTTCACGCAAAAAATACCGAACGGATTTTGATTAAACTTTAAAGTAATATAGCTTTTACCTACATCAGAATAACACATAGGATACTTTTTATTCCGATATTCCCACAGAATCGACACTTATGCGGGTGAAACCGTGGGGCGCTGCTAGTGCTTTATACATAAATATCCCTTTTCTTTTTCCTGTAAAAGACGTCCATAATTCCATATTTGGTTCTCAAATATGGACGTCTTTTACAAGTTTGGGAATCAAACATCCTAGCTAGACGCCTCAAGCCATCAAAAACAAAGCTCCATTGATACAAACATTTCTATAACAGTTCCCTAAAAGCTCCTTTCATTGTTCGGTACAATAAGTACACCTTTCATGACGTCATCACTCAATCCGCCGCCACTATCGTATGTTTACCCAAGCAAATAAATAATACGACTCCAAGAACTAAATAACTCAATGGATCAGCTAAAGTAAACAATTGAAACTGAAAAACAGCTCGAATTGCGACTTTATGGGAATGCAGTAAGGTTGGTTTCTGAACGGGTGTGTTTGTTATAATAATCTTGGTATTTATATCAATGGAAACCCTTGTATGTGATCCAAAAACATCCGATGCCACTCATGTGGGCAAATGTTTGTTAAGGAGACGTTTACACACCACTCAAGATGCATAGGTACTAATATTAAATGTGGAGGTATGTTTGTATGTTACGTTTTCACCGCTAAACTGCTGTATCGATTTACATAAAATTTGGTAGAAAGGTAAATAGAACCCTATGGAAGCACATGGCATAGCTACTTTTAAAATGATCGTCCCCTAAAACTCTAAAAGGATTGAAATGGGGTGCTGAAGTTTGCACGGGAAAGTCTGATACCCTTGCGGTCAAAATCATGAGAAAAAGGCATTTATTCCATAAATCCATGATTCTCAAAGGATGCTGGTAATATATGGGACTTAATTATTATTCCGAGATAATGAGCACGCATTTTACATCACAAAGGTTGCGCTTTTAATTGCAATCAGAAACGGACCTGTTTATTTTAAATATCTCGTCAGATATGCGTTGCAAAAACTGGATTAACCTACCGTTTTATATTTAATCTCGTAATTGATCGTATTTTATTGTAATTAAACCTATATTTTATAGTAAAAAACACACTTAAGTACCTACGTGTATAATATATACTTGCCTGACGTCTCTCAGTGCACACAAATACAATACTTAGATACACTACTTACATATTTACGATGAAATAAGTTTATGTAAAGACTAGCTGCTGCCCGCGACGTCGTCTGCGTGAAGGCTATACAGCACCAAAAATACCTAAGATGCCAGTGTCGCTATAGCATTATAAGTAAACAACTTTTAAAATAGCATTAAAATATGGATAGTAATAAAAGCTCCGACAAAAAAAATAAGAATTGTCCTTACTCAAAATATTAAATATACTGCCCAAAATACTAACTTTCCGACTACTTTTGTCCGAATAAAAATGACGAAACGACCGAATGAGATACTGAAATATTCGAAAAAAATCACAGTCTACTTAAAACTTTAAGACACTTGTCAAGCAATCTCCAAAACTTCACCTATCCGTGACAAATACTTTTAAAAACGACAAAATAATAAAATGTAACGTTAAATCAACATGGCCTTAACTGAAATATCTTAAGTGGTGCCGCTTTAAACCTTTTCCGAATGCAAACAAGTATGTTTGCTCACAATTGTTGGCTTACAACGAAACGTTTCTCCGAAGAAAAAAACACTAAAATACACTCCGTTTTGAGTGCAATCTACCTACCGTTCTAATAGGATATGCGCAGGCGCAGCGCAGGTAGTACTGTTTGGTTCTTTAGAATAATCCGTGACGATGGATTTTGGCGAAAACAGTTCGAGTGCAGCAAAAAAGTTAAAATGTTTTTTATGAGTTTGATTGATACTTTTATAAGACCATGTTTGCTGTTATTATACGGATTAATGTCAGTGCAGATAATCTTGTGCAGTCTACCAAAAATTGCGAAAAATAACATATCTTTTATTAATGGAGCTGGGTCTTGTAAATAATGCTCAAAATGGCTCAGCAGACAGTACCCCAAGCCTTATAAACCTTATAGGCTTATAGTACAAGGCTCTTCAGGGGTATTTTCAGGAACGCTCAAGGGCATTTTCAGGTTTGCGACATCACATATTAGTACATTTTTGTTTTTCTACATTTACGAGAGAAGACACGATCACAAATTATGTTAATTTGTTGACAAAAACCAATTATAAATGATTATTTAAATAGGTAACACATTATTTTTATTTCTTTAGAAATAGGTAAATAAAACTTTGCCACTCGATCTCAATATGAAAAAAAATACACTTATTTATTTATTTAAAGGTAATTAAAATGGCACAACACCAATTACATTAATTAACATAGAGACAATATTATTACGTTGACAATAATTATATTAAGTCTAGTTTACTTTAAAACTAACATGGCACAGTGGGCTCCCTTGCATACTTTCTCTGACAGAACATCAGACATATACGCATAAACCAACCGATTATTTTTCTTTAAATATTTTATTAATTTATAAACCTTTTATTTACCGTTCATTCATTAACAAAATGTCAAAAATTATAAATAGTTACCTAATTAAATCCACCAACCCGCACTGGGCCCGCGTGGTGGATTACGGCCCACTCCCTCTTACAGAGAGGAGGCCTGTGTCCCAGCAGTGGGAACGTTATAGGCTGATTATGTATTATGTATAATTAAATTAAGTTGTTTTCACACTAGTTAGCTCAAGGCAAGTTGTAGTGTAGTATGACAGGCTCTAAACTGTTTGCGAATTAATAATTGTGTCATGTTACGAGGATTACCTACCTTATCACAGATTATAATGTTGAGGTGCGATGACCTTTGTGTTATAACATCATTTTCACATTTGTTTATAAATCACCCATTATCTTGAGTTGACTATAATGATTGAAAGTGGTTTCATTAAATTACTAGCAGCGCCCCACGGTTTCACCCGCATAAGTCTCGATCCTGTGGGAATATCGGGATAAAAACTATCCTATGTCCTTTCCTAGTATTCAAACTATCTCTATACCAAATTTCATCCAAATCGGCTCAGCGGTTTAAGCGTGAAGAGGTGACACAGACACACTTTCGCATTTATAATATTAGTATGGATTTTCGCATTTGTGAGGCGCTATGGGTTCGTTCTTCCGTAGACAGATACTTCAGTAAACTTCCATAGTGAAAATTGCCACTATACAGGGTGTCCCTGGAAGTATGGATCAAATCGAATAGGGGCGTTTTTTTTACGGTTCAAAAGTTATGACCGATTTTAATTTTTTTTTTCAATCACTTCGCTTAGTGTTCAAAGAAATTAATCATAAAAAAAATACTATCAGGGCTATCTAAAAAAAAAATTGATAGCCCTGATAGATAGTTTTCACGAATTCGATCTTTCTTCTCTTTGCTTTTTAGTATTTTTTCTTTTAGTATTTTTTTTGTTGCTAAAACGTTTGGAAATAACCTTGCCCACGTCCCTATTCGATTTGATCCATACTTCCATATTTGGAAGGTGTTCTATCCACACATATGATGTTAATCTTATCCACCCATGCTTCAAATTAGATCGGAGAATTTTTCGCTAGAAAGGCATCAGCATCAGTACATAACAATCTCAACATCACAAACAATCAGAGAATGAAGAGTGTCCATGGAGTTTCTTGCCCGTTCCTCTCCATAGGTACCTACAGTAGAGACCTCTTTTGAGACAGGCCGGTAATATTTGAAGGCGTGTTCCATTCGAACGTTTAAACATGTGTCATTGAGAGTCGTAGGTTTGACGTGTGATAAATAACATGAACTAATTTTATATATTCGATGAAACACTCCTAAAATAATATGATATGAAATCCGATAGGAGTTTCATTCAAGTAAAATAGTTCCCCCCGTGGCGTCAGTCCTTATAGTACGGACAGCTTCAGAGAAAAGGAACCCCCTTTGGTAATGACTCATTACCAAAGGGGGTTACTTTTCTTTGACGCTGTCCGTACCTACTACGCTTTGGAATGGGCAACTACAAAGAGATTTAAGATAGTACAGACGCCAGCACATCAACCTACTACAATCTGTCAAATTTCTTTAATAGATTTTCAACTTTATTACTAAAGCATAAGGTTCAAAGTTGATTGGGAAAATGTGACAGTTTCGGGTAGGTTGATGTGCTGGCGTCTGTACATATAAAATTTTAATGTCTTTGGGCAACTAGCTTCATCTTTGTGACCGACCGACTTCTTGACAATTCAAAAGTACCGGGAGATTGAGTTTGAATCTTTTTCACGTTTAATCTGAACCTTTAGGAACCTTCTATAGTATAGTTAAAATCTCGCTGCAGACTCGGTCATAAATCATTCGTGTTTTGCTCTCTTTCCCACTCACGGGCCTTATGGGCAGGCCACGCCCACACGTAGTCCTGTGCATTACTGCAGTCGATGAGTGATATCGATAGTTTTATATATTTATAAATGGATGATAGAAATAAATACACATTTTTATTTTATTTTATTACCAAATTTACTACAAAGCATATTAAATATATAAACAAAAGAACGTATACTTATATAAAACTAAAAATAGAAAATTGAAATTCTTCGTCTGAGTCATCATGATTCTGTTATCGATAATGGCCTTGCGCGCGCGCAACTAGCGCACATCCCTACTCCGATTATGATTTATGACCGAGTCTGCAGCGAGATTTTAACTATACTATAGTCTTAAAACTTAAACTTTATTATTTATATTACAGTACCAGCAGCCCAATAGATTTTACTGAGAACTGCCGACTTGAAATTGTGGTCAAATGTCCAGCGGAATCGATTCCAATTACCGATTCCGTCATTACTCGATAGCCGGAATCGGTATAAATTGGCTTTTAACTCGATTGTAAACGACGCACCAGCTGGGCCGCAGTAATGACCAAAGACGTTTAAGTACTTTTATGTTGCCGATTCACAAGTGAAGGGTTCAGTCTTAGGGAAATTAAAATGTTAATAGTATCCTCTGACATCGGACGTTGAAGGTTCTGATGACCCGAAACCTTAAGGTGGTACCCCGACCAAATAACCTTGAGCATTGCGACAGAGACAGAGAGCGACACGACTTCCTCGTACGAAAGGGATGCAGCGCACCATGCGCACGCCCCTTTATCGTAGAACTCGCTCAATGTTTGGAATTATTTTAATAAAAGAAGAATAGCGATCTTTTGAAATAAATTAAAACATGGATTATTTAGATTTTTAAATTATCTATCCATTGGTGAAATCCTCAAATTAATAGAACGTCAAATTTAGCAAAAGATGCATGAAATCAATAATTTACTTAAGTCACTTTTTTAAAAGGATATTTTAAATGTATTAGTGACATATAAAAAAAAATAATAACGTGCAATGTGATGATAGGATATCGAACATTAATAATGTGCTTTCAGATGTAGTTTATTTGTCATAATTATTGAGTTAATAGCCTCTGAGTAACGAAGAAAAACGCGGTTTTGGTCGGGGTACCGCCTTAACATGCATTGTGAAAAGGCTGTTCGTGTAATAGTTAAATATTAGCGTAATTGAATTTCATTGCCAACTTAGTGCGTAGAGACTTGCTCAGTTTTTGTAAAGCTTTCAATTAATCATAGAACCTCTTGTGATAACTCCGCCTCATCACTGGCATAATCAGCCTATATGTTCTCCTAATGTTCCCATTCCCACTGCTGGGACACGGGACTCTCTTCACGAGAGGGAGTGGGCTGTAATCTACCACGCTGCCCATTGCCTATAGTATCACATGTCTTCGAATTTTTGGTTTTAGGACATGCCGGTTTCCTCACGATGCGATGTTTTCCTTCACCGATCACTAAAAAGTCAGGGAAAATAAAGAGGGTGAACTTTCCCTCGGAAGTCTAGGATAGAACGTTTTTTTGGCATATGTCGTGCCAATGCCAATCGTAAAAAAAAATTGAACAACGCTCGTGAAACACTATAATTTTATCAAAACAACATCCTGCTCATCTCCCTAATTTGCGCTCATCATAGCACATTAATTTACAATCAAAACCGCCTTCACCAAAAAACTTTATTTCAAATCATTCGAAACGAAATTAGTGTTGGAGCCTCTTGTAATCCGTCCCAAGGTCGGTGGTTTGAGAAATATAAACGTTTTTTGCGCTGAGCAGGCCACCAAGGCAATTATCCTACAACAATGCGACAGACTTCCATTAAAAAAAGCCTTTGGAAATACGCAGCCGACCGAGATGAACGAATGTCATGGAGAGAATATCGGGAGTTTTAATTTGAAGATTTTGTTGATAGGTATCTAATTGTTAGGTAGAGATTAGGTAGACGAAGAGATTAGATATCTAAGTAGTAGGAGCAATAAATGATTAGGGAATAATTTAGACAGGCGTTTAGCGAGATAATACCTAATCTCTTATAATAAAATAAGTAAAAAAATAAGTAAATAAAAAGAAAAAAAAAAGAAAAAAAAAAAAAAAGAAAAAAAAAAAAAAAAAAAAAAAAAAGAAAGAAAATAAGTAAGTAAGTAAGTAAATAAGTATTCGTTTAGCACTCTAATTGCGTACCTACCTATACACATTCAATGACAATCTGAATCATTTTTAAGGATATTCTAATCCATTGCTTCATAATGTTCGAAAAAATTGTCTCAACAACGTATACTCGTATACCTACATAATTAATGCAATGAATGTTACTGACTTACTGAATTGTCAAAATGAAAGCCATGTTTCCATAAATAACCTACTTGATAAAAGAAAATAAAATACCTAATATGAAGAATAACTATTTAGATCGGTACGCAAAAGGTTAAAAAATGACGTTATAGAACCTCGCCCTTATCCGAAGTCAGTAAAAATATCATCCATTACCATATTACATTGTTTTTAACAGGAAATATGAAACCTGAGCTGAGAAGAACTAGACACCTTGTATCCGTTACATGCTACAGGGAATTTATTTAATAGATAGTCTATCCAGGTACCTAAGTACCGTGTGAGGTGGCCACTAGCCGCTAGTATTAAGTTACAGCAGTGAATTTGACCTGGGAATTGCACTAGGTAAATTCTTCGTGCTTAGAAATCTAATACGAAATATCGCCTTGTAATTTGCGAGATTCGCTCTTTCATAAATTAACAGTTCCGTAAAAAAAGTACCTAATTAGGGCGTTGCTTAAAGTAATTGACTTGCTAGAATATTGCAATTACAGATTTCATAAAACTTCATTGGTCTGACTATTAAACGAAATCTAAAAATACTTCGCAGTCATCTTAATTTTCGGCACCGAACCCTTTTCAAGTCTTGATTGCGTGACATCCGTTCTGGTTTGAACAAAAACGAGTCTCTCCGGCGACCTTGCTATTGTCTCTCAACCTGTCATTTGCTGCCTTTTTGCTCCCCAACCCATGCCTCCAAGCAGAATACTGTCCTTTGTGAGCGTTTTACTACGGCTAAATAAAATAACACTTAAAGTCTGAGGAAGCTTTTATGATCGCGAAATTATCTTTTATTGAAAGAGCATAATGTTAGAGTAGTTATGTTACATGAGACTAAAACTTCCCTCGTCTTTAGTTAACTTCGTCCTAATGGTGCTTAAAAACATGTCCTAATATTGTTTTTTTCTGGTTATTTCAGATGGTGTCATTCACCGGCATCCTGTCGAGCGGGTGTTCAGTCCACGCTCGGTTTCTTCTCTGCTCTGCCTTCGCTCCACTCTGCTCCGAGGAGGTGTCGGGCTCCGTCAGCGCCTGCAGAGCGCTCTGCGAGACCGTCGTCGACGACTGCAAGGAGCAACTGAAGCAGATGCTGCCGACAATAGCCCTCGACTGTTCCGCCTTTCCGCTGCGAGCTGATAGAAGACTATGTATGCGACCACCGAATGCCAGCGAGTCAGAACCAGAACCACCCCCGGCATCTC
The DNA here is from genome assembly GCA_947508005.1 of Amphipoea lucens. Lineage (NCBI taxonomy): Eukaryota > Metazoa > Arthropoda > Insecta > Lepidoptera > Noctuidae > Amphipoea > Amphipoea lucens. Next base: position 18,070,115 of record OX382374.1, read on the forward strand.
GCTGGCCGTTCCACGACCATGATATAAGAGAACATGGCTGCCCTCCTGCTCATACAAGGGCACCTACAGGAGAATGCTGGCCAGCGTGTGGACAACACGCTAGATATAGTCAAGGAGACAAGAGGAAAGCAGAGATTTGGATGAACACACTAGCATGGTTCTCATTGCTTTCCACATCCTTCGCGCTGCTCACATTTTGCGCAGAACCTTCGCGCTACAGATACCCTGAACGCCCTATAGTTTGGATGGCAGCGTGTCACGCGATTGTCGCATTAGCACACGTCACTCGTGGCTGGCTGGGAGCTAAGATGGTGTCCTGCTCCGGTACCACGTTAGCCGTGGACGGCTTGGCATCACCGACATGCGTCGCCTTCTTCTCTCTCACATACTACTTCACTTTAGCAGCAGACGCATGGTTCGCGAACGCTTGCGTTGCGTGGTACTTAACTGCGGCCAGTGAATGGTCTACCGAAGCCTTAGAAAGGGCAGCGGCATACCTCCACGCTGTTTCCTGGGGCTGGGCAGGGGCATGGACTGCCGCTGCCTTAGCACTGAGAAGAGTAACAGCCGACGAGTTGACAGGAACCTGTGGAATATCTGACGCGGCTGCTGCAGCTTTAGTCGGAGTGCCTAGAGGCGCTCTGCTGGTTACGTCCGTTGCTCTTGCAATCGGAGCGTGTCCTGGTATTATGAGGGTGCGACGTGCCTTAGACTCGCGAGGAGCGAAGAGGGTTGGAAGGCTGGCAGCACGCGCAGCGGCAGCTGGTCTACTATACTTCATACTCGCCTCTTTGGGCACCGGAGCGAGAGTTTTAGAAGCTCGAATGAGAGAGTCTCGAAGCGGCCTGGCCTTGCTTGTTGCGTTAGACGCTGGGAAGGTCGAGGAAGGTGCTGGTTCGAGTGGGTTGTCAGTGTGTTTGGGGTTGTCGTGTGGTATCGCGGCGGGGGCTTGGGCATGGTCCAGGAAATCTGCGGCTGTATGGCGTAGGGCATTATGCCCCCCTCGTAAAGCCCCCTGCTATACCCCCCCACTCCTCCGCTCCCACCATCCCTATTATAAGAGACCCTTACACGTGTCGCGTGTATGATGTGACGTGTGTAAAGACTCGGTAATTAAGTAGTGTACGTAAAGTGCCTGATTATGCCTTCTGTGAAGGTAATCTCGATATATTTTGTACAAATGTGTAAATAATGTAAATTTTATTAATATACTGTTGTTTTTTATATCATTTACTTTGTTTTATTGCTGTGTTCCATGATGAGTGAGGGGAGACAAAGTGCTCATTGAAACTTGATTCTGGGTTCGATTCCCTACTCGAATAGCATCGATCAAATTTGATTTGACAAAGCCGACCTAGCTAGATATAGAAGCCCCATACTCCATGATTCTACGACCCCAGAAATAATATGTGGTGATAAGACCCGAGCACTGTTTCATCAAAGGAGAACAGTCCTAGTAGCAAAATTTTTAACCGACTTCAAAAAAAGGAGGAGGTTATCAATTCGACTGTATTTTTTTTTTTATGTTTGTTACCTCATATCTTGCGACTGGGTGAACCGATTTTCATGATTATTTTTTTATTTGAAAGCTGGTACTTCCCGTGTGGTCCTATTGTCACCATTTCAATATCTGATGATGGGATCTTAGAGAAATCGAGGGCAACCCTCAAATTTTATAGGCTCACTTATTGTTTTTCGCATATTTTATGAAGTATCTTGTGTATTTGCGTATGGTTGTCACCATCTCAGGTAGCTGGGCTGATGATGGAAGGTACAACTCCTTAACAGTAAGAAGTTACTCGAACAGGCAAGGGCTGTTTTTAGTAAATTGTTTTGATGTTTGATAGGGCATTTGTCACATTTGGTCTCATGATCATCAAGTCATGACCTGATGCTGCAGTCAGGATAGTCTGCAGAGTACCTAACTCCTCGACAACTAACAGCAGATATATCGTGTTTAGGCTCATTGAAAAGGGCTCGATGTGTGGATAAACGTACTGTTAATGAGGAACACCGAAGTACATAGAGACCTGATGCTGAAGCCAGGAGCATCAGAAAAAGTACAAACCTTGAAATTACAGCACAGTAGTCGTGTTTGGGCTCATTTTAAACAGGACTAAATTTTAAGTTCAATGCAATGTTGACATAAGTCTGGCCTGATGCTGCAGCCAGGATTATCAGCATCTAGTCTAAAAACATCAGGTCAGGATTTGATGATGGGATCCTGGAGAAATCGAAGGAACTCTTCAAATATTATAGGCACACCTAGTTATAGCGATTTGGGTATTTTTTATAGTAACTCGTGCACTTGCTCTCGGAAAGCACCATTTGGTGAAGTGGAACTGATGATGAAGACCACAGATGGCCTCCGGAACTACTCAATAATATATAAGTATTTCACGGGTTGCTATTCGATTACTTTAATATGGTTGCTAAGCAATTTATGCTCGTCACAATGTGAATGGTGATATGGAGCTGATGGTGGACCTGGAGAACTCCTCAACAATTAACTTCCCTGCATCGGGAAAAGCAATAATTTATTTGTAAAAGGCGATGAGCACTAAGCTATTGTAACTTAGATAAATTATAAGCAGACCCACTAAAAAGCGTGAAATAAAAACTTTTAAGAAAAAAAAAACCGACTTCCAAAAAACACTACAAAGTGAAAAATAACTTTAATTTCGGAAGTCGGTGGCAAAAAACTAAAATACAGATCCAAAGACACCGACTTCCGAAATTAAAGTTATTTTTCACTTTGTAGTGTTTTTTTTGGAAGTCGGTTTTTTTTTTCTTAAAAAGTTTTGTTACGCTAGGACAAAGAGATTCTTGAGAATAGTGGCCAGGCCTGGGTTAACTGCGCTGAGTGAATGATTCAGAAATAAAACCGTCGTCTTATGTTAAACACGTTTTATTAATAAATTGTTAAACATTATATTACACCGATACAATAGTTAGTACCTATATATGACTCTCTATACAAAACAAAATGTAGATAATTACACAATTTACAATACATGTTCCCTCATGTCCGAAATTTAGCCACCCTGAAGCATTTTAATTTCATTTACATCTACAGCACCAGGCGGAAAATATGGTAGCGATAAACCTTTTTAAAAATGAACGCCCCTACACTGCTTGTTGCATACACTTTTCAAATGTTTGTACAGAAATTTTAGTGGAGGGGCGTTCATTTTTAGAATGGTTTATCTCACGAAGCGACGGGCGCTTTACTTGTGGTAAATGAGTGTTAAAACGCTGTGAATGTGTGCGTGAAGGCGAGTATATACAGCACATAACACACACACACATTTCCGATTTTGCCATTGTCATTTAAGGCTAGGTACTGTATTGCATTTAGGACTATGAATATGATCATTATGGAAGAAGGAACAGACAATAACTAAAGAAATTAGAGCTAAATGTAGTAAGCTGTGTCTTTGCTAGGCGACAGAAAGTCGGACGATAGTTTGTTCATTGTTGGGCAATAAGTTGTCTAGAATATTGGTAACCGGATGCAGCTGAATACTAGTCTTCTACATGGAGCGACTGCCTATCTGACCTCCACAACCCAGTTACTGGGTAATACGATACCCCTTGGTAAGACTGGTTATCAGACTTTCGGGCTTCTGACTACCCGTAACGACTGTCAAAGATCGACGAATGACAGCCGGGACCAACGGCTTAACGTGCTTTCCGAGACACGGAGGGGTCTCGGTATGTAAAGATGGTCACCCATCCACAGACCAACCGTGGCAAGCGTAGCTTAACCTGATCGGTCGACCTGTGTGGCTGTTATTATTAAAAAAGGTGTCTTTTGTAAGTGTCAATAATACTCACTGTTGCAATAAATGAAGTAGCGGTACTTTTATATCGATAACTAGCTGCGCCCCGCGGTTTCACCCGCGTAAATGTCGATCCCGTGGGAATATCGGGATAAAAGGTATCCTATGTCCTTTCCCGGCACTCAAGCTATCTCTGTACCAAATTTTACACAAATCGGTTCAGTAGTTTAGGCGTGAAGAAAAGACAGACAGCACAGAATACTTAAAGTACTACGTACAGAAAGGACACTCCCTTCCCCGCACTAACATCAGTTACCGCACCTCACCCCGCACTTCGGCGTATTCGTCGCCGGCTCTTTAACAAGAGCACTCGCAAACAGAAGTACCTCACGCACACATTCATACGTATACAAACGTCATTTTTTAATGTAGTAGTAGTAGGTAATTATTTTGCGAGCGTTGTATGGAGTGTCCGGGGTGTGCAGACAGACAGACAGAGTTACTTTCGCATTTATAATATTAGTTTAGATATCACAAACTGTCGCCCAACACTGTCACCTAGTGAACACACAGTTTTAAATAAATATAAAAATATATTGGCCTGGAATGTAAATAATGTAATAAATAAAACAATAATTCTAAAATAAATAAAAGAACCCATTTGCTGTTTAATTAGGCCGCTATTAACATTATTATCACTTGCAATCACCATTTTAAATTCGATTTGAATAAAAACTTAAAACCAAACGAATACATAAAAAGAATGTGGTAGCCCTAATAGTAAAAATGGACTTTATAATAAGGTGACAAGGCTCATAATCCCGTGAAAGTGAAGATATAATTTCATAAAACTGTATTTTATTTTTAACAAAGATAAATGTGATTTTTCTAACTAGGTTTTATAGTTAGACCAGAAAGTTTTTGATATATTATCTATCTAACAAATTGACGGTCTGTGCTAAGGACAAAAAGAGTCAGCATACACAAGATTTTATGGACCAATTACATTGCTCCATTTAAGAAACTAAAAACACAATTTCACAATGTCATAAAACCTATCTAATAGTTGATTTGCAATTCCAAATTAGGAAACGATCCCCTTGAAGACATCATACAACATATTTTATCATTAAGGGGCCGGCGTAACATGCGTAGTTTATACCAACGTAATACCAAAATAATTTGTAAATCAAACATATTCTTAAGGTAGTGTGTATTTATTCCGATTGTATTACAGAATATCTAGGTTCCCAAATATATATTTTGAAAGGACTCTGATATAAAGACGAGATATGAGGAATTTCAATTTTCTATAGAAAACTTATTTTCTCATAACTCGTCTTTAAATCAGTGTCCATTCAAAATATATATTTGGGAACCGAGATATTCTGTAATCTAATCGGAATAAATACACACTACATTAAGAATATGTTTGATTTACAAATCATTTTGGTATTACGTTTGTATGAAATACACATGCTCCGCTGGCCCCTTAAATTCTCCACACAATTCTGGTCTAACTACCCACTTAAATTTTAAACCTACAACCACGTTCCCACGTCACGGTCTAGCTATCCTTCTTGACTGGACATCAATGTGTCAAAGACCTCAGACCCAGGTCCAATCGCTTCACTCCCAGACCCGAAATAGCTCGAAAAGTTGAATATCCCCGATTCCTGTCTCACATTGTCGCTCGATCCGAATTGAGCCTTATTGTTAGTGTGCATAGGGGTGGCATTTGCACTGTAGGACTTTTTATCTAAGACGGCTACTAATAAAGGGTTTTGTATCTCATCTTTCGCTGGTTTCGGGTCCTCAGGATCGTATAAAGTAGCTTCCTTGGTTACATCTTTTATTTCACTATATGGGTTCGAAAGATAATCGGCATATAGCTCGCTGTGTTCAATTTTAGTTTCGGGCAGTATAACATTCTCATTATAATGCGTGTTTATTATATTCTGTGTGACTTCTGACCGTGTAATATCCGGTTGGTTCAAGTCCAGGTTTCTATACGGGTTATTCGGTGGTAGTATTGAAGTTGGTGGGTGGGTGATGTCTGGTCGCTGGTCCATGCGGATGAGGTCTGGTCTGGTCGGCTGCGGCTCAACGTTCTGTGGGTATAGCATCATTTGTGGTTGGATCGACATGCCGATGGGAGTTGATATCATCTAGAACAGAGAATTTTAAGTATGAGGTACTGATGGTGATTGTATGGTTTTAGAAGTACAGGTGAGTTTTTAAGGGGCCGGCGGAGCATGCGTAGTTCATACAAACGTAATACTTACCAAAATAATTTTTAAATCAAACATATTCTTAATGTAGTGTGTATTTATTCCGTTTGGATTACAGAGTATCTAGGTTCCCAAATATATATTTTGAATGGACACTGATTTAAAGACGAGTTATGAGAAAAATAAGTTTTATATAGTTTGAAATTCCTCATATATCTCGTCTTTATATCAGAGTCCTGTCAAAATATATATTTGGGAACCTAGATATTCTATAATCCAATCGGAATAAATACACACTACCTTAAGAATATGTTTGATTTACAAATTATTTTGGTATTACGTTTGTATGAACTACGCATGCTCCGCCGGCCCCTTCAGAAAAATACGTGAGAATAGATACTGAGATCTTGAGTTTAGTAATTTAAAGATGTAATAAAGGCGTTTAGAAAATGATCGACTCACAAACAAAACAATAATTTCAGTAACACTATTTATTTTACAAGATACTTTTGAATAGTCGGTCAGTTATTAAAAAAGTTAGTTGCTACAGTCATCAAAAATGTTGCAGTTCATCTACTTTAACCTTTTGACCGCTTGTGTCGCATTTATGGGACACATTTTTCCGTGCCCCTACCGCTCGTGTCGTATTTCTGCGACAGAGAACATGCACGATTTGTTCATTCTATTTTCGTCCTATTCACTGCGTGGTCCAACTAAAACCATTATTAAATAAAGATAAAAACTTTTTGACTATTTTTTAATCGATACAACGATTGCTCCTACTCATTTATTGTATTTCCCTATTTTTGTGTATTTTATCGATTTGTAGCCGCGCGCTAGTGGCACGGCATTGATATTTAGCCAAGCGCTTAAAAGGTTAAAAAGACAAGAAACTAAAAATCAAAGAAATACATACTTCTAGAATTTAGAAGATACCAACCTCATTCAAAGGCTGCAGTAGCACGGACGAGGTCAACCCAGCCTGATCATACAAGGGATTCCTAATCGGCACCATCCCACTTATTGGTGTAGGCGCCACCAACGTTGGCGCATTGGCCACCAACGGCGGCGTCTGCGCAATATTCACGGGGGAATGGGCCAATGTTTGCGATAGTATTGGTGATGGTATTTGCGTAGGAGATGGGATAGGTACTAAGGTTGGCGTACTGGTGGGTTCTGGCGGGACGAGGGTCGGCAGTGGTGAAGGCAGGGATTGCTGCATGTGGCTTGGTAAGCTTGTTGGAGGCTTGGCGTTGTCTTTTACTGGAACAAATAGATTTATAAAGTAAGTGCGTATTCGTCTATTGTCATATAATTATAAAATACATAACAAAGGATAGTTGGACGGTTGGCACTAAAAAGTCGGCTGTGTAAAATAGAAATTGAAATTGTTTATTGAAATAACTGATGTACATAAATATTTACAATATTAAAGTCTTAAACTAGAGGTATATAATCATTGCTTCTGTCGTTTCATAAGTGACCATGTAGGTTTATGTGAAATAAAATATTTAGATTTTTTTTTTATTGGTATTCCACCTGAACTAGGCAAAAACCTGTATGTCAGGAATCTCACTCAAGGTTAAAGTAAAAAAATTCAAAAATTTCTTAAACAAATACGTAGTCACACCTGTCCTAGTAACTTATCTGACTATAAATTATGTTTTTATTCAAATTAATGAAGTAAGCTTGGTTAAAAACTTTACTGCATCATCGTAGGTAACTAAGACATACTAACAATAGAACAGTTTTCAAAGAATTTCGCAACTAAAACGTCGAACACTCAAGTGTAAGATGATATCACTCTTTTGGTGTGTACAAGAGGTTTTATCTAAACCAATTTACAGAAATAAATATCCATTAAAGCTATTTTCTACATCAAAAAAATAGCCCAGAGTTATATCTTCTCTATATTAGGACTAATATGCTTGTTACTATCGAGTCGAAGTAAGTAAGACAATCCGTACCTTGAGGAAACAGTTCTTCTTTCAAGTTCGGCAGGAATTCATTTATCTTGTCCCATGTGATGTACCATAGATCGTTGTAGCCATCTCCGTTGCTGAATATCTGAAATAACAACAAATTAATTTCATAAGTAAATATTTCACTGTCTCAGCTCAGGGCACCAGTTCTGTGCTATTTGGGCCCACAATTTGTCCGGCATGCGGCAGACATGGCCTGCCCAGTCCCATTTAAGTTAGGCAGCCTTTTGAGCCACGTAAGCCATCTTATCGCAGTATTGTGGTTTGAACACGATCCGTCAGACGGGGTCGTCGCAGACCACGTAAGAGATGAAGAAACGGGCTAGACAGGTTCCGTGAAAACTGGAAGGAGGTCGCGCGGGCTCGCGAAATATGGAAGGAGTGGAAGGAGGACTATGCCCATGAGAGGGACAGCGTAGGTTAATAAAATAAGGAAATATTTCTCTCATAATAGGCACTGTTAAACTCCGTAATGATAAAGGGCTGGCTCAGTTTGTTCATATTAAAGATCATAGCACACATATCAACCGGAAAGGGATCATCACCGTAAGCACGTAACTAAAGCGGATCAGCAGCTCCGATACGTAAACTCGGCTACGGCTAGGCGACGCCGCGCTTACGGCTCACCAACCGCTAGTTGATGGTGCAGCAGGCAGATCGCGGGAGGGGCAGGAGGGGCAAGGGTGGACGAAGAGACGTAAGCGCAGGGATGACGAGTCGAGCGGTTCGTGAGCTTGTCCCTAGGCGAGGCGATTACGTTACGATTCCGATTAGTGTGCGTTGCAGTAGGGAGTTTCATACAAAGAATACAGAATGGCTCGAGTTGATACGGTGACGATCCCTTTCCGAGTTAATATGTGTACTATGACCTTAAGTCATGTGAGATGACGAGGTTAGAATCTATTTGAGCCTTACTGTTAAATATGATACATTTTAACATGCATCCGATAATAAGGTTAAACGAATTTCGCAATACCTTTGCACTAATTGGTTGAATTTAGGTCTATCTCTAATTAGGTCTGTTGTTGTTTGTCCCATTTTCACGTGTCTGTTAATTAAAGTTATCTAATCACTTAGTTTGGTAACTAGCCAATATTTTTACTATGGCATCAGGAACCCTATGTACTGTGTGAAAGATGATATGGCTAGAAAGGGGGTGACTACTGAGATGACGACTAATAGAGGAGTACGGAAGACTTTCATTCAATCTATTATTTTATATATTTATACATCTAATACTTATGTTTCACGTTGTATTATATGCGAACGCATGTGAATTGTTACTCAATAAATAAATTGAATTGAAGACATGTTGTGCCAACCCTAATTAATTTAGGATAAGGGTTTAGAGTAAGAGGCAGCGGGATTGTCCGAAAGGGTTAACGCTACCCCGGAACATAAAGGGCTAAGGAAGGAACACGGGTGGGGTTTAGTCAGTAACAGTCTGACACTCCCTTCCGCTCCACCCAGAGCGGGAGGGGTCATTTGATGATTTCCCATCCACAAAAAAAAGGACTAGAGAATGGTGATAAGGTACCCTAATCTTAAAGATAAAAGAAAAGAGAACAACTCACCCTGACAGAGTCCATAACCAATATCATGTTCTTGAGCGACTCCAGCGCCGCCTCAGTGAGCGGGTCGTCCGGTGACGCCGACACCAGCGCACGCGCAACCTCCACCACGCGCACCCATAAGGCGCCGAATGTGGGGCGGGGGGATAAGGCTGACAGATGTTGCAGGAATACCTAAGGGTGGGACAGAAACAAAACAAAAATAATTAATTAAAAAAAATTAGGAAGGTTTTGGGAGACTACGATAAGCTATAAACAAATTATAGAGGAAGGAAAATGGAGGATATTTCATTAAATAACACAAGACATAAATAAAATTGATATTTATATGCAAAAACAAGATGCAAGTACAGTCAACAAAAGACATAAGTATGCAGGATAGTCGGATATAGTTCAAGTTTAGTAAGAAACCGATGGATGTTCTGTTTGTTTTCTATTAATAAAATTAAATTTTATTCGAGAACATCCATCGGTTTTTTACTAAACTTCAACTATATCCGACGATCCTGCATACGTATCTTATTTGTTGACTGTACATACATATAAGCAAAAATGAACAAAAAAATACAAAAAAACATACAAATACACATAATACATTTGAATATACAAAAACAATTATCTCAGTTTAGAATAATGTATAGGTACACTGTAGCAACTTAAATCGGTTTACACTTTTAAATCATAACAAACCACCATTTTAAAAAAAGGACTGAATATTAAATAAAAACATTACCACTCCTTTGCGTCGCGCAGTCGGGTAAAAAGCACAAATTCTTGATTATATAAAATACTGATAGTATATGCAAAATTAACAGTGTCAACCGACTTTCGTTGCTGACCGTACATAAAACACTTCACAAATAGTCAATCAAAAATCAACTTAGATTACATAACATAAATACATAAATTTTATGTTTCACTGTGGTCTGTAATAAAGGTTTATTATTATTATTATTATAACGCTGAAGAAAATAATTGAGTAATTGCCAGCAAATGTCGGAATTCAAGTATAGTATAATGACAATCAGTAAAATGTTTGTCTTCTCAGCCCCAAGTAGATGCGTGTGTATGTGTTGAAGAGGGAGCCACACCAGCCACCCACTGTGTTAAGTGCTTGGCTCGTGTGACCCCCCCAGCACACTGCAGTCCCCGCCGTGGTACTGTCGGACCTTCTAATTACAAATGGTTAGTCAGAAATCATCTTAAAAGATACGAGAGAGATATGTATGCTGGATCGTTGGATATAGTTGAAGTTTAGTAAGAAACCGATGGATGTTGTCGAATAAAATTTAATTTTATTAATAGAAAACAAACAGCTCATTTATCAAATTAAATTTCAGTCGACAACATCCATCGGTTTCTTACTAAACTTCAACTATATCCGACGATCCTGCATACTTATATCTTTTGTTGACTGTACATAAAGCTGAAGAAGATAAATGAGGAATTGGCAATGAATGTATTAAGTCAGAAGGCCAATTCTTGTAATTTAAAACGATCAAAATCTAGTCGCAGTCTCATCTCGGCGACAAACAAATGTCAAAAACTTGTCAAAATGTAGGGAAACACAGACAGACAGACAGACAGATTGAGACTGAGATCAGACTGTGAACGTTCTTAAAATTATGAGCATTGCCCCTCTGAATTAATATATAATACAGGGTGTAGTATAATACAGGGTGTAATAAGACCACGAAGCTGTCATCTACACATTCTTGTACATCAACCTCAGTATAGTTAGCGCCACGAAAGATGAGACAACACGTGGTTTGACTTGCGCAGTCCACACCCCCGACACTCCATACAACGCTCACAAAATAATTACCTATTACTACTACATAAACAAATGACGTTTGTACACGTGCAAATGTGTGCGTAAACTCTAGTAGGGTTGGCTGTCGTGCGTAGCGTAAAAAATGGCGCGAAAAGCGATTTGCGTCCGAACGACGACGGCGCGGCGCTGCCCGAACGTGTGCATTATTATGAAGTGACCTTGTAGTTCAATTGTTTATTTATATAGTCGGGTTCGTAATGAAAAAAAAACACTAAAATATTTCCGTTTAAATGACTTATCCCCAAATAATCGGTTATTCAATTGCATGGTATTAAAAATGCGAAATCTTACAAACAGTTTATGTAAATACAAAGTCGTAAAAGCATCACACTATTCAACCATCGTAATTAAAACTCAATTAAAACTTTAAAATCGTAAAATTGTGTGTTCGTGTCAGCACTACAGCCAGCGCTGTGGTTCTTACGATTGCGAGCGCCCTTGCTAAAGAGTCGGCGACGAATACCTTGAAGTGCGGGGTGAGGTGCGGTATCTGATATGAGTGCGGGGAAGGGAGTATCCGTTCTGTACGTAGTACTATTAAGTATTATGTGGCAGTACACAATTTTAGGTCTTTTTAGCGGTATGAGGGCTAAGCGCGGGACGGGTCCGGACGTCATAGGGGCGGCGGAAAGAGCGCGGGAGGCGGGGTCAAGTCTCATCTTTCGTGGCGCTAACTTTACCTTTGTGCAATCGTAATTGCTGGAAAACTGCTTTTATTTGTGGTGTGAAAAATCGCGGTTTACAGTAGCGGTCAATGTAACGCCTGCAATCCATTGCGCTTATGGTTGCATGTAACGGTACAGGGATCGAGGAAGTAATTTAAAGTTAAGCATTAATTTTTTTTTAAGTCGTAAAAAAAACGTCCGAAAAAGTTGGAACTTAGATTGAATATCTCCGTAACCAGAAGGTTCCCTGGTATGGTACAGTACAATAGTGACTCTCAGTTTCGTTAAGCATCTTTTTACACCCGTTATAATCACAGTCAACACAAAGAAAAAATAAAAATTAAAGAGAGAAGAGAGAGAGAATTTAAGAGTAAATGTAAATTTAAGTCAGAATTCAAGTATAATACAATAACACAGTAATAAGCCATAGCATAGTACAATCACAGTCAACAAAATATTCGTCTTCTCGACTCAAAATGTGTCCATCGTTGAGTTAGTTGATGCTCTTCAGGATTCCGCGCGCGCATGTGTTGAAGAGCCACTGAGGGCCACATGGGCCATACATTTAGATGCTATCTAAGTGTATGGCGCATGTGGCCCACCCAGCATACCGCAGCCCCCAGTCGTGGTGCGTGCAGATGTGCATTGTGCAGGTTATGTGAAGCATGCCAAAGTGCAAATTCCATCGAAACCAAAATGTGTTTAGAACATTTTTACTGCTAACAGTCAATCAAAAATCGACTTACAAGGGGATTGTCAAACTTGGGAACCACAGATTCCCATCACTTTTATATATATTGTAGGGCAGGGTCCCCACAACAAATATATAAAGCGGCAAGACGCCATTCGTTTTTATTATTGAGAAATTTCAACTCAAAGTTCTATATGTAACTTAAGTAGAAGGAACTATAAATATTTAAAAAAAAAAGTAACTCAACCGGGACTTGAACAACCATCCGGTCGCTCTGTTACCAACAGCGTTACCACTACGCCACGGAACCATTGCTGCAACCGGTAAAAAGGTTCCTTCTACTTAAGTTACATATAGAACTTTGAGTTGAAATTTCTCAATAATAAAAACGAATGGCATCTTGCCGCTTTATATATTTATTGTGGGGACCCTGCCCTATAATTTATATATAAAAGTTATGGGAATCTGTGATTTCCAAGTTTGACACTCCCCTTGTTAGACTACATAACGCTAATAAAGATAATTGAGTAAGTGGAGTCAGAATTCAAGTATAATACAATAACACAGTAATAAGCCATAGCACTTCAATCACAGTCAACAAAATATTCGTCTTCTCGTCTCCAAATGTGTCCATCGTTGAGTTAGTTGATGCTCCTCAGGATTCCGCGCGTGAATGTGTCGAAGAGCCACTGAGGGCCACATGTGCCATATGTTTAGCTACTAGCTAAGGATATGGCATGTGGGGCTCATCCAGCATACCGCAGCCCCGAGTCGTGGTGCGTGCAGATGTGCAGGTCCTCAACCTTCGCATGACGCGCCTGATTTATCATACACGGAACATCATGTGAGGGATGTTGACCTACCATCCAGGATGTTGTCTTCTTAGCTATTTCATTACATAGAAAAACTTCAAAAATCAATCAAAACGAGGTTGGTGACTCTTATAAGGCCTTACCTATAAAGCCATGGCTAATGACTCATAAATAAAGATCTGTTGTTTGTGACAAACGTAGGAGTCGGCTTGTACACACATAAAACAATACAGACATTAAATTTTTTTAAATTGTGGCCAAGAGCAAGCCTTCGTATAATAAAAAAAATACATACGGCACATCATAATAATTGTAATTGTTGACAAGACATGGAAATTATTTATATAACAAATTAACAATATTTAATAAGTATAAATATCAGTCTTAATTGTCTGAGAAAAGAGTTCCTGGAAGGATTTGGGGGAGGCCTTTGCCAAGTAGTGCGACAGTCTTGCCAAGTAGTGCGACAGTATTGCCAAGTAGTGCGACAGTATTGCCAAGTAGTGCGACAGTATAGGCAAAAAAAAAACATTGTCTGAGGGCGTTAGCACGCCTTTACCGAGAAAATAATTATGGGAAACTGCTTAACACATTCTGCTAAGAAATATTTTTACATTATGTCGCGATTTGAGTAGCGGAACATCGTGAGAGTCAGTTGAATATAAAAACTAGAAAAAAACGCGAATGAAAATAAAATAAAAATTGGTCATAAGTTTTGAACCGTAAAAAAATTCACCGACATTCTCAGGGTTAAAAAGTTTGGAAATGACCTTGCCCACGCCCCTATTCGATTTGATTCATACTGTAGATAATTGTCAATAGTTTACCTTGCACATGATCGTGTTGGCTCGCGCCGTGGCATCGGCTCTCCTCGGCAGCTGTTCTAGCAGAGGGAACAGCACAGTCTGGAAGCACGCCTCCCAGCCGCTGCCGCCCATCGCAGACAGGCCCGGGACTAGAAGTGCTCGTTGGAGATAGTTTATTGCGCTGTTTGATACCTGAGATTGGAAAGGGAATTTGGTCACTTTTAGTACTACTTATTGCATAATAAAGCTATGGTAAAGTCACGAGCATAAGTATGGGTACACTTGGCTTTATTCAAAGGCAATTTTCTCCTTTATTTTTTAATTAAATTTTATGTTATTGCGAACATAGTATTTTCGAACCCATGTGTTTATGTAAAGTGTCGTATTTCAACATTGCATTCGTCATTTCACGAAAAAATCGCAATTGAAAGTTGCCAAGTGTTGACATATTAGTGCTCGTGACTGTACAGCTAAAGATCACAGCACACGTATCAAACCGGAAAGGGATCGGCACCGTATCGACTCGAGCCGTTCAGTATTCTTTGTATGAAACTCCCTACTGTAACGCACACTAATCGGAATCGTAACATAATCTCCTCGCCTCGGGACAAGCTCACGAACCGCGGTGCGGTGCGTTACGGCTCGTCGTCCCCGCGCTTACGTCTCTTCGTCCCCCCTTGCCCCTCTCACCCCTCCAGCCTGCTGCACCATCAAAGTCGATACGAAGTCGCGGGCAGAAGCTAGTTAGTCAATAAAAACGTTATAGCAGTACAAACATTTGGATCACTATAACTTTAAATCATTATGTGGTATGTCAAGGCTGAAGTGGAAAAATGTCAACAAACTTTTGGGGGCCAGTGCATGTATAAAGCTCGAATAGAATGGAATTAATGTTCGCCCATTTTCAACTGACCTGTTTCCGTCTGTCTGTGCAGAATTGTGCGATACCTTGAAGTAATGGTTTCCACGCAACTTCCCATAAGTCGTATTCTTCGGCATCTGAAATTATTTGAATTATATAATATCACTGGTCGACTAATGATGAACAAATAACAGCAAGAGCTTGGGTTTTTTTTTTAATTTTGCGTAATAATAATGCTAAAGTCCCGGTCACGAGAGGCTATACATTTTGTAAACACACATTCAGGGGTTCGCAACCTTTGGATTAAATAAAAAAAAAAAAAGGTTTAACCAGTTGAATGCCGTAATTACAGAGACAATTAAAAAGCTATTGTGTCTCGTGTGGATCCACGTTTAATCATACGAAGGGTTGATATGTAGTGATAGATATTTTTTATAGACGAATGTAGTACTTACTTTGTCCCTGGTCGGCCTCATCTCTCCACCATTTAAATATCTGTGCGGTACGACTGTGCAATGTGTGCATCAAATCTAGTAGCTGTGGATAAAGAAAGTCGGTTATATTCATTTGCATTGCAATGATTTAAGATTTTTAAGGCTTTCGATTGGCCATGTTGATTATTTCTTTATTTAAAAGATCCTGCTTCTAATGTAGAAGATTTTTTTTACAGATTTAGAAAGAATACCCTTTACTATGTACAGACGCCAGCACATCAAACTACCCGAAACTGTAAATTTTTCCCAATCAACTTTGAACCTTATGCTTCAGCGATAAAGTTGAAAATGTATTAAAAAAATTGACAGATTGTAGTAGCTTGATGTGCTGGCGTCTGTACACCGAAAAAAATTCAGATATAAATGAAGAAAGAGTAATGAAGATTTTTATAATACGAAGCGTGGCATACCTACAGTGTCCGCCATTTTGATAATTTATTTTCAAAATGGCGGCCACGCATGTAACCTATATAAATCAATAGCTGACATAAATGCAAACAGAAAAGCAAGTTAAAAAAATATGGACGTTACGTGATCAACTTTGAACGTTAATATCTCGGGAACGTGATGTTTTACGGTGTTTGGTTCCATTATGTTTTATGTTTACATAGATGTCATTTACCGCAACCGATTTAGTTTTTATCACAACGCTTACCCAAAATCTTTGCTCTGTATTCAGTCGAACTAAATGCGTTAAACTTTATGTAGGTAACATAAAAATATATGAAGGGAGATACTTTCGAAGTCTGGTTTCAAAAGACTGCTAACTGTGATTTGAGACTTTTACGAAGAGAGAGCGAGAGAAAAAAAAATGTTTTTTTATTGTATTGTTGTTTTTTCTTACCTGTATGCTGACCATATGGTACTGGTCGAGAGTGTCAACTTCTTCGTCGCTGGAGTCATCGTAGCGTCTTCTGCCAGAGCTCGGACGAGATTTGCGACCAGAGCGCGACTTGCCGGATTTCTTGCCTGTAGAAAACATTTAAATTTAGCATTAATTTAAATGTTTTTGAAAATTGTGTAGTCGCATTTTTTTGCTAGGTATTGCGCGCCATACTAATTGTATTCTTGGACATTGATAATTAGGCTGTCTTTCGCCTTCACTGACATCTGTCGCTTACGTCCATGATGACTCTTATGTCATTGCAATAAGGTATTGATTGGAGTGATTGACGCACGTTCTTAAAATGTAACATCTGCACCAATATTGTGTTCTATGAAGCACTGTATTGTGACGCTTAGGCCATGGACACGAAGTCAGCGGCGGCGGCGCGGGGAGCGGCGTACGAGCGACGCGCACCAGTCTAGCGGTGCCCGCGCGTCTGCATTAACGTAGTGTTGTTTTCTCTCTTTCTTATAACACAACAGTACGGCACTCTAGCGCCGCGCGATCTGCCCGTTAACTTCGAGACTGAGGCTGCGTCGTCGCGCCGCTCCCCGTGCCGTCACCGCCGCCGCCGCCGTTGATTTCGTGTCTGTGGCCTTACATTCGTGTCGCAGGTGTTGCCAGGATTTCAAACGAGCTTGATGTCAGAGGAGTAAAAAACATGAAATAAAAGTCTTTGATACTCCCAAAGACTATTTCATTTAAATGACTGTTACACAAGATGTAATGAGCCTACCGTCGTGCAGCGTGGCGCGCGCGAACAGGCACGGCGCGCACGGCGGCGCGACAGTTGTAGGGCGTCACGTTACACAAGATGTAATGAGCCTACCGTCGTGTAGCGTGGCGCGCGCGAACAGTCGCACGGCGCGCACGGCGGCGCGACAGTTGTAGGGCGTCACGTTACACAAGATGTAATGAGCCTACCGTCGTGTAGCGTGGCGCGCGCGAACAGTCGCACGGCGCGCACGGCGGCGCGACAGTTGTAGGGCGTCACGTTACACAAGATGTAATGAGCCTACCGTCGTGTAGCGTGGCGCGCGCGAACAGTCGCACGGCGCGCACGGCGGCGCGACAGTTGTAGGGCGTCACGTTACACAAGATGTAATGAGCCTACCGTCGTGTAGCGTGGCGCGCGCGAACAGTCGCACGGCGCGCACGGCGGCGCGACAGTTGTAGGGCGTCACGTTACACAAGATGTAATGAGCCTACCGTCGTGTAGCGTGGCGCGCGCGAACAGTCGCACGGCGCGCACGGCGGCGCGACAGTTGTAGGGCGTCACGTTACACAAGATGTAATGAGCCTACCGTCGTGTAGCGTGGCGCGCGCGAACAGTCGCACGGCGCGCACGGCGGCGCGACAGTTGTAGGGCGTCACGTTACACAAGATGTAATGAGCCTACCGTCGTGTAGCGTGGCGCGCGCGAACAGTCGCACGGCGCGCACGGCGGCGCGACAGTTGTAGGGCGTCACGTTACACAAGATGTAATGAGCCTACCGTCGTGTAGCGTGGCGCGCGCGAACAGTCGCACGGCGCGCACGGCGGCGCGACAGTTGTAGGGCGTCACGTTACACAAGATGTAATGAGCCTACCGTCGTGTAGCGTGGCGCGCGCGAACAGTCGCACGGCGCGCACGGCGGCGCGACAGTTGTAGGGCGTCACGTTACACAAGATGTAATGAGCCTACCGTCGTGTAGCGTGGCGCGCGCGAACAGTCGCACGGCGCGCACGGCGGCGCGACAGTTGTAGGGCGTCACGTTACACAAGATGTAATGAGCCTACCGTCGTGTAGCGTGGCGCGCGCGAACAGTCGCACGGCGCGCACGGCGGCGCGACAGTTGTAGGGCGTCACGTTACACAAGATGTAATGAGCCTACCGTCGTGTAGCGTGGCGCGCGCGAACAGTCGCACGGCGCGCACGGCGGCGCGACAGTTGTAGGGCGTCACGTTACACAAGATGTAATGAGCCTACCGTCGTGTAGCGTGGCGCGCGCGAACAGTCGCACGGCGCGCACGGCGGCGCGACAGTTGTAGGGCGTCACGTTACACAAGATGTAATGAGCCTACCGTCGTGTAGCGTGGCGCGCGCGAACAGTCGCACGGCGCGCACGGCGGCGCGACAGTTGTAGGGCGTCACGTTACACAAGATGTAATGAGCCTACCGTCGTGTAGCGTGGCGCGCGCGAACAGTCGCACGGCGCGCACGGCGGCGCGACAGTTGTAGGGCGTCACGTTACACAAGATGTAATGAGCCTACCGTCGTGTAGCGTGGCGCGCGCGAACAGTCGCACGGCGCGC
The DNA here is from genome assembly GCA_947508005.1 of Amphipoea lucens. NCBI lineage: Eukaryota > Metazoa > Arthropoda > Insecta > Lepidoptera > Noctuidae > Amphipoea > Amphipoea lucens. The sequence goes on from OX382374.1 coordinate 18,089,026, forward strand.
ACGGCGGCGCGACAGTTGTAGGGCGTCACGTTACACAAGATGTAATGAGCCTACCGTCGTGTAGCGTGGCGCGCGCGAACAGTCGCACGGCGCGCACGGCGGCGCGACAGTTGTAGGGCGTCACGTTACACAAGATGTAATGAGCCTACCGTCGTGTAGCGTGGCGCGCGCGAACAGTCGCACGGCGCGCACGGCGGCGCGACAGTTGTAGGGCGTCACGTTACACAAGATGTAATGAGCCTACCGTCGTGTAGCGTGGCGCGCGCGAACAGTCGCACGGCGCGCACGGCGGCGCGACAGTTGTAGGGCGTCACGTTACACAAGATGTAATGAGCCTACCGTCGTGTAGCGTGGCGCGCGCGAACAGTCGCACGGCGCGCACGGCGGCGCGACAGTTGTAGGGCGTCACGTTACACAAGATGTAATGAGCCTACCGTCGTGTAGCGTGGCGCGCGCGAACAGTCGCACGGCGCGCACGGCGGCGCGACAGTTGTAGGGCGTCACGTTACACAAGATGTAATGAGCCTACCGTCGTGTAGCGTGGCGCGCGCGAACAGTCGCACGGCGCGCACGGCGGCGCGACAGTTGTAGGGCGTCACGTGCGCGACGTCGCGCACCACCAGCGTCAGCGCCTCGCACCCCCGCGCCAGCGCGCATGCGCGGTGTGCGCGCAGTGACACGGCGCCGTACGTCGCGTCCGTGTCGGGGGACTCCGCCTCGCTCTTTACCTGTTGGAGGAGAGGTAGCTGTGAGAAAGGGTGACCTTTTTTAAATGCAGAGCTCAGAAAATTAATTGGAAAAACTTCATTGACGTGATGGGTATCAGTGGCGAAGGTTCCATACAAGCCGATTCCTTCCGGCTTCCCTTCAGAACACAACCACTCTATAGTCAATTCATCATTGAAATATAATCATACTAGCTGCGCCCCGCGGTTTCACCCGCGTAAATGTCGATCCCGTGGGAATATCGGGATAAAAAGTATCCTATGTCCTTTCCCGGGACTCAAGCTATCTCTGTACCAAATTTCACACAAATCGGTTCAGTAGTTTAGGCGTGAAGAAAAGACAGACAGACAGACAGAGTTACTTTCGCATTTATAATATTAGTTTGGATCATATCACACTAATATTATAAAGGCGAAAGTTTGTGAGTGTGTGTGTGTGTTTATATGTTTGTTACTTCTTCACGCCTAAACCACTGAACCGATTTAGATAAAATTTGGTATATAGTTTGAGTCCCGGAAAAGGACATAGGATAGTTATTATCCCAATATTCCCGCGGGATCGACATTTACGCGGGTGAAACCGCGGGGCGCAGCTAGTTACACCATAAAATTAAAGCATAGCAAAACGCCTACAATAAATGTCTTTGTTTTGTCTTTCTTTCCCAACAACAAAAATTTGCTCTAATACAAATCGTAGGCGCGCTCGGCTTATCGTCGTGAATATATTCTATCTACACTAATATTATAATCTACACTAATATTATAAAGAGGAAAGATTTGTATTTTTGTATGTTACGAATAAACGTAAAAACTACTGGACCGATTTCAACAATTTTTTTACCGATAGAAAGCTACATTATCACTGAGTAACATAGGCTATATTTATAACTAAAAAAATTAGGGATCCTTAGAAATTCCTACTAAAACCAACCCAAGGTGTAAAAAAATAGCCATAAAATGTCTTTCATCGCATGCGCTGCGGAAAGTATTGATGATAGAACAAAAAAATGTTCTACAATATTATAGAACATCAATATCTACAAAAAACTCCGCGATACCATATGTCCAACTATTGTAGTTATGTCACTATAACTACTTTTTTACATTTTAAAAGTTGATAGAAATGCCGATCAAAATCAGACCATGTTATCTATACCTTTGTATTAGTTCTTATCCAAATAAATTATTTTGTATTCAAGACTGTTTAAATACCTGTTGATTACTTTTTGAATTATTGAAATCTTTTGAATGGAATGTCCGTTCCATTCAAAAGATATTACGAAATTAAAAATGTCAGTAGAAAAAAAAATACACGCCGACGACGCGCCGCGCCGGTGCGTGTTGCTCTACGCAGCCACAGAATACGACGTAGCGCAGCGATAAAATTCTCGTGTCCACAGTGTTTGTAACAAAACTCCTCTGAAACGGCTTGACCGATTCTTATGAAATTTTGTGTGTATATTCAGTAGGTCCAAGAATAGGACGTAAACTATTTTTTATTTTAACTACTACTATTGTTCGTGTAGGGTAGGGGTAGGGTAGGAGTAAGGTCGGGGTAGGGTAGAAGTAGGGAAGGGGTACGGTAGGAGTTGGGTTGGGGTAGGGGTAGGGTAAGAGTAGGGTAGGGGTACGGTAGGAGTAGGGTAGGAGTCGGGAAGGGGTAGTGTACAAGTAAGGTAGGAGAAGGGTAGGGGTAGGATTAGGGTAGGAGTAAGGTAGGACACCACGCGAACGAAGTCGCGCCGGGCAGCTAGTAGAAAATAAACTCGTTACCAGGTCACGTGGCTTGCTAATTTTTGAGCACCAATATAAGCCGAAAATAGACGGGTTATCCTCTAGTATAGTTAAAATCTCGCTGCAGACTCGGTCATAAATCATAATCGGAGTAGGGATGTGCGCTAGTTGTGCGCGCGCAAGGCCATTATCGATAACAGAATCATTAAGGTTATCACGAAAATTGGCAAAAATGTGTGGAACATGCAGAATTGCTGCAAGATGAAGACTTAAGAAAAGCACATTTATGCGAAGAGTTCATTATTCATGTGGATGATGATGACGATGACTCAGACGAAGAATTTTAATTTTCTATTTTTAGTTTTATTTTTATTACCCATTTATAAATATATAAAACTATCGATATCACTCATCGACTGCAGTAATGCACAGGACTACGTGTGGGCGTGGCCGGCCCATAAGGCCCGTGAGTGGGAAAGAGAGCGAAATACGAATGATTTATGACCGAGTCTGCAGCGAGATTTTAACTATACTATAAGTGAAAATGCGTGCGCGTGAACGAGATGGAGCAATATCGCTAATCGGTGGTATTCGCTGCATTTCGTAATGCATTCGGTTCGGTCACTTCGGATCATTACTATTGACAATTCATGTGTAGAACATTATTTTGACGTAATAATTTGTTTACACTTGTAGCAGTTAATTTGCATTTTGTTGTATTCATTGAATTTATTATTGGTGATTAGTGTTGTATTTACTATTTAGTAAGTATTAGAATTATAGTTAAATTTGTTTTGTTTGTGTGCCTGTGTAGTGAAAGTACGTTGAAATTAGGTATTTGGGGTAAGTAAATAGTTATTAAGTTGAAATTACTTATTTAGAATATTTTTTTTAGGATCTTTAGGATGGCTTTAATTTATTCTTCGAATTATTTGCTTTGTGATGAAACATGCTTTTTAAGGTTAAGTTTTGAAAATAAGAAACACATAATGAGTTAGACCGCGCCGTGTTTACTTTTCCCAGATTCTAGTAGTTTATGGAATAAAGGGGGTTTTACAGATATTAATAATCTGACGAATTCATATTATTATAAGGAATTGTTTAGCATTACATGAATTGGGTACTGTAATTTTTCGCTAATTCGCATGAAGCTCATACTTTAGAAAAGTAGATCGAAATAGGAACCAATTTAATGTAGCGGTTTATTAACATTTTTTTTCCGGCTTACCTCTGTCATAAATTCACCCTTCGCCACTGGGGTATTGATTAATAGGTACAGTTAAACCAGAAAAAGTATGCGTTCCGGTAATCTTCGTGTTTCCGAATTAGCACGAACGTCGGTTATAACAACTCTATATTAAATCTCAGGATTACGCGTACGTATTTCCAAAGATAGACGATGATGCCAAAGCACATACTTTCTGGGAAATCTGAAGGCCAATTCTCGTAATTTAAAACGTTCAAAATCTAGTCGCAGTCTCATCTCAGCGACAAACAAATGTCAAAAACTTGTCAAAATGCAGGGAAATAAGAGGTATTTTTGACAGACTGAGACTGAGATCAGACTGTGAAAGTTTTTAAAATTACGAGTATTGCCCCTCAGTTTCAATTCTAATAGCAAAAACAAAAATATATACAGGACGAAATTGAATAGGTGCGCCAAAATAAAACATCTAATAAAACGCCTTAAAAAAAAATAAGAGCATATCATTAAGGAAAGAGATGCACATACATGCGCGTAGGCAAGCAATTTGGCAACGTCACCGCGCGCCCCTTTTTTCGTAGGAACAGTCAAACTTAGGTAAATACCGCTAACACAACGCGTTGCCAACTTATTTCACGTTGTAAACTCTGCGATGAATAAATTGCTTATCGGGCGCGCGCTAAAATTTTACTTTAATTTTCCTACTTATTTGATTTGATAATTATAAAACAAAAACTGGTACGACGATAATTCGTGTCTCCTTGAAGGCAATAACTTAGTTTGCACTATCTAAGAGGATAATCACACGATTTTTGAAGTGAAACTTCTTTACCCACGCTTGACTTGGGGAGTAAGCTGGCGAACGCGTTACGAAAACGTTACGGAGTTGAGTGGGGGATATAAGCAAGAGAAAGCAGTGCGAGCGCACATTTTCTTTCTCTCTTCCTCTCATAGCCAAATACGTTTGAAGTTTCACTTCAGTCGTGTGGTCATAAGCACACTCGGTTTTTTTTTTCAAGACTAGATTTGGGAAATGACAACATAATTTACAATGATTATGTTTATTTATGTAGTAGTTACTACACCTCCTATTTCGATTTGGCGCAACTTTTCAATGTCATTCTGTATATGGTGAATTTACACATTCATTCACAAAAAATATTGCGTTCAATTTTTGTCACGGTATTTTTATTTATTACATCGCAAAGTAAACCAAGAATGCATGGCTACGACAGCAAGATATGACTTTGCAATTTTAGCTTATCCGACAGTTACATAAATCACATAGAAGAAGTCTGAATAGGTTTGTACAAACACTTTTACACGTCAATCATATTTTTTGAAGTGAAACTTCTTTACGCACGCTTGACTTGGGGAGTACCCTGGCGAACGCGTGACGTAAGCGTTACGAAAAGTGTGATCGGGCGAGGCGAACGGGAGTTGAGTGGGGGATATAAGCAAGAGAAACCAGTGCGCGCGCACATTGTCTTTCTCTCTTCCTCTCATAGCCAAATACGTTTGAAGTTTCACTTCAGTCGTTTGGTCATAAGCACACTCGGTTTTTTTTAAGCTAGATGAGGTCGACGTTTCCTATCTGACTACTTTGAAAAGAAAGAAAAAAAATTATTATAAACAAACTTACCAGTATCCATCCTTGTGTTTGCGGTGAGTGTGACAACTCGCTTTCAGAAGAAGCGCTGGTAGGTCGCCGCTCACTCTCGTCCTCTGAGCCTTCGGACCGACTCGATGCAGCAGGACCTAGTCGTAATCGTAAAAATTTAAGGTATGTCAAATTCAAACTCAACGCATTTGTTTCAATTAAACCATTTACAGACACTTTAGAACTGTCACGAAGTCAGTCAGTCAGAAAATATGAAGCTAGTTGCCCATTCCAAAGCGTAGGTACCTATGGAGAAGAAACTCCATGGACACTCTTTTAAATTATATTTTTACAAAAATATTAGTTACATCATTTTAATGTTGAATTTATAATTATATGCGAGAACGATGTAAAAAAAGACGTACGCGTTAAAAACGTCAAGAGTACAGCGAATAGTAACAAAACAACAATCCAAAAATAAAATAATCAAAAATAAGCCGAGGCAGCCAAGTGATGACCAGCCCCAACTGATGGCGCCCATTCACGAACATGACGCATAGATCATATGTATTTCTAAAGCAGATTTTAAAGATAATCATTAACTGGTTCAATTAAAACAGTTACATGAGGGCCTTTGTACGGTTTCGCAAGGTATCTTTACGGTACGGCGTAAAAACCGCGCCGTAGAAAAAACGTGTCCGTTAACAAGGTTCCATAGTCAAAGGAAACAAGAGTCAAAGGGAGCATGCATTGAACAGATTCGATATAGGTTTAGTTCAGACGATTTTGTCACGCCCTAAATCGGATCTAGCAAAACAATTTCGTAGTTTAGCATTAGTGTACCCAGAATTTTCTTAGATTTTATTTTAATTTTTGTGGAGTCCATTTTTCGCGAATAGCCATTTCTGTGGCGGCCATATTGCGCGAATCACCCCGTGTGTGGCGGACTTCAGGGTGGTCGGGCGCGATATCGACGCAGGCGAGTTTAGAAACGTCTAGTAACCGTTGTTCGGTCGTTTGAGAGGCATGACAAGTGGTGGTATACCATCCTTGTTCTTTCCCGTATACTTTGTGCAAATTAGGGCAGCGTATATACAGTACAGAATAAAATATCGGTAATTATTTACGTCATAGGCCGTATCAACCCGTTACTCAGTCACAAATGCGAGCTTTTTGACAGATATCAACCCGTGATACACTTACAGACGGTAGGATAGGTCTTACGATATTGTTTTAAGATACAATGGGGTTGACGTATCCTTGCGGATAAAAACCCCAAAAATAATAAAAAATAAAAAAAAGCTTCCATAGTCCATCCATACAACACTGACGACCGTGCGAATAAACCGTAGTTTTTTACGGCAAGAAAAACGTGAGTGTACAAAGGGGCCTTATTGTATTACTGTTGGTTAAACTACGTATTACCTGTGTATGTTATAGTTTCGTGGTTGATCTGGGTGGTGGGATGAATTTCTATCAAAACAACTGGTTCTAGACATTCGACGGAGATAAGTTTAAGGAGGGAAAGGCCTTTGCACTTCATTGGACGGTTTCCCTGATAAGTTATAAAGAAGTCAAGAACTATTCCGTCTTTGTAAACAGTCAGGGGACGCTTCTGAACAATTGCTGAACAAAAACATGTCGAAAATTCGTTTTCGGCGCTTAATTTTTTAACGAAGGCTTGGTTGATTTTCATTTAAAAGTTATGCGAAGTATTTAAAATTGAAAGGAGAAACGATTCTTGAAAAACAGGATATTTATTTAAAATACATTCACAGTACGCCCGACGAGAGGATGCGTTCTTAACACCTGTTAGTTTCAAACAAATTAATACGTGTTTTCCGAATTTGATCTTTATTAGCTATTAGAATTGTCGCATTGACAGGTGTCAAGAACGCATTCTCTCGGCGGGCGGACTGTAAGTACAACACGTACTGCTCGGGTGTGCGTCAGTGGGCCATGCGCCCGCGCCGGCGGCACACAGCAACGCGAACACGATGTCCCACTCGTGCGCGCTGTGCACGTTCTGTGCCGAAGTCTTCACTATCTCGTACATGCCGTACGATATCTGCACAGAAAACATATGGGGTGTAAAAAGACTCATCACCAAGCCGAAAATAAATTTTTTGTCATACTATCACACTAATATTATAAAGGCGAAAGTTTGTGAGTGTGTGTGTTTATATGTTTGTTACTTCTTCACGCTCAAACGGCTGGACCAATTTTGATAAAATTTTATATGGGGGTGTAGCTGACAGCCTGGATTAACATATAGGCTACTTTTTATCCTGATATTCCCACGGGATCGATATTTACGCGGGTGAAACTGCGGGGCGCAGCTAGTCTACAATAAAAATTATACAAAGTGTTTATTTGTATAGAACGTAGGTAAACAGAATACAGATTAGCTGTTACAAAGCGATGTTAGGTTCCAGGTAAAAAAGGGGCATTAAAGTAACTTTTCCTGTAACAAATAAACGCAGCTGACTTACTACATCGGCCTGCTGGTAGAACAGCTTGTAGGGCAGTTGGAACAGCAGCGTGAGGTGCTGCAGCACGTGCGGCGTGGCGGCGTCGCACCGCATGAGGCGCGCCGCCGTGCGCAGCAGCGCCGTGACGCCGCGCCGCAGCACCGCCGCGCCGCGCACAGCCGCCCACTGCACCACGCGCGACACGTGCGGCGCCGCTACAGAGTACACGCTCAGCAGCCGGTCCCTGCGACACACGACAGTTCGTTATGACAATGGTTTAATGTGTAAGTATAGTCTGTTCAAATCTCTGTTTCCAATTTGATGTTATTTCTATTTAAACAAATAGGTAAGTATTTAGTTTATGGTAGTGTACATTAAGTTGATTTCAGAATGACAAGTACTATTAAAAAGCTCGTTGTAGTGAGTGAATTTTATGTGTGGTTAAAGTTGTTTTTCTAAAAACAAACATTTGTTTACATGTTTGGAAATTAAATAAATTAACACCAACATTTACAGCAAATAATTAAATGATGTTACCTGTTCTGTATCAAAGTCTGTCCGAGCAGCTCTAAGAAGAACACAGTGATGTCTTCGAGTTGAGGGTTCAGTTGTAGACTGTCGTTGTCAGGCGGAGTGCCCACTGTCACCATTGCGCGGACCAACTCCTGCGCAGGAAATGTTAGTGTGAGAAATGTTTTTTTTTTTACTTTTTTATTGCAAAATGGACCAACTCTTGACCTCGATCTCGCCTGGTGAAAAGCCATGGATAAAGTCTATGATGGAACGAGCAAGCATGTATTGTTTTTAAAGTTGAAAGTTGTCTATTTTTACTTGCAATAAACAGGCATAAGTGGAAGAAGGGAAGAAAGGCCACTTTTCTGCGGGTGTGTAATGTTTGGTATAATAACAAATGCACTAATTTCACTTGAAATAACGTTCATATAATATAATTTTCATATGCTATAATATCAAATAACCGAAACTCATATGACCTAATGTTTTATATCATATAATTTTCTTTTAATATACTAACATTTAGTATAACGTTAATTTTTAATATATATAATATTCTTGTTATATAACGTTCATTTGACCTAATGTTCTTTTGACCTAATTTTCATGTTTAATGGTCACAGTTCTAACCTAACCTTAAACCTTAAAATATGGACACTAAAGGCTAGTGATAATATTGTCTTTTCAAAATGGACCGCAATTAGAGAATAAATTGACCCACATAATTTATCTGTTTTGAAATACAATGTGAATGTATTTGTGAGCATAAGACCTCTCGGTACCGTCCAACATGTCGCATGCTTAGTGGAACCCATTAGTAGATAGGTCAGAATCGAGTTTTTTCCGAATTTTTTTTTACTCAGATCTCATCAATAGTTAATCATACGTTCAAAATACAAGCATTTATGACTAATTAATAATCAAATCAAATCACTTTTAATTTTATGCGTCAACAAGGAGGATAAGTCCTCATAGCAAGATTTTCTTTTGCGATGTCACAAAAATCGAGTTAAATCAGTATTTCATTAAGCATGCGACGTGTGCGTGTGTGTTATGTGCTGACGCTACTCGTCTTCACGCACACAGTCATATCACATCCCGGACACTCCATACAACGCTCGCAAAATAATTACCTATTACTACTACATTAACAAATGACGTTTGTATACATGCAAATGTGTGCATGAAATCTAGTAGGATTGGCTGTCGTACGTAGCGTAAAAAAATGGCGCGGAAAGGAATTTGTGTCGGTTAACCGAACGACGACGGCGCTGCCCGAACGTGTGCATTATTATGAAGTGACCTTGTAGTTCAATTGTTTATTTATAGTCGGGTTTGTAATGAAATAAAAACACTAAAATAGTTTAGTTTAAATGACTTATCTGTAAATAATCGGTTATTAAATCGCATGGTATTAAAAATGCGAAATCTTACAAACAGTTTATGTAAATACAAATTCGGAAAAGCATCACAATATCCAACCATCGTGATTAAAACTCAAATAAAACTTTTAAATCGCAAAATTGTGTGCGGGATGGGATGTGATATAAGCGCGGGGAAGGGAGTGTCCTTTCTGTACGTATTACTATTAAGTATTCTGTGGTCATAGCGTGTTTGTTCACCTGGTTACCACAAGTAAAGCACGCGTCGCTTCGTGAGAACAAAATATACAAGGTTTATAATTACCATACCTGTAGTTTACTAAAAGAAAGATAATGTGAACTATACCTGTAAACTATCAAGCTGTAGGAATTTGGTTTCAGTTATAAGCAGGCCGGGTAGGTTGCACTTAGCTACGCAATCCATTGCGGCGTCAATTAAAGTCTTCTCGTGAGGCGTCGGCGCGCGCATACCTGTTAAATATTAACAGAATATTTAGGGCCTATTTTACCGACTCGCACTGGGCCCACCCCCTCTCACAAAGAGGAGACCCTATGTCGATGTCGCTTAGTCAATTTTGCCTTTCAAGTGTCGGTATGTTGAGTATGCCAACAAAAAATCTTTCTACAGCATATCCATAATTCAATTGCCCTAAAAGTTATGAATATTTTTGTATACTGAGTTCTTTTACAATTAGACTAATTTAAAAAAAAATGTGATATAAAACAAACGGTGTTGTATTATTACTAGATAATGTAACAGCACTACAAAAGTTCTATTGCGGCTCTGGGTACCAAATTTCTTGAGCAATTAATTTTTTTCCAGAAATTTAGTGTTACCAAAATTTATTTCTCACTTTAAAAGCGTTGGAAATGACCTCCTTTATCTCCCCATTTCGTTTGATCCACGACTTTTGGACCACTCTGTATAGTGATATATTTATTACCTGTCTCTCCAAGCGCGATGTATGAGTACAAACTGGACAGCAGACCGGCCTCGGAGCCCCGGGCTGCTTCTCTTATGAGGGACACCGTGCCGTTCGGTGCTAAGTAGTCTTCGGCTTCTATGAGGCACTGTTAATGGGACAGAACAGACATTAGTATTAAATAACCACAACGCCATATTAGGCTATCATAAAATACCATTGAAGGATTCAGGAGACAACGATAAGTATATGAATTGATATGCCATTTTAATATTCAGGGCAAGGTGTTCTATGTCACAGTCAAAGTCAAATAATTTATTTCAAATAAGACAATAAAATAGATTTGATTCTAGTCGCTCCTATAAGTAACCCGTTAAATTTAATTTCATCATACCTTAGGTAACAATCTTCCAATGTACAGCGTTTTAACAATCTCTAACAGATGTCGCCACGAGTCGCGCACGCAGTCCGCGTGCCGCGCCGCCACCGCGCATGCGCGACGTAACGCCAGCTGAGCCTTACTCGACTGGCCTAGCGTCACTCCTGTTGAAGAAGAAACGAATTCAATAGAAAATGTTGCAGAATAATAGTATGCATTTAATATCTTAATTCTGTGAAAAATTGTACGGGGAGTTACTGTTCATTATTTTATAGACGTATGAGGAACAGGGTGTAAAGTTCACTCATACTCTATAGAAAAGGGAGGATCCTCCGACCAGACGTTGTGTCTGGCGGGCAACTACCCGATGATTCATGTCGGGCTGTTGTACCTATGCTAGTTGCGCGGTAAACTCTGCTTGCGAGATGCAGGATTTGCGTGACGTCAGTATGACGCATTGATCGCATGTGGCGTTGTAGATACCGATACAATTTGTTGGTTTAAAAATCCAAAATGGCAGCAATTTTAGAAGTCAGTTTTTTTTTTATTGTGTGTTGGTTTGTTTTGGTAACGAAATCAAAAAACTCGAAACTATACATATAATACAAACTAGAAAACTACGAATTAGTCGTCATGTATAATTTCTTTGGTTTTAGGGAGGTGTAGAGACCTGAGGAAAAAGGAAGTGCGTCTGTGTCTGCGCGCACGCTTGTGCACTATAATATCTCCCGCGCCGAAGGCTAGTTTCTGTTGAGAGTGGCCGCCGTGGCCGAAATACGGCCTGAAGGACTTTATGTTAGCAAATCATAATTACAAAGCGTTATCGAAATCTATAAAAAGAGCCTTTCTAGAAGCCATACAATTCCTAAAACCTATATTTTAATGAGCCTGTACGTATATTCAAGTTCTATTACAAAAAACTTACCAATAGCGATATAATTAGCATGTTGCGGCGCCAACAACCCAGTAAACTTGCACAAGGTCAACAGCAACGTATCGAGCGTGATGCAGTCCGGCGGCAATCTAGCAATAAGCGCTGCACAGCGCTCTAATCCATTCAGCGCTAGTAGGGCACCGCTGTCGCGAATCCTGTTGCTTTCCATCTCTTCGACTGTAGGAGGTGTCGAGCGCTCGAAAGCTGCTGAAAGGGCTGTTACCTAAAGAGATAAAAAAGATGGGAGGTACAGTTTTCGTCATGTACGGAAAACAGATGAAGATATAGAGGTATGAGGAACAGGGTGTAAAGTTCACTCATACTCTATAGAAAAGGGAGGATCCTCCGACCAGACGGGTGTTGTCCGGAGGGCAACTGCCCGATGATTCATGTCGGGCTGTTGTATCTATGCTAGTTGCGCGGTAAACTCTGCTTGCGCGATGCAGGATTTGCGTGATGTCAGTATGACGCGTTGTTCGCATGTGGCGTTGTAAATACCGCTACAAAGATATTTTATGATGCTCGCCGCTTATTCATATCAAAGACGTATCTATTGCATAAACACATAAGACACACAATCTAAAAACATATTATGAATTATTACACATTATTTAGGATCACATATTTTATCAACCATAGTCAAAGAGTGTTCAGAAGCCAGCACATCAAGCTACCCCAATCTGTCAAATTTCTTTGATAGATTTTCAACTTTACTACAAAGTAATAAGGTTCATATTCAATTCACCGCCGTGCCCTCGTAGAGGCGATCGACAGCGGCGGCGACCTCTCGCGTCCGGCCCTGGTTCAAGCCATGGTCCGGGGCGAGAGGGAGTGGGAGGCGGTCACCTCCTTCTGCGAAGCAGTCATGCTAGCGAAGGAGGTGGCGGAACGGCTGAGGGAGAGAGCCTCACGTCCCAGCCGCCGCGGGAGACGCTCCGGGCGTCGGGAGCCGCGTGACGACTTCCCGCCACCGTAGGCGCGGGCCTGCGGACGGAGAGTAATGGGTAGGTCACCGTCCGATCAGGACCAGGCCCGTGCCGGACGGCGCGTACGTGTTCCACGCGCGCCTCAAAGAGATGTCAGCAAAAAGGAAGGGGCCTGCCAGGGCCGAAGCCTGCCGGGGGTGCGGGATTGTCCGAAAGGGTTACCGCTACCCCGGAACATAAAGGGCTAAGGAAGGAACACGGATGGGTTTTAGTCAGTAAGTCTGACACTCCCTTCCGCTCCACCCAGAGCGGGAGGGGTCATTTGATGATTTCCCATCCATAAAAAAAGGGTGATATTCAATTGGGAAAATTTGACAGATTGGGGTAGCTTGATGGGCTGGCCTCTGTACATTAATTTGTAATACGTAATGAAAAATTGATCAAAAACTTTAAAAATATTGTTTTGGAAATCGTGTCTTTGGATTTGACTGATGAAACCGACTGCAGAAAAATGAAATATTTTGTATTACGTTTAAGTATAATTTTTTGATACCCTATGATACTTTCCCACAATTTTTTATATAATTGTACATATTAGCATAATCAGCCTCTAATGTTCCCACTGCTGAGGCACAGGCCTCCTCTCGGTGAGAGGGAACTTGTACATATTACTATTACTAGCTGCGCCCCGCGGTTTCACCCGCGTAAATGTCGATCCCGTGGGAATATCGGGATAAAAACTATCCTATGTCCTTTTCCGGGACTCAAACTATCTCTGTACCAAATTTCATCTAAATCGGTTTAGTGATTTAGGCGTGAAGAAGTAACATACATATAAACACACACACACACATACACATTCACAAACTTTCGCCTTTATAATATTAGTGTGATTTCAGCACTCTGTTAGCTTTTAAATTGCGTTTATTGAATATTCTTCTCTTTTGCGAAGTTGGTTAAAAATAAGAGCTTTCAACATGGACTTGGATTATGGAGATAGTAACCAAAACACGATGGCCCATTGAGTGTAGTCCCGTAGTCCTTGGGGTGGTGCAAGCAGGTGTACAGGTCTTCACCCCTCACATGACGCGGCTGACGTCAAATACACAGTTACATCATGTGAGGGATGGTGACCTGACATCCGCACTCCTCGATGTGTTTGGTACAGATGACCTGACGCAGCCAGTGTGTCATGACGAAACTAAGTTGCTGATTTTACATACACCGTTACATTTCATCATTCGGCCAATTTGGTTGGTTACATTTCTTATTGCTCCACCACGACCTGTCACTGCAAACACGTTTTGAGAGCAGCGGTGATGAAATAATTTACACAAAATAAAGCGCCTGTCTGGGTTCGAACCTACCAGTGGCGTGCATTGGTTTTCAGAATAGGTAGGCACTAGGCCGGGTCTAGTCTAGGCAAACGCGGTCAATAATCAGAAAAAAAAGTGTTGTTATTTGAGTAGGCATGCCTACTTAAGGGTGATAAATTGCGAAGGTCGAACGTCATGGTATAACGCGGGAGACGTACGAATTTTTAATTTTGTCGTATTAACTTGAACGAGTAAAGACCAATGACAATGTGCGAATAGTACGGGAGCCGAATAGGCCGTCTGGCGACTGCCTACTGCCGCGCGTGTTTGTATGAAGATTTTGTTTTTTGTTAAGTATGATAATTTTGTGAGTTTCTTAATTGTGGGGCACACACACTAAAATGTAATTGACAGGCTTGTGTTGATTATATCGAGGTAGGCACTGCTTATATGCCTATATGCAATGCACGCCACTGGAACCTACGACATACAACTCGTAAATCACGTATAAAAATAATAAAACCTTCTTATTTCAGGCAACATTGCATAATTTCATTCCTTAAAGCTAACATACATATAATAATACAATAATCAACTACAAAGATATCTTCAATCTTGCATTCCATCGCTGACCGGTGCGAGCAGATGTACAGGTCTTCACCCCTCACATGACGCGGCTGACGTCACATACACAGTAACATCATGTGAGGGATGGTGACCTGACATCTAAGAGATCCTGATAGCTGACGTCTCGGAGCTGGAAAGCTGTAGTGAATCCCTGGAATTAATTTTGTTATTTGGAGCTAGATTTTAGGGTGTATTAAAATTTTAAAGGTCGTTACGATTTTTGACAGTCATAAGTCCGAAAGTCTGACAACCATCCTTACCAAAGGATATCTTGGTACCTAGCAACTGAGTTGTGGAGGTCAGATAGACTTTCGTTCCATGTGAAATACTGGTATTCAGCTGCATCCAATTAGACTGGAAGCCGACCCAACATAGTTGGGGAAAGGCTAGGCAGATTTAATGTACTATACAGGGTGAATTTTCCAAGTGGGCGTGGATGGCCAAATTCTAAACTATGAGGAATAGCGAAGAGTACTCAAAGGAGTCGCGGGCTCGATTTTGATTAAAACTAAAACTGCATCATTGGATATATTTCTAGCCCGGAATCGAACCTGTTGATTTTGAAAAAAAAAAACACGCTGTATTATTACACCACTCGATAGTGTCCCTAATAAGGATCAAATTCTGGGAAGTAATGACATACGGCAAACTTAGGGAAAATGTTGAATTTTAATAAACTGCTTGTTATTTTAGAGTATTCATAACTACATTGCGTACCTTATTCGAAATGATGCTCAATATTTTTATTAACACACCCGCAGCGCATTTACCTTCACAACATTATGTTCTAAATCCAAATTTCTATTAGATCTTTGGAAAATATTCTAGTGGAATCAATAATACTGTAATGCTCAACGCAGTACAATCCTTGAGACGTCGAATCCAGCTATGTATTGAAAACAATGGTCATCATTATGAACAATTAATCAGTTAAGGTTTAGTAGGTAGGTAACATAACCCGCTGGCTAAATAATAACAGCCGCACAGGTCAATCCATCAGGTTAAGCTTATGTTGGTCTGTGGATGGGTAAATCTTTACATACCGAGAACCCTCGGTGCCTCTGAAAGCACGTTAAGCCGTTGGTCCCGGCTGTCATTCCTGGATCTTTGACAGTCGTTACGGGTAGTCAGAAGCTCGAAAGTCTGACAACCAGTCTTACCAAGGGGTATCGTATTACCCAGTAACTGGGTTGTGGAGGTCAGATAGGTAGTCGCTCCATGTAAAATAGTGGTATTTAGCTGCATCCGGTTAGACTGGAAGCCGACCCCAACATAGTTGGGAAAAGGCTAGGCAGATGATGATGATGAGGTTGGTAACATAAGAAAAATAAAAAAAGTATTTTGTCAAAAATGAGCTCTTTCCTTTAGTTTGCCGTATGTCATTACTTCCCAGAATTTGATCCTTATTAGGGACACTATCAAATGGTGTAATAATACTGCGTGTGTTTTTTTTTTTTCAAAATCAACAGTTCTATTCCTGGCTAAAAATATTAATTTTTCAAAAATCCAATGATGCAGTTTAAGTTTTCATCAAAATCGAGCCCGCGACTCCTTTGAGTACTTTTCGCTATTCCTCATAGTTTAGGATTTCCTGTATATTGTGGGGTAATCGAACTCATCAAAACTTTGAATTTACATACATGGTGTAACAGAATAATCGCAAGTCCTAAAAGTAGTTTGTTCATAATTGACTCCTGAATCGATTTCACTAACTTTTAAAAGAGTTTTTTTTTTTCAAAAATGATGTATTTTGCCATACTGAACGCCGATTGAGCCAGAGAAAATTAAATCTATCAAAGCAATAAAAGCCTCAATTTAAAATGCATAAAGTAATGTTAGGATCAACACGATTTTATTTAAAAAAAAAAAGTTTTGGTCATAGTATTATGCTTTTAAGTCTCTAAACCTCTAATCTAACGTCTTGCGTTAATTATGTTACATATTGTATAAATGTTTTTTTTTTTAGTATTATGTATTTAAGTATATGTTTTTTTTTTGCATTATTATTTGGTATATTTAATATTTTAGTTTAAGACGTTACAAAATTATGTTCTTCTCTTCTTGTTCTATTTATTTATTCATTATTGTCTACATTTCATCTTCATTTTTCGTTTCGCAGGTCTGCTGGAAGAAATTTCCTCAACATTGTCATATCTGTATCCATTTTACCGTGTGTATTATACAAATAATAAAATAAAAAAGCTATTACTTATGGAGCAACTAATTTTTTTTTAAGATTTTATTGTCGTTCCCATAGTTCAAGTCGTTCAATTACCCCTTTTCGAGTTTTCATTTATTTAAATGACACCTCGTAAAGTCGGTTACGACAGAAATGAGAAGAAAACGAATAAGAACTCACAGTACTGGGGCAGGCGACCGTGAAGAGCCTGGCGTGGTGCTGGTGCTGCGCGGGCACGGCGCGGTACGCGGCCCCCGGTCCCGCGCCGCGCCGCTGCAGCACGCGCCACAGGTACGCCTCGCGCACCGCGCCCGTGCGCTCCGCGGGCATCACCATCTCCTCGTTCCTACACGGGAAGGGCAATGAGTACAGTCACGACCACTAATATGTCAACACTTGCTAACTTTCAATCGCGATTTTTTCGTGAAATAACAAATGCATCATTAAAATACGACACTTTACATAAACCTATGGGTTTTTAAAGATAAAGATAATTTTATTTTGCAAATATGGGTAAGATATAACGATGACAAAAAAAAAAAAAAAAAAAAATAGTACAGCCATATTTTACCAGTAGGCATGCAAAAAAAAACTATGTTCGTTTGAAAATATTGAAAATACTATGTTCACATGGTACATGTTTGAAAATACTATGTTCGTAATAACATAAAATTTCATTCAAAAATAAAGGAGAAAATCGCCTTTGAATAAAGCCAAGTGTATACATACTTATGCTCGTGACTGTACATACCTCCTGTGCTGAACAAATAGCTATTAGGAATCTTATGTCGAGTAAAGAGTGACCACTTTTTACAGTATCATTCATTCGTTCATCATTCAGTCACGACTAACGAAAATTTAGGCGCTGTCACACTTTTGACAGGTGCGCGAACCTGACATCTCAGTGCTGCCACCTTGTAAACGTCATTTCAGTAAAAAATCATTCCACTTACTTAATAGAATGATAAACAGCCTGCAACATATCGGAGTCGAAGTCCCCTGATCCATTACACCCTCTCAGATTCCTCACAAAATCCTCCGCGTTCATAGGCACATTGAGTTTCTTAGCGGTGTGGTTGTGTTGGTCCATGTTCAACATTATCACGGCGTAGGCTAGGCGGAAGGCCGCGTCTGTGTTCGCGAAGGGCTCGCCGTTTGTGCTCTGGAATTTGAATGGTAAGTTAAGCGGGGTTGGGTTGTTTTTTCTGTAGCAGGTGAGACATAGATACGTAAGTTTTTCAGTTTCAATTGCCTAATTTAAAAAACAGTGGTAAACGCTCAGAAGGCCAATTCTCATAATTTAAAACGTTCAAAATCTAGTCGCAGTCTCATCACGGCGACAAAGAAATGTCAAAAACTTGTCAAAATGTAGGGAAATTAGAAGTATTTTTGACATATTGAGACTGAAATCAGACTGTTAAACTGTCTGACCAAAAAACCTAACCTATAACATAACCCACCCCTAGTTATATTATTAGGATTATTATTTCGTTTATTTATTTACTCACTAATTAAATACAATTTTAAATATTTTTATTTAAATGCTCACCAAAATATTAAGAATATATTAGGGTAATTCTTAATATTTTGGTAAGCATTTAAATTAAAATGCCGCTTATCTTTTTTAAACCTAGTTCCGTTTCTGCTTTTGCCATCGAATAATCCTTTGAGCATGGGGTAACAGCACATCTACTCATCTGGTTGATCTGAACCTTGGAAGAGTTGGAAAAAATACGATTTTTATGTTACATACATGCCACCGCTCCGCAAAGCGTTCCATTACAAGGAAGATAAGAGGCGCTTCTCCAGGCAGTCTGAATGTCTCTAAATAAAGCCTCAAGGCCTGGTCGATCCTCAGGCCTGCGTAGTCGAAGCTGTCTGCGAAGGCGCCCAGAACTGATGGGCCTCCATCTTCGTCTTCACCTCGCGATGAACGCTTGCAGATGAATTCACCTGAAAAACATTTTAATAAAATATAATTTATTTGCAATATAAAAACTTTTTTACAAAAAAAAAAAAAACAACCGACTTAAAAAAAAAACTACAAAGTGATAAATAACTTTAATTTCGGAAGTCGGTGTCGTTGGTTCCGCATTTTCGTTTTTTGACACCGACTTCCGAAATTAAAGTTATTTATCACTTTGTAGTGGTTTTTTTTTAAGTCGGTTGTTTTTTTTTTTGTAAAAAAAGTTTTCATTTTTCACTTTTTAGTTGTACCTACCCCACAAAAAAGTAAACGAAAAGATCGTTAATGTAGACAATGTAGATAAATTTTTAGATTTTTGATGATTTTTCAAAAACCGCTTGTCCGATTTCGATAAAATTTTCATGGGACCATTTGGGAAGTATACCCTTTTCAACAAAAAAAGAATTTTTCAAATCGGTTGACAAGCGACGGAGTTATGCGCGAACAAACATAAAAAACAATACAAACATCCGAATTAAGAACCTCCTCCTTTTTAGAAGTCGGTTAAAAAACATGAATATACAGGGTGGCAGGAACATCGACGCGTAAAATGTAACTATGAATACAGCCAGTGGCGTGCATTGGTTTTCAGAATAGGTAGGCACTAGGCCGGGTCTAGTCTAGGCAAACGCGGTCACTAATCAGAAGAAAAGTGAGGTCAAAAGTGTAGTTATTTGAGTAGGCATACCTACTTAAGGGTGATAAATTGCGAAGGTCGAACGTCATGGTATTACGCGTGAGACGTACGTATTTTTAATTTTGTCGTATTAACTTGAACGAGTAAAGACCAATGACAATGTGCGAATAGTACGGGAGCCGAGTAGGCCGTCCGGCGACTGCCTACTGCCGCGCGTGTTTGTATGAAGATTTTGTTTTTTTTTAGGTATGATAATTTATTGAGTTTCTTAATTGTGGGGGCACACACACTAAAATGTAATTGACAGGCTTATGTTGATATATCGAGGTAGGCACTGCTTCTATGCCTATATGCAATGCACGCCGCTGAATACAGCACATGATTCTAGACCCCCTAGTGTAAACATCTCTCGTCGGTTATTAAAAAAGGAAGAGCAGTTTCATTGAAAAGTGCAATACCTACACGGTCAACATTTATTTCTTGGTTTATCTACAATCGTTACACTGTTCAACCAAATTAACACAAGCAAACATACAAGCCAAGTGCACAATTTTAAGCGATAGACACAACATCATCATCATCCCATGTTACTTGGGGTCGGCGCAACACGTTTTCTTCTTCCATTCTCCCCTGTCAACCGTCACGCTGTCATTCACTCCCTTCGCTTTCATATCATTCCTCACACAATCCATCCATCTTTTCTTTGGCCTTCATGCAACATGCAAAAACAATAATATATTTAAAAAAAAAAACACAAAATTACGGTAGGTATAAGTACAGAATTGACGCAAAATTTTTACACAATTTTAAAACGAATAGTTGACAATAGTTGTTGTTGTGTATTGTAGTTGTGTTAATATGCACGAACAACTATTTTTTTTTATAACCGACGCGCGACGTAAAATATCAACACAGGGAGTTTTAGAATCATGTACTGAATCCATGGTACAGTTCGACACAACTTAGATGTAGCATCGGCAAAATTCGTAAAACCGATCACATCTGAACTAAGTGCGCCTTCAAAATCACTAATCTTTATTACTACTTTAGGAAAAATTTATCAACTTTTCCTAAAGTAGTAATAAAGATTTACGAATACGAATTACGAACGTTTTACGAATTTTGCCGATGCTACATCTAAGTTGTGTCAAACTGTAACAGGTTGGGCGTCGATATCTCTGCCACCCTGTATAGTACAAATTGGAGTTTGTAAGGAAAGGTTTGGAGTTTGAAGTTTGTTTGTTTGGAGTTTTTAAATTATGTTTTTTTTGCGTTGATAATTGATGTAAATGTGGAACAGGGATATCATGGTATCCTATAAGAATTGGTGGAGAAATCAGAATGAATCAATCAGGCTGTAGCCATGTCGAAAGTCCTACTAATCTTACTTCCTATCCTATCCTACTTCCTACTAATATTATAAATGCGAAAGTTTGTGAGGATGGATGGATGGATGTTTGTTACTCTTTCACGCAAAAACTACTGAACGGATTTGGATGAAATTTGGCACAAAGTTTTTAACCACACATAGGCTACTTTTTATCCCGATATTCCAACGGGATCGAAATGTATGCGGGTGAAACCGCGGGCGCTGCTAGTATACTATAAATTAAAAAAAAAAACCAACAGATTTAGACTTGGTTGATCAGTCAAAAATTTACAAAAAAATAAATCATCATGAATTGTTTTTCTTATATTCTGTGGTTTCGACCAATATCATTGATACCGAATTAATTACTTATTATAAGTAGGTTATCAGCAGTCATTTATTTTTTATTCACAGACATTGTAATTCTCCGTATTGACCATTTACGCCTTGGAACACGCATATTCAGCAGTAGAAACGTTCGTGCTAAATTAATTAAGGTCATGTAACAACACTTACCAATCATTTTCTTATCCAGGTCAGGGTTTTCTCTCAAGAACATGGCGACTTCGTGAGGATCCAAGGGGTTGGATAGTACTCCGTGTTCCTGTAAAAACTCGATTGCACGTTCTGGTTTCTGGTTGAACAGTTCTGTGCCTTGTGTTACCCACTGAAAGAGAATAAACGGATTTTTACTTACTAAGTTACAATACATCATCAGCCAAGCATTTTAAGGTGTTCAAAGGGATATATTAATCGATCCTATAAAAAAGTATTTAGAAAAATTTGGTTGCAATGGAATTTGAACTTTGTCTTATACGACCTTGAGTTCGTGGTTCCAAAACACGACAATTATCGGAGATTTTAAATTAAAGTTTAGAACGATAACTTACCTTTTTCATATTCTTGATATTATCCAACTCAGCTTCCGTAGGCAGATCTGACGACGGCTTATGTCTGCCCGTTCTTCCACAACTGAAGTACTGACTGATGTCATGGGTTACATGGTCACTGACAACAGAGACGTCATCCAACCCTCCTAGTTCTAAAGACACGTGCCCACCTCTACCATCCCTCTCCTTCTCTTCTTCTCCATTTGGTATCTCTATCTCTGTCTTAACTTCCTTATTCTGATTGCAACCCATTTCTATCGCTTCTATAACAGTCATTAGAGCCTCTAAGGACAGCGAGTGAATGTTATAAGCTGTTGATGAGACTACATTTTTAGACAACAATTTGGTGAGCTCTTCGAAAACGTTCATGCAGTAAACATCGCAATCGTAATTTAGGTATAACTCTGCACATAACCCAGGTATCCTAAACATTTGGGAGAGACTTTCGAGGGCTAGATGGTGAATTTCTTTTAACTCATAAATGGCTTTCGTCGTGTCTGCTGATATGATTTCTATGATTTTCTTGTAGAATGCTTCCATTTGGAACTTGAGGTGTGTGCGGAGGGCTTCGAATAGTAGGAAGGACACTTGAAGGTCGAGCGCGAATATTGAAATCCTTTCTGTGCTCAGCAACTGTGAACAATAGGACATAGACAATAAAAAGAAAATCTGTATTTTCTGCACAATAAGAGAGCATACACATGAGCGGCATGCGTCAACGGCAGAGGTAACGGCAACCGTTGGCACGTCGGCGGCTGCTTATCATAAACGTCATAATGAATGTACCAATAACATAAAGTATTCATAACAATTTCTTACGACACAGTACAAAATTGTGAATGGATAGTAATAAAAGCTCCGACAAAAAAATAAGAATTGTCCTTACTCAAAATATTAAATCTACTGCCTAAAATACTAACTTTCCGACTACTTTTGTCCGAATAAAAATTACGAAACACCGAATGAGACACTGAAATCTTCGAAAAATAATCATGAGTGTTTATTGCTATAATACTTTTCTACCAGCTTAAATTACGTTTTGATACATACCTAGGTAAAGGTATTTGTATTCTCATTCGCTCGCTCTTGCATACTATGTCGACGGAGCCCCGCTTCGCGGGGCTCCTATTTCTAGGTAAAGGGTTTAAAGTAACCTAACCAAACCGAACCTCGGGGTGCCCTTGACAAAACCTCTGCTGTCGGTAACTTAGTAATTTTGTCGGAGGTTCAGTATTTTACTCGGAAGTTTAGTTTTGTTATTCGAAGCTCCATTTTTTTTAGTGGGCCACAAATCGCAGGAGATTAATTTGTTTTTCGGAACCATTATTATTTCCCATTGTGAATTACTCAGTTTAGACGTTTTGTGACTAAAGCGCCTATGCTTTATACCCCTCACATAACAATACAATATTCACTCACAAAAATATCTTCAATCTTGCATTCCATCGCTGACCGGTGCGAGCAGATGTACAGGTCTTCACCCCTCACATGACGCGGCTGACGTCACATACACAGTTACATCATGTGAGGGATGGTGACCTGACATCCGCACTCCTCGATGTGTTTGATACAGATGAAATGACGTGATGAAAGTAAGTATAGGTTTACCAGAATCCCATGGCAAAAAAATAAAATAATAAATTGTGATTTTCATATGGATTGATACTGCCATATGAAAATCTCAATTTTTTTTTTTTTGCCATGGGATTCTGGTATACCTATACCTAGCTATTTCTAAAATGATCGCGGTTACAGATACCGAGCCGCATTGTGGTCAATCAATCGCAGACTACAGAGCGATATTTCATCATTTAATTTATTAATAATGATAAAATCAAAACATCGAAATACAGGGTCCCATTAAAATAGCTGGACAAATTTTAACGCCAAAACCAAAGATATCCAAGCAAAAAAACACTGATTAAAGTGATTTTATTTTGACCTAAAATAATCTATTAGTATATTTCCGATGGGGCCGAAAGGTTCTGGAGCGGCGACCGCGTACCGGAAGGCGTAGCGTTGGAAGGCCTCCCACAAGGTGGACCGACGACCTTGTGAAGGCCGCAGGAACTCGTTGGATGCGAGAAGCACAAAACCGGTCGAAGTGGAGGTGCTTGGGGGAGGCCTATGTCCAGCAGTGGACGTCTTTCGGCTGAAATGATGATGATGATGATATTTTCGTTAGCTGATTATTCTTCTTGTAAGTATCTAATGCGTTTTTCTTATATATTTTTTTACCATCGTCCTTATTTTGGTGGTCTGAATGATTTCTAAAAGTTTGTCCATCTATTTTAATGGGACCTTATATTTGACAGTTATTTGCGACGTTGGCAACTTCTGATGTACTCTCATAATAATGATAACACTTACACTCAACAAATTCCTGCAAAGTGGGTCTTTAACCAGGTACAGGAGAGATGGGTACTTAGCCAGCTGGTCTGCGGACACCTCAAGAGCTGTCCCTACCAGGGACAGGCCCAGATGCACCATCCCGGAGGTGTTCTGACTGTCCAAGGGGTTGCAGAGAGAGATCAGGAACCTGAGGTCAAAGAAACGATGTTATTCCGAGAAAGTTAATTCGTTTGCTAAAAGATAATTATTTTCGAAGAAAATATTTGAATGTGCAGCGGTATCTACAACGCCAAATGCGAACAACGCGTCATACTGACGTCACGCCAAATCCTGAATCTCGCACGCAGAGTTTACCGCGCAACTAGCAAACGACCCGACATGAATCATCGGGCAGTTGCCCGCCAGACACAACACCAGTCTGGTCGGAGGATCCTCCCTTTTCTATGGAGGATGAGTGAACTTTACAACCTGTTTCTCATACCTCTATACTACTATTGCACATCGTGGTATTGCAAATCTCGTAGTGATAAAACGACTGAACATAAATAAGATTTATTTTCGTTAGTATTTTGTAATTTACGAAATGATAATAATATTTATTTATTTATTAAAACTTTATGCACAAGTACAAACTGTACAAAGGCGGCGGCGGGGGAATAATACCATTCTATTTATTTATTTAAACGAGAAGTGGACTTAACCTTTTAAGTGCTTGGCTAAATATCAATTGCCGTGCCACTAGCGCGCGGCTACAAATCGATAAAATACACAAAAATAAGGAAATACTATAAATAAGGAGGAGCAATCGTCGTATCGATTAAAAAAAAATAGTCAAAAAGTTTTTATCTCTATTTAATAATGGTTTTAGTTGTACCAAGCAGTTAATAAGACGAAAATAGAACGAAAAAATCATGCATGTTCTCTGTCGCAGAAATACGACACGAGCGGTAGGGGCACGGAAAATGTGTCGCATAAATTCGACACAAGCGGTCAAAAGGTTACTGCCATAGGCATTTTCTACCAGTCAACCTTTGGGTGATGCAGAGACAAACAGTGGTAGGTGCAATCATGTCTATTATTGTCTCACTGTTGGGCAAAGGCCTCTTCTCACACAGAAGGTCATGCCTTCTGTGCACTGATCATCACGCTTGCTCAAGACTTCAGATTGAGAGGGTTGGCGATGTCAGACTTATATTAACTACTAGCAGCGCCCCAAGGTTTCACCCGCATAAGTCTCGATCCCGTGGGAATATCGGGATAAAAACTATCCTATGTCCTTTCCCGGGACTCAAGCTATCTCTATACCAAATTTCATCTAAATCGGTTCAGCGGTTTAGGCGTGAAAAGATAACAGACAGACAGACAGACAGACAGTTTCTTTCGAATTTATAATATTAAGTATGGAATAGTATGGATAGGTTCAGGGTAACGCGGCGTGGCGCAGCTCTCTTGACCATCAGACATCGTAGGGACAACAACTGTCTAGAAACTGTCCAAAATTTCGTTTTATAAATTTTGTCAAGTTCAAATCATCATCATCATCTGCCTAGCCTTTTCCCAACTATGCTGGGGTCAGCTTCTAGTCTAACCGGATGCAGCTGAATACCAGTATTTACATGGAGCGACTGTCAAGTTCAAATATAACCTAAAAATCAATAATAATCATCTTTCAGAGTTTTTCTTCTCGCCCGCAACACACATCTACGCCCAGTAAAATGTTCAACGGTGAAGAATCCAGCTCCAATCAGCCTCCTGGCTGACATATTTTTCTTAAATGTGCCAAATTAATTGACGGTTGGTGATCAAAGGTTGGTGTCGCTAAAAGCGCAACATCTCAAACACAGAATTGTGACGTACTGACCTGAACAGTTCCCTGACGCAGACCAGGCCGTATGGCTGAAGGTTGAGGCTGTCTTCTTGAGGAGTGAACCTGATGCCGCGATGGTTCACGTATTCTGCTGGCTTTTCTCCGCTATCCTCGATTGGTGCCTCAGGAGTAATCGGTTCAATGGTTTCGATCCCATCCGGTTCGGGGACAGTGTCTTCTGTGTACAATTAATAAAAACACTTGAGTCAAACGCAACTTTCTTGTGCGTACGAGTTTACGAAAAGGTTATTTCATCAGTATTACCACAGAATACTTAAAGTACTACGTACAGAAAGGACACTTCCTTCCCCGCACTAACATCAGTTACCGCACCTCACCCCGCACTTCGGCGTATTCTACGCCGGCTCTTTAACAAGAGCGCTCGCAAACACAAGTACCTTACGCACACATTCATACGTATACAAACGTCATTTTTTAATGTAGGTAGTAGTAGGTAATTATTTTGCGAGCGTTGTATGGAGTGTGTTGTATGGTGTGTGTGTGTGTGTTGTTGTGTGTGTGTTACTTACTAAAGTGTGCTTAGAAGGAATTAGGTGAAGACTTTGCCCGGACTCTGAGCAGAGAATCTGCAATGTTGCGCCTGGATGAAAAAACAAGTGCGAGTCGGACCCGCACACGAAGGGTTCCGTACCACCGTACAATATTTAACACTACATAATATAAAAAAATCACGTTTGTTGTACGGGAGCCCCCATTAATTTATTTTATTTTAATTCCATTATTTATTTTTAAAGTGAATATACAACTAAGTAGCTATTCTGTAAATATTTGAAGCGTCTACCTGTTGCCGTTATTAATATCGAACAAAAAACGGCAAAAAAATCACGTCCGTTGTATGGGAGCCCCCCTTAAATATTTATTTTGTTTTTAGTATTTGTTGTTATAGCGGTAACAGAATAAATAATTTGAGAAAATTTCAACTGTCTAGCTATCGTGGTTCTTGAGATACAGCTTGGTGACAGACAGACGGACGGACAGACGGACAGACAGCGAAGTCTTAGTATTTCACCCTTTGGGTACGGAACCCTAAAAACTTCGGTGGTACCATCTAACTTAAATCGTCATCATTCAGCCGAAAGCCGTCCACCGCGTGACATAGCCCGCTACAAGTTGGAACGAAAACCTGACGATGGCTATGGAAATGGTACCAATTTCGAACATGAACCATAGGAAAACCCTGTTCACTAAGTCGAAGGAAAAACTTCCACCCACCTTCTTTCTCCACATCCGGTTCATCCTCAGTCTTCTCCTCACTCGGATCCTCCTTCTCATCAGTGCTGTCGACACTGACGCACTTCTCCAGCAGTTGTGTGATGGACGTGTTCCCATTCGCTGCCAGGTCCATGGACGAATGCCGGCCATGCTTCTTCACCGGACTCTTTAGTGAGTCCACCGGCTCGATTGTTATTTCAGCTTCGTTTATTAGGTTTTTGTCTTGGCTGGAGAAGATTTGAGGAAGGTAAGAACATTGAAAATGAATAAACATTATCTATATCTTTTCAATTTTATTACAAATGTGCATGTGTGTGTGGAGCATATTTATCTTTCTAAAAAATTATTTAAAGTAATAAATAAGTAAGTAAAAACCATGCTGAAATAAATGATCTAATTTCAATGTACTATACTTGCGTTAGGACCACCGTAAACTGACGGCTCAGTTAACGATTTTAAAATTAATCAATAATATAATTCTACTCAACTCTGAATTGCTCTTTTTGATTTCTATTCAAATGCAAAATTCTAATAATACCTACTCATTACATG
Organism: Amphipoea lucens; assembly: GCA_947508005.1. NCBI lineage: Eukaryota > Metazoa > Arthropoda > Insecta > Lepidoptera > Noctuidae > Amphipoea > Amphipoea lucens. The sequence continues at coordinate 18,116,805 of OX382374.1, forward strand.
TTGTTCACAGTAGATAGATATTTAAATAACAAAAAATTACAAAGTGTCAATAATAGGTTCTTGATAACCAGTCCACTTTGGCCATCCAATCCCATAGACCAATATCTTTTTTTCCATATCCTGCAATAGTCCTACACCTACCGGTGGTTGTCCTTGGGTGCACTTACATTGTGCATACAGGGATAATCGTCGGTCGGTGCTGCATTTCATTAAAATTGTCTAAGGGGCTTCTGCAAGTTGGCTTCGGCTCCTCGAATGCGTTCCAAAGGTCCGGCACCCATGGTCCCGAGAAATGTAAAAAAAAGACATAAAAATAATATTTACGTATGTCTGATGTCAGTTTTGCTGGCATCACTTTCTGTTTCAAGCTCAGTGGTCGTTGTGCTTGGCTGCTCACTTAATGAAGATTTCCTTTCCAAAGAATTTGTACCTGAAACCATTTAAATATTTAATTTAATTAAATGATAAATGATTTATTTTCTGTAAGTAGGTTTGTACAAACACTTTTACACGTCAAGCATATTTTTTAAAGCTAGATGAGGTCGGCGTTTCCTATCTGACTACTCTGAGAAGAAAGGCCGAAACAAACTCAGAGGTCACAGTCTCTTTTAAAGTCCAGACAAAATCTTGGTCAGATCATGTGAAGACCATGTAGATTGGTGTCTGAAATGGTCTTTTGAGGAAAGAACCACGCAGATTGAGCGGACCTGTCCAGTCAGTGCACGCATTTGTCAAAAATCGTGCAGCTCAACTCAGAACTTGAGGAGCTCAACAATTCGACGAACAATACCAAAGAAAGGACATTTGGGTAGGCCGCGTAAATTACTCAAACTGCCAGATCATGATGAAAACTAACTAAGAAGGAAAACAGAAAAAAGAAATGACCCACATAGTCCTCACATTCAATAATTAAGTAAAATAAAAATACTTGACAAAGTAAATATTCATGTGATTATTTTTAAATGCATACATCGCCGTCGAGGTAGATCAAGGCGAAGATGGTGTGACGATGTGATAACGTTTTCAGGGCCAACATGGCCAGAGATCGCACAAGTCAGGGGGAGGTTTGGAAGAAAAAAAGGGGAGGCCTTTGCCCAGCAGTGGGACACAATATTATAAAAAATGCATAGGACGCGGCTGATGTACGTGTAAAAGGACTCGAAAACCCACTTCAATAGTAGTTGCATTCCAAACGTTAGAAGGTATCAGGGGTCCCTTAGAAATATTTAAACCAAAAGGATGAAAAATGGAACTGTTTGTTTTGTAGTTGTAATAGAATGTATTCTCACATTAAAAAATATCAAATTAATGAGAGCTTTCACACTCTCCATTTAAATAAATAATCCAATAAATTAATATGTTAATTTATTTGGTTTTCTTTTTTTCATTTCTATAAATAAATGATTTCTTCGCGTATAGTTTGCAAAAGTTAAGGTTAATAATTATATTAACCTTAATTTTTGCAGACTAGACAAGTACGCGAAGAAATGATATGTATAAAGTTAAATAATTAGCTTTAAATTTAAAAACAAAATAAATAACACAAAAAAAAACATAAACAAAATAAATAACACAAAAAAAAACAACTGAAAAAAAAAACACAAACTCGAACGCAAAAGTTTACCACCCGCCTCGATAGATGGTGTTGTTAGGTCGGGCTGAATCGCGCTATGGTTTCGTTACGCGGCAGAGTATAAGTACCGGCGCTGACTAGGCTAGATCAAAAAGGGTGTTTGTCGCTTTTATGGCACATGCGCCGTAAGGTGCGTGGGGTATGGCTATCAAGACATACCCAACACATAATTTTTGGATCAGAGAGGCTGTTGGTACCCAAAATACCGGCGCCTCCTCTGCAGAATTCCTTGGATTTAGTACTAGGCCAATAGCGCCACCTATCGCACCAGTTGGTAAACTTGAAGTGTTGGTTCAACGTTGCGAAAATAAATTTTATTTTATTTTGACACGTCCAGGTTTCAAGTAATTTAATAATATTTTTTGTTAGGTAAATATTACAGTAATTATTGTAGTTTTTAAAAGTATGCGTGTAAATAGCAGATATTTTAAGATAACTCGTTTTTATTAAGTTATCAAAAACCCGGAATTCAGAACCTGTTATTTTAATTAACGACTTTAAAAAAGGGAGGTTCCGTATTTGCACCGCATGTGTGTGTTAGTTTCCGCGTTTTTTTTTTTGGAATTTTATACTCAACGTCCATGTTAATGTAATTATTCAATTTTGAAGTAGGTACTATATTTGTTAAAACGGTGTTGGACATACCGGTTTCCACACGATGTGTATCGTGTGGAAACCGGTATGTCCTAGAACCAAAAACTCGAAGACATGTGACCACCAACCCGCACTGGACCCGCGTGGTAGATTATGACCCACTCCCTCTTACAAAAAGGAGGCCTATGTCCCAACAGCACATTATAGTCTGATTATAATATGTTACTATATTTGTTTATCTTTTAAAGTTGTATGCCAGTCGGTTAAGGTCTTTCACTATCACCCGCATATCATAGTGACGTATCAAATGTAACAATATAATATCGATAATATCAGTAAGATAATCTTGGTGCGTTGAATCCTAGCTTATATTATGCAAAATATTATTGAAGGATATCGATGGATTTTCAAGAGATTTTTTTGGTAGGTTCTTGATTATCCCGGAACAAACATGATTATAAGAGTATTTTTTATACCTTAAAATCTTAATCGTTTTTAGTGTGACATTTTCCTCATTTTTTAGAGCTCCGTAGTCAAGAAGGCATTCCGGTTCGCCATGTCTGTCTGTCTATCTGTCCGCGGCTTAGTTCAGACTCTTAGTAGGTACTAGAAAGCTGTAATTTGGCATGGGTATACATAATTAATGACGCTAACAAATTTTACAAATAAAATCTTGAAAATTTTCTTACTACCTAAAGGAGATGTTTTTTTTTGCAAGCTTTTATTTAGTTGGTAAGGTTAGTGTTAGGTAAGATTAGTGGTGCGGGATTGTCCGAAAGGGTTACCGCTACCCCGGAACATAAAGGGCTAAGGAAGGAACACGGATGGGTTTTAGTCAGTAAGAGTCTGACACTCCCTTCCGCTCCACCCAGAGCGGGAGGAGTCATTTGATGATTTCCCATCCATAAAAAAAAGGTAAGATTAGTGTTAGTGTTGGGTAAGGTTAGTGTTAGTTGGTTGGTTTGTATTAGTCAAATCTTGCAAGATGAATTAAAACCACTTCCTCTTATCCTACGGAGTTTAACATTTTGCATGTTGATTCTGTTTCGAAGAAAATGGATTTTTATGATGCATGACCTGATTCTACATCCATGATTGGCTCCAGATGAAGGAACACCTCAATGGTCAACAGTACAGACCCGAAATTTAATATACGGATTTAATTATGATAGTCTGTTCTTAAGTCCACCATGACCTGGCTGCTGCACCCAGGATTGGCTCCAGACGAGGGCACTCCTCAACGGTCAAAAATTCAGGCACGAAATTTTATATGCGCATTTAATTATAACAGGCCATTTTAAGTCCATCCTGATCTGGCTGCTGCACCCAGGGTTGGCTCCATACGAGAGCTCTCCTCAGCCGTCAAATAGCACAGGCACGGAATTTTGTATACGCATTAAATTATGATAGCCCGTTCTAAAGTAAATTCGGGTTTTTCTTTCCCTAAATTAAACTCATCTTCAAATCTAATAGTTGCGATTTAATTTCAGTATCGCGGACGACTTTAACGCGTACGTCTTTTTATTTTTACATCGTTTTCACAAATAATTATAAATTCAAAATTAATGATGTAACTAATATTTTTGTAAAAATATAATTTGAAAAGAGTGTCCATGGAGTTTCTTGCCCGTTCTTCTCCATAGGTACCTACGCTTTGGAATGGGCAACTAGCTTCATATTTTCTTACTGACTGACTTCTTGACAATTCAAAAGTGCCTGTTGTAAATGGTTTAATTGAAATAAATGCTTTGAGTTTGAGTTTATCTTACACGGAGCGATTGTCGATTACTGCGAAAAACCGAGACCACTCATTCGAATTCATAATTAGAAATCTATACTAATAATAAAGCTGAAGAATTCGTTTGTTTGAACGCACTAATCTCTGGAACTACCAGTCGGATTTGAAGAATTCTTTATTCATTTGACGTCACGGTAGAACCCGTAGGCCGTAACCCGAAAGAAAAAAAGAACGCTAAGCGAAAACCAAGTGATAGCGCGGGCAGGCGATGCAAAGCGACGGGGTGGGTCGGGGATACAAGAAATTTCATGCAGACGAAGTCGCGACCAGAAGCTAGTCAATAATAAATTACCCCTGTTCCTTTTCCAGTTTCGAAGAAATTCTCAACGGCAATGCAGCTATCATTAAAGAATCATCAAATATGCAAGGCCAATCGGCCACAAAGTTCAATTGGCGCCATTAGTTGCAGCTGCGCGGCAGATAGCAGACGCGCATATTATAAATTCATACGCACCAGACAGTTCCCATTATCGATCGTTGATACCTAGGTACACTTGCTACCTATATCATATTAATCAAACCCTGGACGTAGTCCTTGCAGGTAGAGGGGAGGAAAAGGAGAGTGGAGGTCAAAAGCCCAGCGCACACACCGCGGTCCGCGTTGCACCCCCTCACCCCTCCGCAAATTTCAACATGGCCGCCCTCTAAATTTCGTATCCTGGCAACACTCTAATGACGTATACCACCTACGTCTATTTACAGAATTTTGTTCCCAGCATCCTTGCATGAGACAATGAATACGAAATTAGTTAGAATATTTTGAAATTGAAATGCGTTAGTTCGATTTCCATGAACAACAAGCTCTAAGAGACATCTTTAGAGATATCATTTGCATCTTTTTCAGATAAAAAACCTTCTCCCCCCCCCACACCGCACAAAGGCGCTACGAAAAATTCTGCGTGGGAATATCACCAATATTGCAAAATCTCGATCTCAAGACACGCGGTCGGTAACACGTTAATAAAAGTCTGAACAAACCGACAACGTAAAAAAAACCTAAATTGGGAATCGCGTACAGGACTTCATAGGTATTACTTTCCAAATGAGGAGGAAAAATAAAATAATAATCTTCGAAACGTTACGTAAAACGCGTGACTTCCCTTTGTTACCCCGGACCACGTCACGAGGCGAGCGGGGGCGGCCGCCATTTTCTTTTCGAGTGAACGTCAGCCGCCATTTCGTTTTCAAATGGCGTCCCAAAGCTTTTGTCATGACGGCTCAGTTCCGGCAGCCATTTTATTGACCCCGAGTCCAACTCCAGGGCAAATTTTCCAGCGCACAAAACCAGTCACTTTGTTAGACGTGGGAGTCGAACCCATTGTCTCTCAAGCAGGGAAGACGAAAAAAAAAAAAATCTGAAAATAAAATCTATAGCAATGAAAGTACTTACTGTTAACACTAGTCAAACTCTTCTTCTTGCTGGTCTTCTCTCGCTTCTTGAGGGACAGGCCAACGGTGGAAAAACTGGCTGAAGCTGTATCTTCCGGTGGGAACTGCGGCAGCCGCATGAAGATCAACTGTGTCATATCTCGAAGGCATTGTTCCGCGTTCCGACGTAGCAACTCTAAAATGGAAGTATAATTTAAAAGGAGTTCGCGAGAAGACGTCTGTCCCGACCGACGCCCGATTTGGTTCTGAGGGCTCGGAGTCGGTGAATCGATGAGGAAATTTTAATAAAAGCTGCGCACGAATCTGCGCGGTCGGTCGAAAGATTCACGGAAGCCGTAGGCGGGGGGATCGATCGAAGCGTCTGTTTAGGAACCTACCCCAGCATTGCCCAGCAACGCCCCCTGTTGGCAGGCTAAAAATACGAACAAAGAAAACTTCGTTTGGAGGGTAGGTTTTCGCAACCCACGTTTTGTACCGATGTCACGACGACCTATCGATTTATTAAGAAATCGCCAAAAATTTACTCAAGTCCTTAAGTTTTATATTTGAAAAACACTACCTATTTTATAAGCATGAAAGCGAGAGGGCAAGCATCAGTCATCATCATTACTTCTTGGATTATACTTTTAATATTAACCGATGACCGATCGCTAAATGGAAATTAAAGAAGACGGCGCCTAATATTCTTCCAAGACCTTGTCGTGTCGTTCAAACCGTAACATCCGAAAAATACAAAAATCGGAGAAATAAGAACCTTATTCACGCTGATGCTACTAAAAACGATCTTAAAACTAATCCTAAACTTGGAAATGAACGCTTCATCTCCCCCACGTTAACCGATAACGATCGATAATTTAATGGAACCCGACAAATATAGGACTTTCTTTTCTGTAATCAACTCACCTGAATTCCAAATGCAATTTAATGTCTTAATCTCTTCAATACGCGATAAAACCGACCGAATCAAATCCAGATTTTTCTCAGAAAACCGCCACTGTTCGCGACTGTACTAGTGTAGAGCACTGACGGGCGCTCTCGGTACACTGAAATACTGAAAGCACAACCCCCGCCACGCAATAACGGTCATTGACCGTCTGGACCGCCTCCCCCACATCGAATATACCTAGTACTTGTAGCTATGCCTAAATACTTGCAGCCGAATATTGATTTATGAACAGTCCCAAGCAGGATGCATTGATGATAGATAGAGAGCGCAACAGGGTTAATTAAGTGGTACAGGCGGTAACAGAGGGCGTTGGCGAGCTTTCGATGTTCCAGAATGTTCTCACCCCCGGTGTGTTCGTGAAGGTTCGTGTTTGTTCGGAAAATGCATTGCGAGTTTTCGTTGTGTGCGTTCGGAGAATGCGTTCTCCTATCTATCTCTCTCGCTCTTTTACCCCCTTCGACGATAATTCAATCTATTTCACTTATTACATCGATTTTCTCATTAAGTGCTGTTTTATTTTACATTCGTTGGGGATATGTTCACGACTTGTTATTTCCGAATCTAGGTATGTTGATGGAAATTATTTATTACATACTAGTTGCACGCCGCGGTTTCACCCGCATAAGTCTCGATCCCGTGGGAATATCGGGATAAAAAGTATCCTATGTCCTTCCCGGGACTCAAACTATCTCTATACCAAATTTCATCTAAATCGGTTCAGTGGTTTAGGCGTGAAAAGCTAACATACAGACAGACAGAGTTACTTTCGAATTTATAATATTAGTATGGAAGTATGGATTTCAGATCTAATTCTTACATGTTTTAATAGAAAACATAGCGCCTAAAAGGGCAGAAATTGCTGGAACCAATCGAAATCACATCAGAATTTTCACAAAATAATGTCAGTCTCAAAACGTCTCGGCCTAATCTTCTTCTTGGGGCGCATCCCACCAAACTTGTTCACCTAGATTAAGTCTTATCCAGAGAATAAGTTTTGAATTTTTTGACAGTTTATCCATACTAAAAGAAAGAAAGAAAGAAAGAAAGAAAAAGTATTTATTGCGACTCGTACAGGAAGATCACAAACTAAACTAAAAACAGTAAAAAATTAAAAAAACGATCAGACGTCAATTTTATTCCAAGAATAAAAGATACAGGACAGGACAGGACTAAACTAATATTTATGTTCTGTCCTTTTCTTAATGAAATAGATAGAATAAGACGCACTGAACTTAAATTTAGTTTAGTTTGTGAACAAGGGAATCGGCGTCAATACTGCAGGTAGTCTAGTCTATAATAGTGTACCAATTACATTATGTAGGTATGTATGTTTATTGAAGTAGGCAACTGAGCAGGCCTTAGCTTGAGACAGTATCAGAATAGAGACATAAGAGAGTTCAAATTACAACAAAACATTACATACCTGTGAGTCTAGTTTCAAAACATATGCGGAAACAGCTGAGCATAATTTCACAGACGCTCTCGTCTGTCAACATGGCGCCTTCGGGGCTCAGCATTAATGTGCGAAGGACCTGAAATAAACACATTCTTAAAAAATGCCTAACATGATGAACCTTGCCGTATCGACCACTTCGGGCGAAGATAAAGGACCTAATAATTAACTACTACAAAATCAAAATTAAGTTATTAAAATGATTGACGTTTCATAAGTGCCCATGTAGGTTTATGTGAAATAAAATATTTTGATTTGAGAGGCCTGTGTCCCAACAGTGGGAACATTATAGGTTGATTATGATGATGATTTTGATTTTGAATCTGAGAATTAGCTCTTTTGGAACGACGAAATTTCCCCAAAACGCCCGCCCTACACCGATTCCTGGTGCTTTAGCTGCGAAAAATAAGTGGCGCAACAAACTCCCCAGCAGCACATCTGTCTGTCAGATTTTTGGGTGATCAAACAGCGGTCATCCAGCAAATCACAGTAAAGTGTTTGGGATATTTATGTCCAACTAGCTGTGCCCCGCGGTTTCACCCGCGTAAATGTCGATCCCGTGGGAATATCGGGATAAAAACTATCCTATGTCCTTTCCCGAGACTCAAACTATCTCTATACCAAATTTCATCGAAATCGGTCCAGCCGTTTTCATGTTATGTCGTGACAACGGAAAACGGGTTTCATTTTTATATATATACAGGGTGTTACAGAAAGGGTATATCAATACAAACGGGTTGAAGAGTGTATCAGGTCTAGAATCTCTGTACAAAATTTCAGCTCAAAAGCATTAACTTTGAAAATGCTTAATATTTTTTTATTTCGACATCACGGCGCTGCACTGGCGCGCGGCAGCGTGATGTGCGTGTACTAGGCGCACAGACACACTACAGATAATGGATAATGACCCTCGTAGTGCGGTGACACGTTTTTTATGATTTCAATTTAATAAACTATCGAAATAAAAAAATATTAAGCATTTTCAAAGTTACTGCTTTTGAGCTGAAATTTTGTACAGAGACTCTAGACCAGATACACTCTTCAACCTGTTTGTATTGATATACCCTTTCTGTAACACCCTGTAGATTGAGACACCACACAAGCACCACCGCAGTCCAGCAGTCCGCATTCACCTAACAGAAGCATCTTCTTGCTAAAAAGGTGATCGCCATCTAATGTGTTTTTCATTTGTATGTAATTGCAATAAACTTTTTTTTTTAATTGATGTCTTATTGCCAATTAAACAATGTTATGTTTGTGTTTGAATGCCAAGGTTTTAGTTTTTATTCGAGTTGGCGCCCAAATGGGACTGTAAGGTTGAGGTTACACTGACGACGCAGAACGAGTAGCGGCCGCGGGTACCGATTATCTCGTGCGGTCGTCATAAACTTAGATAATGTTGAAAGGTATATTGTTTTTAATGTTTTTTTTATAAAAATATTTAAAAATTTATTTAATAAGTAAGACGTAAATCAATAAACGAAATATAATAATTAATAAATTATTTAATAAATAATATTAATAACTAGCTGCGCCCCGCGGTTTCACCCACGTAAATGTCGATCCCGTAGGAATATCGGGATAAAAAAGTATCCTATGTGTTAATCCAGGAAATGGTATATCTATGTGCCAATTTTCATCCAAATCTTTTCAACGGTTTACGCGTGATTGAGTTACAAACATTCAAACATCTTCACAAACTTTCGTCTTTATAATATTAGTGTGATTATATTAGGCTAGGATCACACTAACACACTATATCAGACTAATATTATAAAGGCGAAAGTTTGTGAGTGTGTGTGTGTGTGTTTATGTTTGTTACTTCTTCACGCCTAAACCACTGAACCGATTTAGATGAAATTTGGTACAGAGATAGTTTGAGTCCCGGAAAAGGACATAGGATAGTTTTTATCCCGATATTCCCACGGGATCGACATTTACGCGGGTAAAACCGCGGGGCGCAGCTAGTATAATATTATAAAGGCGAAAGTTTGTGAGTTTGTTACTTCTTCACGCACAAACGGCTGGACCAAATTTGATAAAATTTGTTATGGAGGTAGCTGACACCCAGGATTAACACATACGCTACCCTATATCCCGATATTCCCACGTGATAGACACTTATGCGGGTAAAACCGCGGGGCGCTGCTAGTCACACTATATAATATCTCTTCTTCTATACTATAGACTATGTCTGGGCTTTAAAAGAGACTGGCCTCTGAGTATGTTTCGGCCTTTCTTCTCAGAGTCGTCAGATAGGAAACCTCGACCTCCCCTAGCTAATTTTTATTTTAATAATATGGCGTGTAAAAGTGATTCCGATATGCTATTTACAGAATAAACAATATCATTTCATTTAAGTATTTCAATCTAAATATCTATCATTACTCACAACGGCATGAAACTCGTGAGAATCGCGAACGTTAAAGGATGCAAGAGATATTTATAGGTGCATCACAATGATGACTGCACAATATGCATTGTGCATTGATGTGGATGAAATTATCCGGAAAAGAACCGGAGTTACCGACATAGCTTGCAGAGTAAGCAAACTGAAGTGGCAGTGGGCTGGCCATGCCTGTCGAAGGACTGATGACCGGTGGAGCAGACGAGTCCTGGAGTGGAGACCGCGTACCGGCAAGCGTAGTGTGGGACGCCCCCCAGCTAGATGGACGGACGACCTAAATAAGGTGGCTGAGGTAGACTGGATGCGGAAGGCGGAGGATAGGGTGCTGTGGCGCACTCTGGGAGAGGCCTATGTCCAGCAGTGGACTGCGATAGGCTGAGTTGATTGATTGATTGATTGACGTGGATAACTATATCTTTAATATAAAGACATTTTATGCTCTGCGACAATGGGCCTCAACTCTAGAAAACTTCTGGTCACTTACATACCATTTTTGACCACGGCCTGTGACCGCACACATTAAGACACCAGCGCCCTAATTTACTAACACACGATCAATCACAATCTGAACAATTTTGAAGGATATTATTGCTCATCCAATGCTTCATATGTTCAAAAAAATTGTCTGCTCAACAACGTAAATAACGCAATGAATGCTTTTGAACTGTCAAAATTAAAGCCATTGCTACTTTTTGTGGGCTGTCGTTCCACAGACGAGGAAGCGATTAACTATCAACAATTTTCTCACTCAAGAAACGTACAAAAGATCCCGTCATCCCGTGATAGTATAAAATAGATACTTGATGGCTAACTGTGCACATCGCCAGCGCCACCCGGCGAGTACTCGTTTGTTGCAGTGACAAGAGCAATTCAAGAGAGTAATCGTTCAGCGACCCTCGCTTGGCGAGCAGAACACTCGCTGAGAGACTCACGCTTGGTGCATACGCATACCAGCAAGTAACCGCTCGTCGCCGTCGCGCACTCACTACTGCTTGCTCGCCCTAGTCGCTTCTCGTTAATCGCTGGCGGTGGGACCCGTTCCTAGGCCCACTTGCACTACAAATCACTAAACTATTACGTATAGCGCTGAACATAAAAAGGCATTCTGTCTCTTTCATCCTGAGACGATTGACAAAGACAGAGTGATATTTTGAATACGTTTAGCGGTAAAAGTATTTAGCAATTTGTTGTGCAAGCGAACCCTTTATTCATTAACGTTGCTTCTAGTTAAGTAGTGGTTATTAGCGACTGTTTATCCATAGATTTTTGACGTTTGAACGTCACTTAATTTTAATCATCTTTTATAAAATATAAACCCCTTAACTATAGAAACCGATTGCGCGTCGGGCACTTGTCGCAACGACCGGCTGGTCGCCGTCCGACCAGTTGCGGTTAAGCTTTATGTACTTTGTATTGTAATGTTAATTACTTTGTATACTATTGTATAGAATTAGGTTCTTCTAAGTGTGCTTACACACGAGCGGCACGCGTTAATGGCTAAGGTAGCTGCAGCAGTCGACACGTCTACGGCTGCTGTCGACGGCTGCAGTTGACTCTGCCGTTGACGGCTTTGCTGCTAGGGAGTTTGTTGCGCCACTACTTCCTCCCAGCTAAAGCACTACCTAAGAAGTGGTGAAGGGCGGGCGTTTTGGGGAACAATCTTTTGCAATTTTGACGTTCAAAAAGTTCTGAATCTCAGCCTAACTTGAATACTTAAATGATTTTTGATTTTAATTTTAAGTATGAACTTCTGCATCTTTTTCGGAGCTTATGCGATTTTGACCACTGCCTACCTAATCGTAGTCGTGATCGCGTAGTGCGCAAAGGGCCTTTAGTTTGAAATAAGACTTGCCTGTAATATCTTCATGAGAACCACACCATCTGAAGAGTGGTCGGTGCCGACGAAGCGTGCGTGAGTGACGGCATCAGCTATGTCTTCTACCGTCGCCGGCACGCTGGGATGGGTCGGATCTTTGGGAAAAAACACAATATTATTAGATATCCCTATACAAAAAGCGACTAAAACGAGACTCTAAGAAAAAAAAAAATCTATATCTATATCACAATATTCACAATCACACTAATATTATAAAGGGGAAATAATAATGGTTCCGAAAAACAAATTAATCTCCAGCGATCTGTGGCCGACTAAAAAAAATCAATATTCGAATAAAAAAACTAAACTTCCGAATAAAATACTGATCCTCCGACAAAATTACTAAGTTACCGACAACCCAGAGGTTTTGTCAAAATAATCATATTAAATATTTATATACGCGGGGCTACGTCGACTTAGGATGCAAGAATGAGCGAAGAGCACCCGAGGTTCGGTTTGGTTAGGTTACTTTAAACCATCTACATATATATAGAAATAGGGTCGACATAGGATGAAATAAAAATGCAAAGAAAGAGAAAGTATTATAGCAATAAACAGTCATGTTTATTTTTCGAAGATTTCAGTATCTCAGTCGGTCGTTTCGTCATTTTTATTCGGACAAAAGTAGTCCGAAAGTTATTATTTTAGGCAGTCGATTTAATATTTTGAGTAAGGACAATTCTTATTTTTTTGTCGGAGCTTTTATTACTATCCATTATAAAGGCGAAAGTTTGTGAGTGTGAGGGTGTGTTTGTATGTTTGTTACTTCTTCATGCTCAAACGGCTGGACCAATTTTGATAAAATTTTGTATGGAGGTAGCTGACACCCCGGATTAATATATAGGCTACTTTTTATCCCGATACTCCCACGGGATCGAAACGTATGCGGGTGAAACCGCGGGGCGCAACTAGTAGAATATATTTACTATACTTAGTAAAATATTTCTTTTACTATCCTACTTCCTACTGATATTATAAACGCAAAAATTTGTAACAGACAGACAGATATTGCCTTTTATTATAAGTAAGGATAAGTTCCAATGTAAAAAGAGGGGCTCGTGGCTAGACTTGCCACGGTCTGTTTGTGGGTGACCAGTTATCCATTACATATATCAAGACCACTCCGTGGAGTCCGAGTTTTCTCACACGACCTCAACATTAACATATCCAGCCCACGGAGAATGCTCAACACAATCTACCAAGCGGAGTGCGTGGGCATAACACAAGCGGCTTATGCCATAGCAGCCAGGAGAGTTACGGACACGAATTTTCGCATACTCTCCGACAGCGCCTCAGTCCTCCAATCAAAGGGAAAAAATGCATCACATCGAACCTAATACTAGAATGTCACAATGCGCTTGAACGGGTAATTGTATCGAACCGCAATACAATGACACTACAATGGATAAAAGGACACAGTGGATCGCTAGTAAACGACGTAGCTGAAGAGCTGGCCAGGAGGGTATCCAGATCGTCAGTCTGTGGACCGAACCCGTCGTGCCCATCCCCTTCAACCAAATACGCAGGTGCTACAGAAGCACACCCACACACAAGCAGAGAGCTGGTGGACCTCATCACAGGGCTGCAGGCAGTCCAAGGAAGCCATGCCATCATTAGATGGCAAGCTAAACAGACATTTACTACGCCTGGACAAGAAAGGCCTGCGCCTGGTGACGGGGACCATTACGGGACACTGCTCGCTAAACAAAAACTTTCACAGAATAGGCGTAACGGACAATCCCTTGTGCAGTGCTTGCATGGAGGTTGATGAAACCGTTGCGCATGTGCTCTCACCCAGATTAGGTTAGAAACCCTCGGGACACCCTGATCTTACACAGATGTTCTCAACAGACCAGGAGACCTAGTCAGCTTCTGGAGGGAGGTGGGCTGGTTGGAATAACCACCGACGGCCGCCATGGTCCACGCACAATGGGACTAAGTGTGGAAATCAAACCCATAAAATAGAACATAGACCACTCCATGCCTCGGAAAGCACATTAAGCTGTTGGTCCCGGCTGTCATTCATAGATTTCTGACAGTCGTTAAGGGTATTCAGAAGTCCAAAAGTCTGACAACCAGTTTTACCAAGGATCAGTGGCGTGCATTGGTTTTCAGAATAGGTAGGCACTAGACCGGGTCTAGTCTAGGCAAACGCGGTCACTAATCAGAAAAAAGTGAGGTCAAAAGTGTGGTTATTTGAGTAGGCATGCCTACTTAAGGGTGACAAATTGCGAAGGTCGAACGTCATGGTATTACGCGTGAGACGTACGTATTTTTAATTTTGTCGTATTAACTTGAACGAGTAAAGACCAATGACAATGTGCAAATAGTACGGGAGCCGAGTAGGCCGTCCGGCGACTGCCTACTGCCGCGCGGGTTTGTATGAAGATTTTGTTTTTTGTTAGACCGTATGATAATTAAGTGAGTTTCTGAATTGTGGGGCACACACACTAAAATGTAATTGACAGGCTTATGTTGATATATCGAGGTAGGCACTGCTTATATGCCTATATGCAATGCACGCCACTGCCAAGGATTATCGTGTAACCCAGTAACTGGGCTGTCAGATAGGTGGTTGCTCCATGTAAAATGCAGTTGCAGCTGAATAGCAGTCAGTATTCCGCTGCATCCTGTTACAGTGAAAGTCGACCCCAACATAATTGCAAAAAGCTAGGCAGATTGATTGATTGAAGCTCTAAATTAAACAGGATATAATATACCTGTGCACTCAACGTCACAAGCTCGCACTCTCGCTCACGCTCACCCAGCCAGCGGTACGCAGGACTGAGCGCGAAAGTGGCGGCTTATGATTTTCGATCGTAAGCCGGTGCGATTTTTGGCACGCGAAGTAGTTTCTCTTGCGTTATCTAGGTGTATCTATATCTGTGACTTTAATGCATACATGTAAAATGCTTCATTGAATAGTTCGATATTGAGATAGACTCATGATAGCACAAGTTTAAACCTTAGTGGTTTTTGGTTGCTATTTAATATGAATAATCCTGTATTCTTTTGTATAAATGATAAATAAATAAAAAAACTGTTTTTAGATCTTATAAAATCTACAACTGTATCAATAGTGAAATGGCATTTAAATCATCATCATCTGCCTAGCCTTTTCCCAATTATATGGGGGTCGGCTTCCAGTCTAACCGGAAGTAGCTGAGTACCAGTATTTTACATGGAGCGACTGCCTATCTGACCTCCATAACCCAGTTACTGGATAATACAAAACCCATTTGTAAGACTGGTTGTCAGACTTTCGGTGCTTCTGACGACCCGTAACGACTGTCCAAGTTCCACGAATGACAGCCGAGACCAACAGCTTATCGTGCTTTCTGAGGGACAGAGGGGTGTTGGTAAGTAAAGATGGTCACCCTCCACAGACCAACCGCGGCAAGCGTAGCTTAACCTGATCGATCGACCCGTGCGGCTATTATTACTTAGCCACAAGCCCCTCTAAAATGATGTAATGGAATTTAAATAACCATGAAATATTATGTTATGCCATTATGCTAAACACATGATAAGATTGAGGTTGGTACCGAAGATTGCGACTGGTCTGATATGTCAATGTTTAAGTTGATAATAACATCATTCATGTGAATTTATGTGAATGACAACATAAAAAGGAGAGTGATTGCTGTGAAATGTAAATCAGTCAGAACTTGAATATGTAATGTAAATGTTTATTATATTACTCTTATAAGCAGAGGTCGGAGTAGGTAGATTGATTTAAGGTCGTTGACGTCAAACATAGAGGATAATATGGATATGCCTCCAAAATACCGGAATTTCATATTTATTGTGATATTTGTTCCGGAATGTTGAAATTAGCACGAATTTGTGTTTAAGGTGAAAATGTATTAATAATATCAATCTACGCTGCCAGTGTTAGCTAATGGTGAGAGAAATCAGTATTTTATTTTATACAAAAATACCTTGGAATAGTTACACCGTATTTTGTCCCTTACTGTTGAATTAGAAATGACGCTTGACAGTATGAGACAAAACTTAGACAGGGCCTTTTGTTTCTTTATCTCATGTTCATCTATGTTCACAACGCATTGGCCGCACGCAACGACCAATCAGAAGCAAGTATCCTGTATGACTCATTGGGTGTTTGTTAGAACAATGCGTGCGCGCTGTGTTCCAGGTATCTCACTCGCTTTTATTTTATTCCATAATTCCAATCCCGGAACTTTTTCCGGTATTTCCCGCACATTATGGATAAAATGGCATGTCCATATTATAATATCTTGACGCAAGTACATAAAATCAATCTACCTACTCCAACCTCTGCTTATAAGTGACTGTTTCATCCTTATTCTTTTGCTTGTCTACCAGAGATTAGCCCATTTAACACATTGAATGTCAACTATGCAATATTACGTAGCTGGTAATAATGGCAGATGCTGACTACGTATTATTACGTAGGTCTTCCCTATAGGTTATTTGGTGATCTGTGTTATTCAACCTCCTTGAATGAAGGTTTTTATACACTGGCATCTCAAATAAAACACGACATAAAAAAGTAGTAACTTAACGGTTAATTTTGGCATTCAATGTGTTAAACAAACTCTTCAGCATTATTATTATAGTATAATATTGACATGGGTAGTACGATATAGACGGCGAAATGCCAATACCCCTTAACTAACATTTTTCGAGAAATTCACTTTTTTATCGCTTTGAATTTAAAGGCATTATTCACATTGTTTTAGTGAAATCTCCTAAGTGTATTTTTAGTTGCAACACCAACAGCATTTAATTAAAATGTGGTAATACCTCCCAACTAAACCAATGTGTCTATATTTGAATGTTTTTTTCAGTTTGTGTAAATTTTTGACTTTGTTAGTTACGTGTTATTAGCACTTCGCCGTTGATATGGTGAACATACTGTACTTATATTTTTTTATTCATCACAGGCAGGAGAACCTGCCCTTATCCCAATTTATGCAACATGTCTTTTTTATTAGTAATTATTTTTAAGATTATGATACATAAATAAATCCTTGTAGACTTATATTATTAATGAAGAAAGACTATGAAGATTGTTTTGAAACCTGTCACTTATGTAGGTATTCATAATTTTTTTTTTATTATTTTTATTCATGTTGTTTTAGTTTTTACAGTAATACATTTCGACACAATGTAAAAATTGTTAATGAAATAAATAGAATAGAAAACTCTTTCAATTACTTTAAACTTTTCATCACTTTTACTGACAAGATTGTTGGATTCTATGGTGAATTTCATCATCAGAAATGTCTCTTCCAAATAGTTAAATGAACTTTTAAAAGACTTTCATAATTGTTATTGTTTATTTCATCTTTTGTAGGAACAGCCCATCAAATTTAGAAAGGAACCATGTCAATACTTTAGTAGACCCCTATTTTATTCCACTTTATTATATTCAGATTTAGTTCCTAATCTATTGGCAATAACTAAGGAGAATAACTAGGATAAATGAAAGGAATCTACCACTTACCAATAAGACCATATGATAAGAATTTGTGTATGGCAGAAAGAGCTAAACTAGTGACAGGACCAGTGGTCTCCTTGCTTCTTATCACTTCTAGGAAGGGGCTAAGGTATGTCGCGGGGTCCAAAAGACGCAAATCATCCACTTGGTTCAAGATAGTCTTGAGATCTTGGAAGGTTCTCATCAACACATCATACTCTTCGTTTGGGAACGAGTGTGAGCCCCACCGTGTACTCCGTCGCATGGCAGTGACGAGCATTGCCATCTCGCCCTGCACCACGAAGATTCCATTCCCAGGTAGTGACATTTTGGTAATTTTGTAACACTACAAACTGATCACCATCAACAACTTCTTCCACTTTATTTATTTGAGCAATTACCGACAAATCACATATTTACATCACATGGCGTGCAGTGTCACACTTCGAAATACTTAATTTTATCACAATATTCGCAAATTCCGACGTAAATTTTACAAAAATCAATGAAAATTCACAATTTGATTAGCAGATTCCATCACGATCGTGTTGACGTTTCAGAATTTTAGTTCATCTGATCGCCACCAGATGGTGTAAAAGACTAGAGGTGGATAATAATTCAATACAAGTTGATGACAGAAGCAAAATCAATTTAGCATTAGTCGATTTTATGAAGTTTTTCCCAATGAATCACTAGACGTTTCGTGGAAAGGGGTTATTTTTATACTTTTTTTATTTTTTTTGTTAGTTTGGTAACATTGTTAAGAAAGATGGTTGACGGTGTTACACTTTTCTGACAAAATTTTGGAAAACTTAATCTTTTTGTTATTCTCGTCGTTCTAAACATAGTTTTTCGCTGTCGTATGTAACTGTAAGTAGGCGATAATTTTATTTATAGTGTTTTGGCATGTTTGCACTTTTCCTGAGAGCCATACGCGATGAATGTGCGTTGTCACGCGTGCAATGGCTATCGACACAGATTTGACATTTTATTCTTTTTGTGTTAGTGCGGTTATTCTTACCACATGTATCTTGTTACGTATTGCAGGCGGTTACATTGAGACGTGACAATGGTTAAGAAAAAGAGACAGAGCGACCCTGGTGAGAACGGCGACGAATCTACGGAGTCTTGCGACGAGAACGTCAAGTCCGCATGTCCTCATGTAGGCAAAGCCGTAGACCTGACCCAGCTGAAGAAGGCGCTCAAGACGGGCGGCTTTCAGAAGGAGTGCTCAGAGTGCAAGAAGTCTTCCAAAAACGAGGTCTCTGACCCCGACTATGAAGAAGACCTATCATTGTGGATGTGCTTGCGCTGTGGCACGCAGCTCTGTGGCCGAACGCGCAACAAGCACGCACTGAACCACTTCAAAACTCCTCGCTCTGACTGCCATGCACTCACAGCCAACACAACAACTTGGGACGTTTACTGCTACAACTGCAACAATGAAGTTACTGCTTCAAGTGCTAAGAAGCTCCATGAGTGTGTAGAATACCTTAAAAAGCAAGCAGTTGGTGGTGGGAATGCTAAATCACTCCCTCCAATTGAACTGCCCTATAATCAGGACTCAAATACTGACATACCAACTGTAGAAACTATTATTAAAATTGACACAATATCGAAAGGAAAGGACAAAGCTATGTATAGTCTACCAAGAGTTAGAGGGCTTACAAATCTAGGGAACACTTGCTTCTTCAATTCAGTTATGCAATGTTTGGTGCAGACACCCTATTTGTTGCAAGTTCTTCAAGAGATGGCTAATCCTGGCGAGCGGTTTACCTTGCCTGGTGGAAAGTTGAAGCTGAAACCTGATGGGGATGATGGAAAGGAAGTGGATTTACCTCCCATCACTGGACACCTGGCAGAGTGGGGCTCCTTGACTCGAACATTGTCAGAAACTTTGAGCGAATTACAAGCAGGTATGTATTTATTGATTTATAGTCTCTTTCCTTTGTAAAACCTTGACATCCATGCAATGAAATAAACCTTGTTTATATTGTTGTATCATCTGTGGCATAGAAATTGAATGTTTAAGTAACTGAACTATAATACCTAGAATGTTTATGAATGCATATAACCTGATTACACTAATGTATTAAGGTGAATGCGTAGTTGTAGCCCGCGAAATTCAATTTTTCTTACGTTTTTTGCAATTTTCAGGTAAGTGTCAGGTTGTATCTTGATCTAAATATGATTCGCGACTATAACAGGTACGTATTTACAGAATTATAATAAGTAGAATCATTAATACATCTTTCTAAGTTAGATTTCTACCGTTAAGAACAAATCTCGCATGGAAAAGTGTTTATGGTAGAAATCTAACTTCAAGAGATATATTAATGATTCTAATGACTATAATTCTGTAAATACATGTCTATTATAGTCGCAAATCATATTTTGATCAAGATACAACCTGACACTGACCTATAAATTGCAAAAAACGTAAGAAAATTTAAATTTCGCGGTTTACCACTGCGCATTCACCTTAACTGGGTGATTTTTACATTTAACCTACATTTTTATTGCTAAACTAGCTGCATCCCGCGTTTTCACCCGCATAAATGTCGATCCCGTAGGAATATCGGGAGAAAAAGTAGCCTATATGTTAATCCAGGGCGTAAGCTACCTCTATACAAAATTTTATCAAAATTGGTCCAGCCGTTTGAGCGTGAAGAAGTAACAAACATATAAACACACACACAAACTTGCGCCTTTATAATATTTGCGTGATTGCGTGATTTAATCACAACAATAACATTTACAAATGAGCATGCTACATAATATAATTAATGTAACTTGTATTAAAAACAGAAAATATTATAAATAGTATAACACAAGTTATACAAGCATTTATTAATTAAATATTTAGACAAATGACTTTCTGCATTAAAGAAATAAAAGCTAGTTTAATGTGGATAAGATCATAACAAAGATAGAGCAGCTTTTTCCTGCAATAAATTCAAGGTTGCACATTGTTGATGTAAGAAACCGCAGTTGTTATGGCTGCAATCATTGCCAAACATTTGTGATTGCTTTGTTTTTACAGTGCAGCATGTCTACACACTTTTTTATACAGCTATTAAGTGTTAAAACATCTCCTGTTCATTACTCCAAACATTTTTTTGTCTAAAGTTCTGTTGTGTTAATGATAATTACTTTTTCTATTGTTACTGAGCTTAAGAAGCTTGCCTAACAGTGATATGTATCACACTAATATTATAAAGGCGAAAGTTTGTGAGTGTGTGTTTATATGTTTGTTACTTCTTCACGCTCAAACGGCTGGACCAATTTTGATATAATTTTGTATGGAGGTAGCTGACACCCTGGATTAACATATAGGCTACTTTTTATCCCGATATTCCTACGGGTGTTTCATTTACGCGGGTGAAACCGCGGGGCGCAGCTAGTTTTTTATAAAACACTTGGGGGAGGCCTTTTGATCAACAGTGGGACAGTTAAGCTAAAAAATAACAGGTTGCACTGTAAATTAATTACGACAATTTAATGAGTTCCTTTGTCCTTAATAAAGATTAATATGTGTCATACTGTTGTAAACAAAAGCTTTGTTTGATTGCAGTAAATAACAATGATTTATTTTGAGTTTGGTACTACTGTGAAGTGTAGAACATGTTTATCTTTTGTATCTTTCTAAGTCCACTGCTTGACATAAACAGAGTTTATTTAAAACTAGCTGCGCCCCGCGGTTTCACCCGCGTAAATGTCGGTCCCGTGGGAATATCGGGTTAAAAACTATCCTATGTCCTTTTCCGGGACTCAAACTATCTCTATACCAAATTTCATCTAAATCGGTTCAGTGGTTTAGGCGTGAAGAAGTAACAAACATATAAACACACACACACACACTCACAAACTTTCGCCTTTATAATATTAGTGTGATTTAAAACTAGCAGACCTGGCAGACATGTCCTGCCTAAGCAGTGTTGTCCAATTGTGAATCTAAATCATTCAGGGACCCACTCAGACACACACTAAAAAAGATCATCAAAATCATTCCAGCTGTTTAGGAGTTCATTGATATACACACATACAGAAGAATTATAAATATATGAAATAGTTTAACTTAATTCCAATAAATGCTGTTTAATCTGTCAAGCTCCGCTAATGAGACACAATTGATTTTCTATTTATTTCGCGCCGCTTGACCGGTTAAATAAAAGTTTTGCAATGAAGCAGAATTTGCTAGGATAAGGCTTATTCCTACAGCCATTATTATAAAAAAAAAACTAAAGGTTTATTTAAAATACTCTTGCCCGAGCCAATCCATCCTAGACATGTTTTACTATAGAAAACAAGCTATCCACTGGATTATAAAACTTTACATGAAATTAAACGGGCCTATTATATATAGTCAACATGTCTATGTATAATTTGGAGCCAACCCACTTCATAGGTTACCTATATTTAGAATGTGACCTGATTTCACGCTTCCACTGTCTTAACCTAGCAGTCTGGACATGATTTAGAAATATTATGGAGTATGCTTTGCACCAATATTTAAGACTGACACTGCAAGCATTAAATAGTAATAAAAAGTAAGGAATTAATATGTTTAACAACATTGTAATAATCAAGAAATATTCTAACAAGTTGATAAAACTTTTTCATTCATTGTTTTGGATTTTATTTTAATTCTACTGTGGATGCGCTATGGTTGCTCGCGAATTTCAAATATTCTTACGTTTTTGCAATTTGCAGAAAAAAAAATAATTTCGCAGGCTGCCTTGGCGCATCTATATTAGATTTAAAATAGACTTGCAATAGTACAAACTACAACAGCACTTTCGCCTTGAGCTTTAGCAATTTTTGATGTATGATGTGTAATTTGTAGTACCCACACAAGACTAGGTAGTTTTTATCTTGATCAATCACATAAATTTGCACTTATTTACATCCAGTTCTTTATTTTCTTTTATAATATCTATCCTTATAAAAAGTATTTATAAATATATGTGTTGCTTAAATTAGACTGAAAAGTTTTAAAACATTACAGTCTGTCTAAAAGTTTCAGAAAAGTAAAATATTTTTCACTGGTTTTATTTCCACCAAAATACATTGATTTTTTCTATTAATTCGAGAATCATCAATTCATCATGGAAAGGTCCAAGTGGTATAATTTATTAGTCAATTATGTTATCTCCAAGAATTACGTATTCTGATATAGATGTGATAACAAATAAATATTAGGCAATTTATTATCTTTGACCTTGGATCAACAACCTTAAACTTATGCAATCAAATTATCTTTAAACTGGTTATTAATTTGTAATAACCGCTAGCCTATCAGATCTTGTCGCTATGGGGGTTCGATTCTCGCGTCAAAACATTGATGAACAATGAATCCATTATCCTTTTCCCACCGTGGGCCTTTTACTACCTGACTACCAGACGTATTGCAGGGTACCATCCGCACTTGGTTGATATCCCGACCAGTCGTACTCAACGCTTCTCCACTCATGCGCACAGCCAAAGTATGGAACTCTCAGCCAGCATCTGTGTTCCCTTCCACATTTAACCGGTCTACCTTCAAAGGAAGAGTGAACAGGCATCTTCTGGGTACGCTTGTACCATCATAGACCTCATCCATGGCTTTCCATCAGGCGTGAGCGTGTAGCGGTATCTACAACGCCACATGCGAATAACGCGTCATACTCACGTCACGCAAAATCCTGCATCTCGCAAGCAGAGTTTACCGCGCAACTAGCATAGATACAACAGCCCGACATTGAATCATCGGGCAGTTGCCCGCCAGACACAACACCCGTCTGCCTTTTCTATAGAGTATGAGTGAACTTTATACCATGTTCCTCTTACCTCTATAAGCGAGGTCAAGTGTAGGCCTATTTAGAAATTCCATTTTTAGTTTCAATAAGGTTGTTGTTACGTGTTGTTTATACTGTGCGGGAAGTCAACCGAAATAATACTTAACAACTTCAAAACTGTACCACCTTCATTTCAGGTTACATTAAAAATCCTTACTCAACATCAGTATCTTTGTAGCCTGGTTAGAATTATTCTTCTTATCGTATCGATGGCAAAAAGTTGAAACATCTTTGGCCCAAAATTCTGCTGCGCGAACTCCGCTCACTGACAGTGACGCAGTCATAAGATCATCAAGTGCATAGGTGACAGCGCATGCGGCGCTGGATGGAAGGTGGGCCATTGTCTGTGGGAAGGTGCCGCATACGCACTTAAGATCTGAGCCGTTCGTGAGCTCCCATCAAAGTCAAAGCATTTACTTCAAATAGTGGAGATTGTCTTTGCCACGGCCGTTTTGGGTCCGTAGTCTATTTAGAGATTTCCAAATCGGCCACGGTAACGCGTGCCCAGGCGGAAGGCTCTCTGTGGTTCGATAAAATTGCGGATTTATACAGCTCCCGCCATAGTAACTAGCTAACTAAATAGCGTTTATGCTATAGAAAAATAAAATATAGGTCCCAAAAAAAATGGCTGCTCTGATTCTATTTATTTACGAATCTTGCACAGCTACAGCTGTTTACTGATATGTATGTAAATTCGCCATGGTCAACAGACATTGGACATTAAGTATGTACATTTGATATAAATAACGTATTCACTGGAATGGTACTTTTCCTTTGGACATTGCTTTTTATGAGTATTATGGTTGGTGTAGATTTCTTTCTCTATAAGTACCTAGTTATTTAACCCATTGAAGGACACCGAAGGAGACACGATAGAAGTTCATAATTATTACGTCGAGGGGAAAAATTGTGCTTTTTATTACGTTTGGTGTAGACTTCTTTCTCTATACCTACCTAATATTTTAAAAAACCGGCCAAGAGCGTGTCGGGCCACGCTCAGTGTAGGGTTCCGTAGTTTCCCGTCCGTCACAATAAGTGTTCCCACGTACAATTCGATAATACCCGACCCAATGTAATAAGTAACTACAGCGCCATCTCTCGGGGAATTGGGTTACTAATTAATACATAGACGTGCCAGAAGTTTTCGGTGGTAATTTTGGATTGCGTGAACCGATTTTAATAATTCTTTTTTTGTTTGAAAAAAGATACGTTCAGGATAATAAAATATGTAAACGAAGTCAAAAAAAAATGCTTGCATATACGATTATACTACGAACTTAGTCCAGAAATGATTTTGTACAACTTTTTGTCTTTTTTGTACAAAAACTGTTGTTTCTATCAAGTTCAAAATAATTTTCCTAGAAAGTCCTTATAAAGTTCTACTATTCAGATTTTTTTCATATTTTCTAAACTTATGGTTCAAAAGTTAGAGGGGGGGGGACACATTGTTTTTTACTTTTGGAGCGATTATTTCCGAAATTATTGACATTATCAAAAAATGATTTTAGTAAACCCCTATTCATTTTTAAATACCTTTCCAACAATATATCACACGTTAGG
The DNA here is from genome assembly GCA_947508005.1 of Amphipoea lucens. Classification (NCBI taxonomy): domain Eukaryota; kingdom Metazoa; phylum Arthropoda; class Insecta; order Lepidoptera; family Noctuidae; genus Amphipoea; species Amphipoea lucens. Next base: position 18,141,762 of record OX382374.1, read on the forward strand.
GTTGAAATTAAAAAAAAAATCACTTCCCACTTTACATATAGGGGGGCTACCCTAATAAAACATTTTTTTCCAATTTTTATTTTACCACTTTGTCGGCGTGATTGATATACATATTGGTACCAAATTTCAGCTTTCTAGTGCTAACGGTCACAGAGATTAAGCGAGGACGGACAGACGGACGGACGGACGGACAGACAGACATGGCGAAACTATAAGGGTTCCTAGTTGACTACGGAACCCTAAAAAGATACATTTATGACATATAAATTGGCCTATTTATTTTTTCGAGCCACAACTGTACAGTAGGCCGCATGTCAGCGGTATCAAACCTAGTATGAGCTGGCCTTTATAGCGTAGTATTCTATTGAATACGGAGTACTTTGACCTTGAGCTGTTAGGCCAGCTCAAAGTCAAAGTGGCCACTGACCCGCAGCCGACTGTACAAAGTTCATTTACAAACTACGTCTAGTAAAATTACAGCTATCGATTCTCTTTTCAACTTTCAATCTCTTTAGCCATGCTAAGTTAATTACCAATCCGTTTTGGTGGCTTCGACCAGTTCGACCTTAGGAATAAAACGCGACGTGAAGTCACATTGCCGAAATCTTTTGACGCGTTGCGTAGTCGCATTGCGGTGGTGTTTCGGTACATAAATTTAACATCTCTTATTTTCTCATTCTGATCTGGTAGACTTGCTAGCGGCTAGGATTAATCTACCTACTCAAGTTTATCCCTATGTCACGAGCCGCACATATTATATGATAGGATAGTTATCAACATAGTTGGGAAAAGGCTAAGCAGGTTGATATTGGTATCGGGGGGTATATTTGGGCAAAACCTCCCGAGATTCGTTGAAATGGCACAAATAATAGAAAGGGCTCTAGAATTATAAATGTTGTAAAATTGTCATGTTTATAATAATTGTTATCCATACTAATATTATAAATTCGAAAGTAACTCTGTCTGTCTGACTGTATATTACCTTTTCACGCCTAAACCACTGAACGGATTTCGATAAAATTTGGCAGACAGGTACATTGCATCCCGGGAAAGGACATAGGATACTTTTTATCCCGATATTTCCACGGGATCGACACTTATGCGGGTGAAACCGTGTGGTGCAGCTAGTAAAAATATAAAATATCGGCTTGAATGAGTCTGTAAGTGTTACAACTGTGATTGAAATAAATAAACATCAAGAATTCTTAGAATTCTCGATTGACCAGATTTGATACGTGTTTAAATCTGAGTCAAATGACAACAACAGCTGATCGTATGGCATTGTTATTATTTATTGCGAATCACAAAGATAGCTACTGTTTCCCTGTCACTATACCACTTAACACGACAGTGAAACTGATTACATTACATAATTTAACGTAAAGTCTATTGAAACTTATGTTTCAAATTAATATTATTTCAATATCGACTTTATTTCAATGGTAATTAAGTTGATTTCAGAGTGACTAGCACTATTGAAAAAGTTATAAAAATGTGTGAAGTTGTAAACTGAACTTTATTGTGTTGGATTTAAAGTTATTTTTCCATAAACTCAATATTTGTTTACATTTTTGGCAAATAACCGCGAATGTAGATTACCTAAGCTTCTTTCCGATGGGGATAGACAGCAAAAGCCACGTGCTTCGATCCTTCCATAATGTATGGACGGATAGAAGCACCTGACGAACCTTTCATCCCGAAAAAAAGTGCTGTTCCCGAGGAAAACAACAATACACGTGGCGCCATCTATTATCATAATAACGTTTTTGTTGTTTTCCTCGGGAACAGCACTTTTTTTCGGGATGAAAGGTACCCTACGTCCGTTTCTGTACTCCTGACAATGTATAAGCAAATTTTCAGGATGACCGGTTCAGTAGTTTAGGCGTGAAAAGATAACAAACAAACTTACTTTCGCATTTATAATATTAGTTAGGTTTGTAAACGTAAAGTTCTCGTGTGTCTGTTTATGTAGTATAGCGTAACCCTGAGTAACGCGTTTTCCTTACTGATTGCATAATTGCTCTTAATCATACTACGTTCGTAATTCTGCCCTCGCCTTGATAGATTACCAAGTATAGAAGTTAAGGCTATATTCGGGAATTTAAAATATATGTACCTACCTAACATAATCAGCCTAAGGTCCGACCGCGACAAATTTGCCAAAATGTAAACAACAAATGGCCGCTCGAAATTGAATAAAATCGATAAACAAGAGGTTTTATTTTAAGTAATGTTTGTTTTCGTCTAAATCTCCGAGCTAACTAGATGAAAACAAACATTACTTAAAATAAATACTCTTGTTTATCGATTTTATTCAATGTCGAGCGGCCATTGTTGTTTACATCTTTGGCAAATTTGGCGCGGTCGGACTTTATAATGTTCTCACTGCTCAGACACAGACCTACTCTCTTCGAGAGGGGGTCGGCTGTAATCTACCACGCGTGCCTCAGTTGATAGATGTCACATGTCTTCGAATGTTTGGTTCTAGGACATGCCGGTTTCCTCACGATGTTTTCCTATTTAAATATTTTTTTATCTATTGGGGTATCGTGGTGGCCCAAATGTTTTATGACCGTTTCGTGAACACGAGTTGCGGGTTCGAAACCTGGCAAGTAATAATGACTTTTCAATTTCTTACTTTGTATTTGATTAGTTATAGACGCTATTAACTTCAATAAGAAATTGCCATTACACGTGATGTGTTACAGTGCGATATTTTAGTGCTGGTAATCAATTTTTTTTAGTTCATTATTGTTAAAACCTCCTTACATATTACTTAGGTACTGCAGCCATGATTTATTGTCTATTGATTTTATTACACCTTTACTATTGCAATAGGGTTGGGTTGTGTGTAGTTGCAGGTGCCCTGTAGCATGACCTTGAAAGAAATACCTAAGTTTCTTTTATCATTCAATGCAAAGTCCTTTTTTTTTGTGGATGGCAAATCATCAAATGACCCCTCCCGCTCTGGGTGGAGCGGAAGGGAGTGTCAGACTCTTACTGACTAAAACCCACCCGTGTTCCTTCCTTAGCCCTTTATGTTCCGGGGTAGCGGTAACCCTTTCGGACAATCCCGCTACCCCGGAAAACCCATCAATGCACGAAAGATATTATTCAAGCCGACTGAACTGGCACTCGGATTCGATAGTTTAGAATTTCAGACCCTCAAGTTTAGGATATGCAATCACGAGATCTCGATTGTTTTTCGACCAAGATTAATATCTGTAAACCTGGCGGAGATCTCGCGAGAACGAGTTTGCATTCCCTGGTCAAGTTATCATTTAATTTTTGTAACACTATCAATTTATACTAACGTTATTTTAATCTACGTTTCCAGGTGAAGGCGGAGTGTACACTCCTCGGAAGCTGTTGTCCGCGCTCGTGAACAAACTGCCGCAGTTCGGCGGCGGCGACCAGCATGACGCCCATGAGCTGCTCAGGCATTTGCTGGAAGCTGTCAGGTATGATAATCATGATACTCACTAAAGCCGACAACTCAAATCAAACTTAACCTAAAGTGTTCGAATGCCCATTCAAAAAAACAAAAACAAAGTTCATTTATTCAAACTAGGCTGAGAATTAGCACTTTTAGACCGTCAAAATTACATAAGGAGGTCCCCCAAAATGCCCGCCCTTTACTATTTTAAGTACTAAAGCTAGGGCTTCTAAAAGAGCTTAATGTGTGTTCCTTTGGGAACACAGCATTTCTGTATGGGTGCTGCCGAAATATTTATATATTTAACAGTTGATGTACCCATTGCTTTGGAATGTAACCTCTTCCATCAGATGGACTTTGGGCCTGATTAGCAAACATAAAATCTAATATCTGATTTACAATTTTATGTCGGGAATGTGAATCTTATGTTGTGAGTGTTTTACTCTGTGTGCATACACACGATCCGAGGGTGCAGTTGCCTCTGTTGGAAACGCGTGTCCCTCGTGTGTATGAGCTTTTATATGACCATGATTAACCGATTCCGTGCGGATGGCGCCGCAGAGGCGCCATGGGTATTTTCTGTGAATGGCGTGTGGCGCCCGAGAGTAGCCAAAATCTCGGATAAAACACCATTTTTCTGTGGTTATCCGTAAATGAAAGTGTCCTTATTTGTCACGCAGATTACGATTCCAGTGTTAGCTTCGGGATATTGCATGAAAATACTTCAGGAGTTGTAAAAAATTTGTTCGCCACGAAAATATTTGTTTGCCGCCAGGCGCTATTTTTATTATTATTATTAGCCTGTGACGTCCCACTGCATGGCAAAGGCCTCCCTACTCTCTTTCCACCTCTCTCTGTTCAAAGCTGCTAAGGACCAGTTCTTGTTGAAGGAGTCCAGCTCATCCCGCCATCTCCGTCTGGGCCTGCCACGATGTCGTTTGCCATTAAGAGGGACCCATTGGGTCGTAAGTTTGGCCCACTGTTCATCTGACATGCGGCAGATGTGTCCAGCCCAGTTCCATTTTAGCGTGGCAGCTTTCCAAGTGACATCAGTTATCTTTGTGATGGAACGGATGGTCGTATTCCTAACCCGGTCTGTTAATTTGATACCCAGAATACTCCGTTCCATAGCCCTCTGGCAAACCTCGAGCGTGGACCTCTGCTGATTTGTCAAAGACCATGTTTGACCACCATATGTGAGGATGGGAAGTATGCACACGTCAATGAGTTTTCTCTTAAGGGACAAAGGAAGATCACCCTTCATAAGGTCTTTCATGGCCCAATAGCTCCTCCAGGCATTTTCGGTGCGTCTTGCAACTTCTTTGTTTTGTCTTGCCTGGAAAGAGACTATTTGACCAAGATAGAGATACTCATCAACGTATTCAACCTCCCCACCCGCCACAGTGATCCTGCGATGCGCGCTGTTCGTCATCAACTTGGTCTTCGACATATTCATCTGAAGTCCGACCTCTAGGCTTGCCGTGCCAAGATCGTCTAGCATCTGTGTCAACTCGGAGGCTGAAGACGAAAAGAGCACAATATCGTCAGCGAAACGGAGATTAGATAATCTCTTATGGCCGACCATAATGCCCCTTTCCGTCCAGCCCGCTGCCAGCTTTCGGAAGACTTCTTCCAGCACAGCTGAGGCGCTATAGTTTGAAAAAACTACCATCGCACTGAATCGGTTAAACATCAACTTAGCTACCAGTAAACATGGCTTAAAATGATAACAGAACCAAATACAATTCTCCACATCTATTCAAACATTTACCAACGATACTGCTATTGTCTACGTAAATACTATCTCGAATACCTTAGCACAATACTCCACACATCAACACCACGCATAACGGACCGAATGGGAGTCGTAAGTGCGGACAATGGAGGCCACATACATCCACACATGTGTATATCAACAAAAACCATTCTGTTCTCAGGTCAGAGGATCTTCGGCGATATCAGTCCGTGATACTGAGCAGCCTAGGCATGAACTCCAAAGTTGACCCCTCAAAGGTCGACGGAGAGGTCAAGCAAAAGGTCAAGTTCTATGGACAACAGGCCTCAGACACAATGCTTAGACCTGAACAGGTAATTAAGGTATAAAATAGGTCCGGGAGTACTTTTTTTATTGAAGAAATTGTTTTTTTTTTTCTTGAATGGCGTTTTTTATCCAGTATGGTTGTTGGATTTTGAGTTTTTTGGGCTGTAAATTGTTGAGTCGGGACAGTAGTGACAGATTGGTGTCGTATTTAAGGCAGCATGTGTGTGCAGTTGTAGACCGATTTTTAACGGCTGAGAAGGGGCTAATAAAATGTAGGACTTATACAGGGTGTCCCTGGAAGTATGGATCAAATCGAATAGGGAGGTGGGCAAGGTCATTTCCAAACGTTTTAGCAAAAAAAAAATACTAAAAAAAGAGAAGATCGAATTCGTGAAAACTATCAGGGCTATCAATTTATTTTTTTTAGATAGCCCTGATAGTATTTTTTTATGATTATTCTCTTAGAACACTAAGCGAAGTGATTGAAAAAACAATTAAAATCGGTCATAACTTTTGAACCGTAAAAAAATTCACTGACATTCTCAGGGTTAAAAAGTTTGGAAATGACCTTGCCCACGCCCCTATTCGATTTGATCCATACTTCCAGGGACACCCTGTATAGATGGCAGACAAACTTGCCAGTCTTTGTTCGACAAAATATACGTCATTGAATTAGATGCATACGGAATAGAAGAATGTTTATTGTCTCCAGTATTACAGCTAGGAGTAGTAAGTACCTACACAAAACTACAATACCGTAGGTTTTTTTTTTTCTTTTTTGCTGTTTAAGCGTCAGCACTATGCTCAGGTCCCGAAGCGAGTTGCTAAGCGCTGGTTTTTAGCTTAAACAAAAAAAAAAAGAGGTATATTTAGCAATAACGGAATAATAAACGAAATGATAACATAGTACAGTTACACGACGCACAAAAAAAGACAGTCGTACTTTTTCTACGCCAAAGAACTGATCAGACAAAGCCTATTGTCTGAATGTAGTCAATAAAATCGATATCATAACAACTTCTACTATTATGACGTATATCTATACAAAAAAATAAAATTGAAGTGTCTGTTTGTAATGCCAAAATAACAGCTTTTTACTAAATACATAATTATGAAAGTAAATAATATATATTTTTTTTAATTTGTCTGTGTCTGTTTGTTCGGGCTAATCTCCGAAACTCCTGGACCGATTTTGACGGGTTTTTCACTGGCAGTTAGCTGATGTTACAAGGAATAACATAAACATGGGCTACTTTTTTTTAGAAAAATAATTAAAACCTACGAATTACCGACATCCACGCGGGCGTAGCCGCGTGCAGAAATTAGTTAATAATAATATGAACTTAACAGAACATGTCTGGCAAAATGATTTACAGCTCAACAAAGGCTCAGTCGATAACAGCCATTTTGTGCGATAATAATTCTCCTTCTAGTGTTTTTTTTTTTTTTGTTTTGCTCCCTCGTAGAATAGAAACTAATATTACAGCCAATCTGTTTAAGAGGGGCTTGTGGCTAAGTAATAACAGCCGCACGGGTCGATCGATCAGGTTAAGCTACGCTTGCCGCGGTTGGTCCGTGGATGGGTGACCATCTTTACATACCAAGACCCCTCCGTGCCTCGGAAAGCACGTTAAGCTGTTGGTCCCGGCTGTCATTCGTGGATCTTTGACAGTCGTTACGGGTCGTCAGAAGCCCCGAAAGTCTGACAACCAGTCTTACCAAGTGGTTTCGTATTACCCAGTAACTGGGCTGTGGAGGACAGAGAGGCAGTCGCTCCATGTAAAATACTGGTACTCAGCTGCGTCCGGTTAGACTGGAGGCCGAACCCCAACATAATTGGCAAAAGGCTAGGATGATTACTGTCGATCTGTTCTGGAAAAATCTCACATCGAAAACATAAGTGAAGTGAGTTGTCAATAGAATCAATCCCTAGCATAAACACGCGTACAGTCACGTCTATAAGTATGTATACACTTGGCTTTATTCAAAGACGATTTTCTCCTTTATTTTTGAATGAAATTTTATGGTATTACGAACATAGTATTTTCGAACCCATAGGTTTATGTAAAGTGTCGTATTTCAACGTTGCATTCGTTATTTCATGAAAATATCGCAATTGAAGAATAGACAAAATTACACATTGCCATGCTTAGACACAAGAGGCTTATACAGGGTGAAATTGAATTCATGGGTATCCTTTTAGGGGGTCATTGTAATCATCATTATGAACAACTTTTACTATGGGACCAAACCTGAAATCGCGAAAAAAAATCAGCTCTTCCCTACAGTTTGACGAGTTATGTGTTTTTTTTTGCGATTTTAGGTTTAGTCCCATAGTAAAAGTTGGCCATAATGATGAGTACAATGACCCCTTAAAAGGACGCCTATGAATTTAATTTCACCCTATAGATAAAAGTGGAGGCAACACTGAATACCTAAGTGAAGACGACTGTGGTCGGACGTTCTATTTCTAAATACACACATAAGAAGGAGACAGTGATATCTGTTTTCTTTGTCATATGTATGTATTTTGAAAGAGAGCGTCCGACCACAGTCGTTTTCACACAGATATTTAGAGTGCTGTCTCCATTTTTACTACAGATATAGATATACCTAGATAACGCAAGTATCACGAAATGTATGAAAACTAAGCGTGCCACTTTTTGACTACCTACTATGACGTCACAAGCTCGCGCTCTCTGCTCACGCTCACCCAGCCAGCATTACGCAGGACTGAGCGCGAAAGTGGCGGCTTATGATTTTCGATCGTAAGCTGGTGCGATTTTTGGCACGCGAAGTAGATGCTCTTCCGTTATCTAGGTGTATCTATATCTGTGATTTTTACCTATAAGCTTCTTGGCTTAGACACGTAGAATACGTACAAATATTTCTACAATCCGTCATTTTGTCTATTCTTCGGTCGACAAAACCCGTTTCTACGGCGGTCATGCTACGCGAGCTGGTGGAGTGGACAGCTCACTTTACCTACCTACGTTTTCACAGTGAAATTAGTACAGAATAGACCGGCTACTGATTGACATCTTTATGTCGAAAGTCAAAGTTTAAATGACTCAAAAATATTCAAAATTACTTTGATATAGGTACTGTTTTTGTTGAGTGTTTGTTTTTTACGTTATGTTGAGATTTGGGTTTATTAATACTCATCCGCCAACCCGCACTGGGCCTGCGTGGTTACGGACCAGTCCCTCTCACAGAAAGGAGGCCTGTGTCCCAGCAGTGGGGACATTATAAGCTGTTCATGCTATATAGAGAAAAGTTTAAAAACATGGACAAAATTCAAAAAAATGTGGCCCTTTAAGTGCAGATCAGCGTTTGCTTCCCAACGCTATGAATTGCGAATAATAATAATTATGATTATCGCATGAAAGCAGTATTTGTCTGGCCTGTAGGTTAGAGCGCCAGTTATCTGTGTCTGGGGAGTTTGTGCATGCGAGTTTTGAGTTTATGAGCCCCAAAAGATTTAAAATATTTATATTTTTACCGCCCGCAATGGCAGAGGTCTGACGTCTGTGGCAAAGGGAGGTCTTTGCCCAGCAGTGGGCCGACCGCCCGACCCGATTTAGATAATCATAGACACGCTAAGAACAAGTGTGGGACATTATGTGCTAAATAGATAGACAGATATTTTTACAAGGAATATGCAAAAGCTTCTAATGAAGAGATAGAATTTCACCTGACATTTTTTCGTTAACTGAAAAAGAACCAGCAAGATAAAGGTTACTTTTTCATTCAAATCAATTTATTATTACATAGTCATATGAGTGTTACTCCAAAATCCTAGTTTGTAAATAAACCTGTGACCACCACCTTACTTTCAGGTCTTCCGCGGCTTCCTAGTCTCGACTCTGGAATGTCAAGAGTGCCTCCATCAGTCTGACAGGGCTGAGTACTTCCTGGACCTGTCGCTTCCAGTCGCAGCCAGCCGTCCGCAACCCCCCGCAGTAGTACGCAGGAAAACGCCTAATGGTATGTTTGATTTTGATGTTATATGTGTGTATTTGTGTTGTGTGTATTATGTGCAGTGATCGGAATAGGCGGAGTATATTTACCTAAAGTTTAAAGAACAGAGACGGAAATCGGAGACTTCCTTCTGACTAATTTTTTTTTACCGGTTTTATCGGAACTTTAATTATGTAACTTTCAATATCTTATTTTATCATTAACATTATAAATGCTTTAATAAATCGTAATCAATGTTTTTATAAATAAAATAACCAATATTAAAAATACATATTTCTTTTTAACATAAAAAAAATATATTTTTATAAAATTTAGTCCTAAGGAAGTCTCCGATTTCCGTCTCTGTTCTTTGAACTCTAGGTAAATATACTCAGCCTATTCCGATCACTGATTATGTGTTAAGTAGTTACACTTGAGTTCAGAAAGGCTATACAAGACAAAAGTGAATTAGCAAACTTATGTTAACTGTTATAATTGGCTGCCTGAAATAACAACAGCTAATCAATGCAGCAGTGGTGGCCCAGTGCACGAGTTATAGGTCGTAGGTTTGAACCCAGACAAGAGCTTTACTTTGTGTAAATGATTTCATCACCACTGCTCTCAAAACGATGAAGGGAAATATCGTAAAAACGAAACCGGCATGTCCTAGATAAAAAATCGAAGACATGTGACATCTACCATCATACCATCCGGTTAGGCTGGAAGCCGATCCCTTCATGGTTGGGAAAAGGCTAGGCAGATGATGATTATGTGATAACTACCAATCCGCACTGGGCCCACGTGGTGGATTACAGCTCACTCCCTCGCACAGAATGAGGAGGCCTGTGTCCCAGCAGTGGGAACATTATAGGCTGATTATGAATCAAGTCCGTTTATACAGGTTGAAATTGAAAACATGCGACAAATTGAAATGGGAGATTGTACTCATCATTATGAACAACTTTTACTATGGGACCAAACCTGAAATCGCGAAAAAAAAAATCAGCTATTCCCTACATTTTGACGAGTTATGCGAACATAAATTAGGGAACAGCTGAATTTTTTTTCGCGATTTCAGGTTTGGTGCCATAGTAAGAGTTGTTCATAATGATGAATACAATCTCTCATTTCAATTTGTCGCATGTTTTCAATTTCACCCTGTATACCACGACTGCACACGAAGTTTAAATAAATAAATGTGATTAGCTGACTAAAGACATAGAGGACACGACATGAGTTTGACATCTGTCAGATTATTTTTGTATTGATAAGGATTAGCCTTTCAGAAATCGGGTAAAAGACCTGTATTCTAGAATTTTCAAGCGCAAGTCTCGTCCCGCACCCCAAATTGCGTAATACACTCTCAATCAATCACAAACTGAATCATTTTGAAGGATATTGCTAATCCATTGCTTCGTATGTTCGAAAAATTTGAGTGCTCAACAACGTAAATAACGCAATGAATGTTGTTGAACTGTCAAATTGAAAGCTATTTCTACTGATAGTGTGTTACGCAATTACTTCGTTAAGTAGAGGTTTGTGCTTCTAGAATTTGGGTCTAAATCTAGATAGATTTTGAAATATCTAGCTTAATGTGAGAAGTTTTTTTTTGTCCCTATTTTAGCAATTTCTATGATACTAAGACGGCAATTCATTCTATTTAACTATGTTTTCGTTTGTTCACAAATATCCTTACTTGCAGTTTTATTTTCGAATCCAGAATGCAATCAATGTGTCGGAACTGCGCTTAAAACTAAAAACTCTATGTCGTAACATTATCTCGCATGCTTTGCTTCATTGTACACGTCATGACATGTTTTGCACCATTTTTAGACAACATTGTTTTTATTATCATCGATAAAACTCATTCTTTCGATCATTCAACATCGAATTAAGCCCCCGATTCCACGGGCGTAGAAATATCGTAGCAGGATTTTCTCGCGCACTGTATTTGCGCGCTGTACGCGCACGGTGTTGAGCTGATCATTGAGAATCCAACAAGATTGCATCGCAGCGCGTCATAAAAAACACTGTTGGAATTTCAACCCTCGGCGGTAAGCAGAGCGTAGAAAATACAGGGTGAAATTAAATTCATGGGCATCCTTTTAAGGGGTCATTGTACTCATCATTATGAACAACTTTTACTTTGGGACTAAACCCTACATTTTGACGAGTTATGTGAACATAAATGCAAGGAACAGCTGATTTTTTTCCACGATTTTAGGTTTAGTCCCAAAGTAAAAGTTGTTCATAATGATGAGTACAATGACCCCTTAAAAGGATGCCCATGAATTCAATTGCACCCTGTATAATAACTTGGGCTATTGAGGGTAGAAATAAAACGTCTCTTAAAGATATTAGTACTCATTCATCATGCTTAGATTCTTCAATTCGTACGCTGTCGCTATAAGCCGCAAAACAAATGCCTTTAGTGTCGAGCGAACTTTCCTGCGAAACGTCCTATATAGCTCCATCTCTTTTCCACACCGCAACAATGATGCCTTTGACACATACCCTATACGGCCTCTCTCACTTAAAACTTAAAAGAAGTGGTGCAAAACAATCCCGACGAGTGTATAACGCGAAACAATGTGTAGTAACTAAGGCATGTAATGACAAGAGCACATATTTTCAGAAGAGAATGTTTACAATGCGCAAGACGAGAAACCTTCCAAACATCAGTTGAAGAAGGAGCGGATGGCAGCGCGCAAAGCCGCCAGAAAGAACAAAGGTGGTACCACAATACCAGCATTTTGTTCACACCACATTGTTGGCTGGCTGGCATTTTTATATAACCTCATATAACCTGTGGGATAAAATTTAAAACTAAATATTCTGCTTCTACATATTTTGCATAATTATACTGCTTTTGAGTGCTACCAGAAACAAAAAGTTGAAAAAAATAAAATATCTCGCGGCAATACATGGATTTAGCTTCAGTACTAATTAGTCACACTAATATCGTTTCATATATCATTTTGTCTCGTTTAGATTGTTTCTATCATAAATTGTCACGCCAGCAATTATTTATCAAGTCACCATTTTTCATCAAATTGCAATTGCCGTCTTTAGTCAACCGAAAACTTATTTCAAATCCGTCTTTTCAGGTAACTCTACGTCCAAAGATGAGCAGTCTGGGGATGCCAACGGTACCACCAAGACTGATGGTAAGTCATCCTCTGAACAATCTGATGCAGACGTGGAAGATAACCTCGAGGATATGCCCAGACAGCCAGACACACATACCGTGTCTGTAGGGACACAAGCCATTGCCCACACAGCCGCAAACTTCGCCGCTTACCACATGGAATCTGGCTATAACTCCGAAAAAGTCATCAGCTCCGACTCCATTCGCACCAGTCCAGTCGATATGGATAAAGAAAAGACAGACAACACTCCAGAACACGCGGATAAGGATAAGGTCGAGTTCGCAGACCATTCAACCTCGACCACAGCAATACCGCTGGAATATAAACCTCTCGTATGTTTAGAGAACCTCTCTAACCCAGATTCGGGCGTCGCAAGTCCAGAGGCGACCAAACATAACTCGACGGAAACTGTAGATAATGTTGACTCCCCGACTAATGGCAAGGAACTCGGGAGTCATAGCTCCTTGTCTAGCGAAATCAACCTGGAACTATCGAGTCCGCAACATAACAAAATGTCCCCTGTTAAAACGGAGTTCGAAAGGCCGGTGTCAAGAATATCTTTCGTCCCTGACGTCCCCGAATACTCGAATGAAGTAGTTTCGCGGGGTATCAGCGTACAGGGCTGTCGGAGTGTTCTCGAACACAGCGGAGAGAGCAGTTACGAATCCCTGCCTGAAAGCAAGAACTTCAACGACCTGAACAATCATTTGGACAAACTTAAACTTTATAATTTGGACGATTCTAATACCAAAAAGCCCGCGTTACCTTCACCTGTGACCGTCGAGGCGCCGGCGGACCCTCCCCCACCCGCGCCGAAGCCTAAAGTGAACAACATTGATACCGAGAAGAGTCAAAGAGACTTCCTGCCGTACTCACGACAGAGTCCGCTATCACCACGTTACGTGTGTGATGAAGACGAGTGCAGCATCCAGTCGTGTCTCAGTCAGTTCACCGCGCTAGAACTGCTCACAGGCAACAACAAGGTCGGATGTGAGACATGCACCGAACGAATCAACGGCAAGGACGGGAAAACAGTATACACAAACGCTACCAAACGGTTCTTGGTATCGAGTCCGCCCGCAATCCTGATCCTTCACCTGAAGAGATTCCAAATTGGCCTCCGATGCATGTTCAGAAAGATGTCCAAACACGTGGACTTCCCAACCATCTTGGACTTAGCGCCGTTCTGTGCTATGGACAAAGTTAGAAAGTTACCGAACGTGACTAAAGGACAGAATGAGTTGCTGTACTCTCTGTACGGCGTCGTGGAGCATTCGGGCGGCATGCACGGCGGCCATTATGTGGCGTATGTGAAGGTACGAGGGCCAGTGAAGGCGGGGGATCCGCGCTGGTGGTTCTTGCCAAAGGGCGGGAATATAAGTCCTCCCGCCGCGGTTAGCGGGGACGGTGACGCCGACTCCGAGTCGGAACTATCGGGCTACGAATCAGGCGAAGGCCCCGCCTCAGCAGCGGAGCCCCCTTCCGGGAAGTGGTACTACGTATCAGACAGCATGGTGTCCGAAGTGAGCGAGGAGAAAGTACTAAGGGCACAAGCCTACCTGCTCTTCTACGAGAGGATCTTATAAACGCCTCGTCCGGCGCTCGTCGGCCTAAAGTTTGGATTGGCATTTAAGTGGAAGACTGGTAGAATCGATACGTAGGCAAGTTGCATGATGTTACGTTATTGAAGGCGCTGTAAATAGCTTCGGATGTTTATTATTTACTGGCTTTTTCGTTTTAATTATAATGTTTGGTGCGCTCTCTGACGCGCCCATGTGATTAGTTTATTTTTATTAATGAATTGTTTATGTATATTATGTCAAGTGCAGCGCTGGTTGTGAGGTGATCCGGGTGTCTACGAGCACGTTTATTTAGGTTACACGTTGTTACACCAATAATCTTGTTACCATGGGTGCTAAACATAGTAATACCCGACAAATATTAGCGAAACCGAGCCTTATTTTATATTTTACAACCAGCGTTTCAGAGACTCATCCTAAGCTTGTTATATTGTTAGTTTTATATAACGAACTTGAAGAATACTATTAGTCACAATACTGTCCACAGCTAAGCCTGGGCTCTATATAAATTATGGTTGAACAGCGTTCTATAATAGCGAAGTCTAATCTGTGTCGCAAGCCCTTGTAACGAAACATTTTCTAAGAGACATTTTTCGTGACTCTATTTCTTGCACATGGATATTACGGAACTCTGCAGACGTGATGGGCGGGTGTCTAAACACGATAAATTAAAAAGGATTTGGTGTTTTTTTCGTAGGGTCAACGACCGCTGGTAAGGTTGTTACTTGAAGTACTTATGAGGTGAGAAAATGTGTTTTTTCGTTTTTAAATATCGATACCCATCACATCACGCTCACGTGAGCAGTGGTGGCCCAGTGGTAACGGCCGCGACTTACGAGTTGTAGGTTTGAAACAGGCGCTTTACTTTGTGTAAATTATTTCATCACCACTGCTCACAAAACGGTGAAGGAAAACATCGTGAAGAAACCGGCATGTCCTAGAACCAAAAATTCGAAGACATGTGACATCTGCCAACCCGCATTTGGCCCGCGTGGTGGATTACGGCCCACTCCCTCTCACCGAGAGGAGGCCTGTGTCCCAGCAGTGGGAACATTATAGGCTGATTATGACCCATCACATCTGCGGAGTTTCGCTCGCTAATTTAATGTGACCCGGTAAAATCACTGCCGAAGAATAACGTCGTAAGCGCTAATCTAAAGGAATTGATGGTGAATACAAAGTCGGCGCACTTACGACATTATTCACCGGAAAAGTGCGTAGTGTTTTATAAAGTCAAATGTATTTGATAAATTATGTTACGTTGATACCAAACGAATATTTAAATTCATCTCATTAAGATTAAATGTTTCACCCAAATGTACGTAATTGGTCGATTATGTTCGTGTATTTATTCCTATATTTATGTTTGTACTCTGTAATCATGTTTTCGCTGGGAAGTTGTTCATGTTGACCAACCGGTGTCCTGTTCTGGTACTCATGTCGGTAGCGGCATCGCCATCGCCCACTCTTTCAACGGGCAAAGTCTTCCATTGAGGTGTCAGAAATGTAAACTTACATTACAACTCATAAATGATTTCATCGCATTCGCTACCCGCTTTTAACGAAGTAGATAAGTTATTTATTATAGTATGTGTTGTCAATTACGTCAATTTTTGGACTGTCACCCCTAGTTTTTAAATGATTTTCTTTTCCAATGAAATAATCTCATAAGATGTATATTTTAACTTTTAACTTCACAATTATATTTGATGTTATCCAAGCAATCATTTTACTCGATTTGAATGTACTGACTGGTATGGATCGTGGGTTATTTGTTGACTATTTTAAAGCGATAATTGGCATATAGAAATAACGACAAAATATTTAGTTCAAGGGGATTAACTTCACGACATACTAATCGGTACATTTGTATATCATGGGATAAAACAATATTAGTAATCTTAGATCTCTGTGTGATCTCGCGTTGTTGGAATATTCTAACCTCTATTTATTACATTAACTTGGTGCCATTTTGTAGAAAAATGGAAACGTAACCCAACATGACGCGCTTTTAATATTGTCTGGAACAAACTTTAATTATGCTGCAATACACTTATTTTTAAAGTGATAACTAAAACTTCAATAAATGAGTTGAATCATTTGATTAAATTTGGGAGTAAAACTAATGTTATTTTATTCATATCATCCTGTCATATTATTTTGTAGGTTGTACATACACTTTTTATAAAAGGTTAGGCTACCTTCGCGGTAACGACCGAGTCGCACGACAAGTCGGGTCCCGTACACCTATGTTTATTTTAATCGCATATTAAGTTTTAAAACAAGCATTATGTAACATTGAGTGCTCAATTTAGTTGTTGCTTTTACCGTGTGCAACTAATTATGTTTTAAGGACTTGTTACACTTTTTGTTTGCGTTTGAGATGAAAATACTGGAGTTGTCAGTGTTCTGCCAGATAAAGAACTTTATACGTCTTTTTTATATTTGTAGGTCAATTAAAATTAAATACTTCTTCGATTAAAGGGATTGAAGATTTTTTATGGAACCTGAGGGGCAATTCTCGTAATTTTAAGGACGTTCACAGTCTGATCTCAGTCTCAATCTGTCAAAAAATACTTCTAATTTCCCTACATTTTGACAAGTTTTGACATTTGTTTGTCGTCGAGATGAGACTGCGACTAGATTTTGAACGTTTTAAATTACGAGAATTGGCCTTCTGGAATACCTACAGTCGCGCTATTTTAATTTTTTTTAACGTTAATGTCTCAAAACATCACACTTCACGTATTTTTTATGTTTTCTATTTACATTAATGTCAACTATCGCTTTATATAAGTTTTGATGCGTGGCTGCCGTTTTTAAGAAAAAATCAATATGGCGCGACAGTTGGTATGCCACAGATCTACAAAGCCATTTATTTACACACTAGAAACTTACCCCCCCTTACTAATAAAAGTTATTATATCAGATGAATAGTTACACACCGATTTCTCTCTTTCAGTCGTAAGTAATTTGACTTTCGAAAGAAGAAGACAAAGCATTGTGTAACTATACAGACGCTATACAACGTTTATTAGTACGGGGGTGAGGGTATAAACCCCAGGTAATCGGTTTGTAGAGTATCCATATTCTGAAAGCTGAAATTCAGCGATTTCAAGGCACAGTGCGCCCGTCCTATTTCGTACAGCGCTCATATGGACATTCAAAGATATTAAGGCGCGTGGGGATCACGAGCATTCGGTCCCCTAGTGAACGTTCGCTTTCGAATGCTTGCGGTATAAGCAGCTTTATTTTTATATAGATTCAAGTATTCTCATCTCGAATGTTAGCTTTGTAAGCAGTGTTCAAGTTGTTATAGACGATTTTTATGATTGCATTTGACAACATTATGTTAGTCTTCTACCGTTAGATAGCTTGTGTTATTATTTGATATTTTTTTTGTATAATATTGAATTCACATAATTGAGTTACGAAAAGTGTATTAAAATATAGTTGTAAAATGTCTATTTGATTTTTATTGTTACTTCCACGTTTATCCTTATTGAAAAGTCCTCCTTGTAGCGGTATCTACAACGCCACATGCGAACAACGCGTCATACTGACGTCACGCAAATCCTGCATCTCGCAAGCAGAGTTTACCGCGCAACTAGCATAGATACAACAGCCCGACATTGAATCATCGGGCAGTTGCCCGCCAGACACAACACCCGTCTGGTCGGAGGATCCTCTCTTTTCTATAGAGTATGAGTGAACTTTACACCCTGTTCCTCATACCTCTATATCCTTATCGATTTCTATAACGGCGACCCTTTAAAATTATTATTATTTCCTAGCGTGTGCTAATATGACTCGCCCGACCGAATTTAGTTTTAAATACTCGATCACAACAGCTAATGCAATAGAGTTGGGCTTAGGTCTGTATTGAAATGGTTATCCTGGCATCAAAAACAAGTGTAAAGCAATTTCAGCAGACTCAGTCATTCACCAAATACAGTTTGGCAATAAGCCCCGACACTAATTTTCCTCTGACAACCAGTCTTACCAAGGGATATTGTGTTACCCAGTAATTGGGTTGTGCAGGTCAGATAGGTAGTTGCTCCATGTAAAATACTGGGATTCAGCTGCATCGTGAAAAGCATTGTACGGACTAAGCGTTCCAATGTACGCGTAGTTGGCCACGCGTACACAGGAACGATAGTCCGCACCTGCAGGACTGGAAGCCAACCCCCAACATTCTGAAAAAGGCTAATCTGCATTAGCGACTTATTTGCCAAAAATGTAAACAAATATGAGTTTATGGAAAACCAACTTTAATTCCTACACAATAAAGTGCAGTTTACGTTACAACTTCAATCTTTTTTTATAACTTTTTCCAATAGTACTGGTCACTGAAATCAACTCAATAACCATTAAAATAAGGTTTATTTGTTAAACTTGAAATAACATAAATTTTTGAAAAATAAATTTGAATAGAGTTTATGCAGATGATGATGGCACTAACTTTACAAGAGGCTCCAT
The DNA here is from genome assembly GCA_947508005.1 of Amphipoea lucens. NCBI lineage: Eukaryota > Metazoa > Arthropoda > Insecta > Lepidoptera > Noctuidae > Amphipoea > Amphipoea lucens. The sequence continues at coordinate 18,160,407 of OX382374.1, forward strand.
AAACAAGACAAGGGGAAAAAAGCTGTAAATATTTTCAAATTAGGGGCAGAAAATAAAACAAAATATACAAAAACATAAATAAATATTTACACTTTACTTACAACAGTACCTTACATAGAAATCCATACTGATATTATAAATTCGAAAGTAACTCTGTCTGTCTGTATGTTACCTTTTCACGCCTAAACCAATGAACCTAGATGAAATTTGTTATAGAGATAGTTTGAGTCCCGAGGAAGGACATAGGATAGTTTTTATTCCGATATATTCCCACGGGATCGACACTTATGCCGTATGCGGATGAAATCGCGGGGCACAGCTAGTACTCTATAATCAGCTGATCATAGCTCTTCTGTTTATCTGGTCAATGTGCGTAGCATCGAATGGTATAAGATTAGTTATTTTGGGCACCTCTAGTAATGTCAGCTCTATAATACAATACAGCACCTGTAGGCTGTCCTTTGCTTTCTGTAACGCCTGAAAAAAAAAGAAAAAATTATTTGTATGGTCAGCAACAAAAGTGGATGGTCTTTTCGAAATTTTTAATTCGTGTTTTTTTTTTTCATTCGGGCACTTGCCAACGCTGTTGGCAGGAAGATTTGATTTACAAATCCATCTAGAACTTTTTAGGAACCTAATTCTTTTGAAACTGAATTTGATTTCCTCTCTTAGAACATTGGTAAATGCCGCCGAGCGACGAGAGAATGCGTTCTTGACACCTGTTAAGTTTCATACACACAGATACGTGTTTTTCGAATTTGATCTTTATTAGCTACTAGCTGCGCCCCGCGGCTTCACCCGCATAAGTTTCGATCCCGTGGGAATATTGGGATAAAAAGGAACCTATGTGTTAACCTCTCGTCTGTCGGAACGTAGATCTACGCGAGACACAATGGCTTTTTAATTGTGTCTGTAATTACGACATTCAATGGGTTAATCCTGGTCATAAGCTATCTGTGTGCCAAATTTTATCCAAATCCATTTATCCTCACAAACTCGCATTTATAATATTAGGTCCTTACATATGAAATTGGCGTTTTGTATGGAAGGAACAAAAAGTCGAATATTTTTTAATATAATATATTTAATTAATCAAAGTATGAACCATTGTTTTCAATGCACTTTTGCCATCTTATAGGTAGTTCATTGATCCCTTTACTAAAAAAACCAGTCGGACGGGAATCAATAAAATCTTTGAAGGCGATTTGGACTGCCCCATCGGAGTTGAATTTTTTCCCTTGCAAAAAGTTATCCAAATTGCGAAAAAAATGGTAATCTGTTGGAGCAAGGTCCGGGGAGTACGGAGGATGTCTAAGACATTCCAATTCAAGCTCTTCTAATTTGGTAGCCGTCTGTTGCGCAGTGTGTGGTCTGGCGTTGTCGTGAAGCAGCAGTGGCGTGGAGCGATTGACCAGCCTTGGTTGTTTAGCCGCTAGCTTTTCCATCATGGTTTGTAATTGCTGACAATAGACATCAGCTGTAATAGTCTGGCCAGATTTGAGAAAACTGTAATGAACAATACCGGCACTAGTCCACCAAACGCTTACAAGTAACTTTTTTGGGGTTAATTTTCGCTTGGGGCAGGATTTGGCTGGCTGGCCAGGATCCAACCATTGCGCTGAGCGCTTCCGATTATCGTAAAGAATCCATTTTTCATCACAGGTAATGATTCGGTTTAAAATACCTTCATTGTTGTGCCGGTTCAGTAATGTAACGCAGCAGTCGACGCGCGTTTGCCGGTTTGCTTCAGTCAATTCGTGAGGTACCCACCTTTCAAGCTTTTTAATCTTCCCAATTTGCTTCAAGTGAATTAAAACAGTTTTATCACTAACATCGAAGCCTGCAGCTAACTCGGACGTGGTTTGCGATGGGTCCGCTTCCACAATAGCCTTCAATTCTCCATTATCAACTTGGGTCTCAGGCCGTCCACGGGGCTTGTTCTGCAGGTCGAAATTTCCAGAACGAAAACGTTGGAACCAAAAACGAACTGTGTTTTCTTTTGCAACATGACCGCCATACACATCATTCACCCTTCGAGTCGTTTCCGCAGCACTAGTGCCACGGCGGAACTCGTACTCGTAAATAATGCGATATTTTAAATTTTCCATTTTGTAAAATGAGTGACGCAAACAGAAAAAACAGAAGAAAAAAAACAAATGAATGACGGTCATCGAAGCACAAATACATGAGTAAATAGCTGTACAAATTTGAATTTGGAATTCCTTACCAAAGAGGAGAAATTCGTGATTAAAGTGGCCAGTACGAAAAACGCCAATTTCATATGTAAGGACCTAATATTAGTGTGACAGTAGGAAGTAGGACTAGAACTGTCGCACTAACAAGTGTCAGGAACGCATTCTCTCAACTGCCGGACTGTAGCTGGTAGTAGGAGTGGCTTTATAGCCTTATCTAAGAATGGATAAAATCCACTTACTGTAATAGCCTTTTCTTTGAGCTCCGGTTTCGTCGCCATCTGCCTTTTGATCGCGTTCATCTCTTGAGGTGTATAACCAACCAATTTTGAGAGCACATCACTCGTGAACTCAACGTCTAGACTCCCTGTACCATCTACAATAGTACATTTCAAACTCCAGCCATCCTTACTAACGGACAGTTTCGATAACAAACTCATAACTTGACCTTTAACTTTGAAAACTTTCCCAACTTTAGCACTTTCACTCAAGTCCTTAATCTGTTTTATATACACGAAAGGTTCGGAAGACACTATATTTGGACCTGTATTTTGAGGAGTACTAAGGTCATTATTGCCTGCATCTATCTGAGATTCTAGTTCTCGCAAGTAATCTTCGTCTTCTCCTAAAAACAGGTCGTTTTCATCGGGATATTCATCGTGGTTGACTGCATCAGTTTTTAATTTCTTTTCTGGATTTGTATTGTCAGTGACAAGCGGTCTTTTTCCTGGGTTATCAGTGAATTGTTCTTCTAAAGCCGCTAGTTGGTCCACATCTATGTCGTCGTCAGCGAAGTTGGCGGGTTGGTCCACATTGTTTGGTTGTTGGTGGGGTTGGTCAAATGTTGGCGTAGGAGTGACGTATGCTGTCGGCATTTGCGTGTGTGGTGTTGGTATGTTTGTGTTTCTTGGCACACTGATTGTTGTGTTGGGGTCTTGTTCTGGAAAATACAATGATGGTGGTGAGATGTAAGGGACGGCCTAATATTCTTAAGTTTCGCATTTTTCACACATCGCCTTCAACATTGGGCAATGTGCGTATTGTCCGTGATTTATCGTGGGCCTTTCATTCAACAACATTAACTTATCTAGTTTTAAAACCTTTTTTATTTAATTTTGTCATGTAACAGTGTTTTTTGAATCAATTTATAGAAATAAATACTTCCCAGACATTTAGATTGTTGCGGGATTGTCCGAAAGGGTTACCGCTACCCCGGAACATACTCGTAAAGGGCTAAGGAAGGAACACGGATGGGTTTTAGTCAGTAAGAGTCTGACACTCCCTTCCGCTCCACCCAGAGCGGGAAGGGGTCATTTGATGATTTCCCATCCATAAAAAAAGACATTTAGATTAAGGTCATCTATCTATACAGGTTGAAATTGAAAACATGCGACAAATCGAAATGGGACTTTTACTATGGGACCAAACCTGAAATCGCGAAAAGAAATCAGCTGTTCCCTACATTTGGACGAGTTATGCGAACATAAATGTAGGGAACCGCTGATTTTTTTTTCGCGATTTCAGGTTTTGTCCCATAGTAAAAGTTGTTCATAATGATGAATACAATCTCCCTTTTCGATTTGTCGCATGTTTTCAATTTCACCCTGTATAATATGCGGCGCGCCAGCGGTTTAGGCTGTGCGTTGATATTGATATATCAATGCACAGCCTAAACCACTGGTCCTAGAGCCATGAAATTTGGAGGGAGTGTTCTTTGTGAAGAGTAGGTAAGAAAGTGTTTTTCGAAATTCCACCCCTAAGAGGGTGAATGGGGGGAGGGTGAAATTTCACGCGGACAAAGTCGCGAGCGCAATGTTTCAATTGACGTTTGAATAACAAAGATGCTTAGTGCTTACCTTGCGGCATAGGTAATCCTAACTTGGTGGACAGTTGTCCAGCCAAAGAGTTGGAGATTGCAATCTCCTGAACTTCTCCTCCCAGAAGTTCTATGGCACTTTCTGTTAGCAGCAGCTGGCCTCTTCGACAATCCACTGGACCTGGGGTGAAGAAAAAAAATACAAATTACTTACCACAGTGTAACAAATTACAGTTCATCGCCCATACATTTGACCTGGACCTGAGAAATGTCAAGAGTTTTGACATGATTGCTCAAATCAAAACATTTATTTTAATTAAACCATTTATTACAGGCACTTTTGAATTTTTAAAGAGTCGGTGAGTTAGAAAGTTGAAGCTGTTGCCCATTCGAAAACGTAATCTCTATGGAGGAGAATGGCCATCTGTCACCTTTGACCTAGGCTAGAGTCAAGAGCAAGCCCATTTCAAATAAAAAAAATAAAAAATAAAAAAATGGCCAAGAAACTCCAAGGACACTCTTTTAAATCATCATATTTCAAAAGCCTGGGTACATTATTTTTGTTGCATCTAAATATGAAAACAATGTAAAAAAAAACCAAGTGTGCTTATGACCACACGATTGAAGTGAAACTTCAAACGTATTTGGCTATGAGAGGAAGAGAGAAAGAAAATGTGCGCGCGCACTGCTTTCTCTTGCTTATATCCCCCACTCAACACTTGTTCGCCTCGCCCGATCACACTTTTCGTAACGCTTACGTCACGCATTCGCAAGCTTACTCTCCAAGTCAAGCGCGCGTAAAGAAGTTTCACTTCAAAAATTTAATGGAGAAACAATTCAAAATATAATATTATAAAAATAAGCCTTGGCAGCGAAGAGATGACCAGTCTCAACCGATGGCGACATGATGCGTGGATCAGAACCATTTACATATACGACACCAGCGCCACCATCAGTGATACATTAAAAGCAGGCTCTACGACAACGCTCCGGCTCGGCGCTCTAAGGTAATCTGCATTCACAACAACAACAACAATACAAACAACACAACACAACAACAATGTAAACAAATATGAGTTTATGGAAAAATAACATTAAATACTAGAAAATAAAGTTCAGTTTACGCTACAACTTCAAACATTTTTATAACTTTTTCAATAATGCTAGTCACTCTGAAATCAACTTAATAACCAATAAAATAAAGTTGATATTTGTTTAACTTGAAATAATATTAATTTGAAACAAGTTTGAATAGACTGTGCAACTCTCAAATAAATTGCCAATGCAAAAATTTTTTTTTGTCGAAAGTAACATTCACGAGGCTCTGCCCCTTTGATGCTCTTGTGAACTATGGAAAGTTTTTATTTTATTTGATCTAGCACAATATCGATATTTGTTTGGCAGTTAATCAGGCAATTTTTTAAGTGTAGAAATACCGCCTTGGTTAAAATAATAGGTACCTTTTATGAGAACTTTGCATCCTGGGGTAATATCACAACTCAAATTCCTCATAGGTTTGTATTCTAATGCACTTATCTCTTGCACACCATCTGTTAAGTACAGCTTTATCATTCTGGAAATTGATTAATATTTATTAGTTAAAGTTTTTCCCCTTTATTCATAAACATTGCTTAAAGTCAAGATGTTTGAACATCACTTAACTTTATTCATCGTTTATAAATAAACAATCCCCATTATGTTAAAGGTTATGAGTTTGTTCACTGTTGGGCAAAGAGTTTTCTCATAGATATCAACTAATATTGGTTTTTGAGCACTCATAAATTATTATCTTTGTTGGCATTGGCTAGTCGTATTATAGTCCGCGCGGAGCTAGTTGGCCGCGCCTTAGGTATGTGAGCTGTGGGACGGAGGGGCGGGGCCGCATTACTCAGTACGTGCGTTGCGAACCGCCGCCTCACCCCTGTCCCCACCTCAGCGGCCAACTAGTTCCGCGCGGACTATAGTGCAAGCATAGAGTCATTACTTTCTGAGGCTGATTTGATGCCATAAATAAAGCTGTTTTAACTATGTTACAATAAGATAGATTGCACCTGCAGGAATTTGGGGAATGCCTTTAAATCTTATTTCCTATGACACTTAGCCCATCACTATAGGGGCAGCAAATTATATTGTTACTTAATTTATTATGCTAAAATCTATATATCGCTCATTTGGAGAAACATAGACGTAACTGCCACTTTTTTTTACGTCTATGCTTTCCTAACGTAAATACGCTTTCTAAGTGCTTTGGCATATTTAACACATTTTTGGGAAACATACATTTACGTGGATGTTTCTCCAAATGAGCGATATAAATATAAAACAAAGTTGGGTTAGTTACACAATTTATAACTCATGAAAGGCTGAACCGATTTTAATGATCTTTGATTTGTTGGATTTGTCTCCGCCCCTAATAGCAGAATAACTATTAAAACAAGGAAAAACTTCAAGAAAAAAAATATAAGTACATTCTTATTGATTCTGATGCGGTACGAAGTTCGCCGGGGTCAGCTAGTAAGATATAAAATACTAGCTGCGCCCCGCGGTTTCACCCGCATAAGTCTCGATCCCGTGGGAATATCGGGATAAATGTCCTTTCCCGGGACTCAAATTATCTCTATACCAAATTTCATCTAAATCGGTTCAGCGGTTTAGGCATGAAAAGGTAACGACAGACAGACAGAGTTACTTTCGAATTTATAATATTAGCACAGAATACTTAAAGTACTACGTACAGAAAGGCCACTCCCTTCCCCGCACTAACATCAGTTACCGCACCTCACCCCGCACTTCGGCGTATTCGTCGCAGTTCTTTAACAAGAGCGCTCGCAAACACAAGTACCTCACGCACACATTCATACGTATACAAACGTCATTTTTTAATGTAGTAGTAGTAGGTAATTATTTTTCGAGTGTTGTATGAAGTGTCCGGGGTGTGATATTAGTATAGATAGATATGTACCTGTGACTGGACACCTTATCTTCATAATTAGTTGTGGCTTCTACATTCTCCATGTTCACCTTCTGCAGCTTCAAGTACTGCTGATAAGCTGGAGTACCTGGCAATGAACAAGGAGATACTTAAGTATTTGATTCACAGATATAGATATACCTAGATAACGCAAGTATCACGAACTGTATGAAAACTAAGCGTGCCACTTTTTGACTACCTACTATGACGTCACAAGCTCGCGCTCTCTCGCTCACGCTCACCCAGCCAGCAGTACGCAGGACTGAGCGCGAAAGTGGCGGCTTATGATTTTCGATCGTAAACTGGTGCGATTTTTGGCACGCGAAGTAGGTGCTCTTGCGTTATCTAGGTATGAATAGAATATTGTTACGAGCTTGGGGTTCGTGACAATAAAAACTGCCGATTTAAAAACCAAAAATAGACACTTTATTTAAAAACACCAATTACAACTTTAACACACTAATTATAAAACACAATCGCACTACTAATCACTTGAGAGTCGCACTTGAAGATCGCTTCGATGTTATCGCTTGTATCGCTTATCCAACACTGTTTTTTGGGTCGCGGCGACACCGGCCTTATATAGGCCTCGGATAGTTCCAGAACCTTCTACCGTAGAAACATCCAGAATGTTCGAGTACAAACAGGTTCCGACCGACCAGACGTCGATAGTTCTGGAAAGTTCTAGCATCGAAGTTTCTAGAACGGTCGCGACTATTAGTTCTGCTACTCGATACTAGATGGCGCTAGTGGTAGCTAATGTCGCCATCAAGTGTGGCGCGTAACACTGCCCCCTCCTAAGACATGCTCGTCCCGAGCATTATTGGCCCCATAATAACGCGCCAGTCGATCCACATGGACGATCTTAGGAGTACCTCTTGCACCTTTCTGTATCCGGTAGGTTACGTCATTGATCTTTGTCACAATCCGGTACGGTCCGTCCCATTTAGTTTGAAGCTTAGGAGATTTCCCTTTGCTGCGGACTGGATTGTGCAACCACACTAGTGACCCTTCGTCGAACCCTTTATTGTTCACTTTGCGGTCATAACGGGTTTTCATCTTCTCAGACATTTGCTGGCCCGATTGTCTGACATGCTCATAAATGTCATTCATTTTGTTCCGCAAGTCATTCGCATAATCGGTTATACTGCGTGGGGCATCAGGTGGTATTCCGGTGATCAGGTCTGCAGGCAGCCGTAATTCTCTTCCAAAGTTTGCGAAAGCTGGTGTCACCGATGTACTTTCGTGAACAGCACTTCGATATGACAACAAAAACGGTTGTATGTGCTTGTCCCAATCTCGTTGCCGATTTTCCACAACTTTTGCCAGGTACCTCTCCAATGTCTGATTAAATCGTTCCACCATTCCATCCGATTGTGGGTGGTAAGAAGTTGTTCTTGTTTTATGAGTACCCATAACTCGACAAGTTTCCTGGAATATTTGGAACTCAAAATTCCTTCCTTGATCGCTGTGAATCTCCAAGGGTACTCCAAAACGGCAGAAGACTTCATGAACCAGTTTATCTGCAACTGTTGAAGCTTCTTGATTTGGAATGGCGAAGACTTCCGGCCACTTAGTGAAATAATCCATCACAACCATGAAATACTTGTTACCAGTTTCACTCTCCGGGAAAGGTCCCGCAACATCAAGGGCTATCCTCTCCCATGGTGCACCAACATTGTACAATTTCAATGCACCTCTACTACGAGTCTGAGGTCCCTTTACAGCTGCACAACTCGTACATTTGCGGCACCAGTCCTCGACATCGTCCCGACAGTGGACCCAGTAAAACCGTTCTCGTATCTTCAGTAGGGTCCGTTTAACTCCCAGATGGCCTCCTGAACAACCATTATGGTACAGCTGTAGAACATCCGGTACTTGAGCTTTAGGGACAACCATTTGCAAATGACAGCTGTCTCCCCGAGCATTTTCCCATTTACGGCACAGGACTCCATCCTGAATCACCAAGCTGTCCCATTGGGCCCAATAGCTTTTTGTGATCGAACTCATCGCTGAGACGTCGCTCCACGTGGGCTTAGGTGCACTGGCCTTCATCCACTCGAGAATCGGCTTGAGGTCTGGATCTTCCTGCTGTGCACGTTGTAGGGTTTCCTTCCACTCGTTACTGAGGTCTGTCTTGAGCATCCTTACAGGTACCACTTCCTTACCCTCTTGCCTAGTACCAAACTTGCAGTCTTCAAGACAAGGTCTTCTAGACAATGCATCTGCGTTGCCATGAGATTTCCCGTCATAGTTTTGTGTGATCGAAATCCTCGGGGCTTTTTGAACATCAGACAGCACCCGCCCCGCAGTCCTGGCTATTGCTCGTTTTCCCTGCTGCTGCTGGGCGGTGCTGTTAGCCGCACTACCCTCTGGAGACCAGCCAACTTCCCTTTCTGCAGTTCGCTTCGGGCAACTGGATCGAAGGTGGCCCCTTTCCCCACAGCCGTAGCATCTAGGGCTGTATCCTTTATTGCGGTCGCGAACTGTAGCCGCTGCAACCTCCCTGACGCGATGGGAACGATGGTCTTGCCGCACAGCTTCCACCTCCAGTGCATGGGCCAGGGCGTCCTTAAGCGTCCCGTGGTGGCCGAGCCTTACAGCAGCTCTGACTTCAAGGTCGCGGATGCCGTCGATAAATACCTGCACCAGGTTCCCATCAATAAGCGCAGGCAAGGACTGGTAAGCTTTACGAACCAGCTTCTCCACTTCAAGGGCCCACTGCTGCAGGGTTTCGTTACTGCGTTGCACACGATCCTTGAGCTGCGCACGATACACGTGTTCCAAGTGAGCGTCACCATACCGAGCCTCCAATGCCTCAAGGAGCTGCTCGTAAGTCACTTCTTTTCCAAGAGCTTCCAGCACAGTTAAGGCCTGGTCGCGCAGGCCTAGGGTGAGGGCAGTCATGGCCTGATTTTTATTCCACCCGTTCGCCTTCATGACAGCCTCAAACTGAATTTTGTAGGCCGACCAGGAAGAAGTTCCGTCGAACGGTGGCACTTTGAATCCCCGTAGCGAAGGTATTGTAGCTACGGGGGCTGCGATTCCATCCTCAAGTTTAAGGTAATCCAGCGTTTTCTTTACGTCAGCCATTACGGTTTTCTTCACGTCAGCCATCACGGTGTCAACCCGATTATTTACTTGGTCGATTCGGGTTTCAGCTTCCAACAGGCGGTTGTCGTGTTGAGCAACCTTATCCTTTATCTCCTTAATGTCTTTCCCGAAGGTAGCGTGAAGGTCCTTCAGAAGGAGCATCTGCTCTTCCTGGCGGCGGGCCTGTTCCTCCTGTCGGGGGGACTGCTCCTGCTGACAGCGGGCCTGTTCCTCCTTATCTCGCTGGAGCTGTTCTTCCAGCCGACGAGCCTGTTCCTCCTGTCGGCGGGCCTGTTCCTCCTGACGGCGAGACTGCTCCTGCAGCATCATCATCAGAGCAGCAAAATCTGGTGCTGATGATGCTGGAGCAGCTGTGGACGGGCCGGCCTCCGTGATTGGTAGTTGGCCCTCCGACGTCTGTGGCGTTGCTCCACCGAATCGCCTCTGGTCCGTCTCTTGCTGGCGTTGACTCCGGGTACGGATACCCTCCGTGTCGTCCTTCGGTAGAATCGGCATGATTTTAAATCCCACTTCTGACACCAATTGTTACGAGCTTGGGGTTCGTGACAATAAAAACTGCCGATTTAAAAACCAAAAATAGACACTTTATTTAAAAACACCAATTACAACTATAACACACTAATTATAAAACACAATCGCACTACTAATCACTTGAGAGTCGCACTTGAAGATCGCTTCGATGTTATCGCTTGTATCGCTTATCCAACACTGTTTTTTGGGTCGCGGCGACACCGGCCTTATATAGGCCTCGGATAGTTCCAGAACCTTCTACCGTAGAAACATCCAGAATGTTCGAGTACAAACAGGTTCCGACCGACCAGACGTCGATAGTTCTGGAAAGTTCTAGCATCGAAGTTTCTAGAACGGTCGCGACTATTAGTTCTGCTACTCGATACTAGATGGCGCTAGTGGTAGCTAATGTCGCCATCAAGTGTGGCGCGTAACAATATAATAATTTTTATTATGTACACCATATAAATTAGACATAAATATAGAAATTTTACAAAGGATCACAATGGGCAGTCTTATCGCTAAGAGCAATCTTAAATTGGACGGATTAAAAAAGGGAAGGAGAGACAAATACCGTAGGTCGAAAACACACAGAAATTGCCTTTAGACTTAAGTATTAGGTTTTTTAGAAAATATGGAAAAATTCTAACCAACCATTACTATTTCGAAAACGGTGAAGGAAAACATTGTGAGGAAACCAGCAGGTCCTAGAACCAAACATACAAAGACATGTGACATCTACCAACCCGCGAAGCCTGTGTCCCAGCAGTGGAAACATTATATGCTGATTATTACTATTCAAATGCAAGGCAAAGGCTACTCCTCTCTTTTTCACACACTGTTGTGTACTGCTAATGCGAGCCAGTACTTTAAATACAAGTCAAGCAAGTCAATGTTACGGTTGGCGCATATCAGGTCAGATGATCCTTTTTATTAAAATATATCTTATTCAGCTAGCAATGCACAAGGAAAGGAAGATGATGATGATTCAGCTAGCTTCACCAATAAGGAGATTATTTTAGGCTTTTTTTTATATTCTTCTTCATGTCGCTGGCAGTGCAGCTGTCTGTCTGTATGTTACCTTTTCACATTTAAATCGCTGAACCGATTTTGATGTTTGGTATAAAGATAGTTTGAGTCCCGAGAAAGGACGTAGGATAGTTTGTATCCCGATATTCCCATGGGATCGAAACTTATGCGGGTGAAACCGCGGGGCGCTGCTAGTCACTTTTATATTTAAGTTGATATATTTACTTTTTTTTTTAAAGGCTTGACTAGCTGTTAACAGTTGTTGTGGGAGTAATATGTTAATATGAATGAATAATGAATAATTACCTATATCAATCACAGCGTTGATCTGCAGCACAAACCTTCCATTAAGAATGGTCCTCATCTGTCCCTTCAGGTTGGCCGGCAGGGAGCCAGGACAAATCTCTTTCAAATCATTCAGAAGCCATTGTTCTTTAGCCAATTCCTTTATTTGTGCCTCACTGTAGTTGTTCTCACTATCTTCTGACAGGTATTCTACACATCTGAAATATATTATTTATTATTATATGAATGACTTGTTGCAATTGTGACTGCCAAGTAAGTCCTGGGTTCAATCCTCAGGTTGGGCAGTGTTGTTATCCAGAGCCAGGGCTCTGGATAGCCTGTCATATGGTTGTGAATCAGGTTCACAACCATATGACAGGCTATCGTATTGAAAACCTGACATTTCGATAACCTGATATGACTTGTCCTCAACAGCAAATAGCTGTTGGAAGAATAGCGGGCGTCTATTTGATTTAAACTGACAACATTTTCGGGTTTTGGACTTGTGAACAGCGTTTAGAAGACTCCTACGATAACAATGATTAATGTTTGATATGATACGGAAGCGTATCAAGCATTTGTGAATAGCTATGCAGTAAGAAATTCTCTGAAGCAGCCCAGAATCTGGATTTCTGCCTATCAAGGTTATCCCCTTATAACTAGGAATGAAATAGATCGGCTACTAGTGAAATATGGGTGTATTGTACAATGTATACCTCAGCTTACCCAACTACAGGTGGTAACAAGTTGGTATTATGTTATGTTACCTTGTAAATATGAAGTAATGAATATGAATTTAGGTATGTATATTCCTTACCCAGACAGCCAATCGTCGACCACATACATGTGATGTGACGCTAAATACTGCCGCACTGTATTCATAAGAGAAGTAGAAGACATGTTGCACCACTTTAATGTTGATATTCGACATAATATCCAGAGGAGACGCCTACGGCAGACTTTCTAGATCAGTATGAGTAATTCAGCACTATATAAGGCTGATGACGTCAAAAATCATATCAGCTTTAACACCATGAAGTACCATGAAACTTTACGAACAATTTTTTCAGTTTCAGTTTCCCACTATTTATCAACAACTTTATTGTCAATGTGACAGCTAACATGCAGATAGTGACAGTGACAGTCTAAGGAATTTTCGTGTGATGGCCACACTCACAGAGCATGTAAACTTTTAGCCACACTGATGGCCCAAATGGAGCTGAGCCGAATAGAGCCCTCCGACTACGCAAATAAATATTCTATTCTATTCTATTCTAAAATTACTGAATTTACATACATGAAAAACATAAGAGTTCTAAAAAAACTAATATCCTTAGAATAAACAATTAACATTAGTTTTAATAGTCAAAAGAAATCGAATATTGAATAAACCACTATAAGGGCCAAAGCACACACGCTACTTTTTGCATCGGCGATCGGCGATTCAGCTGCTTTTTAGAAGCTAAATGCAGTGACCAAGCATTCCACACCGCACACTTAAAATCGCCAACCGTGGCGATTCAATCGCTTTTCGGAAGCTCAATACAGCGGCTGAACGCTACACTACGCACACATTCGGATACCGGTCGCAGCGATTTGGCATTTGCGCCAGCATCGGAGCAGTCGCTAAAACGCGCGATTCCGATACCACGTCCGAACGCAGAGAGTCGCCAAAACGCGATGCAGCATCAGAGCAGTTGCTAAAACGCGCGATTCCGATACCGCGTCCGAACGCAGAGAGTCGCCAAAACGCGATGCAGCATCGATACAGCTGCAAAATCGCCGATCGCCGATGCAAAAAGTATAGTGTGTGTTTTGGCCCTAAGTTCATATGTCCTCCCTAAGCAGTAGTTCTTTTGTTTCACTATTAGTATGCTGCGCCACTTCTTCTCCCCAGCAAAGCACTAGGAAGTGGTGAAGGGCGGGCATTCTTTTGTAATTTTGACGTTCGAAAAGTGCTAATTCTCAGCCTAGTTTGAATAAATGACTTTAGATTTTGATTTTTGTAGTCTGTGTTCCATACACAGAACACATATACTCCTAGGTTCTATAGCGGGATGAGGCAAATTTTAATGTTGCCGTTGTTTAATAGAACTACCAATAATTGGTAGGTAGTTCCAATCTTTCTTAGAATTTTTCAAAGTATGAGAAATAAAAATTGTGCAAACAAAACTATGCATTTGATTACATTAGTATGTACATTTACTAATACAAGCAATCATTTCTTAATTAAAATTTGTTCCACACTTCAAATGATTTCTACGTCTACTAAGTTAAGTATCCATGCAGAGATTATCTTGCGCCTTTCTTGCCTTATGTTTCTTGAGTAATCATTTTATTAGCCACTGGCTGAAATAGGTAAGCGTAAAAGGAAGATTAATTTATTAGTTTGACGTAAAATAATTTGTATCAAAACGTGTTACGGGTAATTAACTGTTTTATACGGCAACATTGAGTGTGTGTGAGTGAACGCAAAAAAAAGCTTGCCGATATTTCATCCATCTCCCTCGTAAATTTTGGACATAGGCTGATTGACAACAAAAGGCATTATTTTGAGGATCATTGGTGTTTTAAATGTCTCCTTGTAAATAAGTGTTGTGAAACGAGCGCCTGTATTCGTGATTTACACCGTGGATGAAAAAATATGAAGCGGCGAAATGCCGAAACTGGGAAGTTGCGGCGCCCCTTGAAGCGCACAAAAATCACCGAAGGAATGTACGGAAAGTGAGTGGATACTGTTTATGTTGATAATTATAAACCAGGAAATAGTTCTCCACATCATGCGGCATCTAATTCTGTGATAAAATTAACATAAATATTACGAAATATATCGTCTAAGTGGGTAGAAAGTACCATCTGGCGATCACAGCCCACCTTCTGTGTGGTGCGAATACAAAAAGAAATGAAAATACACGTTTTTTGTTATAAAATGCGTGCAAATGTGCAACATGTGTGAACTGGATGTCAGTACTGTCGTATTACTCGTGCAGAACAAGTGGCTTGTTAAAATAAGACGAAAAGACCATCTTTTTGTTATAAATATACAAACGAAGTCTATGTAAACATAGCTATATTATTTTGCATTTGCAACTTGTAGGAATACCAAACATGAAATTAAATGACATTTACCACAGTTTGGTAAACATAGGGTTTTGTAGTGATAACATACAAGGATTTTATTCATCCTGTTTATTGATTATGAATAATAAATTCATCAGTAAAATCAAAACAAGCCAACATACCACTGTATTTGTAGAAAATTCCACTATTTACCATTTCTACTGTCTGATTAACTGTCCTTATCATCTCATCTCAATTAAAAAAATTGTTTCATACATTACATCTTTTATATGAAATAAAAGTAATTAACTAACTATTTAAGTCATTTGTGAGATAGCATTCCAAACCAGTAGATTCAAAGTAGCAGGTAGATACTTAATAAAATTATTTTTTCACATATAATTATGTTCATAGAATTTAAGTGTATTTAAATGAAGAAAATAAACTACAATTTATTTGTAGAATGCCTTGCTAGTGCATGTTTTCATGTTTTGTGTACTTACTTCTATTGTAAAATGATCTGTTATTATTTTTAATATACCTACCTACTACTTGCTTATTATTAAGGTCAGTGGTTCTCTACAAAAGTATAGGAATGATAACCATTTTATAACAAGTATTTCTTTTTTTCTCAACTTTTGTTGTCCTACTGCTGGTCAAATGAGGTATTACATACCTTGTGTAAGAAAATACAAGTACAGTCAAAACTAAAGTAATTATTTAATGGTATAGAAGCAGGAATAAGTAATACATTCAGCCAATTACAAGTCATATTGGGCAAGCTAATATCAGCATTTTTTTAAGCCTTCGTTGTGTCCCACTGCTGGGCAAAGGCCTCCTCTTTTTCCTTCCAAAGCAAATATTTTTATAAAAAACACAAAAACAAAATTTAAGTCCACTGATATCGGGAGCAGAGTTCAAGCTACCGGTGGTTAGGGCTCCAGATACAGGAACCCCCTAACAATGCGAGCCGTATCAAGGAGTACTACCTTCTGAAACAGGCCCTTGATCCAACCGCCTAACTAGAGCCTCAAGAATCTTTTTTCATTCATCTAAAGATTTTGTCATTTCAGAGGTTAAGACAGGTTTCTAAAGATTTATTCAAATCTTATGCTAACTCATATGGTTTGTTGTTGGTATTTCAGTCAATAATGTCAGCTATTATGAAGTTTGACTGGTTTTTAGTAGCCAGGAGTAAAACATTATGTAAAATACTGGTATTCAGCTGCATCCGGTTAGACTAGAAGCCGACCCCAACATATTTGGGAAAAAGGCTACACAGATAATGATTTGAAAAGAGGATGGGCACAATTGTATGGGATCTGTCTTCACTAACAAATAAATAATGTAATTGGTAAGCTTTTGCAAAACAATTTAATTAAAACATTATCAATTTTCAGTTCAATGCTGTACCTGAAGTTTGTGATGATTTGGGCGACAGTTGTCATGGCTGACTATATGCTGGAGTTCAGGTTTGAGTTCCTCTGGCCCTTCTGGATGATGCTGAGATCAGTCTACGATTCATTCAAATATCAAGGACTTGTGAGTACCATTTATTTATGAACTAGCCTGGATACCCGCAACTTCTGCGTGTAATAAAAATCCAGGATGAAAAATAGCCTATGTCGCTTTCCAGGTCCTAGGCTACCTATCTGTCAATTTCATAATAATCAGTTCAGTGGTTTAGGTGTGAAAGGGTATTTATATTTATAATATTAAAATGGATGAGATCAAGCTGCTGACAGGTTTTAGCTGCAACAGATTGGACCCAGAAAATGCCTGTTGATTGTCTTCTTAGCACCTTCCCATGAAATTTAGAAAATATAAAAAAAAAATTATCTTAGAAAAGTTCAATATAAAAGACAAGAAGATAGGCAAGACATGTGACTGTTGGTTGGCCATTGGCCACTGAATTTAACCCAATACTTTCTGTCTCTTACATTTGTTACAATTTTTGGTTCTTACACATGCCAGTTTCACGGAATAATTTACACAAAGTATTGCGCCTGCATGGCCCAGTCGTAACGGCCGCGAGTTACGTTTAGGCACACCTCGGACACTATACAACGCTCGCAAAATAATTACCTATTACTACTACTACATAACCAAATAACGTTTGTACACGTGCAAATGTGTGCGTAAACTCTAGTAGGGTTGGCTGTCGCGCGTAGCGTAAAAAATGGCGCGAAAAGCGATTGGCGTCGGAACGACGACGGCGCTGCCCGAACGTGTGCATTATTATGAAGAGACCTTATAGTTCAATTGTTTATTTATATAGTCGGGTTCGTAATGAAATGAAAACACTAAAATAATTTCGTTTAAATTACTTATGTCTAAATAATCGGTTATTCAATCGCATGGTATTAAAAATGCGAAATCTTACAAACAGTTTATGTAAATACAAATTTGGAAAAGCATCACAATATCCAACCATTACGATGCATCTTAATTAAAACATTTAAATCGTAAAATTGTGTGTTCGTGTCAGCACTACAGCCAGCGCTGTGGTTCTTACGATTACGAGCGCCCTTGCTAGAGTCGGCGACGAATACTTCGAAGTGCGGGGTAAGGTGCGGTATCTGATATGAGTGCGGGGAAGGGAGTGCCCGTTCTGTACGTAGTACTATTAAGTATTCTGTGGCTTAGGCGTATTTATTTGTGTAAATTAGTGCATCACCACTGCTCTGTGTCCCATATGACATTTACCAACCCGCATTGGGCCCGCGTGGTATATTACGGCCTACTCACTCTCTTAATCTAAACGTTTGTTTTTTGTTATGCGATCCTGAATAATGTTTCTGTAAACTCTTGCCTAAAATGTAAAGCCAACTGCTTCAGCTTGGAAGAAAATGTCACTTATTGCCCCACCAAATATTCCAAATTAATATTTCGCCCAACTTTGACTGTACTGAAGAAAAATGTACTATGCGAGTTTGGCGGGTAAGTAGTTTGTGTGTGTTTTTTTTAAATATATTTTCTGATAGCTATTATGACTTATGACTTGGTCTGTTACCCGATTCCGGCTTGACGTCGACTTCTGGGACACCCTGTATATCTATACAAATAAATAAAATTGAAGTGTCTGTTTGTAATATCAAATGACAGCGATTTACTCAATGCATATGAAATTATATACTTACGGTACTTAAGAACAGAAAAACTATTTTTTAAATTTTGTTTGTCTGTTCCGGCTTACCTCCATAACGGCTGGACCGATTTTGACGGGACTTTTACTGGCAGATAGCTGATGTTATAAGCAGTAACTCAAGCTACTTTTATTTTAGAAAAAGAATTACGGTTTTCCGCCCAAAAAATATCCGTGAAAGATCTATATACCTTTTCAAGCCTACACGCTGACCGGATTTTGATAAAACATGGCAAAGAGATGGATGGCATCCTGGGGAAGGCTACTTCTTGTCCCGGGAGCCGCGGACAGGAGCTAGCTAGCTCCTGTCCGCGGCTCCCGGGACAAGCTTATAAATAAACTAGTTTATTTATAAGCTTCAATTTGACATAATTTTGTTTTGTTCTCAGGCATTCTCAGTATTCTTCATCTGCATAGCCCTCACATCAGATATGATATGTTTCTTCTTCATACCTCTACAGTACATATTCTTTGCTGCAAGTACCTATGTTTGGGTACAATATGTCTGGTATACATGTGAGTATATTTTTGTTTTTCTTATAAAGGGTGTAATCAGGTACAGTGGGCTGCAAAAGTCCATGGACAGTACAGAAATAAAATCGTATGTAGCGAGAAATGACGCTATCTAGCGTAAAACCAGTTAACGACTAACAAAATTTGATTATGCTGTTACTAGATGGCGTTGCTTTGCTTTACATGATAAAATATTTTTGTAGTTTCTTTTTGTGTCTTCAAACATTCAAACAATTTATAAATAATAGTTTCTTTTAAAGAAAATTGTTCCTAATTATTAACCTACTATGTTAAAATTGAATATCAATTTATAAGTAGGTATCTGATTTTCTAAGTTTTAGTTTTCAAACTTGAGAGGGTAGGTTGAATATGGATTTATAAATAATTGGTAGGTAGTATAAATAATACTTATATCTAACTCCTTACTTACGTTTCGTAAATTAGGCATAGTTGTGAAGAAACCAACGCCATCTAGTTTATTTTCGAAAACTTGAACCCAAACGTTCACGGGAAAATAGACACTAAGGTATCCATGCAATTATGCTGGCGAGTATACATAGACGGGCAAATCGTTACCACGAATTCAGTGGTAGGTACATGATCCATAAATATTTGTCATTGATTATTAAAAAACACCCGGTACAGATAGCGCCATCCACGAAGACGCGCCCCACTCTTCTTCCTAATCGCTTACAGTACAAATGTGCAAAATTCCGCTAGTGTTTTAGTTTTGTCGATACACAGTAATTACTTATTAGTGGGTAATTAGTGTGTATCAAAAAAATAAAACACTAGCGGAATTAACTAGCGATTAGTAAGTGGGACGCGTCTTCGTGAGTGGCACTATCTATATTGTCTTAGCTTTTTCGTAATTGCCGATACGGTCGGTTGGAAAACCGCCGTTTCTAGATCTCCCTAGTAGATGGGACACCCCGGAGAGAATAGGGAGATCTAGCTTTTGTAAAAATACCATTGTACTGTGAAATTGTTTCGGACGACCGCTAATTGTGCCGTGGTGTAGTGCTCTATTTAAATCAAGCCACAACATTGAACAGGACAACCAGTGGTGTAACTATAGGGTGGCATTGGGGCAAAATGCCACGGGCCCCCAACTAGAGGGCGCCTCCGGCCCGTGAGGGCCATGAGCACTGGAGAATCCTAACATAAGGACAGAAGCAGTCAGGTGATAAAATTTTTGTAGGGGAAAACATGAAATGTACGCGGAAGAAGTCGCGGGAGAAGTGCTAATAAAAAAAAAAAAACTAACGTTGGTTGAGCTTCTTTACATTGAGAGAGGGCCCCATCCCTAGAATTTGCCACGGGCCCCAAACGGTATAGTTACGCCACTGAGGACAACACTATCTTTCGTTACGACACTAACCTGCATTCTAATATAACACATTGAATGCCGAAGTTAACCGTTAAGTTACTTCTTTTTTATGTCGTGTTTTATTTGAGATGCCAAAAAGTATAAAAACGTCCATTCAAGGAGGCCGAATAACACAGATTACCAAAATAATAATCCATAGGGAAGACCTACGTAATAATACGTAGTCGGCATCTGCCATTATTACTAGCTACGTAATATTGCGTAGTTGGTATTCAATAATAATAAAAAGAAAACAGTTATCATTCTATTAAAGAACAATGGTCAGATTTCTATAGGAGCTGGACCTGACTTTTGTTTCTCATGTCCCAAAATAAGATTTATTTAGATTGGTTTGTTCTTATGCTGTAAACATCATCCCGTTTGAAAATCATATCTAAATAGCCACATTTTTTTATAAAAACGACCACTATACTTTTCATCCATGTCCATCGGTGTCCAGAAATCAAAAGCACAGAGTCGTCACAAGTTATCAGTCTGTAAAACAATGCCAAGGTCAAAACAACAGAAGGAAATCCTAAATAGTATAGCACGTATCACAATTCACAACAACAAGTGAAGCGAAGCGAATAAGATGCGTATATTGCCGGGTGTCAATCAATGGCGCGAGTCGATGACCACAGATCAAGTAACTTGTCGATGACAAATGACGTTCCGTTGTACGCAATTGAACAAAACGCTTTCACTTAATTATTTTTATGACAAGGTTCCAATGCATAATAAATCAGCATAGTAGTTGATATGATGCCTAAATACTAATTTAATTGTATAACAGTTAACAACTATTCAGAAAAACTTGAATATTTATAGTCTATGAATAAAAAGTCATTTCATACGCGAAATGAATCGTCAATAGGTGCGTTCTGAAACTATTATACGAAAATAATTACAAAAAACGAAAATAAGGCTAACTTTTTTTTGTGGCTACTTAAAAAGATAATTCTTGTGTTTTTTATGACCTTAAAAAATAAGGGTATTTTTCATATACATGGCATATA
Source organism: Amphipoea lucens (assembly GCA_947508005.1). Classification (NCBI taxonomy): domain Eukaryota; kingdom Metazoa; phylum Arthropoda; class Insecta; order Lepidoptera; family Noctuidae; genus Amphipoea; species Amphipoea lucens. Next base: position 18,181,427 of record OX382374.1, read on the forward strand.
GGGACGCTATCGTTTCGTTGCCAGGTACGTTTTGACCAACCTTCTTTCTAAACAAATACCCATTTCCGTGGGAACATTTTGTTTCCTCCGTTTGTTACCACAAATAGTGATTAGTCCAACAATTACATACAAGCTTACACCTGCACTCATATTATTTTATGAGTGGACTAGAAATAGTTTGGCTTGGGCACAAGTTGCCTGTATTTACACAATACGTACTGTTAATTTTCTACGCGATTATTAGGACTATGACAATATTTTGTAGAATTATGACGTGTTTAGCTTTTGTTTGCATTTTTTGAAAAACTTTTTTATAAAAAAAAAACAACCGACTTCAAAAAAAAGACACTGCAAAATGATAAATAACTTTAATTTCGGAAGTCGGTGTCGTTGGTTCTGCATTTTCGTTTTTTGACACCGACTTCCGAAATTAAAGTTATTTATCATTTTGTAGTGTTTTTTTTTGAAGTCGGTTGTTTCTTTAAAAAAAAAAGTTTTTATTTTTCACTTTTTATTTGTAAGTAGCCCACACAAATTCAATTAACACTAGTGCGTTGAAGAATTGAAGGAAGACACCGACTAGAAGAATTATCAAAATTCGCAAAGAAATGCCCGAGATGCAGTAGATGTATATATCTTCGTACATAAGAATAATTAGATAATGTATTATATACTAAAACCTTCCTGAAAGTATGTAGATCACATTAGTGAAAGAATTATCAAAATTGGTTCATAAGTTTTTGAGAAAATCGCGGACATACAAACATACCATACATACGGGTCGAATACAGAACCTCCTTTTTTGAAGTCGGTTAAAAAATAAACACAAAGTTAAACAAATGGTATTGTATTTCCTATACTACTTAATCTAATCGTCAAAACAGAGAACTTATTTGTGCATTTCCAAATACAGTCGCAGACAAAGGCATTTGCCTGCCAACAGTAGCGATATGCTGCCTGCTGGTGTACGTGGAAGGCCTGTGGCGAGGCTCCCGCGCCGGCGCGGGCGAGCTGTGCCGGCCGCTGGCGGCGCACTGCGTGGGCTACCCGGTGGTGACGCTGGGCTTCGGGGCGAAGGCCCTCATCGCGCACCGGCTGCGCCAGCGCAGGCAGAGGCACGTCCGCGCCATGAATGAGTTCTACTTCCAACTCATGCGAGACGCGGTGCCCGAGTCTGCGTTAGATCAGGTGAAAACTTCGAGCGATTCTGATTATCATAAAAAAATTAATGGTTCTTGTGTACAACAACATTTTAAGTTAGTTGGCGTGACTTCACACACGTAACGCCTTATAATCATTATAAAAAATCAAGATTTCTTGTGATGCCATAGACCCCGTGATCAGCCGACTACGTCTAATAATATTTTTGAACTAGCTTTTTTTGTTTACTATTTTTGATACCCATCACCAAAGTGAGGTGTCGCCAATTTATTAAAAAAAAGGCCCGGAAGATAGAGAAACAAAAAAACCGAGTGTGCTTATGACCACACGACTGAAGTGAAACTTTAAACGTATTTGGCTATGAGAGGAAGAGAGAAAGAAAATGTGCGCGCGCACTGCTTTCTCTTGCTTATATCCCCCACTCAACTCCCGTTCGCCTCGCCCGATCACACTTTTTGTAACGCTTACGTCACGCGTTCGCCAGCTTACTCCCCGAGTCAAGCGTGTGTAAAGAAGTTTCACTTCAATATGTATTGTATTTTCAGACACAGTCTCAGCAGCAAGCGCCGAGCAAAGAAGCCGGCAGTGTCGCGAACGGTGGCGCGGAGTGCGCGACACAGACGACACAGTCGGACACAAAACACATGAACGGCTCGCTGCGCCGCTGTCGGTTCAAGACGGCAGACCACAACGGGCACTGTCCGCAGGAGCACGCACAGCTACAAGCTAAGGTAATTACACTACTGAATAGCCGGTAGTTTTTTAAATGACCGCCATCTTGGATTTGATTTTTAAAATAATTGTTGGCCAAGAGTTCCTTGGCCAACAATTATTTTCATGGGTAATTTATGCCAACAACAAGGAACCAAGTTTGGTTCCTTGTTGTTGGCATAAATTACCCATGAAAGTTATACATTCACCAGGACGATTGCAGTTTCATATGATGATCAAATCAAATCACCACGTACCCTTCATCCTTTTCACGAGATCATGAGCAGAAACCAGTAACCTTGTATCATAATCAGCCTATAATGTTCCCACTGCTGGGACACAGGCCTTCTCTCTGTGAGAGGGAGTGGGCCGTAATCCACCACGCGGGCCCAGTGCGGGTTGGTTGATGTCACATGTCTTCGAACTTTTGGTTCTAGGACATACCGGTTTCCTCACGATGTTGTCCTTCACCGTTTTGAGAGCAGTGATGATGAAATAATTTACACAAAGTAAAGCGCCTGTCTGGGTTCGAACCTACGATCTACAACTTGTAAGTCGTGGCCGATACCACTGGGCCACCACTGCTCTCCAACCCTGTAACCTTGTATAATATGGTTCAAATAGATGGCGTAACAAATAACGTGTCGAACACGCTCATAAAGTTATCCAAACAATACTTAAACTTATCAACGTTTATGTAACTCATTCAAATAATTATTGTCCAATCTTTCTTCTATTTTCAGTTAGACAAATTAGAAAAGCATTTAGAGCATCAAACGGCGCTCCGTGAGAAGTCGTCGTCAGCACAAGCGTCAAACGCGAGCTCGACTAGCTCGGGAATCTCGGCTGGCTCACACAGCTCGAGTGGCTCGCACGCGCTCAGCAATGGCACGGCGTGTCATTCCGCGCCTGATGACGATGACAAACCTGACCACAGTAAAGGTACGTTTTAGGATCCCAAAATACTGAGTCAAATTAAATTCATTGGAAAAAATTGACAGAAGTAACGAATACCGATATCAAATAAAACAAAAAAAAATAATAATAACCGAGTGTACTTATGACCACACGACTGAAGTGAAACTTCAAACGTATTTGGCTATGAGAGGAAGAGAGAAAGAAAATGTGCGCGCGCACTGCTTTCTCTTGCTTATAGCCCCCACTCAACTTCCGTTCGCCTCGCCCGATCACACTTTTCGTAACTCTTACGTCACGCGTTCGCTAGCTTACTCCCCAAGTCAAGCGTGCTTAAAGAAGTTTCACTTCAAAAAAACAATCTTATTATTTCTCATTGTTTGTGTATCCCGCAGACTGTACTTACATAAAATTATGACTTTATAAAATCATTCCATTTTTATGTTAGCGCGTAGTTTTACTTTTAATACGTATTATTATTATTTTTTTTCTAGGTGGTACAAAGTCTTCTAAGTCAGAAAGAGAAAAGAAAGAGGCTAGTACATTAAAAGAAGAAAAGAAAAAGAATAAAAACAGAGATAAAGATAAGGAGAGCAGTGATAGTCGTAAGAGTACAGAACATAGTGAGTACATCAGTTATTGATTACCCCGAATTTCTATTATTTATTTTATTATGCCTGTGACGTCCCACTGCAGGGCAAAGGCCTCCCTACTCTCTCATGAGAGAATAGGGGTTTAGACAAATTAACCCACCGCGCTTGTCTAGTGCGAGTTGGTGGGTGTACAGTGGACCGCCTGACTGGGTCCGTGGGCGCCGCCTGTGACGTGCTAGATGTTCATCAGCCGCCGCCCTGAGTTGATATCCTGCACTAATATCGACTGTTCCATCCGAGCCTATTTGGGTGTATTTATCCCATAGCCTACAGGTGGTGTTCTACATTTAGTTCAATACTAAATGCACGACAGTTTAAAAGTCATATTTCTACAACGTGTAACGTTAAATGCGCAAAACCTGAGACACCCCAACTGATTTTTAATTCAATTGACTATTTCAGAGAAAAAAAAAAATCATTAAACATTTTTTAAAGGTTTTATGTGCGGTTTAGGTTTTACTGGCAATTCTAATAATTTCTTGCGTCTGCGACGACGCTCTATCGAGGGAGGAGTCGTCACCGGGCCGCTGCGCCGTCGCGCCGCACTGACATTATTATTTACTATCTACGCTCCTAAAAAACTTAGGTTATCTTTGAACAGTGATTTAAATGTTTCCATCACACTTTTCCAGGCTTGGACTGACAACATTAGGCAACCCACATTTTTAGACTAGGTAAATAGCTTTTTACCTACAGTAAGTAATTAACTTTGTCATGACAACGCGCCAACATTCTCACCATTTCACATTATTGAATGTTTGTGTACAAAACGCCATAGTCGCGAAATTCGCGCGCACGCGCCGCCTCGCCGGGGTAACGGGATAGAACAAATTACACCTGTGACGCATGTGCCGGCGCCGCTCAGACTGAAGTAAACACGGCCACTGTCACGTATTTCGCACGCCCCGCCCCCGTGCAGATCGTCATTTCTCTTTCTAACCCTTAGGTTAAGTTTAAGTTAAAAAAAGATAGATAGCATTATTGTTTACTTCAAATGGTCTTATTCATGGTACTTACTGTACGGAAGATTCGTATTTGCAATTTGCATTGAAATAAGAGCTATTATTATCCCGCGTATGGGAAAATTTTAATTGGTCGACAACAACTTGTGTTTGTTTACCTATTTTGGCGGGTTTGCGCATGTGATGGCTTGACTTATTAATAAATAGACACGGCAACGTTTTTAATGAAGATTTTTTGAAAAATGTGACCTATATTAAAAAGTGGTTCAATTGATTCTGCTCGTTATTCTGATCAAACTATTTTCAGGTTTTGCGCATTTAACGTTACACGTTGTATAAGACTTCAAAATACAGGGTGAAATTTTAGTAATCGTTTTCCTCTTAAGGGGTCATTGTACTCATCATTTGACAGGCCTGATGGTCTAGTGGTTAGTGACCCTGACTGCTATGCCGGAGGTCGTGGGTTCGATTCCTACCCAGGACAAATGTTTGTGTGATGAGCACGATCATTTGTTCTGTGTCTGGGTGTAATTTATCTATAATATGTATGTATTTAGAAATATATAAGTATGTTTATCAGTTGTCTAGTACCCATAACACAAGCTCTGCTTAGCTTGGGACTAGATGGCGTTGTGTGATAGTTGTGGAATATTATTATTATTCGTTTATTTGTCTATTTTACTTATTTTATTACATTTTTAAATATTTATTAACATATAAAAAATAACTATAAAAAAACATTTAAAAATATAAAAAAATAGAAGTCCGCCGGTTTATTATTATTATTTATGAACAACTTTTATTATGGGACCGAACCTGAAATCGTGAAAAAAAAAATCAGCTGTTCCCTACATTTATGTTCGCATAACTCGTCAAAATGTAGGGAACAGCTGATTTTTTTTCGCGATTTCACGTTGGTCCCATAGTAAAGGTTGTTCATAATGATGAGTACAGTCAACAGCAAAAGTAGATGATGAAAATCAGAAATTCAATACTAATGAACGGAGTTTGCGTCAGAACTGTGTGGCGTCGAAGTGATTCAAAAGTATGTGATTGTAAATTATACCAAACATTTACTACTAGTACAGTTGCCAGTTCTGACGCGAACTCCGTTTATTAGTATTGAATTTCTGATTTTCATCATCTACTTTTGCTGTTGACTGTACAATGACCCCTTAAGAGGAAAACTGTGATTAAAGTGTCATCCTGTATGTCGCATAAATAGCGTTGTCTCTGTCCTTCTGCCTTTAAGAGACAGAGACAGAACTATTGTAATTGGAAGCCATAACACAGAAACGTCATACTAACTTCGCGCCATTCAGTGAATGGCCCGCTTAACTTATCGCTCATTTGAAGAAACATCGACGTAAATGTAATTTTTCAGTTTAATATGACAAAGCACTTAGAAAGCGTATTTATGACAAAATGGCGAACTTCCATGCAAACTTTCATTCCCTATTTTAACTCTTTGTGCCAAAGGGGTTTGAAGGTTTTGGCCCTAAAATCAGCCGCCATTTTGATTTTTTTTCAGAATCGCGGTGCACAACAAAAGTTATATATTTAGATAGAGGACACTTATACAAACAAAAAGTGTTATATAACATAATATCCTAAAGCGTCAGGTTTCGGAGTTATTCACTGAAATATAAGTCGAAAACAACAAGGATTTTTTTGTCTTTTTTCCCTCCAGGTAAGCATATTGAACTATTGAGGTAATAGAAACGTTATGAAACCTTTATGGAGAAGAAACAAATGAAGAATAGACATTTTTTAAATAAATAATTAAACACGGCAATTTATAGTTCGTTGTTTTAATCCCAGAGACTAATCTGACAAGTGTATCAAACTTCTATACTAAAAAAAAAACGAAAACACAAAAGACTTAAATGTCAGATTAGTCTCTGGGATTAAAAAACGAACTATAAATACATACATAATACATACATACATAATTAGCCTATAATGTTCCCACTGCTGGGACACAGGCCTCCTCGGTGAGAGGGAGTGGGCCGTAATCCACCATGCTGGCCCAGTGCGGGTTGGCAGATGTCACATGTCTTCGAATTTTTGGTTCTAGGACATGCCGGTTTCCTCACGATGTTTTCCTTCACCGTTTTGAGAGCAGTGGTGACGAAATAATTTACACAAAGTAAAGCGCCTGTCTGGCTGGCCTACGACCTACAACTCGTAAGTCGCGGCTGTTACCACTTGGCCACCACTGTTAGCCGTTTTTAATTATTTATTTTAAAAATGTCTATTCTTCATTTGTTTCTTCTCCATAAAGGTTTCATAACGTTTCTATTACCTCAATAGTTCAATATGCTTACCTGGAGGGAAAAAAGACAAAAAAATCCTTGTTGTTTTCGAATTATATTTCGGTGAATAACTCCGAAACCTGACGCTTTAGGATATTATGTTACATTATATTTTTTGTTTGTATAAGTGTCCTCTATCTAAATATATAACTTTTGTTGTGCACCGCGATTCTGAAAAAAAATCAAAATGGCGACCGACCTTAGGGCCACCCTCCATACAAAAATCTTCTAACCCCTTTCATGATTTTAGATCCAGCAGTTAAGACTGTGTTGTCTGTCAGGGAATTTAACACTTTTCTTAAGTAGATAACCATGTAATTTTTCTTGTCTCTTACAGCAAAAGAACAAATATTTAAAGATAAAGAACTAGAGAGTACAAAAGATTGTGTAAAAATTAAGGAAAACAGTAACAAAGAAGTTAAGGAGAAAGACAAAGAAAGAGAGAAGGAGAGGGAGCGAGAAAGAGAAACGAGAGAGCGCGACAAAGAACGCGAGAGGGAGCGGGAACGTGAACAGGTATGACTAGCAATTTTTTTATGAATTTTATAGGCAATATCTTCCTACTGATGTGAAAATCAGCAGAATTTGTCAGAATAACTGCAGATTTGTTTTGTTGATTTTATTTTCTTTTTTTTGCGGAGTTAATGGCAGCTAGTAATAAAGTTACTTGAAATTATGATAATGATGAGTATGTAAAATATATTTTTTATTTCGCTAACGACGCAACATGATTTTCTAATGATCGATATATGTTTGTGATGTAGCGTGAAGCCCGCGAGTGTGCCGAAGAACTAAAACGTGTGCGCGTCGAGCTGGCAGCGGCGCGCGCGTCCGAGGCAGAGGCGAGGCGCGCGCTCGCAGCCGCGGCCGCGGCGGAGCGGCAACGTCGCGCCGACCATCACCAGCTCAAGCAGGCGCACGCCGCGCTGCAGCACAAGTAAGTCTGTCTATGTAACACTATGGCGGCGGAGCGGCAACGTCGCGCCGACCATCACCAGCTCAAGCAGGCGCACGCCGCGCTGCAGCACAAGTAAGTCTGTCTATGTAACACTATGGCGGCGGAGCGGCAACGTCGCGCCGACCATCACCAGCTCAAGCAGGCGCACGCCGCGCTGCAGCACAAGTAAGTCTGTCTATGTAACACTATGGCGGCGGAGCGGCAACGTCGCGCCGACCATCACCAGCTCAAGCAGGCGCACGCCGCGCTGCAGCACAAGTAAGTCTGTCTATGTAACACTATGGCGGCGGAGCGGCAACGTCGCGCCGACCATCACCAGCTCAAGCAGGCGCACGCCGCGCTGCAGCACAAGTAAGTCTGTCTATGTAACACTATGGCGGCGGAGCGGCAACGTCGCGCCGACCATCACCAGCTCAAGCAGGCGCACGCCGCGCTGCAGCACAAGTAAGTCTGTCTATGTAACACTATGGCGGCGGAGCGGCAACGTCGCGCCGACCATCACCAGCTCAAGCAGGCACAAGTAAGTCGAGATATTTATATTACTTGAGCCAGTTTATGCAAGTAATTTTATAAAACATCACAAAAATAAAAACAGTAAAGGGAAGAAAAGTTTTAATTATTCTAGAATACACAAAGTTTATATTAGTAAAGGTATATAAAAGAAAAAAAATTGACAAAACACCGGTACCTAAATATAATGTTATTCCTGCGTCCAAACAGATCGCAATATCACCAAAATAACAGGATTAATTATTTTCACTTCTCATGCTCTAAAAGTTCGTCTTTATTTTGTGTGTTGGCAGTGTAGGCGACATAAAGCCGCTTTTTATGTTCTAGTACATAAACAATTTTTTTTTTCTAAGACTAAGATATCAGGCCCAACAGCCACACACGCACAATAAAATGTCACAGATTAAAGTCGTTATTTTATTTGCTTTAATTTATATCACTTCCGTGTTTTCTATCGTTAATTTAACAAAACCAGATAAATTAGTTGTCATTTATAATTGAAAAACGCAAAGAAACATTTTTATGACTTGGCAGTATTAAGTAGGTGGGTCAATCCGCGGAAATCCACTAACGGCGAATATATGCTAATAATAAATTAAATATCATAGCTGCATTCTTTTTTTACTTTATATGACATTTCTTACATGTTTTTACGTATGGCGCCGCTATCTAAAAAAGTATAACACCTTTATTTAATTTATTATTGCAATCAACACGCACCAAATGTCCTTACCATTTGCAAATAAAAGTCGGCCTAATTGAGCGGAATGGCCCAGGTACTCAAGTCGAATGACACAATCATGTTGAAAATTAAAAAAAAACCTTTTAAAAAGTTTCTTGGCGGGAATTAGCTATTCTCTTCTTCAATTTTGCAACATTTTTAAACAGTGAAAATAAAAAAAAGCACGAGTGTATAACTCAGGCATAAACGAGCCATTTTATCCCTCGACTTAACTATCCACCGTTATAAACGTCTCGGGCTAACATGGCTTCTTTTATGCACTAGTTGTACAATCTACTATTGCCATTACAACGACTTGCATCTTCGCATTTTTTGGAATGCGGTCCGTATCTATAATGGTACCAACACTCCCACCCACTTGAGTGGTAGACAACCCGAAGATCATCAGGAGAAGAATTGTCGTCATCAGGTCGCAGTATCTCGCACAGATCAGCTAACAACGTCTCTATTCGTCTCAGCAATACATTCTGCTCCACCATATTACTCGTCATACAAATATTAGATGATTTCAACTCATTCATAATTTTGTCCAACTTTTTCTCCTTTTTAAACGTCTTCCCGTTTAATAGTACTTTTTTCAAGGCTTCGTACTTCCCAGTTTTTGGCGGCTGCATTATAATGTGGCTTATTGCGTGAATAGCGTCTTCAGTTTTTAATTTCGTAATGGCGATATTGTACTTGTAGTCATCGTCTTGGTTTTGAAGGAACATGTAGGCTTCAAATTTAATGAACCATTCTTGAGCGTGGTCGGGCCAGAAGTCAGGAATTTGATCGTTCACCATTGCACATGCTATTAAAAATTCAGGCGAGTGCTTTTTCTCCGGTGACGTCGACGTACCTTCACTTGTTTTTTTCTGATGAAAGTTCCATGGCACTGTGTTTTATTTATTTATTGACTTGTCTGTCTGCTTCTAAAATACAAGAAGAATATCGAACGCCAAAGTAGTGATTTTACACTGAGTCAGTTTTTTCGTCTACAATCGCATATAAGTGTGCTCTACATATAGTGTTCGTGGCACTTCGTGGTCCTAGTACTCTTGGTCACTCACTGAGCACAAATAATGACTGTGTCGCCAATCGTCAACAAAAATAGACGGTAAAATTATAAGGGGTATTTTACACTATGGCGATAGCACTTGTTTCAATCGCATCGGCCAATGTATGCGGATAATTTTTTCGATTGTTACGAAAGTGTGTAAACCACAACGCGAAGGCAATATATAAAATTTAAAAAAAAAGTTTGATAAGCGTTTAACCACTATCTCACCTAAAATCTATTCAATTCCAATTGATGCTATTTCCACTTACACTGAGAGTCGACAAGGGCAGGAAGATGATGTTATTTCTACTTAAACAAATATCAATTAGAGTAAATTAAACTGATTTTGGAATGACTAGTACTATTGTAAACGTTATAAATTTAAACTTGTTGCGGTTTTAGCGCAAACTGAACCTTATATGTAGGTATTAAAGTATTTTTTTCCAAATACACATACATGATTGTTTACATTTTTGGAAACTTAATTGTGAACGCAGAATAAGCGATGATGAATGGCGAAGATGTTGTCTAGATTTTTGTATAGGCGACAATCGATATCGAATACCTAAATTGTCATATAGAGGTTTTCTGCTGTTACGTGTTACGTAACGTATGACACTTGTAAGTCTGAAGGAGTCTTTATTTGGCACAACGGCAGTGTTGTGCTTAGCGGCATCAAGTTACAATTTTACGATAAGCTTTACTAAGAATTTGTCGTGTTGCTGTTTGTATGTACAGGCGCCAGCACATCAAGCTACCCGAATCTGTCAAATTTCTTTGATAGATTTTCAACTTTACTAACTATAAAGCAATAAGGTTCATATTCAATTGGGAAAATTTGACAGTTTCGGGTAGCTTGATGTGCTGGCGTCTGTACATTAATATTTCCGTTCCATTTCAGTTGGTTGGAAATAGTTTGTATTGCTATAATTTTGGGTGTTGGCGGTCTGAAGTTATATTGTATAAGTACCTACTTATGTGTCATCTAGATTAATAAAGGCACGACGCGATTTTGCGAAACTTTTTAGCGATATGTCTCTCAGATAGATGTCGTTAGTAAGTTTCGAGTAGACGTGTCTATTTCCATTATGTAATGTACAAATTATGCGTAAGACCGAAAATGGATTGTCCGTTGTTCCGTGTGTTCACCGAATATCCTAGTTTGCAATATGGGTCTGACGCGCTGACCTAATACCTCCGGAGAAATCGGTTGATTAGCTAAATTTGGAAAAAACAGCCTACAAGAACTCTTTTTCTACCTTCTGCTGGCTAATTTGCGCTAGCACATATGGTTTGCAACGTTTATTTTTTCAAAAAACAACACAATTATTACTTAGATTGAGAAACCCTGGTTGAATAATAAACTTTCCTTGGAACGAGTTTGAGAGTGGTTATTTTCTGAGGCTTACGCACAGTTCATTCTATTAGTATATGGTTCCGATTTTGCCCACGCGCTAAAAGATCCAAAGTAATGTCATAGAAGTACATAGTAATGGCGTGTCCTGTCCGCAGAGTGACGGCGTGGCGCACCGGCGAGCGCGCGGCGCTGGAGCGGCGCCTGGGCGACGAGCGGCGCGCGCGCACGCACGCCGAGGCGCAGCTGCTGCGTGCACGTGCCCCGCGTGTGCACAGGTGCGTGCGCAGCTGTTCCTCTCTCTGGGACACTCATTTCGAGGAACACTAATGTCCAAATTCTGGATAAACACATATTTTACATTGAATGCTTATACAGGATTAACTTTTCTCGCGTCTCTAAAGTTGCACCAACCGTTTGTTTTGTTGTTTAATGTATACAGGGTGAAATTGAAAACATGCGACAAATCGAAATGGGAGATTGTACTCGTCATTATGAACAACTTTTAATATGGGACCAAACCTGAAATCGCGAAAAAAAATCAGCTATTCCCTACATTTACGTTTGCATGACTCGTCAAAATGTAGGGAACAGCTGATTTTTTTTCGCGTTTTCAGGTTTGGTGTCATAGTAAAAGTTATTCATAATGATGAGTACAATCTCCCATTTCGATTTGTCGCATGTTTTCAATTTCAACCTGTATATGTATGCCATGTCCCCGTAGCGGCGAGTGCGAGAGCGAGTCGTGCCGCGCGCGGCGCGCGGCGTGCGAGGTGGAGGGCGCGGCGCTGCGGCGCGACGTGCAGCGCGCTCGCGAGCGTGCCGCGCAGCTCGCGCGGGACCTCGGCCACGCCACCGAGCAGGTCGGCTTAGAGCTCATGTATTTTGCTCCAGCGAAACTACATTTTTTATTAAAATCCTCTTTTTGAAGTAACAGTTGATATGTTGTGCAGGTGCGGACGCTAGAGGCCCGGCAGGAGCGACAAGAGCAGCAGGCTGCAGTGGCAGCGGCTGCAGCGGTCGCAGCCGGCAAGCCCAGCGGCAGCTTCGACAGCACACAGTCGCGGCTGCAGCACCTCGAGCACTCGCTGTCCGCGGAGACGCGCGTCAAGCTCGACCTGCTGTCCGCGCTGGGCGAGGCCAAACGCAAGCTGCACATACAGGAGGGTGAGTGGTTCTCAGCTGTCGAACTAGGAGACCTTAAAGGCCCCTCAAAATATTAATCAATAATCCGGGACCCTAATTCTAAGAATGCACACACACTAAAACGTTCTGCGGCCGTCGGTCCTGTAGTCAACTGTAGCTTTTTATTTTTTTCCGATTTTTTTTTTCATAAAATCTATCATGTCTGTGAAGTTTCACTTACTAATTAGAATACCTCTGTATATATATCTCTCTCTCCCTGTCTCTGTACTCTGTATGACACGATTTCAAGAAATAAATGATTTTGTAAATGTTTGTAGGTGAGTATCCATACTAATAATATTATAAATTCGAAAGTAATTCTGTCTGTATGTTACCTTTTCACGCCTAAACCACTGAACCGATTTAGATGAAATTTGGTATAGAGTCAGTTTGAGTCCCGGGGAAGGGCATAGGATAGTTTTCAGAATCAGAACGAAATCGCAGTTTCTTTTTGTCAATAAAACGAAATGAATGGTCTATTTTGGATTTTTAAGATTTTTATCTCGATACAATTATGAGATTTTGGAAGTTTTTACTTTTATATCTGGTCCTTAGATCCGAAATATTCATTTACAGGCTTAATATTGAGACAAGACAAAGAAATAGAGGAACTTAAAGCTCAAATGCTGGCAGTGATGCCGACAGAGTTCGTAGCGCCGTCGAGTGCCGCGGTGTCCAAGCTTCGACTCTCGGACGGGTCACCGCTGGACCCCAACGCCTCTGTCTACACCCCCAAACAACTGGCGCAATGCTCCGATGCCTGAACACGAGGAAACGAACGCGGCCATGCAAGTATTGTCTAACTTAATTCAATACAAAGTTAAATAAACATTTCAGTGAACATCGTTGTATGAAAATATTCCAAAGATGGTGAACAATAAAAAAGGTGTGTTGTTAATGTCAGATAAAATTGTGTAATTTTTGTGGTGTGAGGTTTTGAAAAGGAATTTTCGATCAATGTTAGAAGTAACTTCTTGTGTGAATAGTATTGCCAGATATGTGAAAAATAGGACTGTCTGCAGCTGTTCGAAATCTGAAAACATGGATTTCAAAATGGACATTTTCAGATGAAAAATTCACCGGAACATAAAAAAAAAAATCCTGGCAAACCTATCAAAATTCACGAAGGACCCGTCGTTTGTGGCTGAAATGAATTAGACAATACTTGGTAAACTTTAAGATATGTTTAAGATCTTACGCGTTCTTCCTTAGGTCCTAAACACCGAGCTTCGACCCCTACCCAAGCCATGCTGGTCTTTGTATGGGCGTTTTTGATCTCAATTTGTTTTTTTTTTGTTTGTTTTCTAATTGATAATGCAAGCTGACAAGATGTTTTCGTTAATTTATTGTGTTATTAAAATTTTTGAAAGTGATTTTTTGTAAGTCGAAGTCGGGTGAAGAACTTGGCTGATTTTTTTTTTGTTAAAACTGATTTTAGATTTTTTTTTGTGTTTTGAAACTTGACTGATAAATTACGGTGTATTTTTTTGGTGATTACTTTTCGGTAAAGCTAAGGTTTCCTAGAAGAGAATTTCCGTCATACTTATAGCGGACGTCATAAAAATCTGTCATTTTTACCAGTATTTGACATTAAGGTCGAACTAGTCGCCAGCTCGAACTTACTGGTGGGCATGGCCAAAAAGCACACTGTCTCACCTGGCATTGTGTCCGACAGAGGTAGTATCAGTGATGAGCAGTTAGACGCTACCACGGATACACACGGATAACGTCTAGTTCGCATGCACACAATCACCGTTCAGAACTGAAACGCGCGTAAAAAAATACGAAAAGCCCTTTGTAAAATCGAGTTTTATGAAAAAACCACTGTATAAATCAATTACAAATAAAGTTTATTAAACTTTTCGATAATTGAGCTTTGTCGGTGCCGACTTAGTTTTGAAGATTTTACACTTCTTTTATTACACCCAAAACGTTAAAATTAACAAGAAAAAACGAATGATTGTTGGCTCATAACTTTTTAATGGCTTTTTATTTTATTATTGTTTCCAAACAGACAAAATGAATAATAAGACAAAACGATATCATGTTTAACTTTAGATGTACAGTGCCAAACATTGGAGTAATACCCTCCTGAAATGTGTATGGAAAAAACATCGACTAGTGCCACCTTAAGGTGTCAAAAAAACGCTGTATCCACTGCTCTACTAGGAAACCATAGCTTAATAGTAATAATCGTTTTTGTTTATTATTAAATTAAAAAAAATCAGTGTTAACTTTAGTCAAGTGTGATCGCCCGCAAATGTCCATACAAATATCGGTAGAATTAAAATAAACTGGATATACTTAAAATTAAAATAAACAATATGTTAGTTTTGTAACAGTGTACGTACATAATGTCAAGACAGAGCGTTTATTTTTTCATAATATTGAATTAATTCAGACACTCGTGGTAGCTGTATATTGGTCTTAAACTTTGTGAAATTGTCCTCTGAGTATACAATTCTTGTGAATTGTCACTTTACAAAATGACAAGACGTTCGCTTTATTGTGCGCACTATTATGGTCATATTTTAGCCTGTAACTGCGTTCAAGACGGCGAGTCTAATCTCATACAAACTTTGTGACTGTGTATATGGGTGTTTTATTGAAAAATGGTTCTTATCCCTGATAGAATAAGGTACATTTTTCAATGTGACGTCAACAAAGTCAGCATTTTCGGCATTTCTATAAAAAACGTGGCGGTACAATGATCTCTTCAAGCATAATTAATCTGTGTAGACACACGACAGTACTCTGTGTGATTCGCTGCTGCAGTCTAGCAAATACGTGTTCTTTTCGAATTTTATGTGATAAATTGTACAAATTAAGATCTGAGATCGAGTCTTCTTCCTTGTATATTAAATTTGTAGTTTTATTCGACGTTTTTAGTCCAAATTTGTCTGTATTTACGTGTGGCGCCGCCTGGCGGTATGTTCGGGAACTATCGGCGTGGCGCTTACATTTTCTTGTTGAACATTTGAGAGTTGCGAGTTGTTTGACGTGTGAAAGCATTTAGATATGTGATGGAACCATGACAGTTGTGATTTTGACAGATGTTCCGATTTGATTGTACTCATGTATGTTTCTGAATTTTATGGATGTCTGTGGTTAAGACGGACTTTAAAAAAAAAAGTACTTAATCGCTTAATCACCGCTAATGAGACACAATTGATTTTCTATTTTAATGGGCCGCTAGCGGCCCGCGCCGGGACGGAGCGATTAATAGCATTTGGGGCTAATTTCTCCTAAAATATTTACAAAATAATGCTTCTAAACGAACCTGATGAAACCACGGCCAGTATTATAAATAAAATAAAACAACAAACATCCATAAAATTCCTTTCTTAACAAAAAAGGTAAACAAACGTAATGATAATATTGTACCCAAAAAAACTGCAAACTAAATTTAGATACCCTCCAAAAAAAAAAAAAAACTGTAAAATGTGAAAATATCTGTGGATTGTTCATTCGATTGCAATGAGGCAACATGGAGGCATAAACTTTATCTTCAATCAACTTCAAAAGGAGGATCATTTAATTATTTTTTTTTTCACCTGAAAAGCCCCTTCATTTCATGGTATTACTCTATCATCATAATCGCAAAATTTTTGTGACTCATCCACAAAATCAAGAAAACATTTGATTGTTTTTTACCTAATAAGTGATAGGTGAGCAGTGGTGGCCCAGTGGTAACAGACACGACTTACGAGTTGTAGGTCGTAGGTTCGAATCCAGACAGGCACTTTACTTTGTGTAAATTATTTCATCACCACTACTCTCAAAACGGTGAAGGAAAACATCGTGAGGAAACCGGCATGTCCTAGAACCAAAAATTCGAAGACATGTGACATCTACCAACTCGCACTGAGCCCTGGTGGATTACGGCCCACTCCCTCTCACTGAGAGGAGACCTTTGTCCCAGCAGTGGGAACATTATAGGCTGATTATGATGATACCTGATAAAATCCTTGAACAACGAGAGCGAGATTCCATATATAGACACATCCATAAACTCACGACTTCTTCCCATGCGGGTAGGCAGAAAGAAACCTCAGAACGCCACCTGCTACGAACCTTACCTACATACTCCTTGTGCTTGATCCCACAGATGTTTTCTAGTAAACCTGGTGGGCTGGTATATTCGACCACAATGTGACGTACGACGCGTTGTTTCGAAAAAAGAAATAATATAGTCGTTGCAAATCTAGAGCGCGCGTCAAGTGACTTTTATGTCGTTGACGCAAGGTTTAATTTGCAATGCTTGACGCGCGCCCGTGAAATGCAACAACTATAGTGTTCCATCATCAAAGGTGCAGGCACCAAAACTGTTCGAATATGATTTTTGAAAGGCTGGAACATTTTTTTTTTTCGAATGGCGTGTTTTTGACTTTAGAACATAGATGTCCTTCTTTAGTAAAATCGATTCAAACTTTATGGTGGCTTTGAAGTACGTTATTCGCTGCGCAGTACCTCACCCCTCACCCCCGCTGACAGGTGAATTTGTTACTGCGCATCGACTGGCCTCATGTTCCGAGTCACCATAAAGTTTTATTCGGGCTGTATACATTAAAATATTTGTTAATAGTAGGGCGTTCGCTACGTTCGCGCGTGCGCACGCGGCGGGTGCACGGAGCGGGCGCACGCTTTTAACGTACCGAACTCCCTTAGAGAAATATCTCATTGTTACACTACAACAAACGTGTCGCCTTGTTAAAGATCTGTTTAGTAATAGAAGAATTATAGTCATTTGCGGCTTTGAGGGAAATTATAACACTTTGAGGGACAGTAAACGCCCCCAGACATAATAACGATAAAACTTCTAATCTACGTTCGGGATTTAGTTGCCATAAATGTAACCTACATGAGTATTTATGGAAAAATAACTTTTAATTCCTACACAATAATGTTCAGTTTACGCTACAACTTAAAACATTTATACAGGGTGTTACAGAAAGGGTATATCAATACAAACGGGTTGAAGAGTGTATCTGGTCTAGAATCTCTGTACAAAATTTCAGCTCAAAAGCATTAACTTTGAAAATGCTTAATATTTTTTTTATTTCGACATCACGGCGCTGCACTGGCGCGCGGCGGCGTGATGTGCGTGTACTAGGCGCACAGACACACTACAGATAATGGATAATGACCCTCGAAGTGCGGTGACACGTTTGTTATGATTTCAATTTAATAAACTATCGAAATAAAAAAATATTAAGCATTTTCAAAGTTACTGCTTTTGAGCTGAAATTTTATACAGAGGTTCTAGACCAGATACACTCTTCAACCCGTTTGTATTGATATACCCTTTCCGTAACACCTTGTATTACTTTTTCAATGGTGCTAGTCATTCTGAAATCAACTTAATCACCATTAAAATAAAGTTGATATTTGTTTAACTTTAAATAACATCAATTGGAAACATAAATTGGAATAGACCTTATATCCCGTAGGTAACTTGAGACCCGAGCGGCCCCTCCCGACCCCGTGTTGTTCCCGCTCTCGCCATCGACGCTTCAGTATCGCGTGGTTACGTCATCCGAGCGAAGTCTCAAGTTAACTATTGCGGCTTGTATTGTGTATCGTTCAGTGTTTTTCAACCGATTAAACAATACCTTTGCAAAGCTCAGTAAAAAAAAAATGTCCCACATCTTACAAGAAATAGCTGTTTGCAGAGGAAAATAAAAGCTTTATACTGCATTCGCGATTTAGTATCCAAACATGTAAACGAATATGTGGTTATCGAAAAACAACTTTAATGCACTAGAATAAAGTTTAGTTTGAGCTACAACTTCAAATATTTTTACAACTTTTTCGATATTACTAGTTGTTCTGAAATCATCTTAATTCACACTAGCGTAGAGTTGATATTCGTTAAACTGAAAATAATATCGATTGGAAACAAGAACTTAAACAGACTTTAGATTTGTATGTACTTCCATTCAATGTAACAATGAGATATTATTCTACAAACCTACATCGTTGACCATAACTCCATCCATACAATTTAGTATGCTAACTTGTTGTATGTTCTTCCCTAATGAAACTTCCAAATTTCACTCTGTTGCATTTACACATAGTACAATTAATTTTATATTTAAAAAAAGCGGCCAAGTGCGAGTCGGACTCTCACACGAAGGGTTCCGTACCAACGTACAGACGCCAGCACATCAAGCTACCCGAAACTTTCAAATTTTCCCAACCAACTTTGAACCTTATTCTTAAGCGATTTTGAAAATGTATTAAAGAATTTGACAGACTGTAGTTGCTTGATGTGTTGGCGTCTCTACAATATTTAACACTACATTATTTTTTTTTAATTCTTCACGTTTCTTATATGATAACAATTAAAGGGAGTCCCCCTTTAATTGTTATTATAGCCGCCATAGTAGTACAGTCACGTCTAAAAGTATGTATTCACTTGGCAATTTTTAATTGCGATTTTTTCGTGAAATAACGAATGCAACGTTGAAATACGACACTTAACATGTTTACCTATGGGTTCGAAAATACTATTTTCGTAATAACATAAAATTTCATTCAAAAATAAAAGAGAAAATCGCCTTTGAATAAAGCATACTTTTAAAAATAATACATACTTTTAGACGTGACTGTACACCCTCTGGGAAAATTTGAAGTGTCTACCTATTACGGTTCAAAATATACAGACAGCCCTCTGATAGACGGACGGCAGGACAGCGCAGCCTTAGTAATAGGGCACCGTTGGCATCTTTTGGTTACGGAACCCTACAAACCGCCAGCAAGATGTACTAAGCGACGGAATTGTAAGATTACATAGGATATGTGAAGGATTCGTATAGTGCATAGATTAAATATTGCTGATTGTGGGAAGCGGTTATTTTCCGGTGTTTTCAATGTTGGCATAGTTAGCGCCATGAAAGATGACACTTGACCCCGCCTCCCGCGCTCTTCCCGCCGCCCCTATGACGTCCGGTCCCGTCCCGCGCTCAGACCTCATACCGCTAAAGAGACTTAAAATCGTGTACTGCGCAAGTCAAAACCACGTGGTGTGTCAAGTCTCATCTTCCGTGGCCCGCATTGTACGGTTCATTGAAATGTTTTTGAGTGCCAATTTATTGTATCCTCGTCCGCTCTGCCTTGTGTACTTATTTGAGAGATTAAATTAAAAAGTGCAGTGATGAATCTAGCGGGGTTCGTGGCTAAGTAATAACAGCCGCACGGGTCGATCTATCAGTTTAACCTTTTAACCGCCTACGTCGGATAAATCCGACAAATATTTTCGTGTCCATTCCGCCAGAGTCGTATATATACGACCAAATAAACAGCTCGTTTAATCTGTATTTATTTTTCGTTTTTTTTTTTTTTTTTTTTGTCGGTCGCTGGGGGCACGACAACTGATATAAAGTCCGGCGGTTAAAAGGTTAAACTACGCGGTTGGTCCGTGGATGGGTCACCATTCTTACGTATCGAGACCCCTTCCTTGCCTCGGAAAGCACGTGAAGCAGTTGGTCCCGGCTGTCATTCGTCGATCGTTGACAGTCGTGAAATTACCCTCTTAAATTAATGTTCTAGAACAGTAAAACTGGATAAACGCATCAAGTTACAATGATATTGTAATTAGAAAAAAAACTCTTTTCTTTTTTACACTGACCTGCCCCCTTATTCACAAACACTCGATATCCGTATCGTATTCGCATTGTTATCGTAGGAGTCTTCTAAACGCTGTTCACAAGTCCAAAACCCGAAAATTTTGTCAGTTTAAATCAAATAGACGCCCGCTATTCTTCCAATAGCTATTTGCTGTTGAGGGGAAGTCAAATCAGGTCATCGAAATGTCAGGTTTTCGATACGATAGCCTGTCGTATGGTTGTGAATCAGGGCTCTGCTTTTGATAGTATCAAAATTAAATGAAAATAACCCAGAAACTTTTCTCACAAATAAGTATACAAGGATAACAAGGAGCGTCCACACATCACAATAACAAGCGATGAAACGCACATTGAATATATCAAAATGTAAAGTGGACATTTCCGTATTATTTTTGAGATTTTGTAACATGAAACGTTCACTCTAGTCTTAATAAAGGGCGATTCAGCATCGTTCAGCAGACACTTACATCACTAGTCAGTTGTATTTAATATCCGCAGTTAGCGCATACATTAAAGGCCCGATCACACGAACCACACCACAACGACAACACGAGGACGGGCGCGAATTTGTATGAAACTAAATAGTTTATTCACACGGACCACATTTGGCCGTTAAAATCAACTGTCACATCAAAGGCCACGTCGCAGCCACAACGCAACCATCAGCGAGACCGCGCACTAGCGGTCGGCCCCACCGCAAACATAACGTTGCGTCAACGCGACGACACTGTCGCAGCCGGAGTCGATCTTTGTATCTGCAAACACCGGCCACAACGTAACCACGTCGCAACTACTAGCGACAACTTAACCACGTCGAAATTTCGTAGTTACCATACCGCAACTGTGCAAGACGCTGCATTAACACTAAGCGCTTGTAACAATTGCTTGCCTACATTTGGTCGCTGCGATGTGGTGTGGTAGTGGTACAGTCAGTTACTGCAATTAGCTGACACCCACCTTTGCATAAATGGTTGAGATTTTTTAGATTACAGATCGATAGAATTTTATAATTATTTTATATTTTATTTACATTGCTTTCAAATAAATAAATAAAATATAAAAGAATTATAAAATTCTATCGATTCGTATTCTTAAAAATCTTAACCATTTATGCAAAGGTGGGTCAGCTAATTGCAGTAACTGACTGTACGTGTGTTCGGGTCCTAACTTGTATCATTGAGATGTGATATATTTTCTAAGAATAAATGTTGTCATCACTTATTTCAAAGTGGAACTACAGTAAGAAATCACATGCAATTAGTTGTGTTTACGAGTGAGATGACAGTTCCGGACAGTCGCGGACGTATGTGAATCGACCTTTAATGTTATTTGTAAAATCTAAGTTTTAGGCATTTTAGTTTGTAATAACGGACTGTGCACTGCCCACGAAGTTTGGCTTCCTTTCTTTAGTTTGGAACTGCGTGAAATTAATGTGAAAAGTACTTAATTTTAGATTTAGACTTGATGTGATTATTTTTTTTTTTCGAATATGAAATCTGTCTGCAACACAGATTCCGATGTATATTTTTTCATGAAACCGGATCAATACGAGAGCGTTATCGTAGGAACAAACGTACAATGGAACGATCTGAATTTTCACTAGTGAAATGTAAGTGATAATGTTTGTTTGTATTATAAACAGATGCTGTAACAGCAATAAAAAAATCAGACTTGCAACTTTGTTTTTCTTTTGTCCTTTGGGTGTCACCGGGTAGGTACGGTCAGCATCAAAAGTTGATTAACACTTCAGTTTTTTTAATCTTTGTTATTGAGCAAAATATTTGTTCAAAATTGCAGCAGAATTTTTTTAGAATATATACTCTTGTCTATTATGTGACAAGCTAAAAATCAGTTTATTGAAAAAAGTTGTTGTCAATTTAATAACATGTAAAAATGATAGTGTTAATCGACTTTTGATGCTGACTGTACACTTGCTGGTTGTGGACTGCACGTATAGCCAACCCTGTAAGCAATTTCAATGCAACTTAAGGGACTCAAGAGGTTCAATGTGTTGATTTACTGGTCAACAATGGCAATAATCGTGAGCGAGCGAATTCCGCACTAGCAGCAACAAATCTTTGGAAAAAAAACGAGTCTTAATTATAATCTTTCATTTTCCCATAATGAACGATATCGACTTTTTGCAGCGGTTTATTACAATACTATATCTAAAAAATACCGCGATGCTGTTACTGGTCGTAATCCTTCGCCCACGTAACAACGATTCTGTATCGATGCAGTCGCAATGCAGAATTCATACAGACGCGATATGCAGTATCGACACAGTCGGTCGTACGCTGTAGTGACTTGTGAATGCCTGTGTGCCTTCGTAGCTGTGGCAACCCCACTCTTCCTTTACCAGATGTCGGCTGAAACAGTCGCGCGCCTGCGTCGATGCAAAAGCGATGCGATACTATGTGATTGTAATACTGCTGAATCTGAATCACTTTGTCGCGCGTTGCAAATGCGACAAACGTTTAAAAGCGATGCAGACGCGCGTTATCGAAACGCGCTACTGAATAACTGTACGTCGCCGTGTGCCACCGCCTTTAGAATTCTCCCACGAAAAGAAAGAAAAATGCTGCTGTAAAACGTGATAAACAGGTATGTTGTGTGTCAATCAACTTTCTCGGGTTACTTTAAATACAGAAAAACAACTAAGTATACTGTTTCTTAGGTTTATTTTCACATACATTAATAGTCTCTTTATTTCTTTTAAGTAAACGCATGTAATATCTATAAGATAAATCAGAGAATTACAAGGATAATATTATGCAAAATTCTTGACCATTGACAGTGAATTGAAATTTGCTTTTTTAAGTGAAACTTCTTTACGCACGCTTGACTTGGGGAGTAAGCTGGCGAACGCGTGACGTAAGCGTTACGAAAAGTGTGATCGGGCGAGGCGAACGGGAGTTGAGTGGGGGATATATAAGCAAGAGAAAGCAGTGCGCGCGTACAATTTCTTTCTCTCTTCCTCTCATAGCCAAATACGTTTGAAGTTTCACTTCAGTCGTGTGGTCATAAGCACACTGTTTTTTTTTGTCTTCTTAATTATCTTATCCTAGGCCAGTGACTTGCCAGGCGCAGGATGGTGATGATGCAGGCTGAAAAAATGCAGTAGCTGCAATACGCCCCATCACCTCGCAAATAAATCAATATCTGTCATGATGCAGAGGGCCTCCTACTTGGGACTTAATGCTTTCCTGTTGCCCCTTTCCTTTTCAATAAAATCAATTATTTCCAGTTTCAGGATAAATTTAATAAGTAAATGCCCCATAGATTGAAAGAAAGATAACTTTGTTGAAAGATTTGCTTGAAGGTTTCTTCCAGGGCTGACTAGGTGGCATGCTCCCCACACAGCATTGCCCAGAAATTCTTGATATGAAGTCTGTTCAACTAAGATCATCATTCATTTTATTTCAGAGTTATAATAATTTTAATTCTTAATGATTTCCATCCAATCCCGATAGCCTGGCCTCACTCACAAGGCTTTGTATCTCAAGTTGCACCCTCAAAGCTTTCTGCAAATCCATCTTCCTTAGCTGTGATGCAATATACTTTCCATAGATATCGAATTCATCCTCTTTTGCTGCACTATCTGTACTTGAGTCTATACTGTCTATGAATGTTCTTTCAGAGCAATCTGTACTGGGCCTTCTGTGTTTAATTTTTTTCTTTTTATTTTGATATCTGGTTTCATTGATATGGGGCACTTCTCGGGGCTCTGTCTTTAGAAGTAAACTGTATTCATCATCTTCAGGGAATGGGTCTAGGATCTCTTCTTCCATGTTATCTTCAGTTGACAGCCATATTTTCTGATTTGTTTCATCTATTGAATCTTGATGCTGTAAGCAAGTAGTAAAAAATTTGTTACACAAGTTATTTGTTACTCAAGATGTCAGACGACAGGTACCTAGGCTCTGAAATGGAGTGGAGGTGGGACACTTGTCTGTGAGTACCAAGGGCAGATCCAGGATTTACTTCTGAGTGGGGCACATGGGCCAGACAGTTAAGAAATGTCTCCATCATCTAGTATTGCACTATGCGGTTTCTTTGCACCCCCTCGATCCGCCCTTGGTGAGTACACAAACACAGAATTTTTGTCAGCAAATGTCTGCGTCTTGCACTTAAGATTTTAGGCCAGGGTTGAGCACAATTATCATTGCCAAATTAAGAATCCAGATCACAGAGCCTTTTGAAGTACCTAGGTAAGTATTTTCTTTTTATAAAAAGTACTAGAGCACTTACATCGAATGTAGAAGGATCTTCAACAGTTTTCTTCAGTCCACCGAAGCGTTTATGCCATTCTGCAAACCATTTCATGTTCGGTTTGTACGACCATTCTGGACCAGACCGCTGCTTAATTTTAGTGATTTCTTGCATATACGTTGATCTGAGATTCTTTATTTTTATCTTCAATTCGGTTTCGTTAAGTAATATGCCCGTTGTTTCGTTTAATTCAGCAATTATTTCTCTATAGGCCTTCAACCGTTTACTCTTTAGCCTGTACGATGTGTGCTCAGGGTTCCACAAATGCTCATGACTTAAATATATTTTTACGAATTGATATGTTTCGTTCTCGCTCCACCTCATTTTTTTTATTTATTTGGCAATTAATTTAATGAGTTGCACAACCAAAACAACAGCTTGAGGATGATTTTTTGACTCAAGACTCGACAATCGACAACAATCAACAAACAAAACAACTGTCACTTCACTTCAAATGCCTGTGTCAGTAAAAGAACATGCTTAAAAATCGATTTCCGCGGAGCATGGAATGCGCGAGCCCATGTTGCCATTGTAAACAGAGTGCTAATGGTGCTAATGCAATAATGCAGCAACCAAATGAATTTATTTCAAGGAAGCTGCATAATTATTCAGCATTAGGTAATGGAAAATTAAAAAGAAAATAGGATATTGGCTTTCGGTGTTAACGAACTTGACCGTGTTTTCTCGGTTCGAATCCTTCGCAATGTGAACAAGTTTGAGTGCTTAGGGTCGGGACACATTGATCGATGACCTTTCTTACTTTGCCAATTGAAAAGGAGCTCACATGCTCTCTTTTTGTATGGACAAACCGTCGAACGCCGTCGATGCGAAAGGATCCGTACGTCGTTCCATACTTTACTCTCTATTTGTATGGACAAACCGTCGAACGCCGTCGATCAATGTGTCCCGACCCTTACATGGTGCGATTTAATTGCAAGTAGCTTTTAATTAGTAGAAGCAACTATAAAAGTTCAGCAAGTTTTACAGCTGCTAGATAGTTGTTGTATTGTATGCCACAGGCAAGGCATCGTGAAATGGGGCTTTAGTGTGTGGGTACCTAGTTATAAAAAAAAAATTCGGACAACTTCATGATCCATACAATATTATTGTTATGATTTGGCTAAAAGGTCCCAGCAACCAGGCCATTAAAATTAATAATAAAAAAAAAATTGTTATGATAAGATTGTAAATAAAACCGCCAAAAATGTTAATAATTATTTATTATTTTAATTGAATCTTTGGTTTATTTGCACTTTGGAAGTTTGCTATATCATGGAATTGCACAATTATTCATAAAAAAATCTAGTAAAATACAACAAAAAAACTATATCAAACTTAGAAATACGAAGGATTTGTTTAAAAATATTTGTTAGAAACTATTCGGGAGGGCACCCACAAGCAACTTAGTTGCCCAGGAACTTTTCTGTCTCTGTCTCCTCACATGGTTTAGATGATGCGCATACGGGAGCAACAGCAACATTAATTTTTTCATAAAAAATTGTAAAAAAAAAACTGTTGATATGCTATTCTGCCCACCTGAGCCTAAAGTGCAGTAATAGGCATTTTAGTCGGTTTTGAGTTAAATATATATTCTGAATCCCCATTAAGTGTTGTTGTTTGAGCGTCAACTGCCTGACCAGCAATTTTTTTGTCACGGTGCACGCACTTGCATTGCAAAGAATAGACCGGCGACAGTTGCGTCGTCGCGCGCCGGCCTGTCTCCAAACACGCGGGCAAAAAAGTCTCCCAGTTGTTGTGTCGCTACATGCGCTCACTTTCATACAAACCAGTAGACTTGATGTGAGAGGCAAATTAGTTGCGGAGACAATAGTTGCTTGTGGGCACCCTCCCTTTTAAACCTAATTATTAGAGTCTAGTGGCTAAAATACAGTTGTATCACAACATTATTGACAAGGACTATACAATTCAATCTATCAGGCAGTCACATAGATGGTGGCCAAATCACATATTTTTTTCTTTTTATTACTATTTCAATCACTAGATACTATATCAGAGATCCTTGCTTCACTGACAAGATTCTGTATTTCCAACTGAATCCTCAATGCTTTATGGAGGTCCATTTTCCTCAGTTGTGAAGCAATATATTTACCATAGATATCAAATTCATCCTCCTTTGTACATTGAGAACTTGAATCAGTTGAATAATTTCTTGTGGTAACCCGGTGCTTAAGTTTTTTCTTTTTAATTTTTTTATAGTAGACTGGGGAAGACCTTCTTTCAATTTTTACTTTTGAGGGCTGTTCGTCAAGTTTTACAGAATCATATTCATCATCTGTTTGTGGGACTAGTGGATCGGGGTTTGTTTCATCCATGTTGGCACTCTGTAGCTCTTGATCAACCCAGATTTGGCAAGATGAATCCACGTCTTGTGTTTCTTGGGCCTGAAAGTATTTTTAATTTGGTTATTGAACACAATATTATTCATGACTTAACTCATTTTTATAAATTAATTTATTAGACTGATGCTTAAAACAACCATGAATAATCTTTATTAAGGATAACTGACTTTTTTAAGTACCTTAATTTGTTGACAACAATTAATGATTAAACTTTAATACTATAGGTACTAAAACTACAACCAAACATTTACTTTTGGTGATGTATTGACATTTTTGAAGAAACCCACAATACTTACAGTGTTATACGAGCTTGAATGTCGATTGCTGGGTACATGTTTCAAGCAGCGATCCATTTCATGAAACCATACCAACGACGGTTCGTATATCGAGTCAGGACTCGATTTCTGTAATATTTTGTGCACTTGTTGCACGTAAGTAGTCCTAAGGTTCTTTATCTTCATTTTTACCTCGGGAACAGTCAGGGATTTCATTGTGGAACCCTTGAATTCCGCACTTATATCGGAATAGGCCTGTTCCCTCTGATATCTGAGTTTGTATCCTGGATGGGAAGGATTCCAGAGACACTCATGCTTTAAATATATTTTTACAAATTCTAGTGTCACTGCTTCACTCCACCGCATTGTCACCAACTTATAACTTATCGATTAATTATAGAAAAACATTTGTTTTACACAACAACTTCTGTCCAGCCATTTCGACGTAAAGTAAACATCTGTGAGTTCTGTCAGTTCTGTGACATCTCTATCCATGACAGACAGATGAAACAGAAATCAGTTTGAGTTTGACATTTTGATAGTGTTGCTTGCTATAAGATTTTAAAAGTACTATGATTGAAAATCTTCTCGTCCTACGTCTGCGTAGAGTCTGGCAAACGAAAGTAGACACTCGAATTATTTGCAGACTTTATATGGCAATGTTAGACAAAATGTCAAATTATTTTTTTTAAAACAAGATACATGCAGTGTGAAGTTGGCGTGTTGTTGTGATCTTGTTGAGCATTTTTCTAACTCAAAAGTCTCTAAGTCAAGCAGTAGTGTTCAAATAATACCGTTTTTCATCAAAAACAAATTATTAGAAAGTATCAAATTAGGTTATCCCAGGTATGTCATACTAATTTTGGGGTTGCTATACCTACTGATATTTTTTAGCCGCGATTTTTCAGTCTCTACTTTCGTTTGCCAGACTTTATAAAACATTACGCTGTGTATTTTTGAAACAGCAGTTGTTCATTTCATAAATAAAAGTGATTTGTTAGCAGTTAATTAGTGCTCAGGTGCTATTGGTTAGCTACTCCCCGTAACAAATAGGGGAAAGTCCTACAGTACCGGCCGGCATCCAGTACTGGCCAGTTAGAGTATCCTGAACTCTATAAGAGATGGTGCTGATATGGTTTTTGCCGTCAAATTAATACGTTCTTACAAGTATATGCCCCGTGTGGTGGCGACCTGTCGCGACACGCTTACTGTCAGTACGCCGATTTGTGTTGCGCATGGTGAACGCAGGATACACAACTAAAGTTCTGTAGGTGATTACAGAAGTTTATAGAACGAGTTCGAAAGAAGTTAAACCTGGTATGTATTGATCATTTATAAAGCTATTATAAAATGTGTTTAATTTTAATATTTATTTGTAAATTATTTTCTGGGGTCGCACATTATTATTTTTTCGTTCCCTACAGTACTGGCCATAAAATTGTCCTCCAGTACCGGCCACTATTTAAGTTTAC
Source organism: Amphipoea lucens (assembly GCA_947508005.1). Taxonomy (NCBI): domain Eukaryota; kingdom Metazoa; phylum Arthropoda; class Insecta; order Lepidoptera; family Noctuidae; genus Amphipoea; species Amphipoea lucens. The sequence goes on from OX382374.1 coordinate 18,209,939, forward strand.
TTTTGAGTAATTTTATTTTATTATAGATACACAAATATGCCAGGCGATAATAGTGATGGTCAGACGAAGAAAAATAACGGTGACTGGGATCCCGCCAATATGCATAAAGCCGTGCAAAAGGTGCTAAAAACAAAAACAAACTGTCACCTCTCCTCAACAATCTAATTCTCAAGAAACTACAGATGAAATCGACCTATCGGTTGACAATTTTAAGGCCATAGTTGCAGAATTGTCACCGGTTCCTGATGCCTCAAAGAGACGAGCTACTGCACGAAAGCTGAAAAAAGTGAAATTTACACAAGTTCTCCATACAAAAAGATGCTGGAACAGAAAAGAGCAGATAAAAGTGTTGATTCAGCTAAGCGAGACAGGAGTTTGCTTTCAGGACAAGATACCAGTAAGAAAAGCAAGAACTTGGCTTCAGGAAAAGATGTCAGGAAGAAAGGAAGAAATAAGAAGAAAGAAAACCAGAGTCATCCCCACAGAATGAACCAGGAAGAGACAATTTGTCCTTTGTGCCTTGAATCTCATGAAGAGGACTGGATTCAATGTGGAAACTGCTACGTTTGGGTCCATGAGGCTTGTGCAAATATATCAGAGCTAAAAAATCAATACACTTGTGACTTTTGCCCGGTATAAATGATCATTTTTATGCTGGCCGGTACTGGAGGCCAAATTTTTTTAAGTTGATTTTATATACTCTTCAAATTTGATTAATAAAGTTGATTATTGCTAAATATAATAGTATTTTATTGTTTTTATTTACAGCACTTGAATGCCTTAACACATTTTAGCTGATATTTAACATACAACCTGAGGGATTTTCATTTTATCCTACATAAACCTTAAGGTGACGGTACTGCCGGACTCTCCCCTACCTACAAATGTTTAGAAAAAAAAAACAATATTTTACTACTGTGATCCTTTTTTATTATTCGTGAATTTATTTCTACTTGCGACCTTTACTTCTAGGTCAATGGTTGCTTCAAACAGTCTTGAGGTAGTACCGCTATGAGTAATCGACGTGTTGCCGAAGAGCCGTCCTTGCCGATATGGAAAATTGTTGGATATTGACTTTAATGGAATGGTCAAATTTGGAAAATATTGTGGGCCCTGAAAAAGTATTATTGTATTACTATGGCATAGGAACCTTTTTTGTTTTCGGAGGTAATCTTCGAAAGGCACCCGACCTCCCATACCTATAAGATTCTATAAGTACTTTTGCAGTACCTAAATATCGACCAGCATAGCTATTCATAAACACTCGATACGTATCGTATCGAACATTAATCATTGTTATCGTAGGAGTCTTCTAAACGCTGCACACTGGGGCCCTTTCATATAAAGTAATGCTCAAAAGTGCAAACATAAATAAAATGCTATAAAATGTTAATTTTAATTGAAATATCAGTCAGAAATGAAAAATTGATAAAAATACAACATTATATTTCGACATCCGAAGCATCAGAATCATTAGAAAGGGTTAGTAATTCTTCTAAAAGCATATCTGTAACTTCAGGATCAAACGGTCTTCTTTTAACTACTTGCGAAGGTCTTAAATTTGTTATGACAGGATCAGAAGAAATAAGTAGACGATGAAATATATCTTCTAAATTACTCTGTCTTGAGGTTTTTCGAGAGAAGCGCTCTCTATAAATTTTAAAATCTTTGTTTCGTGATTCCTGCGCTTCTTCACTTAACTGGCCAATCGGTAGTAAACAATTTGATATAATTTCATTACCGTGTATTAATATTTTGTGCAATGTCGTAGTCATTGGGTACCAAGGATAAAGAGTGACGTATAATTCCGCGGTATTTAGACAAAATGAGTTAAACTTGTTGGTATCGATTTTAAAATTTGTAATTTGATGGTCCGGCAAAAACATGGAGAAGAGGGCCGTGGATTTTGCCATAACACAATAGTTTTTCCATTTTCATTGTCAGCTATCAGTCGAAGCAGAACTAATGATGATAGAAATATATATTTATCATCACTCGTCTCTGATGCGAATTTTTGCATGTACTGCGTGTGGCTAGAACTACCATCAAAGCCCCATTTAGATGTTTAATGTTGGTGCTGGTTACAGCTTCTTTTTGTGTAATCATTAAACGATTAGCTGTGTGGTCCAATAGAGATTGCAGTGGAACCTCACTTTCAACCTCAGTGGTTTTTATTCCGCCAGGCAGACATTGTTTTTTCGCAGTACGGACATTTTTATAGGGAGGAAATACATCCTTGGCGTAATTTCTTATAATATTATATTGCCTCCTACTTAACTGTGCCTCCATCATTAAAGATAGTGCTTGTTCGTTAGTTAACTTGTGACATTCAGGTACAATTCTTTCGAAAGATGTATTTGGACTAACAAGTTCTTGAACTTTTTTGGCTTCCTTGCGTTTTCCACTAGCTCGCAAGCTCATCTGTGCTGCGTATGTTAACTCTTCAGTAGAATAGCTATGACGAAGTTCTGCAGTTTTCCTGCGTTTTGACTGGTTACTCATTCATCAAAAGATTTCGTCGGCCGTCCTCCTGCAGGCTTCTGATATAGTTTGAACTGGGAAACATTCTCCAACCAAGTTTTTTCAGCTTCAAAAAACCTGTTTTTGTGTCTACCACATCTACCCAACTTATATGTAAAAGACTTCTTAAAATTTCGCAATGCTAATTTTAGTTCACTTTTCTTAGAATCCGTACAGCTGGTATGATGTCTAAGGTAGGTTTCTAGGTCCATGAACTTCTTTTCCACAGATTTAAAGCTACTTTGGAATATAATCTCACATAAGTTTGTATTTTTCAAGGTGAAGTATGATGATGAACTTTCTTCTGAAATGTAATGAAATAAAGTTGTCTACAACAAAAATATATCAAAAGTAGGTGCGACAGACATGATTTATAACTGTTTTCTTCAAAATATATCTTATTTAATAAAATTTATTGCTAGGGACTAAATACTTTGGTTTTGTAATAACATCACAACGCCTAACAAAATTTGTGCGCAAGAAAACTTTTATTATCTCGAAAATGCGCAAAGTTCTATTACTAATCTCTTCAGTTCATTACTAATCAACACCTCGTAGATATTGTAAAAAATATTTCAAAAATAGAACTTTGCGCAAAACGGAGAAAATAATAAATCTTTGATTCAGTGCATAAAAAACCATAGGTACTATCACATATAATTAGTCATTAATCCAAAAGTACTGATAGTTAAGGGTCATAAAAACAATATTAGAATAACCATACCTTGCCTAGTTGCAGCCATGATGCACTTCAATTAAGTATGACGATTACTTGCAGAAATAAATATTTTAATATTCTCTACAAACTCACGAATGTTATCTGATAATTAATAATGTGGGTATAAAGTAAACTTTGAGCGGATGCACTGGACAGCAGATAGCAGTTACTGATTCAGTATTTGTAGAAATGATGTAACACATTCTTAAGTCTACCCTTACATAGTTTATTTTTTGAAATACCCTCATTTTGAAAATCGAGTTTTGAGCATTACGTTGTATGGTAGGGTCCCAGTGTGCGCTGTTCACAAGTCCAAAACCCGAAAATTCTGTCAGTTTAAATCAAATAGATGCCCGCAATTCTTCCAACAGCTATTTGCTGTTGAGGGCAAGTCAAATCAGGTTATCGAAATGTCAGGTTATCGATACGATAGCCTGTCGTATGGTTGTGAATCAGGGCTCAGGACCCTAATTGCGTACCTAACACACTATCAATCACAATCTGATTCATTTTGAAGGATATTGCTAATCCATTGCTTTATATGTTAGAAGTCTGCTCAACAACGTATGAATGTTGTTACGCAATTACCCCATAGGTGACGGTCGCGGGAATTCATTGGATGCGTCATGTGGAAGTGTTCTACACTCGTAGATGCTTTAGTCATCGTCTAACATCGTATTTCGATTTAAATGATAATTACCTACTCATAGTTGGAGATTTATCTGATATTTTAATCGTTCGACTCCTCACGCAATTCCTACTCGCACTTGTCCGATTTTTTGGTAAGTAGGTGGTATATAGAGACTTGCTTGTCAAGACCTTGTAAACAAAATAATCTTACAGGCGCAAAAGGGCAGGGACGATTTGCTACCGCTTTTTTCAGTGTGTCTCCAAACAAAGTGCTGGTGTCCATGAAATCACACATCTTGGCATGCAGCTCCACATAGGTGCGATGGTATCTGTTGGCTTGAAGCTCGTAGAAGTAAAAGTTTACCTGTAACATAAATACTACCTACCTCAGAAGAAGGAGGATGAAGGGAAGAGGAGATCGAACACAAAGGGGACGGATTATGAGAAGGATGTTAAGATCGAAAACGTTGTGAGGATGGTGACGTCAGACATACGAAAATGGAAGAAATAACCTATCGTCCTCCAACTAAAGACGTATACAGACATTGCGAGGCATGCGCAGCGCACGGCGCTCATCGCATGCTTCGCAATGTGTGGACGTTCATATTCGTGGTGAGGCTACTCGTTACTCGAGGATAATCAATATCGAAGCTTGTGTTCTCTCGCAATGTCTGTATCCGCCATCCGCCTTTACTTGAAACCACTAAGAAGTAGAAGACTATAGAAGACTCAGGAGTCAGAGACAAGGTAATGTTATTATACCCCTGTTTTTGTAAAACAAAATTAAAAAAGTCATGATGGCCCAGTAAAGGCCTCGCCTCTTTGACCTGCAGTGGGACAACAATAGGCTAGTATTATTTATTATGTATTATGATAACTATTTTTAGTGTGTTTGTTTGGCGTCGGCTCTCAGTCTATGCGGCACTGATATTTTCATAGTTGTACCGTTGTACGTTGGAGCAGACCAGTCCAGGAATGGAGTCGCGGTTCGGCAAGCGCAGTGTAGGACGCTGCCCAGCTGGATAGTGACTGGGACAGACTGGATGCGGAAGGCGGAGGGCAGGGTGTTGTAGCGCAGCATGGAAGAGGCCTATGTCCAGCAGTGGACTTCGATAGCCTGAGTTGATTAATTGCGAGTAAACGGTGTCACAATGGTTTTGTATGGAAAGTGTTGACAATCTCGCTTCTAGTAGCGGTCGCCGAGATGTCTCCGTGCTCTGTGCCACTGCACTACGGCGGATCACACACTGCATCGCGCCACAGGACGGGCGCAGGAAATTGAGCCAAATTCCACGTGCAGCTTGTGTTTTTATTGTTTGTTTGTAAAACATCCCCCGTCGCGTGGCGCGCTGTACTGTGTAACCCGGCTACGCTTTCATTACGCACCTTTGTTATCGTCCGACGCTATGCGTGCCCTAAGATCTTTAAAAATCTTCATATTCTTACCGCTACGTTATTTCCGGTAGGCACAAGTGTGTCTACGAAAATATTGATGTAGTATATGGGGTCATCGCGACTGTACCGGCGGCTGGTCACCGTGAAGTTTCTAAAGAATTTCTTGTTGAAATACACCACTCTTGGACGCTCGGTAACTATGTAACTGACCTGCAAAATATGGTAAACTCTAGAAATAACGACAGCCTGAGGAAGGCAAAGGCTTGGAAGGTGGAGAAGGAGGTAAAGCCCTGGCGACCTACCACTTCGGTACGCCTCCAGGACTTTACCATAATCAGCCTATAATGTTCCCATTGCTGGGACAAAGGGATCCACTCTTCGAGAGGGAGTGGGTTATAATCTACCACGTGTCCACCACCACCAGTGCGGGTTGGGTGATTGTCACATGTGTTTTCGAATTTTTGGTTCTATGACATGATTTTCTCACGATAAATAATTTCATTACCAGTGGTGATTAAATTATTTACACAAACAAAAGCGAATGTCTGGGTTCGAACCCACGACCTACAACTCGTAAGTCGACGCCGTTGCCACTGCTCCCAGGGCTTTCGGGGCTTTAGCTCGTTCTTACAGCAGTATTATTACTTCAGTGTGGGATAGGGATGGAGTTATACGTCCTGTGAAGTCTTTGCTCGAGTCACAAAAAAAAAAAAAAAAAAAAACCCAGGATTCACCACATAGCACTGTATTTTGAGAGATAAGATTGTAGATTTTTTTTTTTTTTGCCATGTTGGTAGTCGTGCCCTAAACCTCCGCTTGTCATTAAGTTTAGAGTTGTTATGATGTTACTCAAACAGGCCAAGGCAGTACTCGGCGTGAATGGAATCCATAGAGGAAAATAATATAATGGAATGAAGCTGGTGATCAATTCGTTAAGAAAGATAGCTGCAACTCACCTTTTCGGTAATATACGTTTCCATTTGACAAAAAAGAAACAACAACAAACAAAATAAATTCAAATTCATAATAAGCGTCAACTTCCGTAGACGGACCAGATATAAATGCTGTGAGTGTTTTAAACCTTTTTAATGCTGCAATTAACTAAGTATTTATTTACTTGAAATATTGAAATGAAAACGTAATTACCGACGTGACGTGCCTTGTTATTTTTTTTTTGTGTTTTTGTTCTTTTTATGCGTCATGTTTACCGCAAATAAACGTATTTTCTTTCTTTCTTTACGTGTTTGTGTAACAATGCGCAGTGTCATTGCTGTACAATAACAAATTGGTGTGATCACTCGATCAACACACTCTTATTGCAATGCAAGACGAATGAAGTAGGTACCTAATCAATTCCGAAGCCACTAATGCCATAATTACAGAAACAATTAAAAAGCCATTGTGTTTCGCGTGGATCCACGTTCACGGCGACTGTTGTACCTACCTATCAAATAGCAATTTAATTAGGAAAAAATATATTGGAATATTATTAGGATCAGTTGTTATGAATTTCAGATGCATAATTATTAACCCCTCTCGTATACGAAGCGTAAATATATATGCATCTGAAATTGAGGTAGAGTTTCGAATCCAATGGCCGACTCAGACAGGACTTCCAGCTGTATGAAAGCCAAGAAAAATCCAGAATAAACCTACCTCGTCTTCTAATTGTTGCTCAGAATAACTCTGGTAGAAAACGAACTTCGAATGTCAAAGTCAGTTTTGTTTTCATAAACTCGAGGCGGCTGGATAGACTGCGCAGTGTTGCCAAAGGCATCCACATGTTTTAGTTATGAAAAAAAACCAACGTTTCACTGCCTGGCAGAGGTATCTATTGCTTTTTCGCACAGCGTATGGCACGCCCGATGACATATCAAGCTAGCTGATTTCTCTTCGAACAAAAAGCCTATAGAATGCGAGGTTAGTTAAAACTCGAAATGCAAGTACATTTTCATGTGGCGTCGTGTATAAAGCTAGACTTATCACTAGTGGCTAGTGTGTTCTAGTCTAATTCCATAAAAGAACATATAACGGAATAACCAACAATGAATTCATTCAAACGCGCCATAACAATCATCATTATTTTAATGAACCTAGCATTTATTACTCTGGCACATTTCCATAGACAAAAACAAGTATGAATTTGGGATATATCAACGACATCCAATTACGTTAATTAATAATATTTGAATGACTGATTTGGGTCTCCACCTCCCGACTTCGTTAAATCCCAGGAACATTTGCCTCTCGGCCGTGATCTGTAGTGGCCCATATGGGAAGCTCTCAATCGATTGCATACCGAAGTAGGGCGCTGCAGACACAGTTTGTCGAAGTGGGGGATTACTGACCCATCCAACTCGCACTAAGTGCCCGTTCACCTGCACCTTGGATGGCTTAATGGCTGCCACTGATGCAGCAATCAACGTGGCCACCCTGGGCTCTAAAGTTGTCAAAAAATAAAAGGCCCGTTTTGATATTTGTATTTGTCATCGCGACGTACCTAACTAGTGAAGTAACCACACGACTCGGTACACACGATACACACGATAAATCGATTAAAGTTTGTATGAGTATTTGATCGATTTGATTATGTATTGTATAGTGTATTCAATTGGATTAAAGTTCCGATTAGAAAATTTGATTTAACTCAAATGTCAAAATGAGCTTTTTATTTTTTGACAACTATAACAATATAAAATATCAAAGAAGAGTACTGTCGACACGAAAAGATGAAGAAGAAGACTGATTTGGGTGTGGTAAAAGAGCCAGGAAATTAGAATAAATGTTGTGGAAATGACCCTCACGCTCAGCAGTTGCGCTTGCGACCACGAGACCAACTTGGCAGCCTGTTGAATATATTAAGACTTTGAAGTATTACTCCACAAAATGTCATGAAAAGTTTAGGAACCCACTAATTTTTAAGGTCCCGCACCTCAAAATGAAAAACGGACCTTTTATAAGATCACTTCGTTGTCCATCCGTCTGTCCGTCGGACAAGACCCTTTTTCTCAGGAACGCGAGGAGTTATCAAGTTGAAATTAATACCAAATACTCTGCACTGCAATCCCTTGAAGCAGTGAAAAAATCAAACTTCTAAGTCAACGCAATCAAAAGATACGGGCGTTTATGTTCCGTTTATGCCGCATATTTTAACACTCGCAAGGGACCGTTGACCTAGAATCATGAAATTTGGCAAGAAGCAATGGCATGTAGCACAAGTAAAGGAAAAAATCCGAAAACCGTAAATTTGTACTTACATATTACACGTATACCTACAAAGTGCGGAACCCTCGGTGCGCGAGTCCGAATCGCACTTGACCGGTTTTTTTCTGATCTAAAAGGGCCTGAACCTCCCCAATACCCACCGTCAACAGCAATATTTCACCCAGCCTCCCTAAACTTTAATGCTACAGATTAACTACCAACTATTCCCAGACAATAGCTTTACATTAACCGACAATTCAGTGAAATTGAGATAAGACCCGCTAAACGGAGGGATTACAGGGGGTATGAATATATCTTATTTGTATCCGCGCAGCCTCGCTCAGTGGGGTGCATATCAATTTTGGTATGTACCTTGAATATTACATGTAATATTAGAGGACAGTGTTATGATTTTAGAAAGTATTATCTTTTGTAAGTAAGTATAACCATGATTAACAAAATGGTTGAGCTGAATGGTGCTAATACATGCGTCATGTTCGTGAACAGGCGCCGTCAGTAGGGACTGGTCATATCTTTGCTGCCATGGCTTATTTTATTTTAATTTAATATTTGAATTGTTGTTTTTTCTCATCTTTTCATTATGGACGCTTTTAACGTTCTGCATCGTTCTCACATGTACCTATCTATAATTTTTAACATGAATTATGTAGGTAACCAAGACTTTGTAACCATATTATTATTTTGATTTAAAAGAGTGTCCATGGAGTTTCTTGCCCGTTCTTCTCCATAGGTACCTTTGGAATGGGCAACTAACTTCATCTTTCTGACTGACCGACCCTTTGACAATTCAAAAGTGCCTGTAATTGGTTTAATTGAAATAAATGCTTTGAGTTTGAGTGTAGCGGCCTTATTCCGTTACAACAATCTTGCAATTGGAGGTAACACACGTATACATAATCAACCTATAGTGTTCCCACTGCTGGGTTCACAGGCCTCCTCATGGTGAGAAGGAGTGGGCCGTAATCCACCACACGGGCCCAATGCGGTTTTCTAGGACATGCCGGTTTGTATATTCCCGACCTACTTCCATTAAAATGGCAAAGGTGCACCTGTGGCGTTATCTACAACGCCACATGCGAATAATGCGTCATTCTGACGTCATGCAAATCCTGCATCTCGCAAGCAGAGTTTACCGCGCAACTAGCATAGATACAACAGAATGATATGAATCATTGGGCCATCCCGCCAGACACAACACCCTTCTGGTCGGAGGATCCTCCCTTTTCTGTAGAGTATGAGTGAACTTTTCACCCTGTTCCTCATATCTCTATACATCAACCTTATTAGCCAAAAAACATCGATTAACAAACTTTTCATAGGTAAAGACTTATTGCGTCGCATGCCGCACAAACTCACGAAAAAACAAAATTTCTTCTTTGCGCCATCACGCTATCTCGGCGGTCGTTACAGTCATGATAATTATATTTATTTGTAGGCACCTCTTTACTTAAACTTCACTGGAAAGGAATAAAGTTAGGAGTTTTATTTGCTTTGTTATTTAACGTTCCCTTCTCAACGAGACAGTTTGTAATTGCTTATTATTTTTCAGGCGACTAACAACTTAAAGGGCGACTAACTATTTGCTACTAAAAAATAACTTGGCAGCGATTAAATATTTTAGCAATACTTAATTATATTAGATGATCTTCAAAATGCAAGGAATTATAATAACTAAATAATGGCTGCTACTTTAAGGTAGCGAACATATTAAACAGGGCCAATTGATATCATAGGCGAGGTCCTATAAATAACGACATGGCGACTAATATTAACAACGGGATAACAAAAAATTGTATTATAGCCAACTATAGACATCTCTGAAGACTCATTCCCAGAAACACACAAGGTTGAATTTGAGAACTTAGGATGCAAGAGCGAGCGAAGCGAGCTCGGGAATTGGGGCAACCCGACTCGGACAGGCTAGCTTTGAAGGGAATATAAAATATTATGTTGTGGCCCCGAGTTACCGTGTCTGACATACCGCTGTTAACCCCGCGATGGTTTGTGTTGGTATGTTTTTGTTTATCCTAATGTATCCAACTTACTTTATGAAAGTAAGTTATGTGAACATGCTAGTGGGTCGGTCGAACTAAAACCCTCTCTGACTGAGCCTTAACCGTTGTCAATCAATCAATCAGCTCAGCTTATCGCAGTCCACTGCTGGACATAGGCCTCTCCCAGACTGCGCCACAGCACCCTGTCCTCCGCCTTCCGCTTCCTGTCTACCCCAGCCACCTTCTTTAGGTCGTCCGTCCATCTAGCTGGGGGGCGTCCCACACTACGCTTGCCGGTACGCGGTCTCCACTCCAGGACTCGTCTGCTCCACCGGCCATCGGTCCTTCGACAGACATGGCCAGCCCACTGCCACTTCAGTTTGCTTACTCTGCAAGCTATGTCGGTAACTCCGGTTCTTTTCCGGATAATTTCATTCCTGATTTTATCCTTCAGAGACCCCGAGTATAGCTCGCCGTAACCGTTGTGCTATAACGCTTTTGCACATTGTAACATGGCATTGTTGAAGTCTCTTGTTGTTTGACCACTGATAATCTCCATAGATCACGGTCGGTCGGTCGGTCGATCGGTCTACAAAATATGCCATTTGGCAGAAACGCACGCTCAGAAAATAATTTGCCTCTTCCATCAATTTTACCTCCGTGAAGAAGATGTTTTTCGCCATTCAACGACAACAATACACAGTCACAGCTGTAAATTAATAAAGAATGCAATAAACCTTATTTATTTGACTATTAAGTTACTTTTTAGGGTTCCGTACCCAAAGGGTGCCAAACCCAATTAATAAGGCTCCGGGCTCCGCTGTCCGTCCGTCAGTCTGTCAGCGGGGTGTTCTCATGAACCGTAATAGGTAGACAGTTGAAATTTTCACAAGAGTGTGTAATTCTATTGCCGCTATAACAACAAATAATAAAAATAAAATAAAGCTAATACAAATTAAAGGGGATCACGATACAAGAAAAGTGTTTTTTGCAACGGGCTGTATCTCATGAACCCTTATAGGTAGACGGCTGAAATGTTCACAGAGTGAGTATTTCTATTGCCGCTAAGTATAACAAAAATAATAAAATAAAATTCAAAATTAAAGAGTCCCCATAGAAGAGACGTGTTTTTTTCGGCGTTTTTGCAGCGGGCTTTATCTCATAAATCGTAATAGGTAGACAGATAAAATTTTCAGAGTGTGTAGGTATTTCTATTGCCGCTATAATTATAACAACAAATAATAAAAATAAGTTAAAGGGAGTCTACAAGAAACGTATTTTTCCGGCGTTTGTTGCCTTGTGGTACGAAACCCTTCCTGTACAAGTCCGACTCGCACTTGGCCGGTTTTTGTAAGTTTTTATTCAACAATGCTGAATGGAAATGTTTTGAGAACAAAGCAAGAAAAGTTCAGAGATTCATGCTATCTAAAAAGTCTTGATACGAAGTTTTTGGAACCCCGTAGGTTGGAGGCCATTATATTTTTTTGTGGAAAGTAAAGAACTGACATAATTATGTAGATGGCGAGCTGCGGGGTATATTTTCATGACAAGTCACAATCTCCCATAGTTTTGAATACAGCACCCTAATTGTGTAACACAGTATCAATCCTATTGCTTCATATGTTTGAAAAAGTTATCTGCTCTACAACGTAAATAACGCGATGAATGTTGTTGAACTGTCAAAATGCAGTTCCGGATGAGCCCATAAGCAAATTAAGCAATAGCTTAGGGTATCACGTCTCGGGGACACCACCGTAAGGTAGAAACAGCACCGAAAAAGTATTTGCTAGCGCATGAACGGCAATGCTGTTTATCAGCAAGATATTACAAGACCCAAAGTCACTACAGATGTGCGCCAATCTTTACCAATCGCTCGCCGATGTTTTGGAAAAATACGAGGCGACTAGCGGATACGGGGGCCCACAGGCGTGGATTGCTTAGGGCATCAAGCATGTCGATTCTGTAAAAATCTCACCGTGAAAACTTGCGTGGAGTGAGTTGTCAGTGTCATCCCACTGATGCTACGGATTGACCAAGCAAACATTTACAATCATAATCGAGATTTTAATAATATTTTTTAAGCAAATCTTATTGAAAATTTTATATAATTTCAAAGCTAGTATTTTAGTGGTCAAAACATTAACATTTTGTGGGGTTTTAGCTTTGAAATCGCACGGTAATCTTAATCCGGCACTGTCAAAATGAAATGATATCTCATTGATGGTGGCGCGCGTGCGTTGGATCATTCGGTCCCCTACAAAATTGTTGAGCTGGATGGTGCTGATCCATGCGTCTTACGTGCATCTGAACGGGCGCTGTCGGTTGAGACTGGTCATCTCATAACTGCCAAGGCTTATTTTTAATCTTATTTTTTTAATTGTTTCTTCATTTGTGTGTTTTTTTTACATTGTTCTCACATATAGAAGCAACAAGAATAATGTACCCAGGATTTTGTAATATTTTGATTTAAAAGAGTGTCCATGGAGTTTCTTGCCCGTTCTTCTCCATAGAGATCTACGCTTTGGAATGGGCAACTAGCTTCAGCTTTCTGACTAACTATTTAATTTTGACAATTCAAAAGTGCCTGTAATGGTTTAATTGAAATAAATGCTTTGAGTTTGAGTTTGAAAGCCATTGCTACTGTTATTATGTTAAGCGATTAACCTGGAGGTCATCCGTCCATGTCCATCCACTAGAAATGTAGGCTCAAAACGATTATCATCAGTTTATATGATAACAATCAAAATAATTTGATACAAGGTATCTACACACAATTTCCGGTGCCAATTTGCATAAATGACTTAATTATGCTATTTCCGGTAGGTTGTTCTCGAAATATCCATGGGTAATCTGTTAACGGGTCTATGATGGAGTATTATTTAGGTTTACGTGCCTCTAGAGCTGAATCTAGCCTTGAAATAGTTTGTGCAACATTTATTCTGACTGCACAAATGATAAACGTATGCAGAAAAACTTGATTGTTTTCAACTCGATCACCAGGCTAATTCTTGCACATCATCAGGCGGGAGGAGACGCCCGGGTGTCACCACTGCGAGGATCGCCCAGAGGACACGGTGGAGCATACGGTGGAGGTCTGCCCCGCATGGGCGGAGCACCGCCGTGCCCTCGTAGAGGCGATCGACAGCGGCGGCGACCTCTCGCGTCCGGCCCTGGTTCAAGCCATGGTCCGGGGCGAGAGGGAGTGGGGGGCGGTCACCTCCTTCTGCGAAGCAGTCATGCTAGCGAAGGAGGTGGCGGAACGGCTGAGGGAGAGAGCCTCACACCCCAGCCGCCGCGGGAGACGCTCCGGGCGTCGGGAGCCGCGTGACGACTCCCGGCCACCGTAGGCGCGGGCCTGCGGACGGAGAGTAATGGGTAGCTCACCGTCCGACCAGGACCAGGCCCGTGCCGGACGGCGCGTACGTGTTCCACGCGCGCCTCAAAGAGATGTCAGCAAAAAGGAAGGGGCCTGCCAGGGCCGAAGCCTGCCGGGGGTGCGGGATTGTCCGAAAGGGTTACCGCTACCCCGGAACATAAAGGGCTAAGGAAGGAACACGGATGGGTTTTAGTCAGTAAGAGTCTGACACTCCCTTCGCTCCACCCAGAGCGGGAGGGGTCATTTGATGATTTCCCATCCATAAAAAAAAAAGGCTAATTCCCGTAATTAAAAACGTTCATAATCTACTCTCAATCTCGTCTCGGCGACAATCGAATATCAAAAATATAGCTAAATGCGATACCTACAGTTTTTGACAGGTTGTGACTGCGTGTGATTAGAACGTGAATGTTCTTAAAATTAAAGAAATTGCCCCACTGTTATACCGATTTCAGCTGTTACATCAATCAATCTATCAATTTTAATTAATGGCAACACCAAAATAGGTATTCTTTTTGCTCTTTAGTCCACTGTTTTCTTTCGACTCCTGCGCATCCCCCCGATAATAGTTCTTTAACCGTCCACCTCCCCATTGACCGCAATTTCGTTCGCAATTACGATGCAATTAGAATGTTTACAAACCATAAAATTAACTTTTCAATAAACGTTACAAGAACATAATATAAAAACAGAATAATGTTTGCGTTAAATATTTTGTTAAATTCTATCGAAGAGTTTGGTTCATTGGACAATGGCTGAGCAGATTAGCATCGTTTATTGTTTTCTGTTATCTTTGTTTTGCTTCAGTTGTATTTCAGAAAAGGTGAGTGGCGTTACTTGTTCCTTTATCAGAATCGGACAGTGGCGGATTTACCAACAGGCTGAGTAGGCTGGAGCCTAGGGCGGCAGATTTTAGGGGCGGCAATTTTGGGGCTAACATTTTTTTTTTAATGTCTTACTGAAATTAAAAAGATTAAAATTCATATACCTACCATGTTTTTTTGGAAAGAATAAACAAAGTAAATGCTCAAATCCAGGCTTTTACCGTAGATTTGATCACAGTTGCCGATCTTTACAAATCTGCAAGTTTTTTGTAGGTAGCTCAACGAGAAAATTTTAAGAAAAGGCGATGGAATTAAGCGTGTCGTAGCAGTATAAAGACATGGGACATTATTGTAGAGGTCGGTAGTGGCGGCAACATTTGAATAGTCTACTGGCGGCAAATGTGTAAATCCGCCACTGGAATCAGATCAGAATTTTGGGCCACAAAAGGTACAATTGCATGCAGCGGAGATGAGAACGCTAAGAGGGATCTATGATGGTGTTACACGAATGGGTAGAATAAGAAATGAGTACCTAC
This sequence comes from Amphipoea lucens, assembly GCA_947508005.1. Classification (NCBI taxonomy): domain Eukaryota; kingdom Metazoa; phylum Arthropoda; class Insecta; order Lepidoptera; family Noctuidae; genus Amphipoea; species Amphipoea lucens. Next base: position 18,225,157 of record OX382374.1, read on the forward strand.
ATTTAAGAGGAAATCTGAAAATGGCACTGGTAACTGAAAAGTTCCGTGGAAATCGGTTGTCATGGTATGGGCATGTGATACGGAAGAATGAGAAAAATGTCGTGAGGATAGTTTTGAATATGAACGTCGATGGCTATAAAAGTAGGAAAGATATAAAAGAAACGATGGATGGACTGTGTGAATGATGATGTGGTTAAAAAGAAGATGACGACCAATACAGAAATATGGAAAAAATACATGTTGCGCCGACTCCAAATAAAATGAGGCGAGGGTACGAGAATGATGAGTAGTTCTTTCATAACTGTTGGGCCAGAAGTTCTGAACAACTGATTTATTCAACTGTGACGTGAGTGTCAAAATCAGCGAGATGCGTAACTCCAGTTAGTCGATTGGTCTCATAGACTGTATGTATTAGAAAAATAATAACTCAATTTAGATAAGATAACATTCTTTGAGTCTTTAGAGCCAAATCTTCCACAGTGGCGCCGATTCCCTTGTTCACAAGCTAAACTAAAAAGTTCAGTGCATCTTATTCTTTCTATTTCATTAAGAAAAGGACAGAAGGTAAATATTAGTTTAGTCCTGCCAAATTTGTCAGCGCCTGACATAAATTGACGTATTTTTAGTAGCCAATTTTTTAATCACGTCTAGACTTGTCTATTATCTTGATTCGACCTTTTCTTAATGAAATAGAAAGAAAAAGATGCACTGAACTTAAAATCGTAGTTTAGTTTGTGAACAAGGGAATCGGCGTCAGTGTCTCACTACTTGTGTCGACTCGAGCATTTTTTTTTAATTTTGAAAAGTGTCAACGCTTTCCTTCGATCTCGCCTGGTGGAAAGCGATAGATGAGGTCTATGATGGAACAAGCAAGCGCAGAAGATGCTTATCCACTCTTGCTTTGAAGGCAGACGGGTTATACGTTGAAGGGAACACAGACGCTAGCAGAGTTCCATAGTTTGGCCGTGCGCATAATAAATGTGTAAGAGAAGCGCTGGGTAGGTCACATTATTTTGTGTAGAAAAGAATGTCAGCTTTGAATTGTCATTTTAAAGATTCCAAATTCAAAATTAACCTAAGAAAACGAATTTATAGTATTGCAAATTAATTACATGCTTTCACATTAAATCTTCCGTTTATTTGTTTAGTTTTTTTTGTTCTTTCGTTAACTATCTCCGTCTCTGTTTTTAAATGTTTTCGTGGACATACTAGATTTAACTAAGCTTCAAATGACGTTGGTGCAATCAGGCAAAGGTGGCTATACCAAAACCTTTATTTATCGTTCATTTTTATCGTGTGATACTCCGAAATATTGCTCATAAAATCTTATGGTGTGGAAAATAATTTCATAGAAAAACCTCAGGGTCAGGGAGATAATTGGCAATCGCTTTCATAGCTTTTCATAATTCTACAACGACTTTCAACAGGATAACTAAGCTTTTCGGTAGCACTAGCATATGACAACCCAATATAATCAACTCAGCCTGTCGCAGTCCACTGCTGGACATAGGCCTCTCCCAGGCTGCGCCACAACACTCTGTCCTCCACCCGTCCGTCTGTCCGTCTAGCTGGGGGGCATCCCAGACTACGCATGCCGATACGCGGTCTCCACTCCAGGACTCGTCTGGTTCACCGGCCATCGATCCTTCGACAAACATGGCCAGCCCACTGCCACTTCAGTTTGCTTGCTCTGTAAGCTATGTCGGTAACTTTGGTTCTTTTCCGGGATAATCCAGTACATTGACTTTTTAACCGACAAAAAATAGAGGAGGTTCTCAATTCGGTTCGTATATTTTTTTTTATGTATGATCACGCATAACTTTTTACAGAGCAGTCCGATTTTGATAATTCTTTTTTTATTGGAAAGGGTATACTCCGAAGTTGGTTCCATATAAATTTGGAACAAATTAATATTCCAAACAAAAAATGCGTTCACCGCACGACCACTCGCAACGATATTAATTTGGTTGTTTGGCGCCGACTCAAAATTACTTAGGTACACTTACATTAGTTTAAGAACTTATTTATTAAGGTTAAATAAAAAAGGTTTATTATTTTTTGCTTTTCAGTTTTTTCGGAGGTTTAATTTTTTTGTTCAAAAGTTTATTCAGTGATTGTTGTTATCGCTAATATCTCAAGCTGATAGAACGTGACTTTGTCTAGCCCCCTTATTGAGCAATACTCGTGATTCTGCTGCTTTCAACTTACTTCTCTAAGATTAAAATAATAAAAAAAATCTTGGTCCAGGTAACATATATCAGCGTGGAGCACCCTAGAGTGACGTACTTCAACCCGAAGTTCCTGACATACGCAAACCTGACATCGGTGCGGTACGGCCGCAGCAACCCTGTCTACTATGTTGGACTTCACTTTGAATGTATTGTACCTTTCGATACTAGTATTTATGTGAGTATTTTTGAAGTGAAACTTCTTTACGCACGCTTGACTTGGGGAGTAAGTTGGCGAACGCGTGACGTAAGCGTTACGAAAAGTGTGATCAGGCGAGGCGAACGGGAGTTGAGTGGTGGATATAAGCAAGAGAAAGCAGTGCGCGCGCACATTTTCTTTCTCTCTTCCTCTCATAGCCAAATACGTTTGAAGTTTCACTTCAGTCGTGTGGTCATAAGCACACTCGGTTTTTTATCTTTTACTATCTTTCGACAGGCCTGATGGTCTAGTGGTTAGTGACCCTGACTGCTATGCCGGAGGTCGTGGGTTCGATTCCCACCCAGGACAAATGTTTGTGTGATGAGCACGATCATTTTGTTCTGTGTCTGGGTGTAATTTATCTATAATATGTATGTATTTAGAAATATATAAGTATGTTTATCAGTTGTCTAGTACCCATAACACAAGCTCTGCTTAGCTTGGGACTAGATGGCGTTGTGTGATAGTTGTGGAATATTATTATTATTATCTTGCGACTTCGTCTGCGTGAATTTTCTTGTTCTCCAACCCACCCCGTCGGATCGCATCGCCTATCCGTATTTCGTTTTCGCTTAGCATTTTTTCTGAATTTTTCTTTTGCTTGATTCTTTCGGGTCCAATAGCTATCTGGTAGGTACTAGAATCAAAGGAATTCCCTGTCTAACTACTATCATTGTTTATCATCATGATTCATGATGTCATGTCGCTTACAGATAGACATATACTTCTTCGAGCTGCTGACGAACCAGTACAAACGCAGCTTCATCGAGATGCACTTCAACTGGTGTTACCTGACAGAGAAGGACATGTTCTTCGGAGCCGCTTTGAGGGCAGGCGGGTTGGGCAACAGACCCTGCCCTCATCCACCTGTAAATATAATACCCTCGTATTAATATTGCACATACTTTTATTTACATTTCGAAGGATTTTTAAGGAAATTTCGAATCCATTGCGTACATCCAGACAAACGGACAAGAATTCTAAAAACTATAGTTTCGGCATCAGAGCCGTTCCCACATCTCGTAGCAATTACTTTTTTTTATATTCAACTAGCTGCGCCCCGCGGTTTCACCCGCATAAGTTTCGATCCCGTAGGAATATCGGGATAAAAATAGCCTATATATTAATCCAGGGTGTCAGCTACCTCCATACAAAATTTTATCAAAATTGGTCCAGCCGTTTGAGCGTGAAGAAGTAACAAACATAAACACACAAACTTTCGCCTTTATAATATTAGTGTGATGTTACAGTCTTGACTTCGTTACTATTATTTTTTTTTTATATGTAAAGAAGTTTCGCGAATTGTACCAGCGGGGTAATTGCTTGACATATATTATCAGCAGGAATGGTTTTTATTTTGACAGTGGAGCAACGTTCATTGCGTTATTAACGTTTTTGAGCAGACAAATTTTTCAAACATATAAAGCAATGGATTAGCAATATCCTTCAAAATAATTCGGATTGAAAATGATAATGTGTTACGCAACTAAGGTAGGTTACATCCTAGATTTGAAACGTTTTATTCCAATCTTGTTCGGGCACACCGCAAATCTCGATTTGTACTAAAACATTATACTTATAAAAATCTGCCTTACATTTCACAGGGTTATAGACAAGCCTCGACAGTTCCAATTCTTGTTTTCAGGGCCCATACAATTTTGTAAACATGACGATCAACCCAGCAGTAATCCCGAAAGGCTTCCCGTTCACCAGAGGCCGGATATACGCAAACTTTACCCATCCAAAAACAAAATCTAGAGTGGCGGATGGATTCATAGACATGAGACTGGCGACCATAGAGGTGAAGAACGTAAAATCATTGTTTTCATAGTTCGTAGTTTATGCTCTGTTATTATTACATGCAGTTTTTATACCGATTTGTTTGTGATTGTAAAAGATTAGCAAGTGGTGAATTAAGTTAATGAATTAAGTTTAATAATGATTAAGTTTCTATAATATAAGCTAACATATAAACTATAATAATATGTACAATTATATGAAAAAATAAACAAAATAATCATAGGGCATCAAAGAATACGTCTGCATAGCTGTCAACAGGAACAGTGCCCAAAAGGCTGGCAGCATTGCCACGTTGTATGGCAATTCTAATTCTTTGACCAAGAAATTAAGTTTCTTGATATTCTCCTGGGAGCGAATTATATTTTAAAATACAGGGTGACCAGCACACTAATTGCGTAACACACTATTAATCTAAATCTGAATCATTTTGAAGGATATTGCTAATCCATTGCTTCATATATTCGCAAAATGTGTCTACTCAACAATGTAAATAACGCAATGAATGTTGTTGAAGTGTCAAAATGAAACCCAATGATACAGATAGTGTGTTACGCAATTACTCTGCTGGCTGCCATTTTGGGTCCATTCGCCCCATTCTCTAATCAAAGTTTATTACAAAAGTTTTTTTTTAAATAACAGGAAATTGTAGGTAGATACCTAATTTATCTAATTATTAAATTTGACATTGTCATGTGGTCATGACAAGGTTAGGATTTGAAGTCAAACTATTTAAATATAAATATAAAACTCTTGTTATTATTAGCTAAGGTTATTAAAACATTAATTTAATGTCGTGTGTAATTTTCTGTTTTTAAACCGCGTTTATTTTTCGTTTAAATGCTGCATGATTTTATTTCTGTAAGTTTGTATAAACACTTTTATACGTCCATCATATTTTTTTTAAACTAGATGTGGTCGGCGTTCCCTATCTGACTACTCTGAGAAGAAAGGCCGAAACAAACTCAGAGGTCACAGTGTCTTTTAAAGTCCAAGTTTTAAGTAATCTTGGTCAGATCATGTGAAGACTAAGTATGTAGATTGGTTTAGCTCTTCCAGTCGGTTAAAAAACAAACAACTGCGTAGGATAAAGGTGCTTACTTTTGAAGTGAAACTTCTTTATGCACGCTTGACTTGGGGAGTAAGCTGGCGAACGCGTTACGAAAAGTGTGATCGGGCGAGGCGAACGGGAGTTGAGTGGGGGATATAAGCAAGAGAAAGCAGTGCGCGCGCACATTTTCTTTCTCTCTTCCTCTCATAGCCAAATACGTTTGAAGTTTCACTTCAGTCGTGTGGTCATAAGCACACTCGGTTTTTTTGTGGAGCAACGTTTACAAGTGTTGGTGGGCAACAACGGATAACAAAAAATATCTAGTTATCTTAGTAAAAGTTATAGAAAGTTACTTAATGTAATCATGTTGCAAATTGTTGCTTTTAAAAAAGTAACTTCGGTGTGGACGCACCTTAAGAGGAAGTAGTTTTAATTAAGCTTGCCAGATTTGACCAATACCACACCAATACATACTAACTAATTGAGGGCACTGGTGGCTCAGTGGTAATAACCCCGACTTACGAGTTGTAGGTCATGAGTTCAAACCCAGGCAGGCGCTTTACTTTGCGTAAATTATTTCACTAACACTGCTCTTAAAACGTTGAAGGAAAACATCGTGAGGAAACCGGCATATCCTAGAACTAAAAATTCAAAGACGCGTGACATCTACCAACCCACACTCGGCCTGCGTGGTGGATTACGGCCCACTCCCTCTCACAGAGAAGAGGTCTGTGTCCCAGCAGTGCGAACATTATAGGCTGATTATGCTAAACCGCGTTTAGCTTTTCGGCTAGTCGGTTAAAAAAACCAAATAAAAATGTCTATGGTTGTGATGTCGCTGTGTCAAATGTAAAAGGTTTGTTGATTGAAACCCGATAAGTTTTTTTTCCACGTTTTTTAGCAATTTTCACACATCGACACCACGGACGAACGACACCAAACGAACGGAAAAATAAAATCTATTCGGGCCCTGCAGCGTCTAAAAAAGTCTGCATAGTTTTTTGCGTGGCTGAAAAACATTGCCATATCCCAACATAGGTTAGGTATACCTATGTTGGATATACCAATGTTTTTCCAGAGGTTTGAAAGTCAAAATAGGTATATAGTTCTTATATAATCAGCCTATAATGTTCCCATTGCTGGGACACAGGTCTCCTCCTCCTGATAGATGTCACATGTCTTCGAAATTTTGCTTCTAGGACATGCCGGTTTCCTCACGATGTTTTCCTTCACCGTTTTGAGAGCAATGGTGATGAAATAATTTACGCAAGTAAATTGCCTACTTGGGTTCGAACTCACAACCTACCCATAAGTCGCGGCCGTTACCACTGGGCCACCACTGCTCCACAGACCTCTACTTATTCATAAATGCTTCGTACTTGGAAATTGCCCTATTTTACCACGCTTTGGTAAACGAATTAGCGATAGCAATCTCCCTTATTTCATAACGTGGTTTCGATATTTAGATAGTCTAGCCAAAAACAAAGGACTATCGTTGAACCCCATTTTGGAATAGTAATAAAGGCTGTTTATTTATTTACTTATGTACAGACGCCAGCACATCAAGCTACCCGAAATTGTCAAATTTTCCCAATCAATTTTGAACCTTATGTTTTAGCGATAAAGTTGAAAATCTTTAAAGAAATTTGACAGATTGTAGTAGGTTGGTGTGCTGGCGTCTGTACGTAGACACAAAACACATTTGCATTTGTTTTAGTTAACTTATACTACCCCCAACGTTGGGCAAAGGTCTCTCCCATACTATTCTAATTTTCTTTATGTTTATGTATTTATTTATTTTAGGATCTCCAGCAAAAGATATACAAAAAACATTATATGGTTAATGGACGACAAACTATTTGCTAGGTGTACTCTTTCAATTACAGGAGACCACAGCATGCACAATAAAAATGTTGCGCCTTTTCCAAACTTTTACGCTAGCGTTTCTTAGGCCTGCCTCGGTGACGACGCCCGTCTTCAGGCACCCACTATGTGACGATCCTGGCCCATCTGTTTTGATGCATTCTGTAAGTGTAACCTGCAGTGCAGTGTAGAGCAGTGGTGGCCCAGTGGTATCAACCGCGACTTACGAGTTGTAGGTCGTAGTTTCGAACCCAGACAGGCGCTTTATTTTGTGTATATTATTTCATCACCACTGCTCTCAAAACGATGAAGGAAAACATCGTGAGGAAACCGGCATGTCCTAGAACCAAAAATTCGAAGACATGTGACATCTACCAACCCGCACTGGGCCCGCGTGGTGGATTACGGCCCACGCCCTCTCACAGAGAGGAGGCCTGTGTCCCAGGAGTGGGAACATTATAGGCTGATTATGTATGTATGTAACCTGCAGTGCCATTTCAGACTCGCAGGCTTATCGCCCACATCGGCGATGCTTGTCTTGGAGTGCAAAACATTTAGGGGTTTATTGATAAGCCGACGATTAAAGTTATGTGACGTTCAATCGTCAAAATTGTATGGTTAAATAGTTGCTAATTACGAGTACTACTTAAGTGGCTTACAGGACCTAAACGCAAAAAACGGAAGTTTAAGAAACAATAAAAATATATGATCGACTACAGTAAACAAAATCAAAATAATATATGGTATTCTTGAGGATATATGCTAGGTAGATAGTGTATTGAAAACATAATATAACTTATTTGGTACGATAGAAAAAATCATGAAGATACCTCTAAAAAAATTATTTTTATAATAAAAACCATACTAATATACATACAATCATTATGACTTTTTCGCAGATTGTTCTACAAGCAACATACTAAAACTCTAGTGTTTTAATTTTTTAGTCCAAACAATAAGATTTTTCGTAAATAGATAATTGCTTCATACTTTGCAATAAATTACCAGCGTTGTGTCATCGCGCTTCTCTTTCTTTTCTATGCAGTCCGACAAAGACCGCGCTTTAGGTCATGTAGTCCTCTTAACTAGAAGCAACGTTTATGAATAAGGGGACTGTATTATAAACTTGTTATAAAAAAATGATTTTTGGCATTTTCAGTCTCAAATAGCAGCCGAGGGATTAATGGTAGACTTTTCTTGTAATATTAAAAAATTATCAAAAGGTCATTTTCCATATGACAACAGTACTTTTTTTTTCTGGCCAGCACTTAATTTTTAGGTATAAAATGTTCGACTTCGATGTCCTTTCGATTTAAAGTGTTAAAAAATTAGCCCTAAAAGCTGAAATCAGCTGTTTAATACAAAAGTTCAATACCTACTCGATCAAAATGTATGAAACAGCTCATTTTTTTTCGTGATTTCAGAGTTCGTCCCAAAGTGAAAGTTGTTCAGTTCGATGGTCTAAAACACCTCTTAAAGTTTTTAGGGTTAACTTTTTAGACCCTAATATAATTTTTGTGGATTTTTTGCTGTTCTATGACATGATTAAGTTGCATGCAACTTTTTTCGATGAGGTTACTTGGTAACTTCTATCAAATTATCAGCAAAAACTTTGGTCATCCCATAACATACCAGACCACAAGTACCAGTAGGTAGTAAATAGGCCTACGGTGAGCTTAAACATTGTAACTGGGGTACAGGTGTGCCCTAGGGAAATTCACTAGGTACACATAAAAACAAACATAACACAGGAAATATTTCGACACAGCTGCACAAACAAATGCGTCCGTGTGTGAGGATATTTTGTTTTTTCACGTATTTTCAATTCATTTTTCGATTCTGTTTTAGATCATATTTTTCTTGTGTGTTTTGTACAGTCAACAAAAGAGATATGCAGGATCGACGGATACAGTTGAAGTTTAGTAAGAAACCGATGGATTTTCTCGAAATAAAATTAATTTTATGAATATAAAGGTATGATTCCGATCTCGGAACTACTAAACTTACTAAACTTCAACTATATCCGACAATCCCGCATTTTTATCTCTTTTTGCTGACTGTACGTATACAGAACAACGCTTAACGTGCTTTCCGAGGCACGGAGGGGTCTTTTTATGTGAAGATGGTCACCCATCCACGGACCCACCGCGGCAAGGGTAGCTTAACCTGATCGATCGACCCGTGCGGCTGTTATTAGGTACTTAGCCACAAGCCCTCCATGTTCACTATGGATATATTTAGGGAAAAAAATAAACTTTTTAAAAGCTTTCGTCTCGTCTGTCATTTGATAATATTATTAATAAACATAACGATAAGCGATCGTTGGATAGAAGAAGGAGCAGGAATTGAATTATTTCAGGAGATTGGTTCTCCGATGGCGTATTTTGTAAAGTTGATGTTGTTATGTGTTCAAAGACAACGGAGGAATGGTATTTTTGCTTCTGCTTAACTTATTTTACAGTCCTGCAGATGAATTAGAGTAACAGCTTTATCGATGAAAAATAAAGTATTTTCCAAGGGATTATGAAAAATAAATCCATTAAAAAAAACTTTAGTAAGTATTGGCCAAGTTCTCCAGCCAGGTAATTTATTTATTTATTAAAACTTTATGCACAAGTAAAAAAAATACTATAGGTATAGACGCCAGCACATCAAGCTACCCGAAACTGTCAAATTTTCCCAATCAACTTTGAACCTTATGTTTTAGCAATAAAGTTGAAAATCTATTAAAGAAATTTGACAGATTATAGTAGCTTGATGTTCTGGCGTCTGTACAAAGGCGGTCTTAATGCCTGCATTACAAACTAACAATTGCAATGCTTTTCATTTTGATAATTCGACAACGTTCATTGCGTTTGTCGAGCAAACATAATTATGAAGCAATAAATCGAGCTATGATATAGCAGTTAAAAAGTTTAATATCTTCGTCAAAATGCCTAAAAAGCGGACGCTCTAGTAATTAAAAGTCTAATAGCGACAAAAATAATTGAAAAGATTAGTGAAGGGGGTCGTAAACAATGGTGGTAGTTAATTTAATGGGGCGCGAGGTTGCCAGGATCGTAGAAAAACAGATATGCGTTTAGGAAAAAAGACATTTAAAAAGGTGTCTATGGTGCAACTGCCGACAATATATGAAACTTTTAAAGTTCAGGAGGCCATGGAGGTCGCCAGCGGGTCCCAAAGTTTCTGCTTGTGAACTCCGTGAGTCAAAACTCAAAATTATTACAAGAGGCTAAGGGGTACGCTGGCGGGTCCAAAAAAAATCTTTCAGGACGCCGTGGGATCCGCCCTGACCTCCCTAATTCCGTGATGTAAAATCAGAGTTGAAATAAGTCAAAACTAAAAAAAACTCACATACAGGCAGTTTTGAATTGTCAAGGGGCAAGGCGTCACAGTTAGAAAGATGTACTTAGCTAGTTGTCTATTTCAAAGTGTAGTAGGTACCTATGGAGAAGAACGGGCAAGAAACTCCATGGACATTCTTTTAAATCAGAAAATTGTTACAAATTATATCGTTATTTGTTACGATGTCATTTGTAACAATTTGGAACGATGTAAAAAGACGTGCATGTTAAGAGCGTAGACGACTAGACGTAAAAAAAAAGAAATACATAAACAAAAAAAAAATACAATTCAGAAATCAAAATAAGTGTGAAAGTACTTTAAACCGACCCCAAAATTGGGTTATGGGCAGACGGATAATGATCTACAATAATAATTGGTGAAACTTGACAGGTTAAATTGTTATAACACCTCTTTCTGAGAACCTCCTTTTATTCATGGATCTGTGGAAGGCCGCTCCTCATCAGGTCGCTGTAATAAAATCTTTATCCCTTATTTCCTTAAACGGCACCTCGGAATATTTAATTAATGTATCGGATGAAATATGAAAGTAATTTTTACATAGTCATTTTATATGGTACTAGCTTCTGCCCGCGACTTCGTCCGCGTGAGATTTCACCCTCCCCTCATTCGAAAAACCTTTTCTTAGTGGATACCTACTCTTCACAAAGAACACACCCTCCAAATTTAATGTCTCTAGGACCAGCAGTTTAGGCTGTGCATTGATATATCAGTCAGTCAGGACTTTGAATTTTATATAATTATGTAGATTTTTTTGGTTGTATACGGTTAGGTAACTAGCACTAAGTATTTACGACTTGACACTTTCGATTGGGGTACGTTCTTAGCCCTTCTCTTGTAATCTGTTGTCACATTAAGAGATTTCACTGGCTATTGTCAAACCTCATGAACGTGGGATGTAAATAAAAAATACCGGCCAAGAGCGTGTCGGGCCACGCTCAGTGTAGGGTTCCGTAGTTTCCCGTCCGTCACAATAAGTGTTCCCACGTACAATTCGATAATACCCGACCCAATGTAATAAGTACCTACAGCGCCATCTCTCGGGGAATTGGGTTACTAATTAATACATAGACGTGCCAGAAGTTTTCGGTGGTAATTTTGGATTGCGAGAACCGATTTTAATAATTCTTTTTTTGTTTGAAAAAAGATACGTTCAGGATAATAAAATATGTAAACGAAGTTAAAAAAAAAATGCTTGCATATACGATTATACTACGAACTTAGTCCAGAAATGATTTTGTACAACTTTTTGTCTTTTTTGTACAAAAACTGTTGTTTCTATCAAGTTCAAAATAATTTTCCTAGAAAGTTCTTATAAAGTTCTACTTTTCAGATTTTTTCATATTTTCTAAACTTATTGTTCAAAAGTTAGAGGGGGGGGGACACACATTGTTTTTTACTTTTGGAGCGATTATTTCCGAAATTATTGACATTATCAAAAAATGATTTTAGTAAACCCTTATTCATTTTTAAATACCTTTCCAACAATATATCACACGTTAGGGTCAAAATTAAAAAAAAAAATCATTTCCCACTTTACATATAGGGGGGCTACCCTAATAAAACATTTTTTTCCAATTTTTATTTTACCACTTTGTCGGCGTGATTGATATACATATTGGTACCAAATTTCAGCTTTCTAGTGCTAACGGTCACAGAGATTAAGCGAGGACGGACAGACAGACATGGCGAAACTATAAGGGTTCCTAGTTGACTACGGAACCCTAAAAAAGTAAATTCGAACGATTTTTTAATAAAAAAAATACAACTAGCTTTTATCATTTTAATTTGAATTTTTGCTACAAACATCCTTATACCTAGTCCTAGATATTAATAAAGTTTAGTTAAAACTAATTAAATATTATGTGTAATACGAGTATTGGGTAACTTTAGGTAATTGTAAATGTCCTTTTTGGCTTTGTAATATTATGTAAAACCATAAATGATGCATGTTATGTTAGCCAAAAGGAAATTATTTTTAATGTACACAATATGTAAGCAATTGTTGGCTAACCTAAATAAATAAACACATTTTTAATTTTAAAATCGTTAGAATTTACGTGAAATTTACTCCACATGGTCGTGCTACGCTATGGCTGCCGCGGGGCCTGCCACGGTGAAGTTTGCCATCTAGTTAGAAAATTCTTGTTCTAAAATCGACAGTTATTGGACGTTTCTCTTACGTACGAACGTACGATACGTTTCGGTTACGTATTTGTGTATACGTTAACCGTATTAACAAAACCCTATAAAAACTGAAGGTCAAACTGACAGTTACCAACAACAATAAAAGCATTAGTAACGTCAGTTGTTTCACCCCATCTTGCTTCTACAAAACAAACGAAAACTACTTATTAGTTTAGAAATTCGTCGTAGTGTTGTTATAAGGTAAACAATGAGCGGCTTACTGAAGTTCGGGACACGATTAGTTAGTTAGGGGACAAGGGGTTATAGTTGGGAGATGAGATAGGAGAAAGATAAGAGACAGTGATTAATTTGAGGATTTAAAAATTTGACACAATTGTATATTTTTAGTGTTCGATCAATTTTTTGAAGTGAAAACTTCTTTAGCGGCGTTGTACACTTTTTTGTAATGGGTAAAAAATGTTAAATTCGCGTCAGTACACGTGACCGTCAGGACACGTGACCTGATCGAAAATCCGTAAGACGGATGGAGAGTAGACAGCCGGCGCGCCGTAGGAGAGGAAGTATCCCCCTCTCTTTCTACGGCGCGGCGAAAATGTATGCCTGCTGTTTCGTTTAGGCGGCGCAGGGCGCTTGCGCGAATGTTCGTGTGTGTTTATGTTACAGCATGCCACGCGCATCCATGGATGGTGACAGCTGATGGCTCGACCGTCTGTGTAGTGGCCACACTGCTGTGTATTCGTAAAATTCGTGTATATTAAGTGTTTAAAATATGGAAATTGAACAAAGTGACTCTATTAATGAAAAAAGTGACGAAGAAATAGCGAAAGAAAATGAGTAATATTAATTCAATTAATAGTTGATTTATTTCAACGTTAATATTCAAGTTTTCACTTCTGCCAGCACTCCCGGAGTACAACCCGTCTTTTTTTTTATAATTTTTAATAAGTACATTTATATGAATAAATAACAATAAGTGAAGCATTTATTTCAAAATCCAAGATAATATTTACAAAATTTAAAAAGCTAACAGTCTTAAAATAAATAATGATATTAATCCTTATCCAAATAAATACGTTATTCATCACAAGTATTTAATTTTGAACAAAATTGCCCATGATATCATTTGATTTCAATTAATATCTTAGGAGATAAGTATCATAGTTTTAAAATAATGAAATATATTTTAGTAAGTAGGTTTTTTCCTCAAAATAACGCGGGTCAAACCGCGGGGCACATCTAGTTTTGATATTACATATTACGCGTCGATGCCCTGCCTTCCTTCTTTGCTGTGCCCGGGTCAATCCGCGGAAATCCACTATCGGCGAATATATGCTAATAATAAATTAAATATCATAGCTGCATTCTTTTTTTTACTTTATATGACACTAGCTGCGCCCCGCGGTTTCACCCGCGTAAATGTCGATCCCGTGGGAATATCGGGATAAAAACTATCCTATGTCCTTTTCCGGGACTCAAACTATCTCTATACCAAATTTCATCAAAATTGGTCCAGCCGTTTGAGCGTGAAGAAGTAACAAACATATAAACACACACACTCACAAACTTTCGCCTTTATAATATTAGTGTGATGATTTCTTACATGTTTTTACGTATGGCGCCGCTATCTAAAAAAAGTATAAAACCTTTATTTAATTTATTATTGCAATCAACACGCACCAAATGTCATTACCATTTGAAAATAAAAGTCGGCCTAATTGAGCGGAATGGCCCGCCCGACAGGATTCACACTTAACTTCACATTGTGGAATTCAAATAAATATTCAGTATTATTGACCTTCCGGAATAAATTTATTTATTTATTAAAACTTTATGCACAAGTAAATTCTCTACATGATGGATGGTAAAACTCTAAATAGTGATCCGTTGCGTAGTTTAAAAGCACAATGCGGCTACGCAGCCAGACACGAAAAGCGTTTTATACTATACAACGTGTTTTTTGTTATACCATAACTCTAGGGGGTCATTGTACTCATCATTATGAACAACTTTTACTATGGGACCAAACCGAAATCGCGAGAAAAAAATCTGGTGGTCCCTACAATTTGACGAGTTATGCGAACATAAATGTAGGGAACAGCTTATTTTTTTTTTCTCGATTTAAGGTTTGGTCCCATAGTAATAGTTGTTCATAATGATGAGTACAATGACCCCTAGAGTTAGAAGATATAAAAAAAAAACACGTTGTATATACATTTCTCTTTGCCATTGTTTTTTCCTTCTCTGTCGCATCCAGTGGTTGTTAGCTCTTCGTTAAATGTCATTTGTTTAGGACAGGACAAGTTTTTGGCTGCACCCACATTATTAAAAGGTCGTTTAAAGGAGTTTATTTGTACACACTGGCAACACCTGGCCACTCGGGCCCGCATCGATTGAGTTCGTTGAGAACTTAAAAGAAGGTACCTAGCTGAAATGAACAGGGTTTTTTTCTAGGAAAAGTTAACAGGAGGTCAATTCCCTTAATTAAAAACGTTTAAAATCTAGTCGCAATCTTGTCTCAGCGGCAATCAATGTCAAAAACTTGCCACATCATAGACTTCATCTATCGCTTTCCATCAGGCGTGATCGGGGTCAAGAGCGCGCCCATTTAGCAATAAAAAAAAAGTCTGTGAATGTTCTTAAAATTACGAGAATTGCCCCTCAGACTGTGAACGTTCTTAAAATTACGAGAATTGCTCCCAGATCTATTTTAAGGAAAACTCGACCTTATTACCCAAGTAATGAAACCATGATTCCTTGTTATTATTACAGCTAACATTCATAATGTCACCGTTATAGAAGCGTGAACTGCAGACGTATAGTATTCAAATTAGTTCCAAGTACGTGTTGCTACGAAGTCGTAGGCGTCGTAGCAATTACGCCACCTACGGCGTAGCAATCGCGTAGTCGTAATTAGTACGGAATCTGTATAATATGAAGAACAGTGATATAAACTACAGGCTAATAACTTACATAATCTGTATTCGCTATTTATTTGCCAAAAATGTAAATAAATATGAGTTTATCACACTATCACATCACATCACACTAATATTATAAAGGCGAAAGTTTGTGTGTGTGTGTGTGTTTATATGTTTGTTACTTCTTCACGCTCAAACGGCTGGACCAATTTTGATAAAATTTGGTATGGAGGTAGCTGACACCCTGGCTTAACATATAGGCTACTTTATATCCCGATATTCCTACGGGATCGAAACTTATGCGGGTGAAACCGCGGGGCGCAGCTTGCATAAAAGAAAAACGACCTCCGGACCGTATTTCGCCTACGGCGGCCAATCTCAACAGAGACTAGCCTTCGGCGCGGGAGACATTATAGTGCACAAGTGTGTGCGCAGACACAGGTGCACTCCCTCTTCCCTCACTCTCATAGTCCGATGGGACGGCAATTCGACACGACCGGAGAGAGATCAGGCGCAGGACCAACGGCTGAACGTGCTTTCCGAGGCACGGGGGTTTCACACCGCCAACTTTCAAACTCCGGGCTGTTACTAAGAAATTCCTAACGGAAAAACTCAATAATACTGCGTGACCTGGGAATCGAACCCAGGACCTCACGCTCAGTTACAATTATCCATCCATACTATATATAATATTATAAATTCGAAAGTAACTCTGTCTGTCTGTATGTTACCTTTTCACGCTTAAACCGCTGAACTGATTTAGATGAAATTTGGTATAGAGATTGTTTAAGTCCCGAGAAAGGACGTAGGACAGTTTTTATCCCGATATTTCCACGGGATCGAAAGCTATGCGGGTGAAACCGCGGGGCGCAGCTAGTATTTAATATTATAATTTCGAAAGTAACTCTGTCTGTCTGTATGTTACCTTTTCACGCCTTAGCCACTGAACCGATTTAGAAGAAATTTGGTATAGACTTATAGAGCTAGTTTGAGTCCCGGGAAAGGACGTAGGATAGTTTTTATCCCGATATTCCTACGGTATCGAAACTTAAGCGGGTGAAACCGCAAGGCTCAGCTAGTTTAGATATAAAGTGTTTCCAAAAAGAGATTAATATTTTCTCACACGGCTCTAGTTTCAATACAGCAAAAACATGAGAAAACTGTAAAATGCCAGCAGCACAAACAATGTTCGCAATAAATATTACTCGCTGACATACTTCGACAACAAACTTATTGTCCTATATCAGGTTTTCCTCAATATTTCACGATATTGGTACCAGGAGCGCCGAGGTGCGAGAAGGTCTAATGCGGCCAATAGTTGGGCAATTTGTTTCTATTGTGGTTTGGAACACCTGCGTGATATGAACTCTTGGTGCCTTGTGGTACACTATTTATGTTTTGTAGTGACAATATTATGATGTTTCAGGGTAGTTTATACGAAAAATAATCCCAATTAAATATACCTCCTACTCTCCTAGTGCATTCTATACTTACATTGTCAAATTAAATTAGCTATCTAAACATTCTCTAAACACGATAAACCAAAAAAGGGCTGATATAGGCGCCGATTCCCCTGTTCACAAACTAAATTAAATTTAAGTTCAGTGCATCTTTTTCTATCAATTTCATTAAGAAAAGGACAGAACATAAATTATATTAGTTTAGTCCTGTCAAATCAAGATACTCCATAGACAAGTTTAAACGTGACTAAAAAATTGGCTCCTAAAAATACGTCATATTTATGTCAGGCGCTGACTAATTTGACAGGACTAAACTAATATTTATGTTCTGTCCTTTTCTTAATGAAATAGAAAGAATAAGATGCACTGAACTTGTTTAGTTTGTGAACAAGGGAATCGGCGCCATTATTTTCTCTTTTTTGGGTCAACAACCGCTGGTATATTGTAGTTACTGTAGCTATTGAGTTTAGAGGTAAAATAACTGTGAACCAGTGGCGCGCATTGGTTTTCAGAATAGGTAGGCACTAGGCCGGGTCTAGTCTAGGCAAACGCGGTCACTAATCAGAAAAAAAAAGTGAGGTCAAAAGCGCGGTTATTTGAGTAGGCATGCCTACTTAAGGGTGATAAATTGCGAAGGTCGAACGTCATGGTATTACGCGTAAGACAATGGCAATGTGCGAATAGTACGGGAGCCGAGTAGGCCGTCCGGCGACTGCCTACTGCCGCGCGTGTTTGTATGAAGATTTGGTTTTTTGCTAGGTATGATAATTTTGTGAGTTTCTTAATTCTGAGGCACACGCACTAAAATATAATTGACAGGCTTATGTTGATATATCTACGGAACGGACGAACGGACTATATAAGGTTTCACATGCAATCCCTGTGACGTCAGTAAAGGTGTGAGGTACTGAGGTGTAATGGTGCTGGAGGCAATAGTGGGGCAATTTGTTACTATTGTAGCTCCCCGGACAATGCCCGGTGATATTGCGGTCGCCCCGTCCTGCATCATGTTTTATAGATAAGGTTTCATTTCAATGTAAAATATATTTCTATTATTAAGTATCTTTTTATTATTAAATATTTTTTTAAATACGACTTTTAGTTTTACCCCCTCACTAATAAACGTATTATAACAGATGAATAGTTACACACCGATTTCTCTCTTTCAGTCGTCAGTAATTTGACTTTCGAAAGAAGAAGACAAAGCGTTGTGTAACTACACAGACCACAGATATAGATACTAGATAACGCAAGAGCAACTACTTCGCGTGCCTTAAAATCGCACCAGCTTACGTTCGAAAAAATCATAAGCCGCCACTTTCGCGCTCTGTCCTGCGTACTGCTGGCTGGGTGAGCGTGAGCGAGAGAGCTTGTGACGTCATAGTAGGTAGTCAAAAAGTGGCACGCTTAGTTTTCATACAGTTCGTGATACTTGCGTTATCTAGGTCTATCTATATCTGTGATACAGACGCTGCACAATGTTTATTAGGAAGGGGGTTAGAGATTAGTGCGAACCAAACAAACTTTTCAGCTTTACTATTAGTATAGATTTGACGAGTTAAACAAACGGTTTATCGTTTACGTATTAAACATGAATATGTCTTACTATAATACATAAAAACCGGTCAAGTGCGACTCAGACTCACGCACCGAGGGTTCCGTACTACGTAGCTATTTAACATGAAATCGCAAAAAAAATTTTCTGTTCCCTACATTTATGTACGCAACACTCTTCAAAATGTAGGAAACTGCCGATTATTTTTTCGCGATTTCAAGTTTGGTCCCATAGTAATAGTTGTTCGTAATGATAAGTACAATGACCCCTGTAGAGTTTATCCATTCATTACCAGACACCCTGTATATGCTTAATTACCAGACACCCTGTATAACTGGAGCCTATACAGAGCCGCAGATAAATGTTTTAGAGAATAAAACAGGTAGAGCTCTGCATTCAACGAGTGTATATTTTAGCTCCTATAGGTCATGGGCCCAGTTTGGTTCTCCACAAGGCTCTTGAATTCAACGAATTTACTGAAGACCTCGCTTTTCGATTTATGCTTAAGAGCCTATACTACCTCAAATGGCTTAGCGTGATCCTCCGTTATGTCGAAAATCCTGCACCATTAATTTTGAAATAAATATACGGTAAAGTTGAGGATTAATGCAAAGTCTTATGTTAGACGAAAACACGATTCCATAAAATTTTCTTGATAGAAAAAAAATCCAAAGTTACCTCTAACCCGAACAATAAACCGCTGGCATTCAAAAAATACTTCAAATTAGATCATGAAACTTTGCATACTAACTGAACTTACTTTAAAGCAGGTCTTATGTTATTTACTTTTTTATAATTACCATTATTTTCACTGTAAAAAGCAAATACCTAAACTATTAGCGCTGCCTGCCGCCCAGCACAGCACTCTGTCTCGCTCTCACTCAGTCCGCGAGCAGTATCGTATGAGCGAGATAAAGAGCGAATTATAGCTGAGGTAGTATAGGCTCTTAATTACCAGACACCCTGTATATGCTAGTTGCGCGGTAAACTCTGCTTGCTGATTTTGTGTGACGTCAGAATGACGCCTAGTTCGCATGTCCCGTTTGTAGATACCGCTACATCTAGTACTTACCTAAAAACTTAAGCGATAGCATAAATAAAGGGTGTAATGACACGACTTGAATTTAAACTGACCATCTCATTTAAATAGCACATAAAAATAATGTGTGTTGGTTTGCATGTTTGGCCCTTTTAATGTGTATACTGGTTTAGAACTTTTGGGTATAGGAATAAAATATAACGGCTGTCAGTAGTTGTGTTAACGAGTTTGCTTATGTGGACAGTTCTGTGTTAATGTGTATGTTTTATTTTTTTTACAAATCAAATCTATTTAAAAATAAATAAGAATTTCTTATAGCATCATTTGTTTTGAAAGAAAACAAAGAAAATAGGTTTATTTGCGGTGAATATGACGCAAAAAAACGTAGGGGGAAACATGCGTCACATCCACGCAAAACAGCTATCGCTCAGCATTATGCTGCGACCCTATGCAAGACAGAGCCCAGCGCTGGTTTTCAGCGACAGCCGGCGCTGACGTAATGACGTCGTCCGGTGCAGCAAACAATTATTAGGACACTGTACTGGTACAGTGTACTTAAAGAAATATAATATAATTTAATTTAAACGTGATAGTTTAAACAGGAAATAGACATAGGTACAGTCAACAAAGGAGGAATCTCGAATAAAAAATAATTTTATTAATAGAAAACAAACAGTTAATTTTTAGGGTTCCGTAGCCAAATGGCAAAAAACGGAACCCTTATGGATTCGTCATGTCTGTCTGTCTGTCCGTCCGTCCGTACGTCACAGCCACTTTTTTCCGAAACTATAAGAACTATACTGTTGAAACTTGATAAATAGATGTATTCTGTGAACCGCAGTAAGATAATCACACAAAAATAGAAAAAAAAACAATAAATTTTGGGGTTCCCCATACTTACAACTGAAACTCCAAAAATTTTTTTTTTCTGAACTGAATAGTTTGCGCGAGAGACACTTCCAAAGTGGTAAAATGTGTCCCCCCCCCTCTAACTTCTAAAATAAGAGAATGATAAAATTAAAAAAATATATATAATGTACATTACCATGTAAACTTCCACCGAAAATTGGTTTGAACGAGATCTAGTAAGTAGTTTTTTTTTTAATACGTCATAAATCGAAAACCGCAATTTACCTTTCACAAAGTTACAACGAACTACAAGAACTTTTATATTATGTTACTTGCTGCTACGGAACCCTTCATGGGCGAGTCCGACTCGCACTTGGCCGCTTTTTCAAATTAAATTCCAGTCGACATCATCCATCGGTTTCTTACTAAACTTCAACTATATTCGACGATCCTGCATACTTATCTCTTTTGTTGACTGTACATGACACTAATCACACTAATATTATAAAGGCGAAAGTTTGTGAGTGTGTTTATATGTTTGTTACTTCTTCACGCTCAAACGGCTAGACCAATTTTGATACAATTCTTATGGAGGTAGCTGACACCCTGGATTAGCATATAGGCTACTTTTTATTTCTACACAAAGTAAAGTGCCTGTCTGGGTTCGATTCACGACCTACAACTCCACCTATAAGACCAAAGCATGTCCCTAGTCTTTATTTTGTTATAACATAATAAAAGCAAACATTCTAAAGTTTAACACGGCAAGTTTCACATATAAACCGGAGATTAACTTGGTTTAACCGTGGCTTAAACTATAATAATCGTCGATTAAGAGAAGACAGGGCGCGAGCGAAGTTTCACGGCCTGAACATTATTATTAGAAAAGTTACGCGGGAAAAGGTGAACGTTCAGAGGTTGAGTTACTAGAAGTGACTTCAACGTGGGTTAGTTTATTCGTTAAAAAGAAGGTAGGGGTAAAAAATCCGATGCAATTACTTATTTACTACTAGCAGCGCCCCGCGGTTTCATCCGCGTAAGTTTCGATCCCGTGGGAATATCGGGATAAAAACTATCCTAAGTCCTTTTCCTTTCCCGGGACTCAAACTATCTCTATACCAAATTTCATCCAAATCGGTTCAGCAGTTTAAGCGTGAAGGGGTTACAGACAGTCACATTTTCGCATTTATAATATTATTATGGATAGTATGGATATAGCTGGGTCTTATACTGCGCCCTGAATGTCTCAAACGCCCACCAGGGGGCGTTATCACCCGCATTGAGAACCTTTGCTCTGAATTGTTACTATGCTAAGGGTCAACCAGGGGTCCAAGCACTCTACTTATGTATAAACAACTATCAAGAATTACGAAAATATAAAAAAAAAAATAACTTTTATATTTTTTACTGTGACTTGCGAGGTAACCGCGTAACACACTATCGGTAGCAATGGGTTTCATTTTGACAGTTCAACAACATTCATTGCGTTATTTACGTTGTCGAGCAGACAATTTCTCGAACATACGAAGCAATAGATTAATTAGCCTTTAAAATTATTCAGAAATTGATAGTGTGTTACACAATGAGAGCGCTGTTCCACATTGTCCTTATAGACACTATCTATCAGATAAATAAAAATAGCAACAAAATTGTTTTAACTTGAACTTTTCCGGAGATCTTGAGGTGAAAGGGTGAAACCAAACAAAACCTTTTTTAACCGACTTCAAAAAGAAAGAGATTCTCAATTCGACTGTATTTTTTTATACTTATACAGGGTGAAATTTAATTCATGGACATCCTTTTAAGGGGTCATTGTAATAATCATTATGTACAACTTTTACTATGGGACCAAACCTGAAATCGCGAAAAAAAAAACAGCTCTTCCCTACATTTGACGAGTTATGAGAACGAAAATGCAAGGAACAGCTGTTTTTTTTTTGCGATTTTAGGTTTAGTCCCATAGTAAAAGTTTTCATAATGATGAGTACAATGACCTCTTTTTTAATTTAATTTCACCCTGTATGTTACCTACGCGATATTTCTGGTAAGTCGATCGTCGATTGGCAAACCAGCCAACTCCTTTCGTCAATACATAATATTTTTTGATTTGATTTAAGTTTATACAGTTTTAAGTGTCTCCTGAAAAATTTGCTCATATGGAGTTGGCTGGTTTGCCAATTAAGGTATCGGCATATTTTATTTTTTTAATTAATAGGGTATGGTCCTCAGGGGTGGTCCCATATAAATTGTATTAACTTGGCTTGGTTAGTTTTTGAGTTAGCTTCAATAGTACGTATTTAATCCACTTTGTGTATCTTTATGATGTTGTAAGACTTCCTATCACTGTTGTTTACATTGCAAGTAGTGGTAAACGAATTGGTGTGGGGTGAGTACCAATAACTATAAAATTAAAACTCAAAAAAAAAGCAAACCGCTTCCAAAAATAATCCCTACAAAGTGAAAAATAATTTTAATTTCTGAAGTCGGTGTCTTTGGATGTGTATTTAAGTTTTTTGCCACCGACTTCCGAAATTAATGTTATTTTTCACTTTGTAGTTTTTTTTTGGAAGTCGGTTGTTTTTTTACCTTATATCCTGGTCGCATCCAGCGCAACGTAGGACGTAGATATCTCTCGGCTCATTCTCATCTCAGACGCTCTTCCTTTGACGTCTTTCGTTATTGTGTTCTATAATTAACTAAAACTTACAAGTTTGTATCCGTATCATGTTTCCTATCATCCAGCAGGAGTCGGTATTAATTAGTTCGGCTTCAACTTTCACTTCGTCTACTCTTTCTCATCTCTAATGTACAGACGCCAGCACAACAAGCTACCCGAGACTGTCAATTTTTCCCAATCAACTTTAAACCTTATAATTTAGCGATAAAGTTGAAAATCTATTAAAGAAATTTGACAGATTGTAGTAGCTTGATGTGTTGGCGTCTGTACTACAATTCTTGCAAATAAATTTCATTTTATTAAATTTTTCTTCTTGCTTCTTTTTCTGCCTCTTTGGGTTAGTGATGACAAGCGCAACTGCTGAGCGTGCGGTCCTAGGGTTCGCTCCCAGGTGGGTTTTTCCTTCAGGAGTTCTTAGGAGCAGCGTGGATAGATAATAGATTTGTGCCTTGTTAATGAAATAGGGTCGCCTCTTTCTTCTCTTCTTTTCATATGTGGCTTTTAACTTAACAGGTGAAATGGGGGTGTATAATAAAAGAAAAATAAAAGAAAAAAAAAAAAAAATGTACAGACGCCAGCACATCAAGCTACCCGAAACTGTAAAATTTTCCCAATCAACTTTGAATCTTATGTTTTAGCGATAAATCTATTAAAGAAATTTGACAGATTTTGGTAGCTTGATGTGCTGGCATATGTACACGCTGTTATATCAATTAGCTGACCCCCCTAAAAATTACTCGATTTTGCACCCTCCTCTCATAACATTAAAGGTTATTCAATATGTATGAGTTAATCGGACTAACACTACTCGATGAACAGAAACAATAAATAATTTTGATACGCAAATTTGAGCTTTAAGATGTTGGTGTTAGATCATTTACTATGTATGGGTATTTGTTACGCAATTTTCATTTTTAATCAGCAAGACTTAAAATCAAGTTAATCTGGTGTCGTGGTTCATGCGTAAGGCTGAGACGTGCAAGATGCGAGTTCAAATCTAGTCTCATGTTTAATTTTGTTTTCAATATATAAATTGTTCGTTACATATTTCTTGCATTATTGTAAAGAACAAGCATATCAATTAAGTTGATAAACGATAAACGTTTCACCTTTTTCAATAAGTGGGTAGTTCGACGTCAATATGCGTATTCAACAAAAACTGCTATTGAAATGATTTTAGGAATATGGGGTAGAAGAATAAATTGAACAAGACATTCTATGCACAAATAGCAGTGAATACGCACGAACATTTTTATATTGCCTTATTAAGTTGCGAAAATTCACGCCTTTTTATTAATTATTATTATCGGTTTTGATAGTTTAATCGTCATGTCTCAGTTGAGTGATTATTTAAAATACAAAATATTGTATTTGCATAAGGAGAATGTTGGTATTAAAGCGATTGCTAGGAAACTTAATATAGCGGTAAGTGTATTCTTTTTTATACTTCCTTAATTCGTTAGTTGGCTTAAAAACGTCTGTATAGAATAATAGAAAATTAACTGTTTCATTATGAGATCATTTATAGGTCTAATGTGGTTTATCTAAAGGTATTTTTGCAAACTTATTCGAAAAATTATGATTACCGGGTTATTAAAATTATGCTTATTGTGTTGTTTCAGAGAAATACAGTCAGACTGTGGCTAAGACGTTTTGAAGAGACAGGGAATATTCAAAAGGATCGTCCTGAACCAAAACCTGCAATGTTACTCCTGTGTCAGAACATCATCAAGCAATTGTTAGAAGGCATACTGAACACCCATTTTTGCCTACTCAATGCAGTATAATGTTTCTGTTCAGACGGTCAGAAAACATTTGCATGTTGCTGGACTGAAACAATACAAGCCAGCACGTAAAATTTAACTGACTGCTGCACATCGCCAAGCAAGGGTCCGCTTTGCCCAAGAATATCTCAATTTTAATTGGGAAGATTATGTTGTCATATTTACCGACGAGAAGTCTTTGTCAAAACCTTATTTATAACTAAACATAACTACTTACTTACAAAACAAATTGATATATAGTATACCTAGTAGGTAAAACATCAACGTATAATGCTATTTTATTTAGTTCAACGATATTTAATGTGGTGATGTTATTGTTATGAAATAGAAATACATACCTATATATTTCTAAATATTATAACATGTTGATTCACTACATTAAACTCTGTGAAGTATGTAACAACGTTATTAGTAACTGTTATATCATTTACGTTATTCTTATAATAATTTTTTTTTATAAAATAAAATCGTTTTTACCATCATTATCGTTTTTTTATTTTCGTTCACCTTTTTTTTTGTTGCTAAAGTTATAATTTATTATTTATAACTTAAAAAAAAATATTATAAAACAAAATGCGCAGCAGAAAATATGTTGGTTTCGAACTCGCAACCACGCTCTTCTCAGCTCACTGCAGCTACCACTAGACCACACGAACATGGTGATTGTCGTTGAAATTAGCAATAATATATTACAAGTTAGAACAATATTCAAGATCATACCTACCTTAACACTGCGTGTTAAATATCAAATTCGAATAACTGTTTTATTAATCGTAGACGTTGAACTGTTCTAGTTCGATAAGCTTACTTGCTAACAAGCAGAAGGTTCAAATTCGTTTAATTTTTAAGGGGTCAGCTAATTGCTATAACAGACTGTACATTATGTATTCGTATATCAAAGTGATTGGAGCAGTTCTCAAGAGCTACAAGTGTACGTATTGGAGTTAGATAGTCTAATAAGGGTAATTTTCCAATTAATGTTGATTAATTTCGAATTAACTATGTATTGAGTTGAATGGGATTATATATAGTGGCAGTTCAGACTTCGGAATAACTTCAGAGATCTGCTTGTGTGTATAGAACTTTATAACATTAATTTATTTGATCAATATACAAGGTCTATCTATTCATACACGAAATCTCTTAAGGGGTGACTCATCATTACGACGAATAACTTTTACTATGGGCCCAAATCTGATATCGCGAAAAAAAAATCAGCTGTTCCCTACATTTACGAGTATGTTCGCATAACTCGTCAAAATGTATAGAGCAGCAGATTTTTTTTTTTGCGATTTCACGTTTTGTCCCATAGTAAAAGTTGTTCATAATGATGAGTACAATGACCCCTTCAAATATTTCGTGTATGAATAGATATACCTTTATATTCAATCATACTGAATAGAGAGGTCATCCTGTTCGCAGAAAAAAATAAATTAAAGAGCCTATACTTAGTTACGATCCCGTGGGAATATCGAGATAAAAAGTATCCTATGTCCTTTCCCGGGACTCAAGCTATCTCTGTACCAAATTTCATCTAAGTCGGTTCAGCGGCTTAGGCGTGAAAAGGTAACATACAGACAGACAGTGTTACTTTCGAATTTATAATATTATATAGTATGGATATTATCACATTACACTAACCCCCAATAAACATTGTATAGCGTCTGTATAGTTACACAACGCTTCGTCTTTTTCTTTCGAAAGTCAAATTACTGACGACCGAAAGAGAGAAATCGGTGTGTAACTATTCATCTGATGTAATACGTTTATTAGTAAGGGGGTTAATATAGACTACCACGTTGGTCTAGTGGTCGCAAGCGCTAGTGATGATATGTCCTGGGTTCGATTCCTGGGTCGGGCAAAGTGTTATTGGATTTTTTCCATCTGGAAATTCTCAGTAGCAGCCCGGAGTCTGGATTTGTGCCCGGTTTATGGCAATAGGCTCGTCCCCTCTTACATGGGAGTTTAAACATAACTGGCGAAATGTGGTTGTACAGATACATATCTGCCTTACCCTTCAGAAATTACAGGCGTGATGTTAGGTATAGTCAAAGTCAAAGCATTTATTTTAAAAAAGCTGCGCCCCGCGGTTGTACCCGCATAACTCTCGATCCCGTGGGAATATCGGGATAAAAAGTACCCTATGTCCTTTCCCGGGACTCAAGCTATCTCTATACCAAATTTCATCAAAATTGGTCCAGCCACTTGAGCGTGAAGAAGTAACAAACATATAAACACACACACACACTCACAAACTTTCGCCTTTATAATATTAGTGTGATAGGCACATAAAAGGCACTTTTGAACGTCAAAAATTACGTTAAATAAAATAGAATTGATTTTAGTCGCCCCTTCCAAAAAGTAATTTTCGTATGGAGAAGAATGGGCAAGAAACTCCACCGTTACTCTTTTAAAATAACGTTTAAATAAAATAAAATTTTAAATATATCAAACCTTCGTATGCTTAAACGTGGATCCACGCGAGACACACATTTGGGATTTCAAACCAACAGGAAAGTCGTCAGGATTTCAATTTCTTTCGGCTACTCGAAAATCACGGCGAAAAGAATCGGCAGCTAATTTGTTAGCCTCGCAGAGCTACATGACGAGCAATGTCCAAACAAGCAAATAGCGCCACAAATCACGAGATCTACGCCAATTGTGACATCCAAGCAAATTTGCCAAGTTATCACATCCATCAACCGTAAGACGACATTAATTAGCAGAATTAACATTCCATCCAGTTATAATTAGCCACCCACTGGGGTACAAACGACCCCACTGCCACAGAGTAGGTCGGTACAGAAGGTTGGCTCCAAAAGGTGCTCCCACACTGCTGTTATAAATTGTTCACAAACATTTTCTAACATTGTGATCTAATACTTACATTTAATAAAGAAAGAAAATACATTTATATAATCAAAAACGTTTTCAGAAGGCCAATTCTCGTAATTTAAAACGTTCAAAATCTAGTCGCAGTCTTATCTCAGCGACAAACCAATGTCAAAAACTTGTCAAAATGTAGGGAAATTAAGAGGTATTTTTGGCAGATTGAGACTGAGATCAGACTGTAAACGTTCTTAAAATTACGAGGATTGCCCCTCTGAAATCAGAAAGGTTTTCATGTTAGGTAATATTAGTAAACATTTATAACGTTTATAACAGCAGTGTGGGAGCACCAATACAATGAGAGTAGGTATACGCATGCACACATAGACACGCTTTACGTACAGCAAGTTTAATTTTTTTTTTAATTCGCCCAATGGGCAGGCTATAGTCTTTCGACCATACCGCCTCGTCTTCCGTGTAGAATTTCATACGTGGTAAGTTTTTAAAAACAATGATGACTTGCGTTTATATACTCATTATATGTATTATTTATTTTATTTATTATGTCTTTCGTAGTTAATCCATTTTATATTATTTAGTCATTTTATTTTTGTCTTTAGAATAGAATAGAATACGCCAAACGTCAAATCCAGACGTTATTTTGCTGTCACAGCAAGTTTAAGCGTTATCGAGACTGGCATTTGTTTTAGATCGCCGTGCTTGATACGAATCGATGTGGGGCAGTGGTGGCCCAGTGGTAATAGGTCGTGATTTCGAAGCCAGCCAGGCACTTTCAACATCATCATCATTTCAGCCGAAAGACGTCCACTGCTGGACATAGATATACATTAATACGTAAAAGATGTGCGCAGGGTGCGAGCCAGTTCCAACAGCATCCTGGGAGTTATTGCTGATAGGCTGGACTGCTGTGTTGTAAGTCGTTGCTCCAGTATCTCAGCTGGAATGCGGAAGCAGTGATTGTTTTGTTGTGTGTGTTTGTGTAATTGTTGTTGTAATTGTATCACTAACATAGTTGTATGTTTATTTTATTGTTACTAACACTGAAGAGATGTGATATACTATTAAATGTAGCACACAACTCAATGGTAGCGCCTCAAGAGTCCCGCTCTATCCCCTGTGGCGACTAGACGTTCCCTTTGAGTTGTTGTGTACTTACTGATAATTCGGTGGTTTTACTCTAAACCCTAAGCCCCTAATAAAAGATAATAGTGAACACCACATTGAGTCTCATGGTTACTTGCAATAAAGAATTTAATAATAGGCCTCCGAAGCATCGCCATTTCGACCGGTTCTTTAGTTCTCGCAACTTATTTAGGCAGGCACTTGGAGCTGGCAGATCATGCTACTTGTCTATGTGTGCGCGCGCCTGTTTTCGCTTGTTGTATGGGACTTCTGTACCTATATTTTCTATGGCACTGGAGTAGAATGGGTGGAAACAACCCCAAGATTACCCTCCCGCAGTTTTATGGGCCAAGTTCTGCCAGAATTGCGAATTAATGCTGATTTTCGTTAGTATTCAATTAGTATTGAACCATCGGTTTGGAAACATCTGCGTTTTTGAGGTGAGACGCTGAAATGGAAATTGATCAATTGTTTGATAAAGCTTTGAGGCCTCTGTCTTTAGATAATTAGCTTTTGTACGACTTTTTTTTGCTGCTTAAATGACGGTGGCAAAAAAGTAACTGAATTTGATGTTTTGCATTTTTGAGGTCTTGCTTTTTTAAGATAGAGTTATTTTATAACCTTGTCACCTGTTAAGCTGAATTTACATCACGTCAACGCAGGCTGTCGCTGAAAACCAGCACTGGACCTCTACCTCGCATAGGGTCGCAGCATAATGCTGAGCGATAGCCGTTTTGCGTGGATGTTACGCATGTTTCCCCCTACCTTTTTTTTTGCGTTTATGTTCTTTTTTGCGTCATTTTCACCGCAAATAAACGTATTTTCTTTCTTTCTTTCTTTTAAGATAGAATAATTTAAGTATGTTTATAAGCAATGTCAAATCTGTTTTTGTATAGGTATTTTTGCGACCTATGTAAATGTTTCGCCTAAATATTCTATGTGCAATACAATTCGTCAGCCAGCGGACTTAAACCGCTACAAACTACAAATTCATTTGGATGAAAGAAATGCCAAACGTACGAATATACAGACATACTCGTAGCTACATGCCTAACCTACATAGAACAAATGTTTTATTGTTCAAATTCGAACAAATCCGTGCATATGCTGAGCGATGGACGAAGTGACCATAGTCCTATTTGTAAGTATGAGGGGTTGCACACTAGATCCGAACTCTATCCGTCAGAATTTAGAATATTCCCAATTCACTTCGGACATTTCTAGGATGTGGATCGGACGTAGTGCGAAACCGCCCTTATTATAATTGAATTTCAGTACCTACCTAAGTACAAAATCATTAACATAAAATTCCAAGAAAACTGTTAATTAAAATAATACTAGTCACCATTCAAGATGTTTAACACCTCTAAGAGATAATTTAACTTAATGTTGACACGTTGAAATTAACAAAACGATCCCTGTCTCTCTCTAACTCCTGCATAACTTATATCTCCGTCTCGCTTTGTTTAAGGGGTCCTTGAGACGCTGTATTTCACCACGTAAGACAGGCGACGACGGTAGGGTTGCCATCCATCAGGATTTTGTTGACAAGTCTGGCGTTTTATTTTATTGGGATCTTAGAAAGTGTCGACTTACGAGTATGTCATTTAATTCATATTATATTGTATGATGTGATGACTAGCATAACAGTATAATAAGCCTATAAAGTTCGCACTTCTGGGCCACAGACGTCCTCTCTTTGAGAGCGAGTGGGCCGTAAATCCACCTCGCGGGCCCAGTGCGGGTTGGAAGATGTCACATGTCTTCGAATTTTTTGGTTCTAAGACATGCCGGTTACCTCACGATGTTTTCCTTCACCGTTTTGAGAGCAGTCCCTAATTGACCAAATTATTTAAGAACAAGAAAGTGAAATCAAGATAATTAAAAAAAGATCTTATTAATACTTTTACTCTCGAAAAAACTTTCCTAGCTTTATAATGGTTTAATGATGTAACATATTAAATTGAGAAAGTCACTAGCGACAGCCCTACATGGAGGGCGGAGGGTAGAGGGCTGAGGGCGGAGGGCGAATTTACGGAACTTTTAACGAGTTCAACCCTTTGTTCAGCCGGCAATTAGTTATTCTTTTCAAGGGTGCAATTAATGTTTAATATTGTAAGTTGCAACTTACGCTGCTTTTCAATAAATTAGTTTGAAAATTGTTTACATTCTCATGATGTTTTAACTCTTACAGGGTCAATGGTTAGCTACGCTAACCACATATTTCGGATTTTTTTTCTGTAAGTTCATGCCATTTAGCGATTATTTCTTGAACTATCATAGAAATACACCTTACGCTTGATTTAGTTTAGGCAGTTAGTGGCGCCGATATTCGTTTGTGTTTGTATTGTTCGTATGAAAAAAATTCGTTGACAGTGTTTTTGTAACGTGCTCGGAAAAAAAAAAACAAAAATAAGGTGAGTCTATTATTTTTATGACTATGATTGTTTTATCAGACGTATTTTAGACATCTTTAGTAGGTATTTGATAAACAATGTATGTAATTTTGCGTTTCTAATGTAATATGACACTCATAATTAGGTGGTTAGAGTAGCTAAATTCCTCAAAAGCCTTCACTCTGATATTTTTTTTAACCATGTTTTCAGTATTCTTTAGCCTAAATATAACTATAAAAAACATAAAAACACGTATATTGTAACTTATATGAAAGTGCCCCTGAAAGAGTTAATTAATGTAGGAAAAGACATGTATATAAATAGTTTTTTTTTAAATTTACAATCAATAGAGTTTATGGGGCTGTACATAATTGCTTAGCCTGTCCCTCGAGATCCAATATACAAGCAATACTATTTGCTTGTGATCTTGTTCAATCACAAACTTAAAAAAAAAAACCTTTAAAAGGGTTTTGCACCGTATCCTCCAATATTCAATATTTTTTTTCTTCAATGACTTTTCACTGTCCATTTGTCTATCAATCAGTGAGTACAGTCAACAAAACAGATAAGTATGCAGGATCTTCGGATATAGTTGAAGTTTAGTAAGAAACTAATGGATGTTGTCGACTGAAATGTAATTTTATAAATGAGCCGTTTGTTTTCTATTCATAAAAATTAAATTTTATTCTAGAACATCCAACGGTTTCTTACTAAATTTCAACAATATCCGACGATCCTGCATGCTTTTCTCTTTTGTTGACTGTACTGGCTTGGACCTAAGACTATTAACACTGTAATTTGAAAATATTGTAAAAACCAATTATTTTTAACCGGTCAAGCGGCGCGGTTCGCCGATCGGCGACGAAACAATAGAAAATCAATTGTGTCTCATTAGCGGTGCTTGACAGATTAAAAGAGTAATCGTGGAGTTTCTTGCCGGCTCTTCTCCATAGGGAACGACCAATTGGAACCGTGCGCCCAGCTTCTGACATTTCATAAGTGCCTAAGTAGGCTTATGTGAAATAAAATATTTTTTTTCACATCTATTCAAAAACAGCTAGTGTATTCTTCGTAAACGGGGTCTAAAATAGCACTTTAATCCCTACGGATTAAAAATGATTTGAATTTCGAATGTGGATATTGTTAGTAAAAGTTCCAATCACCAAAAAAATCAACCACGAACATTGTATGAACTGAAACAGGCTGAATGATAAAGAAAAACGCGTGAGAGCCAAATAAAAAAAAAGTTTGTGAATAAATATAAAACGCGCGAAAAGCATTCTGCATTCGTTCGTAATTATTTACTCAAATTAGGATTTTACTTAGTTTTATAAAAAATGAGTATGTCTTCCTCAAGTACTTAATGATAATGAAACGTAAGTACTATTCTTATTCATAAGTTGCACTTATTAATTTTTCATTGAGGGTGATAAAAAGTAGAGTGTCCACCTCTCGGGAGCAACACTATTTTAAGCTCGAGAGACGTACTTTGCTCTCGCCTTAAAATTAGTTGTTTGCTCCCTTGGCAAACAATCTAATATTGATTGATTGATAGAAAATATTAAAAATTAAAAAAGGCATTTAATGTTGGTTGGTAGGTACCTTTGGCATCTTACCCCGTTCAGATTGTAAACTTAAAATATTCAAGGAAAAATATATTTTTTCGCAAAAAACTTTTGGGACGGAAACTTATCTATGCTAATATTGTGCGTCGCGAATCTTTTGTAATAAAACAACTTTATGGTTTAAGTCTTCGCTATTTTGTACCACATAGCTTACTTGTAAAAGTTTTTAAAGGGTTCTTGTATTTATTTAGGTTAGGGTAGGGTAGGTTTTTGTTTTGCTGGTCGTAGCATTATGCTGAGAGATGGCCGTTTT
This sequence comes from Amphipoea lucens, assembly GCA_947508005.1. Lineage (NCBI taxonomy): Eukaryota > Metazoa > Arthropoda > Insecta > Lepidoptera > Noctuidae > Amphipoea > Amphipoea lucens. The sequence goes on from OX382374.1 coordinate 18,258,334, forward strand.
GCGTGGATGAGACGCATATTTTTCCGCCATCTTGATATTATTTGTGTTTATATTCTTTCTCTTCATGTTTACCACGAATAAACGAATTTTCTTTCCTTCTAGTTTTGTTGGGGCACCATATGAATCTGACATACACGTCACAGTATTTCTTTTAGAAAGGATAAACTGTGTAAGTGATAAGCCCGAAAGTCTGACAACCAGTCTTACCAAGGGGTATCGTATAACCCAGTAACTGGGTTGTGGAGTTCAGATAGGCAGTCGCTCCCTGTAAAATACTGGTATTCAGCTGCATCCGGTTAGACTGGAAGGCGACCCCAACATATGTAGTTGGGAAAAGGCTAGGCAGATGATGAAACTGTGTGCAACTTAAAAAAATAGAGAGGGGTAGCTCTCTATTTTTGTAAGTTGCGCACACTCCTAGGAATTCACTTAAAGTTCAAAAGCTCTGTCGTTCCTCATTCATTGATTTTGCAAAAATACAGAAGTGCCAAGAAATTCCAAATGAATGCCAATAAATAATTAACAATATAAAAATGGACGCCTATAATAAAGACTTTGAACAATTTACAATTCAATTGGACTATAACAAAAAAAGAAATAAAATAAAAAGCAATTTGAAACAAACGATTTAATATGCTACCCGTAAAAAAACGATTTGTAATGAACAATACTAAAATTAACTTCGAAACATCTAAAACAAAATTTCTGGCAAAAAAAGAAACAGTGAGGCAAAATATTGTAGAAAATAAAAATCGGCCAAGTGCAGGTCGACTCGTACACGAAGGGTTCCGTACCACCGTACCGTACAATATTTACATACACAAATAACGATACCACATACATTGATATCGGTTAAGCCGTTTAGAAGTTATGGTGGAATAAAGAAACTCACAAACATACATGAACCCTGAAAACATAACACTCCTTTTTTGGCCAGTCGTGTAAAATACACACACCCACTACACACAGCACCACATATAAAAAATACACGTTCCTTTTATTACACCTTTAAGTTTTATTTTTATTATTAATTGTTATAGCGGCAACAGAAATACACACTCTGATTCAACTGTCTACCAATTACGGTTCATGAGATACAGGCCATTGACAGACAGACGGACGGACAGCGGAGGCTTAGTAATAGGGTTACTTGGCACCGTTTGGGTACGGAACCCTTAAGAAAATATTAAAAAGAAAATATCTTTTTTTAAATGACAAAATTGTTTATTTCCTTTGCCTGTTGTCCCATTTGGAAGTCTCTGGGGTAAATTAAAAGGTCACTGGACCATTTTGACTTTTAATTGCGTCCTTAATGAAACATTTTGAAAGGTAACAGTCGTTTGCTCGTAATGATTTGGTCTGTACTTTTCTACTTCAGAAGTTTATAATTACAAAAAGTGTGTATGGTGATAGACTCTTAATAGAAAACTAATCATTATAGTCATAAATCAGTCTATATTGTTCCCACTGCTGGGACACAGGCCTCCTCTCTTCGAGAGAGAATGGGCTATTATAACCTACCACGCGGGCCCAGTGCGGGTTGGTAGATGTCACATGTCTTCGAATTTTTGGTTCTAGGACATGCCGGTTTCCTCACGATGTTTTCCTTCACCGTTTTGAGAGCAGTGTTCGCAGTTCCGAATTAAATTTCGAAAGTCTGTGTCGTTGTTATCGGTCCCGAAATTAAAGTTATTTATCACTTTGTAGTGTTTTTTTTTTAAATCGGTCGTTTTTTTTTGAATTTGATGTCGGTTGTTTTTTTTGTAGAAATGTTTATATTTTTCACTTTTTAGTTGTACCTACCCCACACAAATTCCATTAACAATAGAGCATTGAAGAATAGAATTGAGATGCAGTACGTTTATGCAGATAACTTCGTACCTAAGAACCTACTAAAACCTTCCTTAAAGTTTATCCATATTGGTTCATTGCTTTTCGAGAAAATCGCGGAAATACAAACATACAAACATATGGGTCGTATATAGTAGTATACAACATTAGTCTTAAACCTACATATATACGAAACCTAAGCGGAATGGGACAAGAAAACGAGCAGCGTGACGTTATAGCCTTTATTCTAAACAGAACTGACCTTTAAAATGCACTGCCATGTGCTTTTATACCCTTTTACATTTAAAAAACCGGCCACCAGGTGGCGTGCTAGGCAACTTCCGGAAACTAAATAATTATTTGAATTCAGTTTGCAACGACTTCCGTTTATTAATCGGAGACGGTATTTTGAACACCGGAAGTCAGTTGCAAAAAGTGTTAAATAATTTACACAAACATTTAAAAAATAATCTGCATCGATCAGTAATACTTAATTATAAATCAAAAGCTAACATTCGGCCTTCCTGACATTAAGTTTGTCCTCAAACTATACATCACACAATGACTAGTGATTGCTTATTCAATCAATATTGTAGAGTACCTGAATATTTAATGTTGATTATTACAGTATCTAATTAAAATGAGTCAGTGACCATTTACTCCAAAAACACAGGAACCGCTCACAAGGTAAGATAAATTTATTACATAACTTTTTATTACATTATCGCAGTTGTTAATTTCTCGTTTTCATTGGCTCATTAATACTTTTCAATATTAATTTACATCCGTCACTCATTGCACCGTAAGCATTACTGATCAAGCACTCTCACCTGTCAGCCACTACACGACTTCCAATGAGCGACTCAAAATATTTATTTATTTATGGTAAGACAATCAGTTACTTCATCTGTCCAATGTCACAATCTCAACATCATATTCTGCACATGCCACACATTGCACCGCAAGCTTCACTGGCCAAGCTCTCTCACTTGCCAGCCACTGTACGACTTCCAATGAATGACATCACATTCTACACTAGCCACACATTGCACCGCAAGCTTCACTGACCAAGCTCTCTCACTTGCCAGCCACTGTACGACTTCCAATGAATGACCTATGCTTTTAGGTGGGAGATGCATCGTGGGACTTCGCTGGCGGTTGACCACTCTACGTGAGCTTCATCAACACTTATCTATCAAGCCAACCACCCCACGACTTCCATCTCTTAATCATCAATTTTTCTTCATTCTCTTGGCAAGTACTTATTACTTTATGTATTTACGTTTTAACTTAACTAAAATATTTCCAATATTTTACTCTAACAATTTAGGTTTCATTTAAATCATTGCATTTATCTTCATTGTTAGACACAGACTAACTTCTAACAAAAGAACATATCCAATTTATATTTCCTTTTCACTTTCAAGCTATTAACTTAATCATAAAAATCATTGATTAATTATACCATATATGTTATTCTCTTCATTATTAATTTTTATTTTTATTCTTTCAGGTTAACCATATCATAATATGAAGAAATGTAAATCATAAATTTCTATCGATTTTGTTAATGATATTACACAATTTTCCATTTGTATACCTTACAACCAATTACATACTCTACAATGAATGTCTTTCATTTACAACCTACCTAACTAACTTGATCATTCTTTTTCAGAATCAGATTTTGAACTTGTTTGATTAATACTTGTGCTAATCCACGGCTGTATCTGATCAATATGAATTGTTTCAAAGGGAATATCATTTTTTTGTTATTGGATGTAAACAAACCTTCTTTAATCCAATATTGATAATTAATAAATTGCGATGGTTACCTTTAACAAATACCGTGGAGAACTGCAGAAGTATAACATTGAATTAAGTCAGTATTAGTACCAATATAAACCTTGAAAATGTAGTTTGATATTACTAATATTTCAGCTTTACCTATGGGTACAATGTAGGTCTCTCCTATCCCTTTAATGACAGGCCAGGAACTTTTACTAATTATTAAATAATACTGATATGCTAATGTATCTCTAATAAGTGTGCATTGGCTACCGAAGTCGATAAAGCATTTAACTTGAATAGAATTATTATTTATAGAAGCATTTTTGTAATATTTATTTTGTGTAGATACTATCTAAATCAGTAATAGTGGTTCTTAAAACCCGTTTATCTTAGTTATTATTTTGTTCTTTATTTTTATTTGAAAAACAGTCTTCAGTTTTATGTCCATATTTTTTACAATTTTCACACCTAATAATGGGTTTTGAACATTGTGAAACTCTATGGCCAGTTTGTTTACAATTAAAGCATACTGAAGGAGTATTGTTGGATTGCCTACATTGGTTCGCATGATGACCACTCTTACTACAAATCTGACAAATTATTGTGGAATTTGGTACTAATTCACTTTGATCACGGCACATGTCTTTGAGATATTTTAATAAATCTTCAGGTTGATCAAAACGAGCTGAAGATGCTCCTGCTCTAATCGTCCGGTCCTCAAGGCCATAAATGATACAATCTACTGCTTTCTTGCCTGATATATCACATGCATTCAACAATATCATTTTGTCGTAATAGTAAACATCCAGCGAATCACCTAACTTATATCTCTTTTCTAGCATTTCAAATAATAAAGCACCATAATTAGTATCAGAAGGAAATGCGCGTTTTAATTTGTTTTGCCATTCTAACCACGTATATTTTATAGTTTTAAGCCCTTCATACCATTGTTTGGCATGACCCACTAATCGTGGCAAAGCAAAATGGGTAGTTTGTTGATCAGACCAGCCATAGATATGAGCACATTCGTCAACTTTAGATAGCCACGTATCTATTCTTTGATTTTTAACGGACGGGTCAAATTCAGGAATTATATTTTTGTCACATTTTAATGAAGAATATGAAGAATTATCAGGTTTCACACGAGAAGAAATAAAGCTCACTAAATCATGCAAATTGATTGGCAAATTAAAATTAAGTGGGTTACTTTCCAAACCTTTATCTCTAACTCCTGAAGATCCTGGCACTGCCTCTCGTTCAGTCACCGCAGTATAGCTCCTGTTTTCTTCCACGGGTCCTGGTTCAGGAACATGGCAATCTTCAACCGCTACAGAAGCAACTTCGTCACCTGGTTGCCGTATTGGAGTCTCACATGACCTCCCATCATTCAAGGTTCTTCTGCTCGGACTTCTGCTGCTGTCCCTCGTTCGGCGTGATCTTCTAGATTTCTTTTTTCTTTTGTGGGTACGTGTACGACTGTTAGAGTTTGAATGTCTTTTATCACTTCGTCGTTTTGAATGTCTCTCTCTATACGAATATTCACTTGTCGAAGAGTCACTACTCACACCACGAGTGCGTTTAGGCATATTAAAGTTCACCACAGTAACACACCGTATCTAGTTTAACGTTCACCACAGTAACACACCGAACCGTTTGACGTTCACCACAGAAGCACCCCGTACAGTTTACTACAAAGTCTGTTTTAACACTCACGAAGAGGGAATACAAAATAATAAAACGAAGAAAGAAGAAAAAAAATTACTTTAAATTTAAAAAAAAACTTGTTAATTCTTAGTTCACATGTACTTTAGGTATTATCCCACTTCTGATATACGAAACCTAAGCGGAATGGGACAAGAAAACGAGCAGCGTGACGTTATAGCCTTTATTCTAAACAGAACTGACCTTTAAAATGCACTGCCATGTGCTTTTATACCCTTTTACATTTAAAAAACCGGCCACCAGGTGGCGTGCTAGGCAACTTCCGGAAACTAAATAATTATTTGAATTCAGTTTGCAACGACTTCCGTTTATTAATCGGAGACGGTATTTTGAACACCGGAAATCAGTTGCAAAAAGTGTTAAATAATTTACACAAACATTTAAAAAATAATCTGCATCGATCAGTAATACTTAATTATAAATCAAAAGCTAACACATATAATAATGAAATCTCGATGTTCTTTTCAAGTCGTCAAAACCGTGCGAAGTAGGGTCGGGTCACTATGAGTAATATACAGCGGTATAATTGCGTGACACGCTGTCAGTAGCAATGGCTTACATTTTGACAGTTCAACAACATTCATTGCGTTATTTACTTTGCTGAGCAGTCAAATTTTTCGAACATATGAAACAATGTAGGGTTGAGGTAGATGGGCAGGAAATACATTATGTCGATGAGTATATCTACCTGGGCCAGTTAGTTTCTTTCGAAAACAGGCAGGAAAGGGAAATCGACCGCCGAATTGAAAACGCCTGGAAAAGCTACTGGTCCATGAAGACGCTAATGAAGGGTGATCTGCCGATCTCCCTGAAGCGCAAACTCGTCGACATGTGTATCTTGCCCGTCCTAACCTATGGTGCTCAGACCTGGTCACTCACCGAGTCGCAAAAGTTCCGCCTTGGCGTTTGCCAAAGAGCAATGGAGCGCAGCATCCTAAGTGTAAAAAGACAGGACAAAATTCGAAACACCATGCTGCGTTCCAAAACGGGTATAATAGACGTAGGCAAGAAAGCTGCCAGACTCAAGTCGGACTGGGCAGGTCACATCAGCCGCATGCAGGATGACCGCTGGGCAAAAGCGGTGGAGAGATGACCTGGACGCGTACTGCGAGGTTTGGTTTGAGGTGGCGCGGGAGAGGAGTTCCTGGAAGGACTTGGGGGAGGTCTTTGCCCAGCAGTGGGACAGTACAGGCTAAACAAAAAAATTAAACAATGGATTAGTAATATCATTCAAAATGATTCAAATTTTGATTGATAGTTTGTTACGCAAGGGTGCAGGTCTCATACAAAGAAGGCCCGCGCATTGATTAACACGCTTACTCAAGACACGTTTCCGATTTCAGGCTTTCAGAAACCTTTGAACTCGAATAGTAAGAAGAATCAATGGCGCCGATTCCCTTGTTCACAAACTAAACTAAATTTAAGTTCAGTGCATCTTTTTCTTTCTATTTCATTATGAAAAGGACAGAACATAAATATTAGTTTAGTCCTGTCAAATCAAGATACTCCATAGACAACTTTAGACGTGATTAAAAAATTGGCTACTAAAAATACGTCAATTTATGTCAGGCGCTGACTAATTTGACAGGTCTAAACTAATATTTATGTTCTGTCCTTTTCTTAATGAAATAGAAAGAATAAGATGCACTGAACTTAAATTTAGTTTAGATTGTGAACAATGGAATCGGCGCCATTATTTTGTTTGTTTTGAACAACAATTCAGAATTTTAAACATCTTCCTACTACCTAATTAACTTCGTAATGCCGAAGGACAGGTCCACCGCTAAAAAGTAAACAAAAAAACCTTTTTCCAATATTTTAATGAGTGTCTTCATAAAATCGCACCAAGTTAATATAAGAGGAGACGATATTAAACAGTGGAGACCCGACTTAATTTTCAAATTAGTTGACAATTATGAGACTGAGGAACGCGATGCGGAGAACTAAGGCTTAGGACAGACCGGCGGCTTCGTGCTCATTATTTTATACTTTAGTGAAATGTTTATTACTGCTGTTTATTTTATTACAGAGAATAATTAAAACAGTCTAGACTTCAAGAGTTTTAAATTGTTTTAAGTATCTATATTAAATTACTTAACATACCTAATTTTATTCAAATGGGCAGACAGGACAGGGATCTAGCTTGACCTTGTGCTGCCAGTCTGCGTTTGATTGTTGGGCTATTACCGCTTACTGTTTGACATAAGGGAAGTCAAATTTCATATAATTTACCCATCTTATTCTGTGGTACTGTCAAATGGTAGCCGACATAGCGACTTGTGAGCATGTCAGTTGCATTTGAACTGACATGTATGTATTTAAGACTTCTGCACATGCAACGTGAACCCATACACAACAAAATTAGAACTAAACTGTTGTCAAGTCAAGCGACCACTAGGAACTACAAATTACTTACTACTACATAATTATCCCACGTTACTTAGGGTCGGCGCAACATGTTTTCTTCTTCCATTCTCCCCTGTCAACCGTCACGCTGTCATTCACTCCCTTCTCTTTCATATAATTCCTCACACAATCCATCCATCTTTTCTTTGGCCTTCCTCTCTCTCTCCATCCATCAACATTCTTATTCATCATATAATTATATTATATTGTAGTTGTATTAGTAGTAATCCGCTCATGTGTACGCACCCTAACAGTAAAGTTTTACGTTTTGTTCCGCAACAGTTTCATTTTACGAAAAGAAAACAATGTTTTGTACACAAAATGGCGTTTTATTTTGCACGACAAGCCACACTGTTATTGTTCGTTTTGTTACTTAAAATAAAGGGACATTGTACGTAATAATGGCTTCCAATTACTGTTTAGTCTCGGTATAGTAAAAAGTATATTATGAAGTTTTAATGTGTATCTAACTAAAATAGAGTAAAGAGTACAGAGTATTCTATTCTAAGTACCGTCAAACGGGGTGAATCGGGACAAAACTTTAAAGGGATTTTAACATTGAAATAATATAGTTTGTTGCTAAAAAGGATTCTAATATGTTTAATGTCATCATCTGCCTAGCCAACTAAATCCCGAGTAAAAAATCAATAAATAAGTAAACAAACATATAAACACACACACACACCCCTGTTTGTACAGACACCCTCGCACACACTCACAAACTTTCGCCTTTATAATATTAGTGTGATAGCGTGATAAACGCTTATTTTGAGTTTAAATCTTTTTGAGCAAATGTTTACGCGTTTACTACGAAATATAGCCGCTAAAGTTTCGATAACACTTCAGTTAGTTTTAAATGAAAAGCAACTGCAATATTACACTCTGAACTACTCTCAATAGCTACGTTTTGAGGTGTATCAAAACATACGCAAACAAAACGAAAACCCATTAGCGTGGCCGCGTAGACAGCTCATAGCAACAAAAGTTCACCTATAGGTAACATAATTATTCAGTGATTGTTCCCAAAAAGTAATTAAAGCTGAACTTTGGTCCAATTAAGTCGGACACGGGGAGGGCCGGTCGCGCGGCTCCGGTCCGGTGTTTGAACGATCTGCCTCAACGAGTCGCCTCCATTTATTAAGGGTGATAGTCTGCTTTTCTGATTATGTTTCGGTTAGATTAAACTGGTATATCCATACTAAGCCTGTACAAAGAAATGAAATTACGGTTATGTAAATCTTTTAAGACAATTTACACTAAGTAATCACGCTAATATTATAAAGGCGAATGTTTGTGGGGGTGTGTGTGTGTGTTTATATGTTTGTTACTTCTTCACGCTCAAACGGCTTTACCAATTTTGATAAAATTTTGTATGGATGTAGCTGACACACTGGCACTTTTTATCCCGATATTCCCACGGGATCGAAACTTATACGGGTGAAACTACGGGGTGTAGCTAGTTTCAAATAAACCATTTACAGGCACTTTTGAATTTTCAAGAGGTCAATCAGAAAGATGAAGCTAGTTGCCCATTTCAAAGCGTAGTAGGTACCTATGGAGAAGAACGGGCAAGAAACTCCATGAACACTCTTTTAACCGGTCAAGGACCGCGGTCCGCCCATTGGCGACGAAACAATAGAAAATCAATTGTCTCATTAGCGGATCTTGACAGATTAAATCAAAATTTTGGTTAGGTACATCATTCATGTTGAAACTATACATGTGAGAATAATGTAGAAATCTGTGCAAGTTAAAAGCGCCCGTAATAAAAAAGACAAAAAAATAAAACATTTCAAACTCAAACTCAAAGCATTTATTTCAATTAAACCATTTACAGGCACTTTTGAATTGTCAAGAAGTCAGTCAGTCAGAAAATATGAAGCTAGTTGCCCATTCCAAAGCGTAGGTACCTATGGAGAAGAACGGGCCACAAATTCCATGGACACTCTTTTAAATTAAATTTTTACATAAATATTAGTTACATCATTTATGTTGAATTTATAATTATATGTGAGAACGATGTAAAAATAAAACGACGTACGCGTTAAAAGCGTCCAGAGTACAGCAAATTGTAAAAAAAAAACAACAATACATTGATAATAAGCCGAGGCAGCTAAGTGATGACCAGCCCCACCTGTCGGCGCCCGTTCACGAACATGACGCACGTTCATGTATTAAAATAAGCCATGGCAGCTTAGAGATGACCAGTCCCTATTTTCGGCGCTCGTGCACGAAAGTGACGTATGGACCAGACCAGCACCATTCATTTGAATTGAAGGTTGAGCTGAATGGTGCAGAAGAATACGCCATGTTCGTTCTTTAAAATTAGCTAGCACTTTAGCGACGTTACAAAAAAAAAAACACCAACTACATTCTCATTTCAAACACTACCTTCTCATCCTCACATCTTTTCTCAACTCCGTACATCAAGACCAGTATTCATAATATTGAGAATCTCTCAAATTCCCCGGTATTATTACATTGAACTTTGAATTCTGATTGAAAAAGGCCTCAAACGTCTCTGGTTCGATTTCTGAGGGTGGAGCAAATTTTATGAGAGCATTGGCCAAGAGCCCGCATTTCGATGTAAATCGTATTCCGACTCGGGTGCCGACGGGATTGAAACAACTGCCGCCGATTGGGACAGATTAGATTTTTTTTTGTTCGAAAAATTTCGTCTCTTGTATAAGGAGGTCGGAGTTCTTTTTTTGAACAGAAATGAAGTTATGATCGATTGACAGGTAGGCTATTTATAGAAGAAGAAAAGAAGTCTTAATTTGTGGTAAATTAAAAACTTTTTGGTCAATTTTGGAAGATTAATTTCTAACTGGTCAAACCATCAAATGAGTTTCTAAATAGTAAATGGTTTACATAACATAACTTCACGCTTGTTTTCACAAATAACAACAACCAAGAACAGGTACCTATAATTGGTAGAACCTAGTAACCTATGTACAGACGCCAGCACACCAAGCTACTACAATCTGTCAAATTTCTTTAATGGATTTTCAACTTTATTGCTAAATCATAAGGTTCAAAGTTGATTGGGAAAATTTGACAGTTTCGGGAAGCTTGATGTACTGGCGTCTGTGCATAAACAAACGACACGACACAAACTGTTCACATTCAAAACAAATTCGCACGGATTTGTTCGAATTTGAACAATAAAACATTTGTTCTATATAGGTTAGGCATGTAGCTACGAGTATGTGTGTATATTCGTACGTTTGGCATTTCGTTCATCCAAATCAATTTGTAGTTTGTAGCGGTTTAAGTCCGCTGACGAATTGTATTGCACATAGATTATTTAGGCGAAACATTTACATAGGTTGCAAAAATACCTATACCAAAACAGATTTGACATTGCTTATAAGCATACTTAAATTATTCTATCTTAAAAGAAAGAAAGAAAGAAAATACATTTATTTGCGGTGAAAATGACGCAAAAAATAACATAAACACAAAAAATAAAATAAAAAGGTAGGGGGAAACATGCGTAACATCCACGCGAAACGGCTATCGCTCAGCATTATACTGCGACCCTATGCAAGACAGAGCCCCAGCGCTGGTTTTCAGCGACAGCCGGCGCTGACGTAATGACGTCGTCCGGTGCAGAATAGAATAGAATTTTATTTTGCAAACAATTATTTGCAAACAAACAATTATTAAAACACTGTACTGGTACAGTGTACTTAAAGAAAAATAATTGAATTTAAAAGTGATAGAATAATTAAAACATTTTTAAGAATAAACTGTTCTATCTGAAACAGCTAAATGGGTAGGTGTATTGTATACATATTATATTGTTTGTCAAAAGCTAGCAATCTTGAAGACTTGCTTGAACGAAGTAACTGTAATATTTCTCATAATCCATACTTACATACCTCCTAATATTATAAATGCGAAAGTATATCTGTCTGTCTGTTACCCACACTTAAACCGCCGAACCGAGTTAGATGAAATTTGGTGAAGAGATAGTTTGAATCCCGGAAAAGGGCATAGGATAGTTTTTATCCCGATATTCCCACGGGAAACTTATGCGGGTATTTAATAATTATTACTTGACCATACAAGTATTGTAGCGTAGGTGTAGGGTTGATGAAAACAAGAAAAGAAGGAAAGAAAATAGGTTTATTTGCGGCAAACATGACACAGAGGAGGAACTCAAATACAGAAAAGAAAAAGTTGGGGGCAAATCCACATCCTGTCGGGACACATTCAGTGAATACAACGCAGCTATCAAACAACCTCGAGAATGACTCGAGTTGAATGAATTTCTAGCCTTTCTAGAAGGGAAGTTCACGAGTGTGGAAGCAAGTAGATGAGAAAAGGGGAGACCAATAATCAAAAATGCTTTTCTTTAATCTGTCAAGCTCCGCTAATGAGACACAATTGATTTTCTATTGTTTCGTCGCCGATCGGCGCACAGCGCCGCTTGACCGGTTAAACACAAATCACGTTCAAGCAATAAGGTTCTTTCGCAATTACTAAGTTACAGGAGAGAGCAGTGGTGGCCAAGTGGTAACGGCCGCGACTTACGAGGTGTAGGTCGTAGGTTCGAACCCAGACAGGCGCTTTACTTTGTGTAAATTATTTCATCACCAGTTCACCACTGCTCTCAAAAGCGGTGAAGGAAAACATCGTGAGGAAAACGGCATGTCCTAGCACCAAAAATTCGAAGACATGTGACATCTGCCAACCCGCACTGGGCCCGCGTGGTGGATTACGGCCCATTCCCTCTCACCGAGAGGAGGCCTGTGTCCCAGCAGTGGGAACATCATAGGCTGATTATGTAAGTTACAGGAAATTGCAAAACAATCGGCCAAACTGTCCTTATCCAATCTGCGATGACGCACAAGATATATTTTTAACACGCTTTAATTAGCTACACTTGTAACTAATTAACTAATAAAAACAATGTAATACAATATTAGAAGTAAATTTTAACATACTTCTAAATGTAGTATCGAAAGTAAACTTTGTATGTACAGGAAACTTTGTATGTACAGGATGAAATTGAATTCATGGGCATCCTTTTAAGGGGTCATTATAATCATCATGATGAACAACTTTTACTATGGGACCAAACTTGAAATCCCGAAAAAAAAAATTAGCTCTTCCCTACATTTTGACGAGTTATGTGAACATAAATGCAAGGAACAGCTGATTTTTTTTTTGCGATTTTACGTTTAGTCCCATAGTAAAAGTTGTTCATTAGATTTATATGCATTTAGTAAAAAGCGGTTATTTTAATATTACAAACAGACACTCCAATTTTATTTATTTGTATAGATGAATCAACAATGTGAGTTAATTTCCTTTAAAACAAACGAAAATGTCGCCAGCATTATCGGACACCTACAAAAAACTATCACCTAGAAACAAACAACCAATCCAAATAAAAAAGAGAAAAAAAAAAACGGGAAATCTTCAAAAAACAAACAATAGTGCTTTATTCAATGGCGGGCAGAAAGGGCCAGCAATAAGGCTGTATTTCAACGGCGCCATTCCGCAAGACGAGTGGGCAAGCGTCCTCGCGGTAAAATTGGATGTGTCCATCGCTTTATTTATGGGCCCACGATCTGTTCTATTGAATTGCGTATTGTATGGACGATTGTACACGGATGTGGGGTTGGGTATAGTTTTCTGGATAAGACCAGATATTGTTTCTTGAATAATTGGTACATACAGACGTCAGCACATCAAGCTACCCGAAACTGTCAAAATTTCCCAATCAACTTTAAACCTTATGTTTTGGAGATAAAGTTGAAAATCTATTAAATACATTTGACTGTATTGTGCTGGCGTTTGTACAAACAAAAGCACACGACTTTTCTCATTATGGTAGGCAGGGCCAGATTTGCCACGTAGCTGGTGTAGCAAAAGATACAGGCCCCGCGCTTGTTGCACAGAAGGTCAAATGAAATATTAGCTGAGAATGGTTAAAAGAAATGGAACCTCTCTGAGGTAGGATGTAAAAAAAATCGCGATGCTTATTACAGCACTGGAGGTAAGCAGAAACTACAGAATCCTTACATCATCCTTATGTTCTTGGTCTTGTGGTAGCAAGGTCTTGATGTGCTTGAGGACCAGTCTCGCGGGTGGTCTTTTCTGCATAGAAACACTCTCAGCTGTTTTCTATCTGGTTCATCACCATCTGCCTAGCCTTTTTCCCAACTATACACCGTGTTCTTCACGATATCCATAAACTTTGTCAAACGCTTCTATAGCTTTTACAAATTAAATCTAACACAGGAAGTAGCACTTGAAAAGGCTTCGTTACAAAGATATTTGTAATTTCATTTAGTGAAATTTAATTGAGCATGCAGTAAGAAAGGGTCTTAACTCAGCTTTGACAAGTTGCAGCCCGCCAAATCTTATGAATGAAAATACGTCTTCGTTGCCAATTCGGATAAAGAGGCATGCATATCGGGCGATTTACGTCAAGGTATTTAGTTTATATGAAAATTAACAAAAAATAAAAAATAAGAATTCATTAATGTGTCCATAATGAAAAATGCTTATTTCTATGGTCTGAACATCTGGTCGAAGTTTATGTATATCGTCCGGTACACGGTGTATATGTTGGAGTCGAGTTCCAGTCTAACCGGATGCCGTTAAATACCAGTATTTTACACGAAGCGACTGCCTATGTGACCTCCACAACCCAGTTACTTGGTAACACAATACCCTTGGTAAGACTGGTTGTTAGACTTTTTGGGCTTCCAACTACTTGTAACGACTGTCAAAAATCCACGAATGACAGCTGGAACCAACGGCTTAACGTTCTTTCGACACACGGAGGGGTCTCGAATGTCTCGATATGTAGTGAATGGTCACCCATACACGTACCTACCGCGGCAATTTCGCCACTAAGCAGCACTTCTAGTCGTGATATATCCGTGTTAAAAGAAAGCAAATCCACAGAATAGATTGTGATGATAGTAGGCCTCGACAATGGATGTAGGAGCTTGTCCGAAGCTAATTAAACTATATCTATCATGGTCTAATCTCTACGCTCATCTTATATTAAGCTGGCCAATATGAAAAGGAAAATGGGATGGGTTTGCGTCTTTTTAAATAATGAAGGGCAGGGCGCGGAGAGAGCAGTGATGGCCCAGTGGTAACGGCCACGACTTACGAGTTGTAGGTCGTAGGTTCGAACCCAGACAGGTGCTTTACTTTGTGTAAAGTATTTATTTAATCACCACTGCTCTCAAAACGGTGAAGGAAAACATCGTGAGGAAACCGGCATGTCCTAGAACCAAAAATTCGAAGACATGTGACATCTACCAACCCGCACTGGGTCCGCGTGGTGGATTACGGCCCACTCCCTCTCACCGAGAGGAGGCCTGTGTCCCAGCAGTGGGAACATTATAGGCTGATAATGTATGTGTTATGTGGGCGCCGATCTAGGTTTTCGCTCAAGGGGGGCCAAATGTTTTTTTCTGTCAGGATGGGGGAGGGGGGGTTAATGTCTCAAGTCATGAAAGCACTTCCTTTAAAAGAAACCATCGGCACCAATATTCTGTAAACTCAATAATGTGCTCCCTTTTCAAGGTTGAAACCCAAGGGGGGTCAGGGTCAACTGGTGCGGGATTGTCCGAAAGGGTTGCCGCTACCCCGGAACATAAAGGGCTAAGGAAGGAACACGGATGGGTTTTAGTCAGTAAGAGTCTGACACTCCCTTCCACTCCACCCAGAGCAAAGGGGTCATTTGATGACTTTCCATAAATAAAAAAAGGGGGGTCAGCTTCACCCGTTGTCGCCCCCTGTATCCACGCCTGATGAAAGGTGGTTAGTAGCTCATGGCTTAGGAATAATAGCCGCACAGGATGATCGATCAGGTTAAGCTACACTTGCCGAGCCCAAGTCAGGGATGGGGTGTTTATAAACCGAGACCCCTCCGTGCCTCTGAAAGCCGTTTTCTTTTTCCTAAAAATGAAAGAGTGATTGATAATGCCGAAAGAAAACAAATGAAGTAGATACAGTCAACAAAAGAGTATGCAGGATCGTCGGATATAGTTGAAGTTTAGTAAGAAACCGATGGATGTTGTCGAACAAAATTTAATTTAATTAATAGAAAACAAACAGCTCATTTGTCAAATAAAATTTCAGTCGACAACATCCATCGGGTTCTTACTAAACTTTAACCATATCCGACGATCCTGCATACTTGTCTCTTTTGTTGACTGTACCTACACCAACACACATCTCCTCTAAATAGATTACTCTCCAAACTAAAACAGTCGTAAACAACACAAGTCTTCTCCGAAATCTTACAATAAACAAAGACCCGATTGCGAGCGAACATAAAAGTGTAAATACTTCGCTTCAATCGGCAATATATAAGGTTAAGCTGCAGTAAACAATAGATAACGCATTCGTTTATATAATTACGTACATAAGGACCACGTGGGATCTCGGTTACTGCGCCATAAACAGGATTAGAGGACTGCGCGTTTACTTTATACACACTTTTAGGGATCAGCGGGAAAGAGAAAACTATACTATACTTTATTTACTAAACTTTTTTTTTTTTACTATACTTTATTTTTGAAGAGAAAACTTCTTTAGGCGCGTTGGCACTGATATAGATACACCTAGATAACGCAAGAGCAAATACTTCGCGTGCCAAAAATCGCACTAGCTTACGTTCAAAAATCGTAAGCCGCCACTTTCGCGCTCAGTCCTGTGTACTGCTGGCTGGGTGAGCGTGAGCGAGAGCGCGAGCTTGTGACGTCATAGTAGGTAGTCAAAAAATGGCACGCTTGGTTTTCATACAGTTCGTAATACTTGCGTTATCTAGGTCTATCTATATCTGTGCGCGTTGGGCATTTTTTGATATAGGAAAAAACTATTGAACTCGCGATACTGTTACCGACACCGTGCTACATTCGGATGTGTTCGGCTTTCCTCGGGATGTACTCGGTTTTAATGTATTTCCGATATGTCAGTGAGTGATGGCAAAGTATTCGGTTTGTGTTTTGTTTTCACTTCTGTCGGCTCTCCCGGAGTGCCAGTTTTTTTTTTTTTTGGTGGTGTCATCGCCGCCTACAGCCATTTGCAACACCAAAGGCAGTACAGCTGCGTACCATTTCGAGACTTACTTTCTCTGACCTATAGGACTAAAGTACCTACAGTTTAAGCTTGAGTCAGTCTAAGTTTGAGTAATTTATGTGGCCTACCCAAATGTCCTTTCGTTGGTATTGTTCGTCGAATCGTTGAGCCCCTTAAGTTTTTAGTTGAGCTGCACGATTTCTGACAAATGCGTGCACTGACTCGACGGGTCTGTGTGGTTCTTTCCTTAAAAGACCATCTCAGACATCGATCTACATGGTCTTCACATGATCTGACCAAGATTATGTCTGGACTTTAAAAGAGATTTTGACCTCTGAGTTTGTTTCGGCATTTCTTCTCAGAATAGTCAGATAGGAAACGGCGACCTCAGCCAGTTTTTAAAATATGATTGACGTGTAAAAGTGTTTGTGCAAACCTACTTACAAAAATATGGCAGAACATAGTGACACAACGCAAATTTTATACCATGTACCATATTACCTATGTTCAACAAATAAAATACTTTGACTTTGACTGTCGTCAACAAATCCGTTTAGGCGTTTTAGTGTGAAAGCAAGACACACAATCAAACCGACTCACTTTCGCATTATTAATATTGTTATAATTAAGATTATTTAATGTTATTCGATGTCCATTCAAATATTTCCTGAATGATGAACTCAAGCAATCAAAACATTCCTTTTATCAAATCTCTTGTCAATCGTACGGAACCTTTACAATCCTAGCCACACTCAACTTGACCACTTCTTCATCCAGCCGACGTTTTTACTGGCGGTTTTATTTAAATCCATAATTTAAATGCAGATGAGCGCTGAACGGAGACGGTCCGTCCAAACTCCGAGAATAAGGATAATTTCTGCATATAATCTTTAGACATTAATTTAATGGGAACGATAGTACTATTCATTTATATGGGTATTGTGCCTTTATTTTGGTCTGATTTGACCCCATTTGAGGCCAAAGATTAGTCGATTTCAGTGTATCGATTGATTCTTCATTTTCTGGTTTCTTGGTGGCACGAGTTATAAGAATGCTCATCCAGTTAGATATGTTCGGCTGAAAGTGCGATTTTTATCCTAGACGATATTAAAACTCATCATCATCTGCCTAGCCTTTTCCCAACTATGTTGGAGTCGGCTTCCAGTAAAAAAAAATATTTTAGTATATATAAAAAAAAAACTAAACTATTGTCTATATTAAAAACTATATCGTTCACGATAAAAAATTGCATTTTATTTTCGTAAAAATGTCTCTTACGATAATTCGGCGGTTAGAACTCGATATGACGTAATCCATCCATCGTTTCTTTTGTCTTCTACTCTAATAGCCATCGACATTCATACTCAAAACTTTCCGCACGACATTTCTCCGTATCACATGCCCAGACCATGACAACCGATTTCCACACATTATTATATCAAATTGATGAACTCAAAAACTCAGTTTGCTACACCGCCTACGCGTTCTGCTACGAGCCATCTACGGCGTAGCGTCGTAGCAGTGATTCTGCGGCCCTGACCGGCACCCTTATTGCGTAATATACTATCAATCGGAATCAGAATCATTTTGAAGCAAATTGCTAACCCATTGCTTCATAAGTTCGAAAAATTTGTCCGCTCAACACGTAAATAACGCAATGAATGTTGTTGAACTGTCAAAATGAAACCGATTCCGATTGATAATGTGTTACGCGATTGCCCCGCGGGTATATACATGTTAGGGTTAATGGAGGAACACCAAAGGAAAGTCCGTTTTAAGGATTTCAATAATATGTTTATTATCCTTTTATTTATATATTGGAAGGTGTGTTTACTAATACAAAGTGCAAATTAAAAGGAAGTATATTCATTTATTTAAGGGTGTTTTTACTTCCTAAATAAACAATTTATTTAATTAGATTTGTGAGATTTGTGCTTTGTGATTTGTGTTTTGTCAGATTTGTGCCGCCGCAGAAAGCACAGGCTGTTTGCTGTGCCTCCATGTCGCACAGTTGCGCGTGCTAAGTCCCCAGTACCACGTACTCTGGCCGCACTTAACGATCTCTTGGACTCTAATCCAACAAACGATCTGTTTGTGGACGAGTGGACGAAGATTTTGTCGGCATGTCAGAAGTACTGTGAGAGGGATGTATGAAAGTGCTGTTAATTTTTTTTTACTTGATGATTTTATATTTAATCTTTTATGTTTCTTTTGTGTGTGTCTTTTTTGTATTTAATTACTGTAATTGGTTTTATACCGTTTAAATAAAATAAAATAAATAAATAAAAATCACAGCAAACATACAAAAACTTTCTTTAAACCAGACCTGCAAGTGATCCTGTATTCCTGCCTGGAGCTTTGTGGAATGACTTATATAAGTACTTATACAGGGTGTGGCGTAAATAGTGGTCCACAATTAAGGATTCGATATATACTAGATAATTTACTGTAACATATTACAATTTTAATCATTTTAGTAGTACAATTTTTTTTTACAAAAATCGCTCTTGTATTTGCATGATATGTTAAAAATTAGGGTTAAAATAGAGAAGAGCTATATTCACTTCAAAAGCTCAAAATTTATATAAATAAACATCATTTTACATGATAGTTCTAGAGCTATCATGTAAAATGATGTTTATTTATATAACTAGTAGTAATTAACAGAAATCAAAATGAAAAAATAATGGTTTTTGATGAAACTACCGCCAAACTTGGAACAAAAGTTACAAATGTCGTAAATAAAAAACAAAAAATAATATTTTCGGAATCCTTGGATAAAAATGTTTCAAATTTTAATATGTTATAGTAAATTATCTGGTATATCGAACCCTTAACGGTGGACCACTATTTACGCCATACCCTGTATACTCACCAAGCCAGCTGAACATCGTTCATTTGTCACATAACACGTCAACCACTTAATATCCTGAGTGAGCTGCGAGCTGGAACGCTCTCATTGCGCTGGAGCAACGTAATTGGCGCAGAACGGATATTGCACAGTCGTAAAAAGTGGCTTAAAGAGCTTAGGAGTGCAGTCGGTCTTAGCAGTGCAGGGATTGGCTGGGGCTTTAATATATTGAAATTGGAACAGAGCGGCAATTCTCGCAATTTTAAGAACGTTCACAGTCTGATCTCAGTCTTAATCTGTTAAAAAATACCTCTAAAATCCCTACATTTTGACAAGTTTTTGACTTTTTAACCGACGAAAAAACGGAGGAGGTTATCAATTCGACCTAAGAAATTTTGAGTCGGCGCCAAACAATCAATGAACAATGATCACTAAATTACCTTAAATTTAAAGAAATAACCAAATCAAATTAATAATGCAACGTGAAATCTCCAGCGATAAATATAACATTCCAAACAAAAAATGCGCTCTCCGCACGACCACTCGCAATGATATTAAGTTGCTTGTTTGGCGCCGACTCAAAATTACTTAGGTATACTTGCATTAGTTTAAGAACTTATTGAATGTGCTTTATTTTGTGTATAATATGGAAAGTTTATATTTATAATTACTTACATATGTACACACAAACTACAAAATATACTATATACAAATGATAATAATAATAAAAAAAAAAGACAGGAGTTCATTGGGCATCGAAAAATTCGTCCGCATCGCTGTCAATGGGATAAGTGCCCAAAAGGCTGGCAGCATTGCCACGTTGGATGGCAATGCTTATTCTTTGGGCTAAAAATAGGCCAGCCCTCTGGTCACGCGAAGAGTCAACCAAACGCTTGGCGATATCGCGAAATATGCGATGAGCACTCGGACCCCAAGGCCCTAGAGTTTCAACCCCAAACGGCTCAAACATATAGCTCCCAATAAGGTTGTTATATTTGCGCCGTTTGAGGTTTTCTGCTCCTGCAGCAGCCGCCCCAGCACCGCCCGCCGTGCTAGGAAGATGGGATGGCGCGAGGGTGTCGACACAGGTTGCATCCCACACCAAAGGCCTACCCAACTTCCAAGGCATTATGGTCATTCCATCTGGCCTCTTCCCATCGTCACGTGCCAAGCCATTGGGTTCTAAAACAGCTGGCACTCCGGCGGTGACAAGAGCCCGACGGATGATGTCGTTAATGCTGGCGTGCCGTGCCATCCGACCAGCGCTCTTGCTGCAGGATAGGCCATGGTGTCCGAGGCAGTCGACTGCTTCACCGCATTGACAGCGATGTGGAGCTCCGCAAGGAGCGCCCAGACGCAAACATGTAACGAGCCGGAATGTGGTGTCACCCAGCATAGTGCCTATGTTGGGTGACGGTAGCGCCTGAAGCCAGAGGCCCGACTCCCATTCACCCACAGCCAGCAGGCGGGCACGCTCAGCAGTATTGGTGGACGTATTAATAAGTTTATTCCGTACCAACCTGCAGAGCGGCTCGTCCCACTGTCTCTGGGAAGACGGGTTCTCGGGCTGAACCGTGTCCGGGCAAGCCACTTTCCAGGCGTTCACCGCATCGGTCAAACACGGCACTTCAGAGTCAACCTGAGCAGGAATCAGAATTCGTGTGGTTAACTTTTCTGTGCTGTGGACCGAGGATAGGAACGCCGGTAGGCTTACACTAGAAATTTTTCGGACGCCGAGCCCACCAAAACGAATGGGTAGTGTGGCTTGTTGCCACGCGCGGTCGTCCAAAGCTACATTCAAAATGGATGTAAGAGTGCTGCGAATAATATGATCGATTTTGTCTAAAAGGTGTGGCTGCTTCCATAAAGAGGAAGAGCGGAGAAAATACATGAAATTTGGACCGAAACAACAATATCTGATAAGGGTGAAAGCCGAATGTATATTAATTTTAGATAGTCTATCCGAAATATCGTAAAAATGACTAATTTTTTCGTCGACGAATGGAGAAAAACTGTCTTCTAAAATTGGGGAACCTAGGAGGTGCAATGAACTTTTTTCCAAAACTTTGATGTCTGGGGCTATTGTGTTAAATTTCTGTATAGTCGATTGTCTGTCAGTATTGTCACAAATGAAAATTTCACATTTTGAGTAGTTGAGGTCAAGGCCGATAGATTGGAACTGCTGCTTTAGGAATTGAAGATCTTGTAGAACGGTGTCTACGTCACCTCCTAGTGTTCCATCATCTAAATACCACACATTGAATTTTGAATTTAGTTGTTGTATTATGGGATGGATAGCCAAACTAAAAATGACTGGCCCGAGAGGATCACCTTGTTGGCATCCGACTGCAGATTCCAAAACGTTGTCTTTATACAATAATTTTGAAGGGTGCCTGTAGCACTGCCACATGAAGCCGTAAATTTCTGGTAACTCTTTTTTTACTTCAGCCAACAAGGTGTCCCTGTTGACAGAGTTGAAGGCGTTCTTAACGTCAACCTTGAGGATGACCTCACCTTTATTGGCATTTAAAAAACTAGATAGGGCGTGTACGGCAGCCTCGCAGCCCCCTTTGGAACCAAAGCCAAGCTGTAGGGGCTGGAATTTATTCGACAAAATGTCGCCATACAGTTTGCAGCATATTTTGGCTGCCGTACGCCTGTAAGTGCACCCAAC
Source organism: Amphipoea lucens (assembly GCA_947508005.1). Taxonomy (NCBI): domain Eukaryota; kingdom Metazoa; phylum Arthropoda; class Insecta; order Lepidoptera; family Noctuidae; genus Amphipoea; species Amphipoea lucens. Next base: position 18,280,668 of record OX382374.1, read on the forward strand.
GGCAATGGGACGAATGCCGCCGTCCCTCTTGCGCAGGGCGCATAAATTGGCCCCATACAAGACATCGACGACGGCATCATTCACACCGCCGTTGAGCATCAGATTAATTAGAGCCGCAAGCTCCTTCAAAAGCGACTCGCCAGCTTCCCCGGCGCCTGAACTCAATAAATCTTTTAAATGCTGAGGAGTCAGGCCGTCGAGGCCGCCGGCGGAACCACTTCGGAAGGAGCTCACGGCTGCAATTAGCCGGGGGGCAGTAACATTAAAAGGCGTTGAATCCGGGTCGAGAGGGAGGGGGGGGTTGGGAAAGGTGAGACCATCCGCAGGCGCTGGATGTTTACTCTCCAAGGCTGAAAGGGTTTATGGAGAGTAGGGCGCCACCACATCGCTACTGAAAAGTAACCTGGCCGCTCCCCTGATATCACCTTCGCTTAATTTGGATTCTACATGTGAACATAACCCTCTTCCTGAAAGGTTATTGAAAACAGGTAATTTTGAATCCAAAATAAGAGTCGAATTATTGCAGTTGTCTTTAATTTGGGTTGTCAATGTTTTTTTAGTTGCCAAATTTTTTTGGACATGCAAAATCCTATAAGGGAAGGTGAGTAATTGTTCCCAGGCACTTTCAGAGTTCTCCTGGGTCGCAAGACGGAGACATCGTGCCAAACTCAATGCAACAGACCGCCTCGCGCCCCGGGGAACTCTCTTTAATACTGGGGTTGAATTTTTGAATTTTGCCAACGTTTTCCACAAACTTTGATCCGGAGATGTTGTTGTTGGGGATGTGGGTGGGGGGCACAAAGGTACACTATGAGGTTTGTGAACCTTGCCATAGTGTATCCGTAGCCCCCGTTCGCCTTTAAAGAAGCGTGGCTGGGAGCAAAGGGGACATCTCACCTGGACATCGAGCGATGTGGCAGGTTGACTGGCACTAATTCCGGCATCGCTACAGCCGGCATTTAACATAAGTATCTACACTTACCTAAAAGTAAAATATTTAAAAACACACTACACGAAAACACTTAAATTACTATTTACATTGCAAAAAAACAAATATAAAAAACCATAATAAATTAATTAGACTGTCACGTCACTTGGTGACATACGAGCTTGACGGCTTCGGCGCACTGGCGCAGACAGGAGCAGAACGACGCAGACGCGCGGGCCTAGGGCGCCGCGACTCGCCGCGCTTTCAATAAGATTCGCGTATGTTAGGGCCAAAGCACACACGCTGCTTTTAGCAACTGCGATAGGCGATTTAGCCGCTTTATAGATTCTGAATGCAGCAACCAAACATTCCACATCGCATACTTAAAAACGCCAAACGTGGCGATTCAGTCGCTTTTCGGAAGCTCGACACAACGGCTAAACGCTACACTCCGCACACATTCGGAAACCGGTCGGCATGGAATTTCGGCTGTACAACTAGGGTTTCTTGAACAATACGGTTGTTGCGTATTGTAAAGTTTGCGAAATGATTTAATCTTTATCTTTATTGAAAATTCATTCCGCCATCTTCAACGTTTTTTTTTTTTTTTTTTTTTAACTCTGTCTGTCTGTATGTTACCTTTTCACGCCTAAACCACTGAACCGATTTAGATGAAATTTGGTATAGTATAGACATAGTTTGAGTCCCGGGGAAAGACATAGGTTAGGTTTTATCCCGATATTCCCACGGGATTGACATTTATGCGGGTGAAACCACGGGGCGCAGCTAGTATATATTATAAAAGACATCTACACGTACCAACATGCAAGAACAAGCGGAGTTTGAATAGTGCCGGTTTCTGACATACAGTGATACAAAATAGCCTGATATTATTACAGCCACATTGCCAATACTGCAAACCACCACGCCATCAATTCGGCCCTCATACCTTATTTATTAAGGTAAAATAAAAAAAGGTTTTTATTTTTTGCTTTTCAGTTTTTTCGGAGGTTTAATTTTTTTGTTAAAAAGTTTTTGTTTCGCCGAGATGAGACTGCGACTAGATTTTGAAAGTTTTTAATTACGGGAATCGGCCTTTTGGAATTTGGACATTTGAAATATCGGTAAGGTTAGGTAATAATTACTGAGAGCACTGGTGGCCAAGTGGATTACCACTTGGCCACCACAACTCGTAAGTCGCGGCCATTAGGCCGCGACTTACGAGTTTTAGGTCGTAGGTTCGAACGCAGACAGGCGCTCTACTTTTTGTAAATTATTTCATCACTACTGTTCTCAAAACGGTGAAGGAAAACATCGTGAGGAAACCGGCATGTTCTAGAACAAAAAATTTCGAAGACATGTGACATCTGCCAACCCGCACTGGGCTCCATACTAATATTATAAATTCGAAAGTAACTCTGTCTGTCTGTATGTTACCTTTTCACGCCTAAACCACTGAACCGATTTAGATGAAATTTGGTATAGTATAGACATAGTTTGAGTCCCGGGGAAAGACATAGGTTAGGTTTTATCCCGATATTCCCACGGGATTGACATTTATGCGGGTGAAACCACGGGGCGCAGCTAGTATATATTATAAAAGACATCTACACGTACCAACATGCAAGAACAAGCGGAGTTTGAATAGTGCCGGTTTCTGACATACAGTGATACAAAATAGCCTGATATTATTACAGCCACATTGCCAATACTGCAAACCACCACGCCATCAATTCGGCCCTCATTTACGTATAGAATTGATAGTAATTTACCAGCCCAGTACCTCCGTATAGCTAGATGTGAGAACGAATCAGTGCACATGGGTTGACGCCAAACGGTCACGTCCATCGGACTACTGTTTGTGTCGTGTCATAATAGGGACTAAGCTATTGTTTTGTAGGCTATTACTTACTATTGAATTTGGGTATATCATGTTGTGGCTTTTGGATTTATTATGAGTAGAATAGAATACTCTTTATTATGTACACCATATAAATTACAGACATAAATATAGAAACTTTACAATGGGTGACGCAATGGGCGGTCTTATCGCTAAGAGCGATCTTTTAAAGACAACCTTTGGATGGATTAAAAACGGGAAGGACAGACAAATACTGTAGGTATGTGGTAGAGAGCTTAGTTAGAGTTCATGTTAATAACGGATTGAATAATGGGCGGTATGAATAGAAAGAAAGAAAAAGTATTTATTGCAACTCGTACAGGAAGATCACAAACTAAACTAAACACAGTAAAAATTAAAAAACCAAGTTGTATAAAAAAAAGTAATAAAAAGAAAAATGAGACAGAAACTCCTATACGAGGCCAAAAGGCTCCTATCTCAGCATGATGCTGCGACATTTAAAAAATAAATGTAGCAGCGCTTAGCAAATAAAATAAAATATTAATGTTTAATCCGCACCAGACGTAACCTCATTACATGTCTTGAATGATACCAATTATATTATTTAAGGTATGAACGATATCTATCGCATCCCCATGTTCAAGAAAACAAAAAAAAATAAAAAAATGTTTCGCAAAAAATTGAACCCCCCCATTATGTATGGCCGGAATTCAATAGTTTTCGAGATATTTGAAACATTTTTGAAGCGTAAAATGAGAATATTAATAAGATACTATTCTTAAATCGCTCATCATTTTAATTACTTTATTGAATTATGTACTTTTAATCTGTCAAGCTCCGCTAATGAGACACAATTGATTTTCTATTGTTTCGTCGCCGATCGGCGAACCGCGCCGCTTGACCGGTTAATTATGTTCATAGCTTAATTAAAGTGCTAGCTACAATATAGAAAAAAAGAAACAAAATACGTTTATCTGCGGTGAAAATGACGCAAAAAAGAACATAAACACAAAAAATAAAATAAAAAGGTAGGGGGAAACATGCGTCATATCCACGCAAAACAGCTATCGCTCAGCATTATGCTGCGACCCTATGCAAGACAGAGCCCCAGCGCTGGTTTTCAGCGACAGCCGGCGCTGACGTAATGACGCCATCCGGTGCAGCAAACAATTTTTAAAACACTGTATATCATTTTTAAAACACTGTATATCATTTTTAAAACACTGTATATCATTTTTAATGGTACCAATTCAATATGTAGTTTTTTTATTTGGAATTATATCGAAGAGCCCTTGAAATTCAAATATCTCATAAACTATTGAATTTCGCCCATACAAATGGGGGGTTCAATTTGTTGCATTTTGGCCCCCCTATCAGCTCCTGACGGATATACGTTGAATTACAAGTAACCCTGTATACAGAGTGAAATTAAATTCATGGGCATCCTTTTAGTCCCGACATTTCAATCGTCGGGCAGTGGGCCACCAGACACAAAACCCGTCTGGCCGGAGGATCCTCCTTTTTCTATGGAGGATGAGTGAACTTTACACCTTGTTCCTCATACCTCTTTACTGGTGACCCTATGTGATCTGAACACGCAACAGATATACATGGTGAAATTAAATTCATGGGCATCCTTTTAAGGGGTCATTGATCTCATCATTATGAACAACTTTTACTATGAGACTAAACCTGAAATCACGAAAAAAAATCAACTGTTCCTTGCATTTATGTTCACATAACTCGTCAAAATGTAGGGATGAGCTGATTTTTTTTTTGCGATTTCAGGTTTGCTCCCATAGTAAAAGTTGTTCATAATGACGATTACAATGACCCCTTAAAAGGATGCCCATGATTTCAATTTCAACCTGTATACCAATGTCCATCGCCATATGAACACGTAACAAAAGCCTGTGCGATGAATATTTGACCGGCAGCGCACAATAGGTCGTCGCAGATATTTTTCGAACAATTACCGGTACGTTAGTTAGTTTGCTGACAGGCTGAATTGAATATATTATGTATTTGTACATGTATTTGTACATACACACATAGGTACATAGCCTAAACAAACACACCCGCTTGTACACAAGTTCATTAATAAATTAAACAGAATTGCTAACACAGTTCTGTCTCTATAACTACACTACAACCACAAACAATTGATAGAAATAGAATGATAAATTATTAATACAGGGTGAAATTAAATTCATGGGCATCCTTTTAAGACGTCATTGTACTCATCATTAAGAACAACTTTTACTATGGGACTAAACCTAAAGTCGTGAAAAAAAATCAGCTGTTCCTTGCATTTATGTTCACATACCTCGTCAATATGTACGGAAGAGCTGGTTTTTTTTGCGATTTCAGATTTGGTCCCATAGTAAAAGTTGTTCATAATGATGATTACAATGACCCCTTAAAAGGATGCCCATGAATTCAATTTCACCTTGTATAAACTAGCGCCCCCGAGCTTCGCACGGGTGCAATTTTTTTTTTCGAATATCCGAAATTTTCTATTATGCAAACCTTATCCTGGCAATACCGAACACATCAAGAAAAAATATCCAATTTGGTGCATTCGTTCGGAAGTTATGCGCGTACATACATTTCGGCAACTTTATTTTTAAGATCGTATGAATTCTAATTACGTCGTATCTCTATATAGGTTGAAATTGAACACATGCGACAAATCGAAATGGGAGATTGTACTCATCATTATGCACAACTTTTACTATAGGACCATACCCGAAATCGAGAAAAAAAAATCAGCTGTTCCCTACATTTTGACGAGTTACTCGAACATAAATGTAGGGAACATCGGTTTTTTTTTCGTGATTTCAGGTTTGCTCCCATAGTAAAAGTTGTTCATAATGATGAGTACAATCTCCCATTTCGATTTGTCGCATGTTTTCAATTTCACCCTGTATATTTTACCGTGTGTACATAAATCCTATCCTATCCTAATTCCTAGTAAAATCACACTAACATTATAAAGGCGAAAGTTTGTGTTCAGCTGTCATTTTAAATGTCCTAAATAGTTGATCAACTCATCTATGCATCTCCTTTAACTTTTAAGGTAACATTATTTAACAAAAAAAAAAAACAACCGACTTCAAAAGAGAACCCTACAAAGTGAAAAATAACTTTAATTTCGGAAGTCGATGTTGTTGGCTCCGCATTGTTTTATTTTTCACTTTTTAGTTGTACCTACCTACCCCATACAAATTCATATACCTATGTAAATATCAGTAATAGAAAGAAATATGTATTATTGAAGCTACCTCAAAAACTACCCAATCAAATTGAATACAATTTATACGGGACCACCCTTGAGGTACACCCTATCCATTAAGAATTTTCGAAATCGATCCACAATTGCCGGAGATTCCGCGTAACATAATATTATACAAAAAAAAAAAATACTTAATCGAATTGTGAACCTCTTCCTTTTTGAAGTCGTTTGACCGGTTGAATGCCGTAAGTAATTAAACACAACTAAAAAGCCATTGTGTCTCGCGTGGATCCACGTTTAAGCATACGAAGGGTTAAAGCCTAAAGCCTAAAGTAACACAGGATAAATGCGTGTTATTTGCAGATGACATCTCTTTAGTAATAAGTAACGAAAATAAAAATGAACAGCATGAGGACAAAATAAATACTGCCATAGAAAGCATACTAGATTGGTTCGAACAAAATAATTTATGTGTAAATATTTCCAAAACAAAATATATTAATTTCTGTAATTACAAGATGACAAATAAAACAATGAAAATTATTGGACGTGATAATGACATTGATGAAGTTAACGATACAAAATTCTTAGGCATAGCAATTGATAAAAATTGCAATTGGAAAAAACATATAGATAACATATGCAACAGACTAAATAGCTTTGCATTTGCACTAAGAAACCTAAGAAAAACTGTTGGAGTAAAAGCCGCTCTACTCGCTTACCACGGTTACGTCTCATCTGTGCTTAGATACGGCATAATAATATGGGGCAATTCTACAGACAGTGATAGGGCTTTTATTGTTCAAAAAAAGTGCTTACGAGCTGTGTTTGGTGCAGGTCCATTGGAATCATGCAGACCCATATTGAAAGAGCATAAATTATTATCACTGGCATGCTTATACATATTGGAAATGGGCGTGTTTGTAAAAAAACACCCTAACCTATTTAGTAAAGCCGATAGTGTAAACATATATAAAATAGGTAAACACTCAAGGGATCCAACCAGATTGGCTATGCCTATGTTGTAGAACAGCTTTTTGCCATAAAAACTGCAGTCGAATGGCAGTGAAGATATTTAATAAGATACCTAAGATAATTAGAGAACTGCCATCGAATCTATTTCAAAGAAGACTCCGAACATGGCTTATTGAAAACTGTTTCTATTCTATTAATGAATTTATGAATTTTAATACAAAGAATAATTTATTACAGACATGACAAATTAACTTTGCCATTCCTCTAAGCTTATCTTGAACATTGTAATTTTTATAGTTTTAACATTAGTATTTTTATTGTTTGACATTTGTAATTTTTCGTACTTTGACATTTGTAATTTTCATAGTTTGACATTTGTAATTTTTCATAGTTTGGCATGTGTAATATTCATAGTTTGACATTTGTATTTTAATTTCATGATATTTTCCCATTGTGACATATTTAAATGCAATTTATTATTTAATTAATTAAAACTATGGAACAACCTAAAGAACAATGTCAGATGTCCATAGTAACTTTGGCTCAATATTAATTTGTCATGGACAGTGAAAATTCTTACGTTTTTTTGTGTAGTTTAATGTGAAAAGCTTTTCTGTAATATCCACTTTTACACTGAACTTCTAAAGAAGAAGTTATTCAGACATTTTAAATTGGAGGTTATTGTTGCTCTATCACGCGTCTGATAGCATCTTCTCTTTCTGAACTGTTATTTAAGGCGTTAGACTTTACACGATGCAATGAATGACCGCAACCAATACAAAGGTTTCGATGCACAATTGATTCAGTTAGCGCATTGCTACTTGTTGGATTACTTGTTTGTTTAATAAATAACCAACAGTAATGACAAACAACACTGACATTTGGAATCTAAAACCAACAAAATACGGTTGTGTTGCAAATTAACATTTAGCTTAGTTAAAACAGCTGACATTCTATTAATAAAAATCGTACTTTACCTCAGAAAGTGAAGTCCATTGCCGTAACAATGAATGGACATCGTCAGATTCCATCCGGAACACATTTATACCACAATTAATACAACGTAGTTGATGGTACATTGTCACAAAATGTGTGGTATGAATATAACACAATAAGTCTATAAAGCAAACGCAGATGAATTCGAGAAGGAACCAAACGTACACAATCACATAGAAAAACACCGACAACAACAACATGTTTGAACTGGCGCGCGCGATTTTGACAGAACTGCAAGTTTTTTTTGAAGTGAAAACTTCTTTAGCGGCGTTGAACACTTTTTGTAATGGGTAAAAAATGTTAAACTCGCGTCAGGGCATCGCGTCAGGACACGTGACCGTCAGGAGAGATTTCCCCCCCCCCCCATCTCTTTCTACGGCGGCGCCAACCGAAGTGAACCAAGTGAGACACGACAAAGATGGCCGAAGAAAATGACATTTGACGTACAAATGTTTGAAAAGTCAGTTTCGTAAACAATAGTACTTCGAGGAGCCGCAGTTGTATTTAATTTATTTTGAACTTCTGTTTAACCAATTTAGTTTATTATTATATACCTACCTACAATACAAAATAGAAGCGACGAAAAATATAACGAAGCACATTATAGCAACAAGAAATATTGTGGGACATTGCTGCTTTTGTGTGAAAACAATGCTTCCGTGTCGACCACGGAAGTTTACACCCTGCAGGGAGATGCTCCAGTAGGGTGTGGCTGTGAAGCTATGTTGCAAAACATGCTCCACTTCCTATCCTGCCTTATTTGTCCTACCCAAAACATGCAGTCAAAGTGACCTCTGCGCTGCCACCGACGACAACGTGGAAGTGGCAATATTTTGAGCCAACAAGATCTAAAGTAAAAGAGAAGAAATTTAGCGAGTAGTTCATTAATAAAAAGCTTGTATACAAATATCAGTTTATTTTTATAATACTTGTACGCACCGGGACTTACAGCTTAGTACGGCTGTTATTCCAAATGCATACAGTGTGGCTAATTTTGTTACAATGAGTTTTGTGCAGGCAAACGAAGTTCTTCGTAAAATTGTAAATTGGATAGGCACCTAATTCGTAAATCATGCCAGGCTGCCCCTGTTTAGCGTTAGTGCTTGTGTCAGTGTTTTTATTTTCTATTATGGAGACCTCTCCCTGACCAATTCTTCCAAAAAATCTAAGGATTAGAAGCAAAAGCTAGCATAAGTATAAGAAATTGAGAATGTTTACAAATCATAACTTAGATACTTTGAACACAATTTAGCTGTAACAGTAGGTACACACCTTATCCTCCTCCAACCAATATTCAATTCTTTGCCCTTTATTGCAACTAGTCTCCGGTCTTAATTTCATTTATTTTAAATACAAAAAAAAATATTCAAAAGTTTTTTAGTTTGACACATACAATATCAAATTCATTCATTGACATATTCATATTGTTTCCATGACGACCATGACGTTGTCGCGTCAAAACTGTTGAAACTGTAGACAATAAATTAGTTTTTCATACGTAATAATGTCTATGGACACAAATATTCGGTTCGTAGACAGATATTCTCGTATGCCGATTTAATGTGTTGGCCAATTTGTTGGATGACTTCATTATAATGGCAACATTTAGAAGTTGTAGGACATTCTAGTTATAGAACGTTTATGAAGCGTTTATGAATACAAAATTTTATCGAATGTTTTAAAGGCCTATTGAGCATTTTAACTAATGAATGGTTTAAACCTTCAATAGGCTTTTTTTATGAATAAGACCGAAAGTGTTTAAAATATGGAAATTGAACAAAGTGCATCTATTAATGAAAAAAGTGACGCAGAAATATTGAAAAAAAAATGAGTAATATTAATTAAATTAATAATTGATTTATTTCAACGTTAATATTCCAGTTTTCACTTCTGCCGGCACTCCCGGAGTGCAACCCGTCTTTTTTTTTATGGCGAACTGCTGGTTGCCATTACAAGGCGATTAAGTTATCGAATACAGATCAGGAAAATCGATTTCTTGAATTTCGTTCTAATATTCTTTAAAAAATAATAAATGTATTTTAATAAACACGACGAACGTATTATTTAGATAAAAAATAATAATAATAAAAGACAATTGTGAGGTGGTAAATAAAAACTAAAGAGTAAATCGCTTAATTATTTAGAATAATCGATTACAGTGGCAGAATAGGTAACTACCTGACACTTTTATTTAAAAAAAAGTAAAACCTGGAATTCAAGAACATGATTAGTAAAATGATTACTTATTAAAATGATTTTCTTTTCGAACAGTTCTCGAAAAGAAATAAATATTTTTTTAGAAGTTGGAATTTTATATTTAAATTGTTGTAGGTAAAAACTTCGTGTCCGTGTGAATTTAGTTTTAAAAGTTGTGTGAGCCGAAATCTGACATTGTTCTTTGCATGCTGAATTTAGTAGGCGGAATATGAAGTACTATTTATTGTATTATGAGATCTATAAGCACCATATTTCATGCATAACAAAAAAAAAAAAAAGCAGGACACAGGACAATACACACTACACACTTTTAACTAACATTTTCAACTTGGTAGATAAAGGGCAATAATAGTACCTATAACAATTACATTATTTAAAGCCGTTTGTGCTAAAAAACGCTACAAACTTTTTACAACAATTTTTTATTTATTTTTTATTGCTGAATGAGCACGCTCTTGACCTCGATCACGCCTGATGGAAAGCGATGGATGAGGTCTATGATGGAATTAGCGTGCCCAGAAGATGCCTAAGGCACTGGAACTCCCACGCATCGACGAAACACAGAAGGCTGCTTGACCGACTTCGGTGGGACGGTGGTCGCAAACCAGGCGGGCATTAGCCCTACCACCGCAAGGGAAGAATTGGCCAGTCAAATAAGGTGTTGGGTGTGACTGTCCAGGATGCGCCGAGCGCTCGGTTCAGTTATGTAACTGGCGGAACAAACAGCGCTACACGAGGAGGCTTCTTCATGCATCCCAAAAATACGTGTGGCACTCGGGGACTGCCGCGGTAAAGCTATTGCATAGCATTTTTTTATCAACTTATGCAATTATAATATTTATGCAATATTTTTTTTCTTTGATATGAATTCAAGTTTTTTCTTTGATATTAATTCAAGTTACAGTAAGCAGCTCGTCTCGATCCGTGCGACCTTCGTACAGTCTACACGCATACGTCTAGTCGCACGCACACAAACACCGTGCCGAAGTCTGCCGAACTGAAACGACGTTAGACGATGCATGGCTTTCAACGCCGCTCCGCTCTGCCGGTCGGAGTGGGGGGTGTTAGGTTTATTTTCGTTACGGAATTTCTTGATTCGGTCGCCGCGGCCAAAGCCCGCGATAAAAGCTATGCAATAGCTTAAAAATTGAACAAACTCCCTTGACATTATCTCCATAAAACAAATAAGATCAATTCCCGCCGTATTGATTCCCCAATCTATTCTCGTCATGATCTCAATAGGGTCCTACATCTAATATTAGCGCAGTATTCGAACGCGGTCACTGCCTTCAACAAACAAACGCCGACAGACGCTCGGTATCAATTGAGAGTACTCGGCAAATAATATTAACAATTGATTTAGGGTAACATTAAGACGCTTAGAAGGGTTACTGAAACTGCTATGAGAGCAGAGTGGTGGCCCAGTGGTAACGGACACGACTTACGAATTGTAGGTCGTAGGTTCGAATCCAGACAGGCGCTTTATTTTGTGTAAATTATTTCATCATCACTGCTCTCAAAACGGTGAAGGAAAACATCGTGAGGAAACCGGCATGTCCTAGAACCAAAAATTCGAAGACATGTGACATCTAACAACCCGCACTGGGCCCGCGTGTTGGATTACGGGCCACTCCCTCTCGCAGAGAGGAGGCCTGTGTCCCAGCAGTGGGAACATTATAGGCTGATTATGACTATGATGATGAATTGATGATGAGGTTCTTACTATGAAATATTCAGATGTCTCATACAAAAGTGCAATACCTACGCGGTCAAAATGTATGGAACAGCAAATTTTTAGGGTTCCGTACCTCAAAAGGAAAAAACGGAACCATTATAGGATCACTTCGTTGTCCGTCTGTCTGTCTGTCAAGACCCTTTATCTCGAGAACGCGTGGAGGTATCGAGTTGAAATTAAAACCATATACTCAGATCTACAGACCCTTGAAGCTGTGTCAAAAAAGATACGGCCGTTTATACCGCAAAAAATTTATATTTCGACACTGTCAAGGAAATCAAAACGTATAGGGTACTTCCCGTTGACCTAGAATCATGAAATTTGACAAGAAGCAAGGTCATGTAGCACAAGTAAAGAAAAAAAAATCCGAAAACCGTAAATTTGTAGTTACATTAAAAAAAAAAACCCCGTGATAAGCTATTTACATATCTAGAAATTTGTACGGAACCCTCGGTGCGCGAGTTCGACTCGCACTTGACCGGATTTTTTAATAACCGGCGAAAAACTTCAACGCATGTGGGTTCAGAATCATGTACTGTGTCCCTGGTAACCGGGTAAGCGTCGATGTCCTTATCACCCTGTAAACTATACAATGAAGCATTTCTCATTGCTTACAAGCTCTTTTATTTAATGAATCGTTTGCAAATATACTTTGACTCTAAACCTCTTTTAATAACCACTGAATATCGTTTATTTCATGCTAAAACAACCTTTATTTTAATCATAACGTTTTAAGTCTCTATGCGTTAATCCTAAAGTAAATTGTAACCACTTTTCAAACTCTGGGGGCAAACGTCTCAATAAGCGGGGATTCACTTTCAAAGTACCTACTCTTTTTCAAAGAATTTGCATCCCAGAAAGTATTATTAACTTTTTTTTTGGAAATATTATTTTATGAATTCAATTTGAGGCGACGGCATTCCAGCTTTGAACGAACTGAAATGTTAAAGGAGATTGTTCTAGACCGCCCTATAACCAACAAACATTTGACGTATACGTTAATTTTAATTATATTTTAATATGCTTTTTAAAAATAATTAATTCAAGCGGACACTGTTTAATTCTTAATAGGTTTTTAAAAGTGACCTCATTGATTTTATTACCAACTAAACCCGCCATCTTTCATGGAATTGTCAATGTGAATGTCACAAAAGATTTGATAGTGTCGCTCTCGCTCATATTACATAAATATCGATATCGACGATGTCCATAATATCTAGTGATAAATAATGGATGTTCGATATTTATCACTTCCAAAACATTGAAAATGTGCAACATAAAAGTTTTTCATGCATATTTTTTTCATGGAATTAGTTCCGTGAACATTTTAATGGAACTTATGATGAATATGGTCTAGCACGATTATGATGAAAATAAAATGAACAAAACAAACTCACAAAATGTACTTACTAGTCGAATGAGGGATTTTCTGACAAGTGAGAAAATATTAGTTCAAAAGAGGCGTTGGTAAAAAATACGTCACTGTCTCTGGTTTTTGACATCAAATAAGCTTTCTTATTAACGAATCTTATTTTTGTTATCAGTAGCCAGTAAAACAAAGACGTATTTTTTACCTACGCCATCTATTGAACTATGTGTTTTCACTTGTCAGAAAATCCCTCATTGAACGATTGAAATGTCATTTACGATGCAACTCTAGTGAATTGTTCTCATAACGATTCCACGACTTCAATAGCCATATTTTTACTTTTTAAGTACTTAAACTCTATTTTTAAATGTCGCAAACTAAAACGTTTCACATTGTTCGTTAGGAACAAAATATTTTATTTTAGCATTTATTTAACGTGAAGTAGAATCATAGCAACAACTTGTTTATGTTTGAAACGGAACAAATTAATTTACATTTGACATATTATTGATCTGTCATTTTGGTCTACTAAATTAAAACCACAGATTAAATAGGTGATCATTGATAATCGATATACAATGATCGATCATCGAGAGAGCATCTCTACGTCACTATATCAGTTGGTACGTCTCACGCGCTGGCTGTGGTTCTGTTGTGTTTTTGTGACTACCTACCTATTTGGCGTTTTTGATTTTGTTTAACCAATCAAACTCAAACTCAAACTCAAAGCATTTATTTCAATTAAACCATTTACAGGCACTTTTGAATTGTCAAGAAGTCAGTCAGTCAAAAAAAAATGAAGCTAGTTGCCCATTCCAAAGCGTAGGTACCTATGGAGAAGAACGGGCAAGAAACTCCATGGACACTCTTTTAAATCAAAATAATGTGGTTACAAAGTCTTGGTTACATCATTCATGTTAAAAATTATACATGTGAGAACGATGCAGAACGTTAAAAGCGTCCATAATGAAAAGTAACTGTACCTAAAAGGCATAATAAAACTGTAATTACAGTAATATTTTACTGTATTTGAAGTTTAATGCTTTGTAGAAACCAGAAATAGCGATTTTAGAACGAACTATACTAAGTTTTCTTTTATTAAAAATAACCTCAAAATCTGTACCTTTTTTTAAATAAATCGGTTCTATAAAGTGTCCGTCAAGAAACTTTGTTCTTATGGGCTACTAAGGGCAATTTACAAATAGAAAATGATTTTTTCTATGCTGTTGGCTCCAGGGCGAACAATGTATGGGCGTAGAACAATCTCCTTTAATTTCGAATACAGAGTATAAAAAACGCAAAGCATAAAGAATTATTTAAAAAGGCAGAGGATGTATGTATATCCTCACAGGCTCATATTAAATTACTTGCCAAGACTGGCTAAATATAATAAAAGCTGTTTAGCCATGTGTATTCGGTTATATTTTAAACTAACAGCGCCCTGTGGTTTCACCCGTGTAAGTTTTGCTTTTAAAAAGTTTCGTGACGGGAATTAGCTATGCTTTGCAACATTTTTGATTAATTATGTACTGTGTACTTTATGCCTGTTTCATTTTCTCCCAATCGAAGTGAAAAACAGAGTGTATAACTCAGGCATAAACGAGCAATTTTACCCCTCGACTTAACTATCCACCCTCGCCTGCGTCTCGGGGTAAAATAGCTTCTTTTATGCATTAGTTGTACAATCTACTATTGTGTGACCTGAATAGATCGTACCATGGTAATAATACTGGCCAGTTATGGAGGCAGACAGCCCACGGTGTCCAGACAAAAATTCAAGTATAGAAAGAAATCGACAGACAGATAAACATTTCATATTCTTTGTCACGGTATCACCTCATTACTTCTTTATTACAATGCATACTTATTTACTACTACTTTACATAACTTCAATCCCACAAAGCTCCCTTCACGCTAATTTCCTTCATTTTATATATACACAAAAGCAGACGACTTTCATATTCGTGGCTCCAGACAAAATTCCCTAGACAGCGGGTGAGGCTAGTTTAATAATTTGACTAATTTCAACACAAGTTCTAAGTTATTAATATTTAAATATAAGTACATAGGTGAGTTGTGGAGTTTATCTAAATCTAAATGTAAAACATAACATGATGCGTGTATTTCCCTAATGGGAAAGTTAGAGTTGTACCTTTATATATTCAGGGTTAATGGAAAACCTCTTCAGGGGTCATTGTACTTATTTATTTATTTTATTACTAGCTGCTCCCCGCGGTTTTACCCGCATAGGTCTCGATCCCGTGGGAATATCGGGATAAAAAGTAGGCTATACGTTAATCCAGGGTGTCAGCTACCTCCATACAAAATTTTATCAAAATTGGTCCAGCCGTTTGAGCGTGAAGAAGTAACAAACATATAAACACACACACACCCTCACACACTCGCAAACTTTCGCCTTTATAATAATAGTGAGATTGCCAAAATGGGCAGATAAATAGATTCGTAAGCTAATTTTACCTGTGATAGCTATTTCGATATGGGAGGGTCTACTATGCAAAGCTATGAGGTCTTTGCTTCATTATTGGTTATAAGAGTCTTAAAGGAGAAGGGAAAGACTACATAGTTTCCTGGGCCCAGGTGTTAACTCAATCAAACTAGCCTTATTTGTAAGTGGATATAATAACAAGGCCTCACTGAAAATTTGGTGAAATTTGGCTATCCAGGAATCAAGTTATATGAAATATTGTAAAAGTGAGGTTATATATGAAATATAGTAAAAGTGAGGTTACATTATAACATTGTAGTTTTTTAATGTAATTTGCGAAATATTTTTGAATGGTTTTAGCTGTATAATGGTTTTATGCATGGAGTGCAAGTAGAGAGCCTCCATGTGTGACGTGTTGAAGATCCTGACACGTTTGGCACGCCCTGGACAGTCGCTACAGTCGAAGACATGTCTCTACATCCAATATCCTGCACTTAGAAGCAGTAGGTACGTTTTAAAAAAGGGAGAATAGAAAGTAAAATAAAACACCAATATATGTATAAAATATTTATTATTCGTCTTCAATAATTATGAGAATATCATCTAAAAAGGCTTCAATCGGACGTCTCCCAAGAACCACAATCATCTTGGGCCAAGTTCCAACATGCTTGGCATACATAGTTTTCACTGGTAACCTGAAAAAAAATAACTATTTTAATCTTGTTCAACCATAATCAAGCTTCATTACATGTACCTAATCCTAATGCATGTTCAACTAAATCGCTACGTCCCAGCCGAGACCAAAATGGCCCCAATAACAGTCAATACCTCAAAGCAGCAAAGCTTGGAACCGAATCGGTCCCATCGGGACTTGACGGTTACTTACACCTTTTTTATGAGTGTTCCATAGATTCATATGGCTAATTAATCAACTAATTAGGTATTAACAACAACAACAACAACTAATTAGGTATTTTTACTTTTTTTTACTTTTATTAAGTAAGTATTGTTTTAATGTATGCTATCCAACAAAAAGACAGCCGACAGACATGACGCTGGAGGCCGTAAACAGTAGGTACATAAGTCTGGTTTTGTTCGCTTGATAGGCTAAAAGCTCGTTTTAAATAGGTACTTACAGGCTGATATTCACGCCACTGATGAATAAGTTATAAAATCGCCTCATCGTCCAAGACTCTTCTGCCAATAGAGTTACTGCGACCAGTCGCAATGGTACAATTCACACAGCGATCCATGTCGTCAATATCCGAACGATAGGCGTAATCAGTTGTCCAAAATAGAGAGCCAGGTAATTCAAAGTAGCAAGATCCGTCGAATAGTCCTTTATAATATACAAAGCCAAGGTCGTGGGATATTCAATAAAACATGGAAAATACGTGCGCACTCACAACGAAAGAAAACGAACGAGTGCCGGTCACAGAGTACTTTTTTATAGGTGCCTGGTGCCATGCATGGTTTTTTTCTACCTGTCATCTGTCAGTCGGTGACAGCACAGATTACTTTAGACTATACTGAGTGACCAATGTTGCTAACAGAAGAAAAATTACAGGATTCACTCGATTCGCTATGAATCGATTCCACGAAAAGATTGATAAGCATTTGTCACTCGATTTTCATACATATTCTGAGATTTTACCGATTTATTCACTATCGATTACTTAGAATTCAGGCATGTACTTAATCGATTATTTAGTTTCATAACTTAATTTAACTTTTCTCGCTTCCTAGATAGAAACATGGTACTGTATTTGGTGATTACCTTTAGAAAAAAATAACGGTTTTTTTAATACCCATTTCAACTAGTTAACTGCTGGGCCCAGAACTCGCCGTCTCCTTTAACCAAGAACGATCCGTAAAAATATACGAATCGGCGTTTCAAAGAATATTCTTCTAAAACTATCTCCAGAAAAAAAGCAATCTATTTTCCCAAAAGCAGTTTCTATTCAAATCCCGAAAGGGCAATTTATCTTTTACCCAAATCCCTGAGGAATTTAAATTCTATTTAATTTGGGTGATCCGTAAGTATTAAACTAGTGGTATAATAAAATAACTTGGCCGAGTCCTGGCGGGCCGCGCCGGTCTGGGCCGCAATCCGGGCCGCGAGTCGCGCTTTCTATATAAATTTTCACACCAGACAGATAAAAATACCGTGCCGTGGGACCGATGGCTATCATTTTCTTCATAGATTAGTCTTACAGTTCAGAGGCGGACAAATGATTATTTAATTTTCAATTTTACATCTCTAGGTACTACTATTTTTATTCCCAAGTGATCTAGAGAGAGATTATTGATTGAAAGAAAAAAAGAAAAATGTTATTGAGGGAATTGATAGAATGATCATCTTGTACTTGGACAGTTAGTAGCTTGGTATTAAGATAATCAAAAACATAGGACTTTATTTTAGTTAAATTTTATTACTAGCTGCGCCCCGCGGTTTCACCCGCATAAGTCTCGATCCCGTGGGAATATCGGGATAAAAAGTATCCTATGTCCTTTCCCGGGACTTAAACTATCTCTATACCAAATTTCATCTAAATCGGTTTAGGCGTCAAAAGGCAACAGACAGAAACACTTTCGCATTTATAATATTAGTATGGAAGTATGGATTGACTATGAAGATAGGTTAGGTGTAAGATAGAGAACACAGGCTTTATGCGGGTGAAACCGCGGGGCGCTGCTAGTTCAATATAAATATTTACGGTACGGTAACCGTTTTATAGGTGCAATAAAATCATTTGGTACCGCACTAAATTGGAGGAGAATTAACCCTTTTTCGCGGGATCCCGCGGGTTTTGGTATCGGGACTAATAATGGTACTAGAGCTGATACCTCTGCTTACCTTGCATTATAGCTACTTGTAGTGTTGAGGCTGATAAATTATCCCTAGAGTGTCTTTGTGTCAGTTATATATAAAGAGAAATATCTTGGGCCGAAATCGTAGATGAAAAAAAAAAACGGGAGGTGTCGTAAGAAACGACAGGTGTCGTGGTGTTCCACGACATCTCTCGTTTTGGTTTTCGTTTTTGTCTGCCACGACCCTCCCCGCCCCCCCCAAAACGGTGTCGAACAGCTAATGAAAACGCCAAACATACGAGGCTTACACCTAGCAATAATTAACGTATAGCTGGTCTTAATAGTCATAGGACTCATCATCTGCCTTGCCTTTTCCCAACTATGTTGGGGTCGGCTTCCAGTGTAACCCGATGCAGCTAAAGAAAATGTATTTTACTTGAAGCGACTGCCTATCTGACCTCCACAACCCAGTTACCGGGTAGGTAATACGATACCCCTTGGTAGGTAAAACTTTTGGGCTTCTGACGACCCGTAACGACTGCCAAAGATCTACGAATGACAGCCGGGATAGGACGGAATAAATAAAATTTTATTTGTGAAAACTAACAATACTGACCTAGTTACCTAAGCACTATTGTTACTAACAACAAAATACTAACAAAATCTGGACCTTAGTCTGAAATATATTTGATTTAATTTTTATTTTATTAACCGTCCCCTGACGCGACATACTATGTAAAGTTGAAGGGGGGCCAATACATTTAATTCTTTTACTTTTTTGAAAAGTTTTTCTTGTCGGGGGTTTTAAATTATGTAAACGACAGAAATAAATATAATTTACCTACACATTATTAAAATTCTAGATTCTTTTGAATCTTTTTAATAAAGTTTTCAATTTTATACAAAGTTTTACCCACGATGCGACGGTGTTCATATAAGCCCAAGTGTCCTCTAGTTGTGCTTACCCCTCAGGCGTCAAACACGTGCCGATTGTGTCTCAGTCTCGGGACAAAGACTTATTACCCTTTAAAGCTACTCTTAATATATGTAAGACACAAGCTTGAAACATATTGCGTTTGAGAAAAAATCGTTTTATAATGAACTTGAGAATTACGTTTTATTTTGAAACTTTATAGTGTGCCAAGTCTGTGATAAATAAATGAATTTTCCTTCTTTCTTTCTATAGTTTCAACCACGAGCTCCGTCTAAAAATCTTTACGATGAAAATCTTACGAGGTGCTACAAATTATCCGGCGCTGTCCTTACCAGAAACTTAGCTATAATTAATTACATACTATAAAACCTCCTAATTAATTGCCTTCCCCAATTTAATTTGTTGTTTCCATCGTAAAAAGTGGGATTACCTAAACTAAAGTTAAATATTTGGGAACCTAATTAGATTTTTTGTTAATCTGTGTTTTATAACATGTGTTTTATAATTGGTTAGGTTCGCAAATTAGTGGTGAGAAAGTTCATTAGTAAATAGTACAACTGTAGGGTGCTTCCCTAACAAAAGTAATGTCAATGCAAATGTAAAATGTCAGATTTAAACTTAAATGCAGAAAATGTCAATGAATGCTCATTTGCTCAACGGGATGAATCTAAATAAAAATGCAAGTGGTCCGACTCAAACCACGTCTAATTAAACACTAAAAATGTAATATACATGAAATGCATAGAACAATGCAATATGTCAGTGTCAATGCACTGCCAAATGTAGGTCGCGTCCAAAGTGCAAATACGCGAGCCTACTGACTAACTTATTGTAATATCTACTAATTTTAAAATCCATGTACGTGCACCGTACATATTGCCACAACACAGAAAGAGAATAACTAAATAAAACAATCCCAAAATATGTAAAAATAATAAAATAAGAATGTAAAAAACAATGTAAAAATGTAAAAATGCAGGGCTCTAATGTAAATATGATTGATCTACGACTACTATGAAGAAATATAACTAAAGTCTATAAATAGAATGTCACTCATATGTCACCATAATAATAAATTAGCACACCTCACTATATTTTTCAGTGTCAAATTTCACTTCACTTGAGATAGGGTTAGCACACGACACTTTATTCACTTTTGAGTCCCGTTTGTCGATCTTGCTGTTCCTGTCCTCGATGTCAGGATCTTCTCGTCTGCTTCTGCTTCTCGCGTCTTGCGGACCCTCCCCGTGTCTTTGGGTGGCTATCTTTCGCCAAAAGTACAGTGATGTTACAAACAGTGCAATGCTAATCGCAACAACCACATAAATTGCAATGTAGTGATGAACGTCGTGAGAGGATAAGGTGTCTAGCTTAGACTGTTCTTCTATAGAGCGTAGTTGCGTGTCAATCTTCTTGAACGTCTCTTCGTGCGTTTCCATATGCAACGATGAGTTACGAATCGCGGTATAGATTATGTTGTTTATTGGAGAGATCGTGGGCACGATCATCCCATATGGTACATTGACTAAAATGTCGCTTGTATGTTCCATATATGCGTGCAATGTGAATGAGTCGCCTTGCAAGTTGCATCCTTGTTTCAGCGTTATCAGACCCGAGTGACGTAACGTCTCCGATGTCATTTGAGTGCCGCACGTTAATTGTATTTCGCACGTGTCACAACAATAATAAAACCAGGTGTTTTGTTTATGTAATTTGAACCATTTGTCGGCGCATACTTTTATTTCCGTATGGCAATAAACGCTGTGTTCTTCGTTGTCTCGAATCAGCTGTACATCGCAAATAGATTTATGACGATCACCGGTGTTGTATATAGGGTGATTTAGTTTGCACAGTAGAGTTTGGTCATGTAATTTTTGGCATTCGTTAATGTCTTATTGTTCTAGAGGTATAAATGAGTGTTGGTTGGCGTTAAATGCTATTAATGCAGAGTTGGGAATAACGTACATTACCCGATTTATGTCAATACGTTGAGGAATGCTGATAAGTCTGTTAAGTTCGTATAGGGCATCACTCAAGATCGGTACTTTTATTTCCATCAGCAGGTAGTTCTGTGTTATGCGCGCATGTATTCTGAACAGCTTGTAGATGTCTCTTATGTCATTACGAACTTCAGGTAGTGTAGAATCGCGAGGTAGTAGTCGAGCTACTCTATCTAGTTCGCTTTGCATTTGGGTTGGTGATAATAGATGTACGTCCATATGTCCTTGGTACATATTTGTCAGTGTGTTGATGAGTGATTCTTGGATATCTTTTAGGTTTTGGGCCATTCTTTCTGCAGCTATGGCCGATGTAATGATGTAGAATGCATTTGAACTCTCAAGTTTATCTTGGAGCGTCTTGTTTTCTAGGGACGTGAGGTGATCGTTGATTAGAGTGAACTGCTTCACCATTGTTGCTTCGTTACGCTGTACAATGTTGTTCTCGGTTTCCAGAACACTTGTCTGGTTTTTAAGCAGTTGGAATAGGTGATTTTCATTGTGTTGGATTGTGTCGATATCCTGTTCATACTGTTCTGCAAAATGTTGATCTAACACTCCAAATAACGAATTTGCAACATATCCTACTCCATCGATCAATCCTCTTTTGAACCTGTGTTGAATTATCCGCTGGGACCTCAGTAGTTCGTTGTAATAATTTAGTTCACTCGTGCTTTGTTCAAGTTGGTTAATCAGAACATGAAATTGCATCAACCACTCTTCGCAACGAGCTTGCTTTATATGAGATACGAATACTTGCAGAGTGTCCACATTGCGCCAATAATTTGTCATATTGTAATAGAATACCAGTTTCCATTCATCTCTTATTTCTTGTAGATCTGCAATCTTGTCAAAGTAAATTGTTTGATTTTTCTCAGTTGAGTAAGTTTCATATCTTGCTGGAAAGTAGGCGTTATCAATGTCATAACTAGCATCAGCATATAACATACTAAGCTGTTCCAGGTAAGCCTTTTAGCTCGGTTTCGCCTGTTTTTGGGTAGTTTGTCAGGGTCAGTGTTGTTTTGTTCCTCAGCCTCCACTAGTGGTACCAGTTTTGTAATAGGTCGTTTAGTTTCGCCTTTTGCAGTTTGTAGTGTCACAACTCTAGTGTGGCCGTCCTTTCCAGGGTGTAAGTCCGCGACACGACCCAGTGCACATTTTCCTGCAGGTAACCTTTCATCTTCAATGCATACAATGTCATTTTTCTTTATGTCAGTATTCTGTCGTTTCCACTTTAGTCTTGCTTGTAGTTGTTGGAGATACTCTTGCGACCATTTCTTCCAGAAATCCTTGCTAAGTTGTTGTACAATTTGCCATCTTGTGTTTAAACGGTAAGTATTGTCCATGTCGGGTTCTGGAATTGTCATGAGTGATGTGCCGGTTAAGAAATGTCCTGGAGTTAAACAGTTAATCTCTTCGGCGTTCTCTGAAACGGTGCATAGTGGCCGTGAGTTCAAGCAAGCTTCTATCTGACATAGCAGAGTGGTAAATTCTTCGTATGTTAGACGTTGGTCTCCAATGACCCGTTTGAGATGATATTTCATGCTCTTCACAGCGGCTTCCCACAGTCCGCCTGCGCTTGGCCAGACCGGGGCATTGACGTGCCATTGAACTCCCATCTCTGATATTATGCCCAAGAAGAAGTTGTCAATGTTTTCTACAGTGCATTTGTATTGTTGCAATAGGATCCGATTTGCACCCACAAAATTCGTGCCGTTGTCGCTGTACATGTCCCGTGGCGTACCTCGACGTGCGCAGAAGCGCTTGAAAGCTGATAGGAATGCTGTACTGGATAGTTCTGATACCAGTTTTAGATGGATAGCTTTTGTTGCTAGACAAACAAATACTGCAATGTACGCCAGCAATGTTCTGACGCCTCGGCCTTTACTTGCCTTGATCTCAACGTGTCCAGTACAATCAACACCTGTATGTGTAAAAGGGTGAGATACTGTCACTCTCGGCTCTGGTAGATCAGCCATTATCTGGTTTGTTTGTTTAGCATTAAATCGGCGACATGTTACGCATTTGTGTAAGACCTTTTTGACGGCGCGATGTCCTCCTACGATCCAAACTCTTTGTCGTAGATGTGTCAGGGTTAACTTAGGACCTCCATGTAATGTTCTTCTGTGAGCTTGCCAAATTAATAACTCTGTCAGTTTGTTGTCATGTGGTAGTAGAATTGGATGTTTAGTGTCTTCGGGTAAGTTTGAGTTACGTAACCTTCCACCCACTCGTAGAATGTCATGTTTGTCAAGGAATGGATTTAAACTCAAAAGGTTACTTTTTGTGCTCAAACCTTTGTTTTCCTTCAGTCTCATAATCTCGTCATTGAAAGCATGCAATTGTATATGTTTCATTATTAGGTTTTCAGCGCTTTGTGGTTCTGTAGATGTCAAATAAGTAGTAGTACGATGAGTGTCGGTGTTCGAACAGCTGTTTATAAAACGTTTCATCCAGGCAGTGACTCTTGTAATATGAGTCAAATCGCTGTGTATGTCTAATAACTCAATTACTATTGAAGACGGTTCACATTTCACAACATACGTTTGCACTTGTTTTTGTTTTGATTCGCATTTTGTCGGTGTAATTGTAATTTTGTCAAAGGTATCTTCACTGTAATTTTTCATCCAGTAGGGACCTTGCCACCACAAAGGATGTTGCAATAGTTGGGAACAACTGATTCCGCGTGACGCACAATCTGCAGCATTCTCCTCGGACTTGACATAACTCCAGTGCTGTTTTGGGATTACGTCATGCACTTGCTGTACTCTGTTGCTGACGAACGACTTCCATTTTGTGACGTCCCCATGCAGCCAGCCTAATACAATCATAGAGTCCGTCCAGGCGTATGTATTTTTGTGCACATTGTCCCATTTAAAGGCTGTCAGGACCTTCTTCATGAGCCGTGAGAGTAGTAGCGCTCCACATAATTCGAGTCGCGGTAGTGTCAATTTTTTGTTGATTGGCGATAACCTCGATTTTGCAGCGATAAGTCTAATCACAGGCTCGTTTTTGTCATTTGTTGTCAGCAGGTATATAGCGCATGCGTAGGCCTTTTCGGACGCATCGCAAAACCCATGTACTTGGTAAGGTTTCGTAATATCTCCCAGCCACCTTGGTATTTGGTATTTGACTATGTTGTGCAAGTCGCTAGTAAAGTGCTTCCATTCTTCTTGGACGCTGTCAGGTAAGGTTTCATCCCACTCGAATCCCGATAGCCAGACACTTTGGAACAGCAGTTTTGGTTTTACTGTCAAAGGTGTCAGCCAGCCCAGTGGGTCGAAAATTTTCGAGATTTCCGATAGTAGCTTCCTTTTTGTCAATTGGTTTTTATTGTTAAATTGTATTTTGTTTGTAAACGAAAATGTGTCAGTTGTAGGATTCCACTGGACCCCCAGGGCTTTTGTCATTCCATCGTTTGTAAAATGCATTGTCGTTTGGTTAAGATCTGAAGAACATAAGCTTTCAATCAAAGTCTGGTCGTTGCTTGACCACTTCCGTAGTGTAAGGCCAGCTCCACTCAGCATGTCGATGAGTTGCTTTTGAATTTCTTGTGCTCGTTCGATGGAGTTGCTGCCACTTAGGACGTCATCAACGTACATTTCGTTAGCGATGACATCCGCTGCTAACGGATATTTCTGTGCATCATCCTCTGCAAGCTGTTTCAGCGTTCGAAGAGCTAGAAATGGTGCTGCCTTGGTGCCATACGTCACTGTGCATAACTGGAACTCCTTTAAAGGACCTTGGTTGGATTCTCTCCACAGGATCTTTTGCAAGTGTTGGTCTTCTGCATGAACAAGTATCATGCGGTACATTTTCTCACAATCTGCAGTAAAGACGTACTTGTATAGCCGCCATCCTAATAATAATGTCAATAGATCTTGATGAAGCTTAGGGCCACACTCCATCAAGTCATTCAGGCTGTAACCTGTGTCAGTTTTCTGGGAGGCGTTAAAAACCACCCTCAATTTTGATGTCACTGAGTCCTGTTTTAGGACTCCATGATGAGGTAAGTAGCATGCCGTGCTGCAGCCAGGTTTGCTCTCCTTCATAATAATAATAATATTCCACAACTATCACACAACGCCATCTAGTCCCAAGCTAAGCAGAGCCCATTCCCAGGTACCATTCCCATTTCCAGGTACTCTTGCATAAATTTGATGTAACTATCAGATAATTTGTCATCCCTGCCTAATCTCCTTTCTAATTGCATAAACTGTGCTACAGCTCGTGGCTTTGACTTGCCCAGCAGCTGCTTAAAATTAGGCTTCATAGGCAAACGATCTGCATATCTGCCATCACCTAATCGCTTGGTTGTTGCAGTGTAGAACTCTTCACAATATCGTTCCTCTGACGTCATAGAATTGCATGCATCTCCATTGATGTCTTCCACTTCCCAATATTTTGACAAGTCGTTAACTTCATTAACTACGACGTTGCAATTAAATGTTTTGGTGACATTGCCTGACAATATCCACCCCAACCGTGTTTGTTGAGCCATGGGTTCATTAACCTCCCCTTTGACTAAGCCATTCATGAGTATTTCGGAAAATACGTGTGCATCCAGAAGTATGTCAATGGGCCTAGATAAGTTGTAATCTGGGTCGGCTAGTGTAATGTCTGTCACATGAGGCAAAAATTAAACCTCCGAAAAAACTGAAAAGCAAAAAATAATAAACTTTTTTTATTTAACCTTAATAAATAAGTTCTTAAACTAATGCAAGTATACCTAAGTAATTTAGAGTCGGCGCCAAACAAACAAATTAATATCGTTGCGAGTGGTCGTGCGGAGAGCGCATTTTTTGTTTGAAATGTTAATGTTTATCGCTATAGATTTCACGTTGCTTATTTCTTTAAATTTAAGGTAATTTAGTAATCTTTGTTCATTGATTGTTTGGCGCCGACTCAAAATTACTTAGGTATACTTGCATTAGTTTAAGAACTTATTTATTAAGGTTAAATAAAAAAAGTTTATTATTTTTTGCTTTTCAGTTTTTTCGGAGGTTTAATTTTTTGTTAAAAAGTTTTTATTTTATAATTTTTTGAGGCTATAATTTACTAATTACTACATGCTTAATGTTTGATTACTTTTAAAATACCTACCTTACCTTAGACATTAACTGTTATAATCCTAAAAAAAAATTATCAAAATCGGACTGCTCTGTAAAAAGTTATGCGTGATCATAAATAAAAAAAAAAAAAAAAAATATACGCGTCGAATTGAGATCCTCCTCCGTTTTTTGTCGTCGGTTAAAAATGTAATATACATGAAATGCATAGAACCATGCAATATGTCAGTGTCAATGCACTGCCAAATGTAGGTCGCGTCCAAAGTGCAAATACGCGAGCCTACTGACTAACTTATTGTAATAAATATATTTTAAAATCCATGTACGTGCACCGTACAAGTATGATCGATCATGGTCACTTCTTTACATTTTTGTCTTTTTAGGGTTCCGTACCTCAAAAGGAAAAGCGGAACCCTTATAAGATCACTTTGTTGTCCGTCTGTCTGTCCATCTGTCAAGATCCTTTTTCTTGAGAACGCGAGGAGTTATCAGCTGAAATTAATATCAAATTTTCAGGGCTACAATCCCCTAAAGCAGTGAAAAACTCAAACTTCTAAGTCCACTTGTTTTTTTTTTTTACTGTGTTTAGTTTAGTTTGTGATCTTCCTGTACGAGTCGCAGTAAATACTTTTTCTTTCTTTCTTTCAACGCAATCAAAAGATACAGGTGATATGTTCCGGAATCAAAACCTATAGGGTACTTCCCGTTGACCTAGAATCATGAAATTTGGCAAGAAACAATGTCTTATAGCACAAGTAAAGGAAAAAATCCGAAAAACGTAAATTTTTAGTTACCTACAAATTTGTACGGAACCCTCGGTGCGCGAGTCCGACTCGCTTTTGGCTGGTTTTTTCTTATTATTATAATCATTTCTGTCGTAGAAAACTTACCTCAATGTTGAGCGTCCAGTAATCTACTGGTATGACACGAAATACTTCAAAAATTTTACCTTATCCTAGGCATTATGTGGAGCTGTACGTTTTCCTGGGAATCACGCTAGACGAGAAATTACAATGGGGACCTCACATAACATCTCTTGTGGGGCGGCTTAGCTCGGCCGCTTGGGTCCGTGGCTTAGGCCCCCAGTGGTCGAGGCACCTGTGGCCGACGCCCCCGATTCGATTAATTTAATATCTTCTTTTTTTTGTGCTTTTTCACTTAGTACATTAAATGAGAAAAGTGTTTCACCATAATAATAAAGTATTTTTCCTTGCTAAACAAAAGTTATCTATCAAATAGTAGAGAGAATAGATCGCCACTTAACCTTATCCTTACATACTTATTTCCCCATTAAAAGCATATTTGTTATGTATGTACAAACATTTAATGGTAACAATAAAAAATCCGTCTTTTTGTATACAAAATTGTCTATCTCTTTCATACCAGAGTCAAGTTATTGAATATTGCAATATGCAACAGATAAGAAAGTTTAGTGTGTCATCTCACAATAACGAGCGAAGGTCCTTCGCAAGGGCTCGTGCGAAATAATTACAATATAGTTAAAAATAGACTTGGTGAAAAAATGTTTGTGCCTGACAGTACATTTGATCAAAAATTGCTTTGTATTAAATTAATCGTATCGGGGGCGTCGGCCACAGGTGCCTCGACCACTGGGGGCCTAAGCCACGGACCCGGCCGCTTATGCTGTTAGGAAGATAAGACAGTTAACAGATGTAGAAACCGCGCGTTTAGTCTATTTTAGCTACTTTCACAGCATTATGTCGTACGGCATTTTACTATGGGGTCGAGCTGCTGACATTGAATCCATCTTTATTTTGCAAAAGAGAGCTGTCAGAGCCATTTATAATCTACGTCGCCGCGAATCTCTCAGGGAACTATATAAAAGGATTAATATTATGATGGTACCTTGCCAATTCATTTATGAAAATATTATGTATGTAAGAAAAAATCTACATCTTTTTAATAAAATAAGCGATAGACATAATTTTAATACAAGAAATAAAGATAAAATACATCAACCATTTTTCAGATTAGCCAAAGTACATACATCTTTTATGGGGTACTGTGTTAAATGTTACAATAAAATACCTTGTGATATATTGCAATTAAATGAAAGAAAATTTAAAACTCACATTAAACGTACACTTTGTAAACAAGCATACTATAAATTAGAAGATTATATCCAAGATAAGAACGCTTGGAAACATGCTGGTCCTGCTCCATAGGACAATCTAGAGTCTAGACAAAATCAAACTGGTTGCTAATTTAATTGTAAATTTTTTTATTCTTTTTTTTACATTTATTACTCACACCCTGACTTATTACTTGTATTTTGTTTTTTAATTAAAATCGTTTTGCTTGTACCATGTTTGTAAATATGTGAGCACCATGTATCTATCAGATAATTAATTTATATGTCATGGTTTCGTTTTTAATTCTTTTACCTATTGTGGTATAGTAATTTTATTGTAGGTGCATCGTCCTCACATGTTATTATATAATTAATGTACCCATGCAAAATATTGTACCTAAACATTTTAAAAGAGTAACGGTGGAGTTTCTTGCCCGTTCTTCTCCATACGAAAACTACCTTTTGGAATGGGCGCCTAGAATCAATTCTATTTTAAGATAATTTTTGACGTTCAAAAGTGCCTTTTATGTGCCTATTTGAAATAAATGCTTTGACTTTGACATTCACTTTTCATAGCGGGCAATAACTTGAAGGTAAGTTAGAACTAACGCAGGAAAAAAAATTAATATAAATTTAATTAATAAAAATTTAATAAATATAAATAAAAAAAATATTAATTAATATAAATTATAATTAATTACTATTTTTTTTATTAATTATTAATTTAATTAATACAAATTTTGCCTATTAAGTATTATTTTTATTTTTAACTGTAGTTGTTATCATTATTATTGTTGTTGCTTGTCATGTTGTGCAACTACGCTTTGGGTGATAGTCAGGTCGAAACCTAAATTTTGAACTGAACTTTTGATAGTGGTAATGTGATAGTTGCCTGTTACCTTGTGAATAAATAAAAAAAAGCCAATAACCACTGACCTACTAGGCGGGCCGTATGATTGTAATAAATAATTTATAATCGACGTCGGGATGCATCGAGACGTAGTCTTGGTGGACAAGGACCTCACCCCGCTCTCCTTGGCTAAAGAGAACTGGCGCAAGCCAGTATTGCTCGACACTAATGATCGCATGGAGGATATTGTAATGTTTGTGTAAGTAGAGATGTTTTTGTGGACCTTTGGCATTCGTTACGGGTAGTCAGAAGCCCGAATGTCTGACAACCAGTCTTAACAAGGGGTATCGTATTACCCTCTAACTGGATTATGAAGGCCAGATAGACAGTCGCTTCATGTAAAATACTTGTTTTCAGCTGCATCCGATTAGACTGGAAGCCGGCCCCAACATACTTGGGAAAAGGCTAAGATAATTGGTGCAGCAAGGGCATTTTTACATAATTTAAGTGTCCTGTTTGTGACTTCATCCCACCCAAGTGCCGAATTATGTTTGAGGTTTGCAATGATCTTTTTAACCTCAACTTCGTCTGTTGGCGTTAAATTGTTTACCTTTCATAACAAAAAGATGTCATCATCTGCCTAGCCTTTTCCTAACTATGTTGGGGTCGGCTTCCAGTTTAACCGGATGCAGCTGAATACCAGTATTTTACATGAAGCGACTGCCTATCTGACCTCCACAACCCAGTTACTGGGTAATACGATACCCCTTGGTAAGACTGGTTATCAGACTTTCGGGCTTCTGACTACCCGTAACGACTGTCTAAGATCCACGAATGACAACCGGGGTCAACGGCTTTACGTGCTTTCCGAGGCACGGAGGGGTCTCGGTATGTAAAGATGGTCACCCATCCACAAACCAACCGCGGCAAGCGTAGCTTAACCTGATCGATCGATTTGTGCGGCTGTTATTATTTAGCCACGGGCCCTTCAAACTAGCTAACATAAAGGTGTACGGTAAACTAATGTTAATCTGTTAGAATCATAGAAATGTAAAAATATATCCATGTTTAGAATAATGATATAATTGATAATGTGGTTTATGTTACAGCTGGACTTCTACTTCTACCAGTTCCTCACAAATAGATATAAACCCAGTTTCATTGAGGTGCATTTCGGATTTTGTGACATGTTGCAGTCTGACTCATTTATCGGTATAGCAATACGAAACGCAGCAGGAAGCCATTGTCCGCTTCCTCCGGTAAGTATAATATAATACAAGTAGCTTCTTGACATAAGGCTAGAATCAGTGGTAACACTTTGACTTCGGACTCGCGCACCGAGAGTTCTGTACCATCATAATAATATGTTTTTAAATTTTCATCGGCGAGGCCTATATTCGTCAGAGAATTTTAACACTGCGCGCTGCGGTGTAGAATATTGCAGTTTTAGGTCAGCGCCATCTCTTGAACGATAGAGGAACTAATGTAACTTGTGTTGATGATTTCTGAAAAAGTGTGCTATTTACAGACATCGTTTTATTTTTCCTGTAATCTTTACATAAACTTTAGATTTTTCTCTTTACATACTTCGGAGATAAGGAGGGGAACGGTATTTTTTTTTTGTTTTTTCATCTAAAGGCGAAAACTGTGCAGCCTAAAAAAAAAAAAAAAGTTAGAGAATGTGCAAACTGCGCTCTTTCGTATGATAACCCACATGCCCTAGTAGCCCCAAATCAAATTTTTCAGACACAGTTTCAGTCCCTGTTGCAAAAAATAGTAGATTGTTACGCAAGGGTCGAAAGGAATCAATTCCTATACGAGGCATTTAGACGCCCGCAGCCTAATTGCGGAACGCCAAATCGTCAAATGATTCTGATCAGTTGGCTTCATTTCTATCACAATTGGCTTCATTTTACGATTTTCGAATTGCGAAACTCTAGTTTATTATGAAACCAATTATGAACGTTAAGGCCCTGCGCAGAAACTAGAGTTTCGCAATTCTAAAATCGTAAAATGAAGCCAATTGTGATAGAAATGAAGCCAACTGATCAGAATCATTTGACGATTTGGCGTTCCGCAATTAGGCTGCTGAGCGCAGCGAGGGCGGCTATAGCCCGAGTAGGAATTGATGACTTTCACCCGTGTTATTTCGAATATAAGGAAAGTAAAAAGTAGTAGTTTTTCCAAAATATTTATTGATAACAATAACATGCAATGTTTTTGAATTTCGGTACAGCTTACAGGGTTAGTATCCCGCCAAATAATACTATTGACTTTTTTTATTTTAAATATGGAACACACCGCGTCATCGCCGCGGGCTGTCCCGCTTAATAGGTTTTTTTTTTTAATTCACACTGGCTGTTTATACACTCACAAGACTGCAGCATTTTTCTTAATTTATGTAAAAAATTTCGTAGCTGACTACAGTTCTATTTTTAAAATTCATTCTCACCCTAAAGAGGGAAGTAATTAATATGAGTCTTTCCCGCCCTGTGGTGGGAAGCAGCGTCTTCCACCCGCTATTTGGATCAAACAAACACTACTTTCCGAGTATGAGAAATGAAAAAATTATTTCATTCTTATTTGCAAAATAGTTGGGCAATCATCATCTAGAACTATTCCAAATAGCATTAATAGTTCTTGAGATATCCAGCTGTGATAGACGGACAGACAGACTGAGTCACACCATAGGGGTTCCTTTTTACCATGTTGGTACGGAACCCTAAAAAGGCCAGCATAAATAATGATAATTATTGTTTTTTTTTTTATTTCAGGGTAAATATCATTTGAAGAACATGTCCATACCGTATGTACCGAAAGGCTTCCCGTTTCCTAAAGGTCGTATCTACTGCAATGTGTCACTTGCTGTAGACGGCGTGCCCAATATTATAGGCCGAGGCCATATTGATATGGAGATAAAAGTGGGCAAAATTAAAACATAAGATTATTAGTTGCTTAGATAACTCAGATTGTGTGTATAGTATATTCAAATAAAAGTACTACCTACTGGGATTGTTTTTTTTTCTAGAGAAATCAAGTACCTACCTAATCTATTCTATACAGGGTGTTACGGAAAGGGTATATCAATACAAACGGGTTGAAGAGTGTATCTGGTCTAGAATCTCTTTACAAAATTTCAGCTCAAAAGCATTAAATTTGAAAATGCTTAATATTTTTAACCGACTTCAAAAAAGGAGGTTCTGTATTCGACCCGTATGTATGTATGTATGTATGTATGTATGTATGTTTGTATGTCCGCGATTATCTCAAAAAGTAATGAACCGATTTCGATAATTCTTTCACTAATGTGATCGACATACTTTCAGAAAGGTTTTAGTATATAATACATTAGGTATTTATTCTTATGTACGAAGTTATATGCATAAATGTACTGCATGTCCGGCATTTCTATGCGAATTTTGATGATTCTTCTAGTCGGTGTCTTCAATGCACTAGTGTTAATTGAGTTTGTGTGTGGTAGGTACAACTAAAAATTAAAAAATAAAAACTTTTTTACAAAAAAACAACCGACTTCAAAAAAACACTACAAAATGATAAATAAGTAACTTTAATTTCGGAAGTCGGTGTCAAAAAACGAAAATGTGGAACCAACGACACCGACTTCCGAAATTAAAGTTACTTATTTATCATTTTGTAGTGTTTTTTTTGAAGTCGGTTGTTTTTTTGTAAAAAAGTTTTTTTAACCGACTTTATTAACCGATTTTAAAAAAGGAGGTTCTGTATTCGACCCGTATGTATGTATGTTTGTATGTCCGCGATTATCTCAAAAACTGCTGAACCGATTTTAATAATTCTTTCATTATTGTGATCTACATACTTTCAGGAAGGTTTTAGTATATAATACATCAGGTAATTATTCTTATGTACGAAGTTAAATGCATAAATGTACTGCATCTCCGGCATTTCTATGGGAATTTTGATGATTCTTCGAGTCGTGTCTTCAATTCTTCAATGCACTAGTGTTAATTGAATTTGTGTGGGGTAGTTACAACTAAAAAGTGAAAAATAAAAACTTTTTTCAAGTCGGTTGTTATATTTCGACATCACGGCGCTGCACTAGGCGCACAGACACACTACAGAAAATGGATAATGACCCTCGTAGTGCGGTGACACGTTTCTTATGATTTCAATTTAATAAACTATCGAAATAAAAAAAAATATTAAGCATTTTCAAAGTTACTGGTTTTGAGCTGAAATTTTGTACAGAGTTTCTAGACCAGATACACTCTTCAACCCGTTTGTATTGATAAACCCTTTCCGTAACACCCTGTATATACAGGATTTTTTTTAACCAGTGCCCAAACTGTAACCATGATTTCAATAAAAATAAAAAAAAATAAAAAACGCTAGAGCGTAGAAATTTTTGGGTGGTTATCAAAAAAAACCTGCTGTTTCATAGAAAAGTTCAATACTTACCTACGCGGTCAAATTGTATGGACCACCTTTTTTTTATTCAATTAAAGACGTAACATTTCTACGCAAGGGGTTCTAGAATCATGTGCTGAATTCCTGGTGGCTCGTTAGTCAATTATTTTTATAAGCACTAGAATCCTCAAAAAATGCCGATTTAAACTGCTGTCAACAGAGACCTAGTGTACATATTTGAAAACTACTAATGAAAAAAGAAAAACATAGGGACATAGAATATTATATCCTTCTTCGTTTTTTCCTTTTGACGTACGGAACCCCAATAACCATACAGATAGAATACTCTGTATTAAGTACACCATATAAATTATAGAAAAATGTTATAAGGGAAAATGGAATCGATGAAATATAAGCTGAAAAGCAAAAACTAAACCTATAAGTCTAACTAAACTCTTAAGAAAAGTGAAGAGAGTAATATATTATAACCGAATATATACAGGGTGTTACGGAAAGGGTATATCAATACAAACGGGTTGAAGAGTGTATCTGGTCTAGAATCTCTGCACAAAATTTCAACTCAAAAGCATTAACTTTGAAAATCGATACCTTAATCCGCAAACCAGCCAACTCCATTTTGCTATAGTTTACAGGAGACACTTAAAACTTTCTAGTTTTTATTTTGACTAAAAACGACATCATAATATTTTTTTTTGACAAAAATGGAGTTGGCTGGTTTGCGGATTAAGGTATCGAAATGCTTAATATTTTTTTATTTCGACATCACGGCGCTGCACTGGCGCGCGGCGGCGTGATGTGCGTGTACTAGGCGCACAGACACACTACAGATAATGGATAATGACCCTCGTAGTGCGGTGACACCTTTGTTATGATTTCAATTTAATAAACTATCGAAATAAAAAAATATTAAGCATTTTCAAAGTTACTGCTTTTGAGCTGAAATTTTGTATAGAGATTCTAGACCAGATACACTCTTCAATCCGTTTGTATTGATATACCCTTTCTGTAACACCCTGTATACAGGGTGAATTTTCCAAGAGGGCGTGGATGGCCAAATCCGAAACTATGAGGAATAGCGAAAAGTACTCAAAGGAGTCGCGGTCTCGATTTTGATGAAAACTAAAACTGCATCATTAGATTTTGAAAAATCAATATTTCTAGCCAGGAATCAAACCTGTTGAATTTGAAAAAAAAAAAACACACTGTATTATTCCACCATTCGAAAGTGTCCCTAATAAGGATCAAATTCTGGGAAGTAATGACATACGGCAAACTTAGGGAAAACGTACAATTGTAATAAACTGCTTCTTATTTTGAAGTATTCATACCTACATTACGTACTGTTATAAATAATTTCCATCACTACATTAAAATTGCTGAGTTGAAAATTCTTGTACTATATAAAACTGCTCGCTATGCAAGCAGCGCAGTCAACCCACAAATTTTGTTCAAAACGTATATTTTTAATGTAATATTCCGTGTACAGTTTTTTTTTTTATTAAATCAGTTCTGTAGCAGCAAAAATAGTGTTTCAATTAAAAAGGACCCACGGAGCCCCATCCTAACAAAATTGGTGTCAGAAGTGGCATCCCAGGAAAAATCTTGAGTACTGGGATCTATAGGTGTAGGCATGAGGAACAGGGTGTAAAGTTCACTCATACCCTATAGAAAAGGGAGGATCCTCCGACACAGAACATATTTACTCTGGTCCTCCGACCAGACGGGTGTTGTGTCTGGCGGGCAACTGCCCAATGATTCATTTTGGGCCGTTGTATCTATGCTAGTTGCGCGGTAAACTCTGCTTGCGAGATGCAGGATTTGCGTGACTTCAGTATGACGCGTTGTTCGCATGTGGCGTTGTAGATACCGCTACATCACTCCCCTCCGGAGACCGGAGGTCGATAGTGGGCTAAGTCTTGTATCTTGCGATGCTTGCCAGGCCAGCTGAGGTTCCAGTGAGTCGGAACCGGTTGCCGCATAGTTCACGGTGAGTCGGAACTGTCTGCAAAGATGTCCCTATGCGAGGCAAAGCCCCAGCGCTGGTTTTCAGCGTTGACGTGATGACGTCAACCGGTGCAGCATACAATGAGATATAAATAAGAAATAAAATAAACATAAAATATTTAGTTGTTAATTAAAATGACAATAGTAAAGTAACTCCATAAAGTAATATGTGTGCACGTGTACAGTAATGCAATCATACTTCAAATAAACAAATAGGATTAACAATAAACTACCAAAAACTTTAAAAAGCATGACCAATATAAACCATTTTAAATCGCAACTTAAAAAATTATTGATTGAAAAGGTTTACTACTCTATCAATGAGCTTTTAGATGATAGAAGCATAAAATAAAAAATGTCCGATCCACTTGTTATTCTATCTTGTTTACGACGTTACTTGTTTGAAACAGTTTTATTTAGTTTATAGTTTTTTACGCCTAATTTGTACGCCTTGCAAGGCAAAACATAGTGATACAACGCAAATTTTATACCATGTACCATATTACCTATGTTGAACAAATAAAATACTTTGACTTTAATCTCAACAAAATATTATCTACACCGTCTACATACTCATTATACATTGCACTCATTATGCTATCCATTTCCTAAATACTAGTATCTTGTTATATTCTGATGACATATTATACTGGCCATATGCACAATATTAAGTTATTAATTTTAATGATCAAACAATCTAAATGCCTGTGTATGTATTTTATTATAAAGGTTTAATTCCTTATTTCCTGGCAATTATGCATTAAATTGCATATATAGTTACAGTAGTTAGGTGACCGCGAAATGTTATGTTTTGTAGATAGTTCCAGAAGTGGTTTACTATATAAATAAATCACCCGGTGCCAACAACTGACAGGCTTCATACACACCTTTCTGAGTTTAGTCGTTTCATCAGTGTACCTAGTCGTCTATTTAGGAAAAGATATTTCAAGCTTTTGAGTTATCATAAAAATATAACCAAATTCAGTAAAGTAAAGTGAACCTAATAACTATAGTGTACCTACAAACGGGGTGAATAGGGATGCAGGGGTGAATTGGGACGAAACTTTAAAATGGATTTTAGCGTTGAAATGATATAGTTTTTTGCCGACAAGGGCACTTATTCGTTGATTATAATACAGTAAACACATTAGAGTCCTTTTTGGCTACAAACTATGTTATTTCAATGTAAAAAATTGCTTTTAAAGTTTCGTCCCGATTCACCCCTGCATCCCTATTCGCCCCGTTTGACGGTACTTACTATTATTCCCCATTTGCTGATTATTTGTTAAAACTATCGTTACTAAACAAACGGTAACACGTGAATAGAAAACTGTGTAAAAACTGCTAAATAATATAAATTGATAATGAATTTAAAATATTTGTACGTTGGTTTAATTTTCTATTTGCAATACCAACTCAGTCAATGTAAATCCAACAGTGTAAGTACCTATTTATAACTTGTTTCTATAATAATATAGGTAGGTATATATTTTGGTAAGTAAGTCCCGTTTTCTCGAACATTTAATAAACCGGAAACATTATACAGGCTGAAATTGAATTCAATATTATAATTTATTATATATTCAATATTAAAATAACTTTAGCATCCTTTTAAGGGGTCATTTTACTCATCAATATGAACAACTTTTACTATGGGACCAAACCTAAAATCGCGAAAAAAAATCAGCTGTTCCTTGCATTTATGTTCACATAATTCGTCAAAAGAGCTGATTTTTTTTTAAAAGTTGTTCATAATGATGAGTACAATGACCCCTTAAAAGGATGTCCATGAATTAAATTTCATCCTGTATAAGCAGTATATTGCGTAAGTAACACATTTTCAATCACAATCCGTCAGTATTGAAGGATTTCTTTTTTTTTGTTTACTAACCCACATGGATGCTGATTATCCGAATTAAAGATTATTTTATTTTATTTTATATTGCTAATCCATTGCTTTTTGGGTTTGAAAAACTCGTCCGTCTGCTCAACAATGTAAACAACGCAATGAACGTAGGTGAACTGTCAAGATAAAACCCATCGCGACCAAT
This sequence comes from Amphipoea lucens, assembly GCA_947508005.1. Lineage (NCBI taxonomy): Eukaryota > Metazoa > Arthropoda > Insecta > Lepidoptera > Noctuidae > Amphipoea > Amphipoea lucens. The sequence goes on from OX382374.1 coordinate 18,318,645, forward strand.
TGTCATTAACGAAAGACATCGCACTGTCTAAAGGTAATCCAAATTTCATTTAAATTTTATGCTTACTCTGGTATGGTTCTATGAAATTCAAAATTAGTTGCTAAAAACATCTAGTTCCTTTTAAAATATTTATTATTCAAATAATATTAACACGATACTAAATTGCTATAATTTATTGTCCTAATTAACAAAAATAACATAATTAAAACCTAACTTAACTAAAACTATACAAAAACTAAAATATAGCGTCGAAAAATTCATCCTCATCGCTGTCGACTGGTAATGTACCCAAGAGACTGGCGGCATTGCCACCTTGCCACGTTGTATGGCAATGCTTAGCCTTTGGCCAAGGTAAAAGCCAGCCCTTGGGTCACTGGAAACATTGCTAATTACGTTAATAAATGGACTAGACCGACCCGATTCGATGTTTTCATCCGTGTGTTCACTCTCGAACACTTCTATCGGCTCCTTCTCCTCCTCCGCGGCGATGCACGCCTCGCTGTTGCGCTCGTTCTTATCACCATCACCGTCAACTTCCACGCTGCTTTCTAGGCAGCACTGCTCGTTCTGTAGCGGGTCATCTTGTCTTCCACTAAATGATATAGAAGCATCATTATCTACATTTACAATATTTACAACATTTTCTTGTCTGCTTTCCTCAGACAGATCTTGTGCTATCTCGACTACTTGCACCTTATTAATTCTTTTGTCTCTGTGACATCTGCATGGAAGCCCTTCCCATAACACATCACATATAGCCTCAAATGGCATGTCGTCATAATATTTCCACTTATGAACTGATAGGGCAGCACCCTCAAGATATGCCATTAATATGAGCGCCCAGTCGCTCTCACGCTATTTATTATAGGCGGCAACAACTTCAAATCGCCTAAGAAAATCTTCCAGGCATACACCGTCCGTGCCCGTAAAAACTTGAGCCATCTTACTCTTTTTATATTAAAAAATACATATAGCCACTTAGCTTTTTCTCCTGGCGACGTTTCTTCGCGTCTCTTTTCTTATACTCACTATCCTTTCCCTCGCTTGGCATGCGAGAGGTCTCGCTGTTTGTCTATTATTTTATCGCTTTTTTATATCCACTTCTATGAGTGCTGAAAAAAAAACTATTTCGCAAGCTTGGCGAAAATCCGGCGCCCTTAAATGGGCCTCCACCATATGTCGCACCTAGGCGACGTCGGGATTAAATCAAAATCCTTTTTATATTTGTTAGGATTATATTTTAAGTCTTTTTTCATATTTTCATAATTCAATCCTTAAATATTAGACGTCAAACCTATGACTCTCATATGACATCTGCTTGAATGTTCGAAAGGAACTTAATACAAAAATATAACCAGCGAGTCTTGTAGAGGTGTGGCTTTCCAGCCAGCCTTGCTTTAGAGCCGACCTCTACAGTACCTACCAATCCCTCTTTAACTTCGACCCAAAGTGAACCCGATAACATCGTAACAAATTCTCCTCAAGTCCAAACTTGTCAAACTGACAAAACGTTCGTACGTTTTGTAAATAGCGTTATCGGAAACCGCAACTCAAGTACCTACTGATAGCTATTCTCATTTATTTGGGACAGTGGCACAATGATGGATAGCTGTCAGTCGTGGAATTCGGGCTAAGTTAGACATGCGACTGCGACAGCTCGGCGACTAGACGCAACGACAGACTGCGGCAGCTAATCCATACTATTATATTATACATACTAGCTTCTGCCCGCGACTTCGACCGCGTGAAATTCGTACTTTCCTCTAAAAGTTTCGAAAATGTATGTTGGTATGATCTTTATAATTAATTTAGAGGAATAAGTATTCGGACCAAATTTTAAGTTTATAGAACAAAGGAATCAGATTTTTCAAATAAACTGTATCCCGCTTTTCACCCCCACAGGGGTGGAATTTTGAAAAATCGTTTAAGATATGTTCATAACTTGAATCAAAGTTTATTTATACCAATATTCGAGGTAATCAAGCCACGCAGTAAAATCCTCCCCTTTAAAATTAACTAAGTACCTCTTTTCACACTGTTAGGGGTAGATTTTCGAAAAACCCTCAGTCGCCTCAGTGTAGTCGTCTATTTAGGAAGAGATATTTCAAGTTTTTGATCAAATTACTCTGAATTAGTCTCTCATCCTAAAAGTATAACCAAATTCAGTAAAGTAAAATAAGCGATAACTATTACTATTATTCCTCATTTGCTGATTATTTATTAAAACTATCGTTACTAACTAAACGAAGTCAGGCACATAGATCCATATTTATGTTAGTATACTTAAAAAAAATGTTAGTAACCAATGAATAAAATACATGCCACAATAATACTGTTACTTTAAACTAAATTGAAGTACATAAAATCAAATCAAATTGTAAAATAAATTCATAAGTTAAATCACAAAACATCTTTAAATTCATCAAAATCTTTAAGAAACGACATATTAATTTGATATAAATTAAACCAACGTATAAATATTTTAAATTCATTATTTAAAATATTTATACGTTGGTTTAATTTTGTATTTGCAATACCAAATGGATCAGTGTACATCCAATAGTGTAAGTACCTATGTATAACTTGTATCTATAAATGTATATGATATATATTTTTTGGTAAGCTGTTCACCAAAATTTAATAAACCGAATACATTATTTAAAAAGTTCCATGGATATATTAATTTGACAGTGACATCTGGGATTGCGAATACACGTTCTTGTTTTTTGTAATGTGCGTTTAGTTTGCGCAGAATAAGCAATTTTTCTTCCTTCCTTTACTTTATAGAAGAGTATGATCGATCATGGTCACTTCTTTACATTTTTGTCTTTTTAGGGTTCCGTACCTCAAAAGGAAAAACGGAACCCTTATAAGATCACTTTGTTGTCCGTCTGTCTGTCCATCTATCAAGATCCTTTTTCTCAAGAACGCGAGGAGTTATCAGCTGAAATTAATATCAAATTGTCAGGGCTACAATCCCCTAAAGCAGTGAAAAACTCAAACTTCTAAGTCCACTTGTTTTTTTTTTACTGTGTTTAGTTTAGTTTGTGATCTTCCTGTACGAGTCGCAATAAATACTTTTTCTTTCTTTCTTTCTTTCAACGCAATCAAAAGATACGGGCGTTTATGTTCCGGAATCAAAACCTATAGGGTACTTCCCGTTGACCTAGAATCATGAAATTTGGCAAGAAACAATGTCTTATAGCACAAGTAAAGGAAAAAATCCGAAAAACGTAAATTTTTAGTTACCTACAAATTTGTACGGAACCCTCGGTGCGTGAGTCCGACTCGCTTTTGACCGGTTTTTTCTTATTGTTATAATCATTTCTGTCGTAGATAACTTACATCAGTACTGAGCGTCCAGCAGTCTACTGGTATGACACGAAATACTTAAAAAATGTTACCTTAATCAGTAAACGATGGAGCCGGCAGGATCCTAGGCATTATGTGGAGCTGTACGTACATTCACTTTTCATAGCGGGCAATAACGTGACGGTAAGTTAGAACTAACGCAGGAAAAAAAAAAAAATTAATAAAAATTTAATAAATATAAATAAAAAAAATATTAATTAATATAAATTATAATTAATTACTACTTTTTTTATTATTTATTAATTTAATTTAATTAATACAAATTTTGCCTATTAAGTATTATTTTTATTTTTTACTGTAGTTGTTATCATTATTATTGTTGTTGCTTGTCATGTTGTGCAACTACGCTTTGGGTGATAGTCAGGTCGAAACCTAAAATTTGAACCTAGTGATATAATGAGTAATATAGTGATATTTGATAGTGGTAATGTGATTATTGCCTGTTGTAGTTGCCTTGTGAATAAATAAAAAAAGCCAATAACCACTGACCTACTAGGCGGGCCGTATGATTGTAATAAATAATTTATAATCGACGTCGGGATGCATCGAGACGTAGTCTTGGTGGACAAGGACCTCACCCCGCTCTCCTTGGCTAAAGAGAACTGGCGCAAGCCAGTATTGCTTGACACTAATGATCGCATGGAGGATATTGTAATGTTTGTGTAAGTAGAGATGTTTTTGTGGACCTTTGGCATTCGTTACGGGTAGTCAGAAGCCCGAATGTCTGACAACCAGTCTTAACAAGGGGTATCGTATTACCCTCTAACTGGATTGTGAAGGCCAGATAAATAACAAAAAAAAAAAATACTTGGGCGGAAAATACTTGTTTTCAGCTGCATCCGATTAGACTGGAAGCCATCCCCAACATACTTGGGAAAAGGCTAAGATAATTGGTGCAGCAAGGGCATTTTTACATAATTTAAGTGTCCTGTTTGTGACTCCATCCCACCCAAGTGCCGAATTATGTTTGAGGTTTGCAATGATCTTTTTAACCTCAACTTCGTCTGTTGGCGTTAAATTGTTTACCTTTCATAACAAAAAGATGTCATCATCTGCCTAGCCATTTCCTAACTATGTTGGGGTCGGCTTCCAGTTTAACCGGATGCAGCTGAATACCAGTATTTTACATGAAGCGACTGCCTATCTGACCTCCACAACCCAGTTACTGGGTAATACGATACCCCTTGGTAAGACTGGTTATCAGACTTTCGGGCTTCTGACTACCCGTAACGACTGTCTAAGATCCACGAATGACAACCGGGGTCAACGGCTTAACGTGCTTTCCGAGGCACGGAGGGGTCTCGGTATGTAAAGATGGTCACCCATCCACAGACCAACCGCGGCAAGCGTAGCTTAACCTGATCGATCGATCTGTGCGGCTGTTATTATTTAGCCACGGGCCCTTCAAACGGGCTAACATAAAGGTGTACGGTAAACTAATGATAATCTGTTAGAATCATAGAAATGTAAAAATATATCTATGGTTAGAATAATGATATAATTGATAATATGGTTTACGTTACAGCTGGACTTCTACTTCTACCAGTTCCTCACAAATAGATATAAACCCAGTTTCGTTGAGATGCATTTCAAATTTTGTGACATGTTGCACTCTGACCCAATTTTCGGTCTAGCAATGCGAACAGCAGCAGCAGGAAGCTATAAGTGTCCGACTCCTCCGGTAAGTATAATATAATACAAGTAGCTTCTTGACATAAGGCTAGAATCAGTGGTAACACTTTGACTTCGGACTCGCGCACCGAGAGTTCTGTACCATCATAATAATATGTTTTTAAATTTTCATCGGCGAGGCCTATATTCGTCAAAGAATTTTAACACTGCGCGCTGCGGTGTAGAATATTGCAGTTTTAGGTCAGCGCCATCTCTTGACCGATAGAGGAACTAATGTAACTTGTGTTGATGATTTCTGAAAAAGTGTGCTATTTACAGACATCGTTCTATTTTTCTTGTAATCTTTACATAAACTTTAGATTTTCTCTTTACAAACTTCGGAGATAAGGAGGGGAACGGTATTTTTTTTTTTGGTTTTTCATCTAAAGTCGAAAACTGTGCAGCCTAATAAAAAAAGAAAAAAATGTTTGAAAATGTGCAAACTGCGCTCTTTCATATGATACCCCACATGCCCTAGTAGCCCCAAATCAAATTTTTCAGACACAGTTTCAGTCCCTGTTGCAAAAAATAGTAGATTGTTATGCAAGGGTCGAAAGGAATTGATGACTTTCACCCGTGTTAAACACTCTACTTTTCATTTCGAATATAAGGAAAGTAAAAAGTAAAGTAGTAGTTTTTCTAAAATATTTATTGATAACAATAACATGCAATGTTTTTGAATTTCGGTACAGCTTACAGGGTTAGTATCCCACCAAATAATGCTATTGACTTTTTTTATTTTAAATATGGAACACACCGCGTCATCGCCGCGGGCTGTCCCGCTTAATAGGTTTTTTTTAAAATTCACACTGGCTGTTTATACACTCACAAGACTGCAGCATTTTTCTTAATTTATGTAAAAAATTTCGTAGCTGACTACAGTTCTATTTTTTAAATTCATTCCCACCCTAAAGAGGGAAGTAATTACTATGAGTCTTTCCCGCCCTGTGGTGGGAAGCAGCGTCTTCCACCCGCTATTTGGATCAAACAAATACTACTTTCCGAGTATGAGAAATGAAAAAATTATTTCATTCTTATTTGCAAAATAGTTGGGCAATCATCATCTAGAACTATTCCAAATAGCATTAATAGTTCTTGAAATATCCAGCTGTGATAGACGGACAGACAGACTGAGTCACACCATAGGGGTTCCTTTTTACCATGTTGGTACGGAACCCTAAAAAGGCCAGCATAAATAATGATAATTATTGTTTTTTTTTTATTTCAGGGTGCATATGATTTGAAGAACATGTCCATACCGTATGTACCGAAAGGCTTCCCGTTTCCTAAAGGTCGTATCTACTGCAATGTGTCACTTGCTGTAGACGGTGTGCTCAACCATATACTCCGAGGCAGTATTGATATGGAGATAAAAGTGGGCAAAATTAAAACATAAGATTATTAGTTGCTTAGATAACTCAGATTGTGTGTATAGTATATTCAAATAAAAGTACTACCTACTGGGATTGTTTTTTTTTCTAGAGAAATCAAGTACCTAATCTATCCTGTATACAGGGTGAATTTTTCAAGTGGGCGTGGATGGCCAAATCCGAAACTATGAGGACTAGCGAAAAGTACTCAAAGGAGTCGCGGGCCCGATTTTGATGAAAACTAAAACTGCATCATTGGATTTTTGAAAAATCAACATTTCTAGCCAGGAATCGAACCTGTTGATTTTGAAAAAAAAAACACACTGTATTATTACACCAATCGGTAGTGTCACTAATAAGGATCGAATTCTGGGAAGTAATGACATGCGGCAGACTTAAGGAAAATGTTGAATCTTAATAAACTGCTTCTTATTTTAAAGTATTCATACCTACATTAAGTATGTACCTTGTTCGAAATGATGCTCAATATTTTTATTAACACACCCGCAGCGCAGTCACCTTCAAAACATTATGTTCTTAATTCAAATTTCTATTACGATCTTTGGAAAATATTCTAATGGAATCAATAATATTGTAATGCTGAATGCAGTACAATCCTTGAGACGTCGAATCCAGCTATGTATTGAAAACAATGGTCATCACTTTGAACAATTAATCAGTTAAGGTTTAGTAGGTAGATAACATAACCCGAGCCCGGCTAAATAATAACAGCCGCACTGGTCAATCCATCAGGTTAAGCTACGCTTGCCGCAGTTGGTCTGTGGATGGGTGACCATCTTTACGTGCCGAGACCCCTCCATGCCTCGGAAAGCACGTTAAGCCGTTGGTCCTGGCTGTCATTCTTGGATCTTTGACAGTCGTTACGGGTCGTCAGAAGCTCGAAGGTCTGACAACCAGTCTTACCAAGGGGAAGGGGTATCGTATTACCCAGTAACTGGGTTGTGGAGGTCAGATAGGCAGTCGCTCCATGTAAAATCATCATGCATCCGGTTAGACTGGAAGCCGACCCCAACATAGTTGGGAAAGGGCTAGGCAGATGATGATGAGGTAGGTAACATAAGAAAAATAAAAAAATATTTTGTTAAAATAAGCTCTTTGTCTTTTTCTTTCCTTTAGTTTGCCCTATGTCATTACTTCCCAGAATTCGATCCTTATTAGCGACAATATCGAATGGTGTAATAATACAGTGTGTTTTTTTTTCAAAATCAACAGGTTCGATTCCTGGCTAGAAATATTGATTTTTCAAAAATCCAATGATGCAGTTTCAGTTTTCATCAAGATCGAGCCCGCGACTCCTTTGAGTACTTTTCGCTAGTCCTCATAGTTTTGGATTTGGCCATCCACGCTCACTTGAAAAATTCACCCTGTATATACAGGTTGTTACGGAAAGGGTATATCAATACAAACGGTTTAAAAAGTGTATCTGGTCTAGAATCTCTGTACAAAATTTCAGCTCAAAAGCATTAACTTTGAAAATGCTTAATATTTTTTTATTTCGACATCACGTCGTTGCACTGGCGCGCGGCGGCGTGATGTGCGTGTACTAGGCACACAGACACACTATAGATAATGGATAATGACCCTCGTAGTGCGGTGACACGTTTGTTATGATTTCAATTTAATAAACTATCGAAATAAAAAAATATTAAGCATTTTCAAAGTTACTGCTTTTTAGCTGAAATTTGGTACAGAGATTCTAGACCAGATACACTCTTCAACCCGTTTGTATTGATATACCCTTTCCGTAACAACCTGTATACAGGATTTTTTGTTATCCAGTGCGCAAACTGTAACCATGATTACAACATATGATTCTAGACACGCATATGATTCTAGCGTAGAAATTTTTGGTTAATTATCAAAAAAAAAAATCTGCTGTTTCAAAGAAAAGTGCAATACCTACGCGGTCAAAATTGCAAAAAAGCAACTTGTGGTATCGTAAATAAATTCATTAGCTAGCTAGCTAAAATCTCATTTTCACACACACTCACACACACACACACTCACAAACTTTCGCCTTTATAATATTAGTGTGATAAGATTTCTTTACATGTGAAAGTATGTTTATGGAACAAATGTCTTCCATGTATTTTGTGTGGGGCGTTGATAGCCGCGCCACAGTATTTTACTTTTGCAGATGTGATGATGTGATGTGTCTTTTGTTAAGACATAGGTACCTAAATTTTATTGTATAAAACATTTATTATAAAAGAAAAAGTATGGAACAACATTTTTTTTATTAGATAATAAATGTTTTATTGGGAGCAATCCATATCCATACTAATATTATAAATTTGAAAGTAACTCTGTCTGTCTGTCTGTGTGTTACCTTTTCACGCCTAAACCACTGAACTGATTTAGATGAAATTTGGTATAGAGATAGTTTGAGTCCCGGGAAAGGACATAGGATATTTTTTATCCCGATATTCCCATGGGGTCGAAACTTATGCGGGTGAAACCGCGGGGTGCAGCTAGTTTAGGTATATATACAGAATCATCTACTGAATCCATGGTCTCAGGTTGCGTCGATGTCCCTGCCACCCTGTATATCTTGGCTAGGAATATGACCATTACCTACAAACTATTCACAGAACGTAAAATCACGCCTGCATTCTTCGAAGGGATAGACAGAGGTGTATTACTGACCTACCTACCTAGGATACGAACTCAAACTCAAAGCATTTACAGGCATTTTTGAATTGTCAAGAAGTCAGTCAGTCAGAAAATATGAAGCTAGTTGCCCATTCCAAAGCGTAGGTACCTATGGAGAAGAACGGGCAAGAAACTCCATGGACACTCTTTTAAATTATAGGTATTTTTACAAAAATATTAGTTACATCATTAATATACTAATATTTTAATACTAATACTAATATTTAATAATATGCGATAACTACAATTAGAGACATATTTGACTGACTTTTCTTATCACAAAACGAAAGTAGAATCTCAAATTGAAGAAAGAAGAACTACAACTTACAAGTTGAATACGTGACGTGGCGTTGACGTGGGAATATATATTACCTGATACTATGAATAAAATTCCTAAATCTGTGCAGTCCAGTATCTTCACTACTACATATAAAAAATGTAAATCTACCTTAAAAAAATATTATATTACTGGTGATATTACATCTTAAGGTGCCACTATTCGATATTTTTTCCATACAAATTTCGGGAGAGTATTACTCCACTGTTTGACATTGTACATCCAAAGTTAAACATTGTATCGTTTTGTCTAATTATTAATTGTGTCTGTACGGAAACAGAATTGTAAAATAACAAGCCATTAAAAAGTTATGAGCCAACAAAGATTCGTTTTTCTTGCTATTTTTAACGTAACTTTGGGTGTAAATAAGTAATAAAAGAACTGAAAAATATTACAAATTAAATCCGTACCGACAAAGCTCAGTTATCGAAGAGTTCAAAAAACTTTATTTGTGATTGATTTATGTAGTGGATTTTTCACAGAACTCGATTTTCCAAAGCACTTTTCAAATATTTTTATGCGCCTATCAGTTCGGAACGGTGTTTCTGTGCGTGAGAACTAGATGTTGTGCGTGTAGATTAGCGTCTAACTGCTCATCACTGATACTAGCTCCGTCAGACACGAAGCCAAGTTAAACAGCGTGATTTTGGTCATGACCACCAGTGAGTTCGAGCTCGCGTTTAGTTTACTCTTAAGTTGTTAAATACATATTTTTGGTAATGTGTTGTGAGCGAGCTTGCTTCCTTCACCTTGTCACATAAACCTTCAAAGGTTTTTAGACAGGTGTATGCTTGTATAATTGATTAGTGTAACTTAATGTATTGGAAAACAAATAAAAAAATAATAATAATAATTAAGTAAAACCAAAAATTTGCTAGGAACGTTCAAGGAGCGACAATGTTAAGCAATTTTCAAACAAATTCTTTCCCCACAGAGCGGGCACATGTCACTTCTTCGAACTCATTTTTAAAACGTTTTCATACGTAGTAGTGTATCCAGCTCATCCTTACCTAGTCAAATAAATATAAATATATATATCTACCTACATAGAATAAGTGTACCTACCAATCCCTCTTTAACTTCGACCCAAAGTGAACCCGATTACATCGTCACAAATTCTCCTCAAGTCCAAACTTGTCAAACTGACAAAACGTTTGTCCGTTTTGTAAATAGCGTTATCGGAAACCGCAACTCAAGTACTGATAGCTATTCTCATTTATTTGGGATAGTGGCACAATGATGGATAGCTGTCAGTCGTGGAATTCGGGCTAAGTTAGACATGCGACTGCGACAGCTTGGCGACTAGACGCAACGACAGACTGCGGCAGCTAATCCATACTATTATATTATACATACTAATATTATAAATTCGAAAGTAACTCTGTCTGTCTGTCTGTATGTTACCTTTTCACGACTAAACCGCTGAACCGATTTAGATGAAATTTGGTATAGAGATAGGTTGAGTCCCGGGAAAGGATATAGGATACTTTTTATCCCGATATTCTCACGGGATCGAGACTTATGCGGGTGAAACCGCGGGGCGCGGTTAGTTTTCATATATTTTGTTCAAAGTCTCGCACAATTAGCTGCGGATAATGTTGATGAGGAAAATCAATCTATCGAGGAAGGAAACGAAGGTACAGCCAACCGGCCGGGAACGGAAACAGACCAGCATAGCTATTCACAAACATACGATTCACTATCGTATCGACAATGACACTTGTTCGATAACCTGATTTCTGAACCGAAGGACTGACAAAACGCTATTCACAGATCCGTGTGGAAGGGTTTTTTTTCCAACCGACTAGAGGTGTGTATACGGGGAACGCTACAAAATGGTAGTAAATAGATATTCGTGGTAGAAAATTTGGAGTGGTACATAAATTACTTTAACTGGGTGTTTAATTAAGGGCAACTATAGATTATGCATCTAGTAACTATTAACAAATAAAAAACAGTAAACAATGGTTGTACTAATAAATAAAATTTAACAAACAAAGTCTAGAACGAGTTTAAGGCTATTCGATACATGATCTCCCAGCCACTTTATCGCTAGATGGCGGCACATTCGCACTTCGAACATTTTCAATTTTTACGCCTAACTCAGAAAGCTTTGCGAAACAACTTTATTATATGCGTCAACTAACGCATTAACATAATCTTTTTAGATATTCACTTTGCTTGTTAACTCGTCACATACAAAGATTTGTACCCCTAAACATTTAGCCGTTTCACTTTATATCTTTACTATGTCTTTACACACACATGTACAGTTACACACTACGTGTATAGTTTTACTTGCGATATAACTAGATGGCGTTGTATTCATAAACTTGGTTTGTGAACTTGTTTTCCAGAGGTGGCGTTAATTAAAATAAAATATTTTTACGAAAATATTTTTATGACTGTCCTTCATTCTCTAAAGAAAAGCGTACTTTTTATAGTAAAAACCGAAGAAAAGAATACTTGATTGCTACAAGGGTTGTCAGTTGCTTATTCAATTATTCTAAGGGTGCTTATGTAGTGTGTTAGGGTAGGTTTAGGTTTAAAAATAATAAAATAATAATAAATCCCCTGACCGATTTCGGTCACGGTGGCCAATTTCAAAGAAGATTAGCCAGGTTTGCAGGAGATATTATAGTGCACAAGTGTGTGCGCAAATACAGGTGCACTCGCTGTTCCTTTACTCTCATAGTTCGATGGGACGGCAATCCGACACGACCGGAGAGAGAACAGGCGCAGGACCAACGGCTTTACGTGCTTTCCGAGGCACGGGGGTATTACGCCACCAATTTCCAAACTCCGGGCAAAAAAAAAAGGAAAAGAGTAAAGAAACTCCTAACGGGAAAAACCCAATTTAAATAACACTGTCCGACCTGAGAATCGAACCCAGGACCCCTAGAACGGCAGATGCACTTGTGACCACGAAACCAACGGGACAGTTGAGATTCTTTGTATAATTAAACGCTACTATAAAACAAAATATATAAAATGTTTATTTGAGTCGTGCGCGAGAGATGCAGCGGCGCGACGGAATTCCGTGAATTTCGGTCGTAGGTATAAATGTATAATAATAATGTATCATTCAACCGCAGCCCAGCGTGCCCGCCGTCGCAGGCAGTAAGGCAGTGTACAGACGCGTGAAATTATTAGGCCGTGTACACACGGTTGTGGGTATTTAATTATTAGTGTAATTTTATTACTGTTGTGTGTATATGTATGTATATGTATATAAGTGTTATGTGTAATATGTATTATGTGTTTACTATTTACGTGTGTTTGTATGTTTAGCCTAAAAACCAACAAATTCACATACACCAGCGTCCACTCAAACCAACAATTCCAATTTCAAATGAGAAAATGAAAAAAAATCAGCTGTTCCCTACATTTTGACGAGTTACCTATACGAACATAAATGTAGGGAACAGCTGATTTTTTTCGCGATTTCAGGTTTGGTCCCATAGTAAAAAAAATTGTTCATAATGATGAGTACAATGACCATGTTAGTGTTGTTCCAATAACCCTGTATATACTTATACTATATTATATCCATACTAATATTATAAATTCGAAAGTAACTCTGCCTGTCTGTCTGTATGTTACCTATTCACGCCTAAACCACTGAACCGATTTAGAAGAAATTTGGTAGGTATGGGGAAGGACATAGGATAGTTTTTATCCCGATATTCCCACGGGATCGAAACTTATGCGGGTGAAACCGCTGGGCGCAGCTAGTTGCAAATAAAGTTTATTGAACTCTTCTCTCTCTTCGATAATTGAGCTTTGTTGGTACCGACATTGTTTTGAAGATTCTATACATCTTTTATTACTTATTTACACCCTAAGTTACATTAAAATTAGCAAGGAAAAACCGGCCAAGTCCATGTCGGACCACAATGAAGAGTTCCGTAGTCGAAATGAATTTATCCCAAGAACAAGCTTAACATTGTAGTTGAAAATCATGTCCTCCCATACATTGCAACTAAAAGTTGGTCGACTATTACTCGTAAAGTCTACTCAGCTGTGATTTTGATTTCGTGACATATAAGTACTACTGCCGTGAATTTTAGTATTTCTTCTAGTATTTCACAAACAATTTAGGGGATATGACATCCCCCTGTATCACCCCCCTGAGCAGTTGGATGGGGCTGGTTTTCTGATCCTGGATCTGGAAAGTCATCGTTGCAGCATCATACAAACATCTCAACACTTCGATGTAGAACCAGTCAATTCGACATCATTGCAGAGAGGCCAGAACTGCCCATACTTCGATGGAATCGAAGGCTTTCTCGTAGTCCACAAATGCCATACACAGTGGCTGACTGTACTCCTCGGTCTTCTGTACAATTTGTCAAACAGTAGGTATGTACCTATATGGTCTACGCTCGTAACTGCGTACAAAACCATCACATCGTCCGGCGTCCGTTCGTCACTGTGGAGCATTCGAGACTGTTTGTTTACCGAGTGTAAACCGAACTCGCGGCGCGTAAGTATGACTCGCATAATAATATTACCGCGGTAGTAGATTGATGTACTTGCGTCTGTACGTATTGAATTTCATTCATTTTCACCTATTTTTTTTCGCGGAACTTATAACATCAGCTATCTGCCAGTGGAAGTCTCGTCAAAATCAGTCTAGCCGTTTCGGAGATTAGCCGGAATAAACAGACAGAGACAAAAATTAACAACAAATGTTTTTTGTTCAAAGTAGGTACCGTAAATATAAATGACTGTATTCAGATTACTTTATTTGATCAACCGCACAAAACAGAAAGGTAATTTGGTACTTGCACTTTTCATACCTACGCTCGGCGGTCGCGCTGGGGTTGTCAACTTTGTCAAAAAACACACAAAACAAAAAACACAAAAAACTAGTGTAGTAGTGGTACTCGTATCTAGTTATTTGATTCATTGTTGAGAATGAAACAGCAAGAAAGGAAATGATCGTATTTTTTAGCTTATAGGTACTACAATAAATATCTAATATAAATTGTAAAAATATTACAACGCCACAAAGTCATTAGTTCGCTTTTACGGCTCGGCGCCGGGGGCCGGGGCGCTTACCTACCTATCTAACTATTCGAAATACAAGCAAATGCCTACTTACCTCTCTGAAACAACTGGAATTCATCGTAATGTTGAATTTAAACAACCATCCACTCAACAGTTACTTATAATTACTTTTTTTTTTGTTACTCCATTTTTGCACTTCACAGCTACGCGTGTCTCGCGCGGATGGCAGTCTGTAGGTACTCTCTATATTTTGTGCCTGTAGGTACTGCGCGGTACAAGTAGGTACTAGGTATTACATTTATATACGGTACGTACCTACATTTTATACAAGTCCGTTGCCTAATTTCTACTTCTTCAATACGTCTATTGAAGAAGTTGAGATTAGGTAACGGAACGCGGAATTAAGAATTTATTTAAGTAGGTACCTACTGCTACTCTACTCCATAGGTAGAATAAAATTATTTACTTTTACTTTTTCGTACTTTATGGAGGTACTAGATTTTTTCCGCAGCTTCGCCCGCGTGGATGTCGGAGATTATCCCACGGAATCGTACTACCGGAATAAAAAGTATCCTATGTCGTAATCCTACCTAACCCAGCACTCTAATTACCTACGTAACACAATCATTATCAATCTCAATCTGAATCATTTTGAAGAATATTGCTAATCCATTGCTTTGCATTACCTATGTTCGAAACATATGTATATCATTTCTATGGTTCGAAAAATGTTTTTGCTCAAAAACGTAAATGATGCAATGAATGTTGTTGAACTGTCAAAATGAAAGCCATTGCTACTGATAGTGTGTTACGCAATTACCCCGCAGGTCATGGTCTACCCATGTGCCAAATTTCATCTAAGTAAATCCGTTCAGCTCAGCCGTTTTAGCGTGAAAGTGGAACAAACAAAGTCAATTGCGCATTTACAATATTAGTTAGGAACAAACATAATATGAAAAAGCTAAAGTATTTGTGTATATTATAAATAATTTCCATATAGTCAAAAATAACGCTAGTTCGGTAGGTAGTACCTAGATTGATAAAAATTCAAACACACATCTCCCCGGCGCGGGGCCAAGCGCTTCGTCCGTACTATAGGTATGTAGTTATATGTACCTGCATGCAGAGCAATTTACAAAACTAGTGCATTTATGCGCGCGGCTAAGTAGCGAGGCGCGTGCGAGGTGCGATGCGACATCATGAATGAATGGCTAACCCACCCACCCAAGCGCTCCAATAGTGCCGGCCGGGCCTGCCGCCCAAAGTCCATGCTGCCGCCTGCGAGTGAGCGGCGGAAGTTACCGAACCCGAACCGAACGCCAACCGACCGAGCGTTCAGGCGCTATCTCTCTCTTTTTGCTTTGCCTCTTTTTCAAACAATGCGCTGGATTGAACAACAAAAACAAGCTTAGCTCCGCTAGGGAAAGGTAATAGTGTTCTGTGAACAAGCTTTTGACTATGCCCGCGTTGACGATAGAATAGACGGTCTGGGAACAGTGGGAACTGGGAAGGGCTCTCTCAATAGGTACTTACCAGCCTAATGCAGAAAGATTTTTAATTCAGAAAATTTCTCGAAGACAGTTCAAGTGTAAGTTAGTACTTACATTTATGTAGGTACTTAGGTACATAAACTTAGTATGTAGGTACATACATTCATTACAGTAATATCGAACCCAGGGTAGATCGCAAATACTATCAATAAGTAGGTAAAGCATTTTTTCTCACTTCATGATTCAATTGATAAATTGATTTAATATATAACTGCGCGGGCAGAGCCATCGCGCCAGCCTTGTAAGAAATATTGCATACCTACCAACGATTCGCAACTTGTCAAAAAAAACACGCATAATTCAACGATTTATTATAAAATATTGGCCAACCTGTTTGACATCAAACAACGCCATCTAACGAGCAAGATCAATTGTTGTTGATAACCTTAGCAAAAATTTGTGTTCTGCTTCTCGATAGTTCTTTGAAATATCCTGCAGAGGGCGTGTTCCGGCCGCGCACACATAGAAAAATTTATCGATTTTGTCAGGCCTAGATATCCTGGAATTAGTGTTTTTTTTATAGGTTTTTGTCGATATGCGTCAATAATAAGTCATAACAACTTAATATACGTGCTTTTATTCTGCAAAAATCGTTTATTTTTCGAGATTTGTACCCCGAAAGAATGTATGAAAAAGTGTCAGTATCCAATCACCTTAAGTGTTACTTAGATACGTATGTAATCACCTAAAATTATATAAAAATATACTAGACGCTAGCACATCAAGCTACCCGAAACTGTAAAATTTTCCTAATCAACTTTGAACCTTATAATTTAGCGATAAAGTTGTACTTGGATATGCAGCGGTCAAAACAATATTAAAACTTTACATACATAAATTATGTAGATAAACTACATTTAATGCTTAGATTACTTTTTTATAAACAATATTTGTTGTTCGATAACACTTCCGACGGCAAATACCTGTCGGAAGAATCGATGTCTTCATACCGTATATGAACTGTCAAAATTGTACGGTTGCGGATTTGTGAATAGCAGATAGGACTTCGTCGATATCATTGACGTTCGATACGGTAACAAACCGTATCGTCGCTTTGTGAATAGCTATGCAGAGCACAACCAGCAGGACCAGAGCAACCAGGAGTGACCAGATGTACCGAAGCAGGACAGAGCAGCACAAACGACCTTTGTTCTGTACCTACTAATCTCAAATAATGATCTATGCGACCTAAAATGCTATCCATTACCTAAACACTAATATCTTGTTATGATGACATACTGGCCATACGCAAAATATAAAGTTATTTATTTTAATGATCAAACAACCTAAATACCTGTGTATGTATAGATTAGGTACTATAAAGGTTTATTTCCTTATTTCCTGGCAATTATGCGTTAAACTGCGTATGTAGTTAGGTGACCGAGAAATGATACATGTTATGTTTTGTACATATTTGTATAGAAGTGGTTTATATAAATAAATCACCCGGTGCCAACAACAGGCCTAATACACCATTCTGAGTTTAGTCGCCTCAGTGTAGTCGTCTATTTAGGAAGAGATATTTCAAGTTTTTGATCAAATTACTATGGATTAGTCTCTCATCCTAAAAATATAACCAAATTCAATTATTAATAAAGTAAAATAAGCTATAATTATTACTATTATTCCTCATTTGCTGATTATTTATTCGTTACTAACTAAACGAAGTCAGGCACAGTGATCCATATTTATGTTAGTATACTTAAAAAAAATGTTAGTAACCAATGAATAAAATACATGCCACAATAATACTGCTAAAACTAAATTGAGGTACATAAAATCAAATCAAATTGTAAAATAAATTCATAAGTTAAATCACAAAACATCTTTAAATTCATCAAAATCTTTAAAAAACAACATATTAATTTGATATAAATTGATAATGAATTTAAAATATTTATACGTTGGTTTAATTTTGTATTTGCAATACCAAATGGATCAGTGTACATCCAACAGTGTAAGTATCTATGTATAACTTGTATCTATAAATGTATATAGGTATAAATTTTTTTAGTAAGCTGTTCACCAAAATGTAATAAACCGAATACAACGGTCAAGCGTCGCGCGTCGCCCATTGGCGACGAAACAATAGAAAATCAATTGTGTCTCATTAGCGGAGCTCGACAGATTAAACAGTTCCATGGATATATTAATTTGATAGTGACATGCTATGCGATTGAAAAACAACGCAATGTCTAAAGGACTTTCGGACTGATTAAAATTTCGTTTTAATTTTTAAAGATTTCTTTTCATTGGTATCAAATAGTTAACGATATACGAACACGCAATCAAAAGATACGGGCGTTTATGTTCCGGAATCAAAACCTATAGGGTATTTCCCGTTGACCTAGAATCATGAAATTTGGCAAGAAACAATGTCTTATAGCACAAGTAAAGGAAAAAATCCGAAAAACGTAAATTTTTAGTTACCTACAAATTTGTACGGAACCCTCGGTGCGCGAGTCCGACTCACTTTTGGCCGGTTTTTTCTTATTATTATAATCATTTCTGTCGTAGATAACTTACATCAGTACTGAGCGTCCAGCAGTCTACTGGTATGACACGAAATACTTCAAAAATTTTACCTTAACCAGTAAACGTTGGAGCCGGCAGGATCCTAGGCATTAAGGCTTTGTCAGACAGGACGCGTACTTAGCGCGCGTCAGAGCGTTAACTTGACGCCGCGCTATGACGCTAAGATGTATTGTACTACCGTCGTAGAATACCGTCAAACAGAGCGTCGGCGCTCGCAGTACGCAACGCTCTGTCGCGGCGTTAGGACGCTTTGACGTCGGGTGTTGTATTTTTTTACAAATTTTATTTTAGCGTCGGAGTGAATAGGTTTACTTTTTTACTTTTAGGGTTATTTTACAATAATAATAAAATACTGCATAATGACCAAAAATTTGATAGAATTGGTTAGAAAATATCCATGCTTATATAATACGAAGGATAGTTCATATAAAAATATATCAATGAAGGCAAAATTATGGCATACGAAAGTATGTAAAAAAACGATCTTCATGCGATGCAAGCTCACGACACAAACGATGATATTCTCCTAAATCCTTTCTCATGTCGTGCACCCATACTCTTTTTCTCTGTGATCGTGATAAAGCATATAAAAGTAATAATTCTTCCACATCTGAATCACTCGACATCTCCATAACGAACAAACTCTTCACATTGTTATCAATCTGCACTACGCTTTGGCGAATGGCGAAATGGCGGCGCGGCGTCGTCGAGTCAGCGTTCAACGCGCGCTAAAGCGTTCTGTTTGACGAAGCCTCGCGCGACGTTAAAACGGGACGCTATAACGCTACTACGCAGCGCTAAAGTACGCGT
The DNA here is from genome assembly GCA_947508005.1 of Amphipoea lucens. Taxonomy (NCBI): domain Eukaryota; kingdom Metazoa; phylum Arthropoda; class Insecta; order Lepidoptera; family Noctuidae; genus Amphipoea; species Amphipoea lucens. Next base: position 18,337,976 of record OX382374.1, read on the forward strand.
CCTGTCTGACAAAGCCTTTATGTGGAGCTGTACGTACATACACTTTTCATAGCGGGCAATAACTTGAAGGTAAGTTAGAACTAACGCAGGAAAAAAAAAATATAAATTTAATTAAAAAAAAATTAATAAATATAAATAAATAAAAATATCAATTAATATAAATTATAATTAATTACTATTTTTTTTATTAATTATTAATTTAATTTAATTAATACAAAGGAGACTGTTAAAATTTGTATGGGAAGTGGTCTATGATCCAATAGCGATACTGTAGAAGTATTTCTGTGGGAATACCTCAACTATACCCTTGTGCAAAGGGGCATCAAAATCTAACCCGGCAGTTTTGAGAAAAATAATACTTTAAAATTCACATTTCTTGCTACATTTTTATATTTTAAAAACATTTTAATGGGTATTTCTGACTTTATACTACTTAATTAATGTGGTTTTCTGCTAAACAAAGACACTTACCACCTCGAAAGTGCTGAATTTCTGTTTTTTTTTCGTTTTTAACCGACTTCAAAAAAGGAAGGAGGTTCTCAGTTCGTCGGAATCTTTTTACATTTTTTAATATTAATATTCACCGATTTCTCGAAGACGGCTGGACTGATTTAGAAAATTATTTTTTTGTTTGAAAGGGTATACCTACTTCTCCAAGTGTTCCCATTGTCACCAGGTCAGGTTTGAACGGGTTTTTCTGACTTTATTAATGTGTTTCTCTACTAGGCAAAGTCACTTGTCCCGTCATCTTTTTTTTTGTACTTACCGATTTTTAGGCATTTTCTAAATATTTATGTAGGAAGGATATGTCTTAAAACAAAAAATTACTCCAAACGAAACGATACGAAAAATAAGAAGGAACTCTATTTGTAGCAGCAGAAAAAAGGGTGTACCTATGTAAAAAAAACTTATACATCACTACATAATATAAAAATATTTAAAAAATGTAATTCCGACGAACTGAGAACCTCCTCCTTTTTTGGAGTCGGTTAAAATCGAAACAAATACTAAAATCTAGGAAAGAAACACATTAATTAAGTATCATAAAGTCAGAAATACCCTTTAAAATAAAAATGTAATCATGAAATTATGTATTCTGAAATATTATATTTCTCAAAACTGCCGGGTCAGATTTGATTTATTACCGTTGGATCCCGTTTTTGAATCCCACTTTAATATTTTTGGCGTTGGATCCCGCAAAACATTATTATGTATTTCCGTTGGATCCCGAATTTAAAAAATGCAAGATAATTACGTTTTATTGTCGTTGAATCCCGAAAAGTATTTCCGTTGGATCCCGAATGCTTAAAAAAATATGAATGCGGGTACTTTCAACAACAAAATTGTTTATAATAAAATGAGGGGTTCACTAATGTTTCACCAAAACTCCATTGACAAATTTTTAGTTTACAACCAACGTTTCGTATACTATTTATTTCACAAACAACTCATTTTCTATATAATCTAGTCGTTTCTGGCACTCGCCGGCCGTTGCCGCGGCACCGCTCGCTTCGCTCGCTCGGCTCGTGCGTAGGGGTCACAGTTTTAACCTAACCTAACCTAACATTGTTTTTTTTTTAAATAATTAACCTAATCTAACTAGTTCGGTTCCGGGTAACCCACTAAAAATAATCTCTTTTTAGTGTTTGATAAAGGTAAATCACTTTTCTTCTGAAATGTACACATGTTGTTATAATATGGGATTCAACGGAAATAGCAAACGGGATCCATCGGTAATACCTAAAAAACGGGATCAAAAAACGGGATCCAACGGTAATAAACGTCAGATTTTGATGCCACTTTGCACAAGGGTATAGTTGAGGTATCCCCACAGAAATATCGTAACAGTGTCGCCATTAGTCATAGGCTACTTTTTAATGTTATCATGAAATGATGTATTCTAAAATATTATATTTCTCAAAACTGCCGGGTCAGATTTTGATGCCACTTTGCACAAGGGTATAGTTGAGGCAACCCTACAGAAATATCGTAACAGTATGGCTATTGATTCATAGACCACTTTTTAATGTTATCATGAAATTATGTATTCTAAAATATTATATTTCTCAAAACTGCCGGGTCAGATTTTGATGCCACTTTGCACAAGGGTATAATTGAGGCATCCCCACAGAAATATTGTAACAGTATTGCTATTGGTTCATAGACCACTTTTTAATGTTATCATATAATTATGTAAGTATTCTAAAATATTATATTTCTCAAAACTGCCGGGTCAGATTTTGATGCCACTTTGCACAAGGGTATAGTTGAGGTATCCGCACAGAAATATCGTAACAGTGTCGCTATTGGTTCATAGGCTACTTTTTTATGTTATCATGAAATTATTTGTATTCTAAAATATTATATTTCTCAAAACTGCCGGGTCAGATTTTGATGCCACTTTGCACAAGGGTATAGTTGAGGCATCCCTACAGAAATATCGTAACAGTATCGCTATTGGTTCATAGACCACTTTTTAATGTTATCATGAAATTATGTATTCTAAAATATTATATTTCTCAAAACTGCCGGGCCAGATTTTGATGCCACTTTGCACAAGGGTATAGTTGAGGCATCCCCACAAAAATATTGTAACAGTATCGTTATTGGTTCATAGACCACTTTTTAACAGTCTCCTTTTGCCTATTAAGTATTATTTTTATTTTTTACTGTAGTTGTTATCATTATTATTGTTGTTGCTTGTCATGTTGTGCGACTACGCTTTGGGTGATAGTCAGGTCGAAACCTAAAATTTGAACCTAGTGATATGCCATAATTATTGCCTGTTGTAGTTGCCTTGTGAATAAATAAAAAAAATCCACTAACCACTGACCTACTAGCGGGCCGTATGATTGTACTAAATAATTTATAATCGACGTCGGGATGCATCGAGATGTAGTCTTGGTGGACAAGGACCTCACCCCGCTCTCCTTGGCTAAAGAGAACTGGCGCAAGCCAGTATTGCTTGACACTTATGATCGCATGGAGGATATTGTAATGATTGTGTAAGTAGAGATGTTTTTGTGGACCTTTGGCATTCGTTACGGGTAGTCAGAAGCCCGAATGTCTGACAACCAGTCAGGGGTATCGTTTTACCCTCTAACTGGATTGTGAAGGCCAGATAGACAGTCGCTTCATGTAAAATACTTGTTTTCAGCTGCATCCGATTAGACTGGAAGCCGTCTCCAACATACTTGGGAAAAGGCTAAAATACATAATTGGTGCAGCAAGGGCATTTTTACATAATTTAAGTGTCCTGTTTGTGACTCCATCCCACCCAAGTGCCGAATTATGTTTGAGGTTTGCAATGATCTTTTTAACCTCAACTTCGTCTGTTGGCGTTAAATTGTTTACCTTTCATAACAAAAAGATGTCATCATCTGCGAGCCTTTTCCCAACTATGATGGGGTCGGCTTCCAGTCTAACCGGATGAAGCTGAATACCAGTATTTTACATGAAGCGACTGCTTATCTGACCTCTACAACTGTTAGTGTTACTGGGTAATACGATACCCCTTGGTAAGACTGGTTATCAGACTTTCGGGCTTCTGACTACCCGTAACGACTGTCTAAGATCCACGAATGACAACCGGGACCAACGGCTTAACGTGCTTTCCGAGGCACGGAGGGGTCTCGGTATGTAAAGATGGTCACCCATCCACAAACCAACCGCGGCAAGCGTAGCTTAACCTGATCGATCGATCTGTGCGGCTGTTATTATTTAGCCACGGGCCCTTCAAACGGGCTACCATAAAGGTGTACGGAAAACTAATGATAATCTGTTAGAATCATAGAAATGTAAAAATATATCTATGGTTAGAATAATGATATAATTGATAATGTGGTTTATGTTACAACTGGACTTCTACTTCTACCAGTTCCTCACAAATAGATATAAACCCAGTTTCGTTGAGATGCATTTCCAATTTTGTGACATGTTGCACTCTGACACAATTTTCGGTCTAGCAATGCGAAACGCAGCAGGAAGCCATAAGTGTCCGCTTCCTCCGGTAAGTATAATATAATACAAGTAGCTTCTTGACATAAGGCTAGAATCAGTGGTAACACTTTGACTTTATTTACAGACATCGTTTTATTTTTCCTGTAATCTTTACATAAACTTTAGATTTTTCTCTTTACAAACTTCGGAGATAAGGAGGGGAACGGTATTTTTTTTTTTGTTTTTTCATCTAAAGTCGAAAACTGTGCAGCCTAAAAAAAAAGAAAAAATGTTTGAGAATGTGCAAACTGCGCTCTTTCATATGATACCCCACATGCCCTAGTAGCCCCAAATCAAATTTTTTCAGACACAGTTTCAGTCCCTGTTGCAAAAAATAGTAGATTGTTATGCAAGGGTCGAAAGGAATCAATTCCAATACGAGGCATTTAGACGCCCGAGCGCAGCGAGGGCGGCTATAGCCCGAGTAGGAATTGATGACTTTCACTCGTGTTAAACACTCTACTTTTCATTTCGAATATAAGGAAAGTAAAAAGTAGTAGTTTTTCAAAAATATTTATTGATAACAATAACATGCAATGTTTTTGAATTTCGGTACAGCTTACAGGGTTAGTATCCCGCCAAGTAATACTATTGACTTTTTTATTTTAAATATGGAACACACCGCGTCATCGCCGCGGGCTGTCCCGCTTAATAGGTTTTTTTTTTTAATTCGCACTGGCTGTTTATACACTCACAAGACTGCAGCATTTTTCTTAATTTATGTAAAAAATTTCGTAGCTGACTACAGTTCTATTTTTAAAATTCATTCCCACCCTAAAGAGGGAAGTAATTACTATGAGTCTTTCCCGCCCTGTGGTGGGAAGCAGCGTCTTCCACCCGCTATTTGGATCAAACAAACACTACTTTCCGAGTATGAGAAATGAAAAAAATATTTCATTCTTATTTGCAAAATAGTTGGGCAATCATCATCTAGAACTATTCCAAATAGCATTAATAGTTCTTGAAATATCCAGCTGTGATAGACGGACAGACAGACTGAGTCACACCATAGGGGTTCCTTTTTAGCACGTTGGTACGGAACCCTAAAAAGGCCAGCATAAATAATGATAATTATTGTTTTTTTTTTTATTTCAGGGTGCATATGATTGGAACAACATGTCCATACCGTATGTACCGAAAGGCTTCCCGTTTCCTAAAGGTCGTATCTACTGCAATTTGTCACTTGCTGTAGACGGTGTGCTCAACCATAAGAAGTGAAAACTTGAATATTAACGTTGAAATAAATCAATTATTAATTTAATTAATATTACTCATTTTTTTTCAATATTTCTGCGTCACTTTTTTCATTAATAGATGCACTTTGTTCAATTTCCATATTTTAAACATTTTCGGTCTTATTCATAAAAAAAGCCTATTGAAGGTTTAAACCATTCATTAGTTAAAATGCTCAATAGGCCTTTTTAAAACATTCGATAAAATTTTGTATTCATAAACGCTTCATAAACGTTCTATAACTAGAATGTCCTACAACTTCTAAATGTTGCCATTATAATGAAGTCATCCAACAAATTGGCCAACACATTAAATCGGCATACGAGAATATCTGTCTACGAACCGAATATTTGTGTCCATAGACATTATTACGTATGAAAAACTAATTTATTGTCTATAGTTTCAACAGTTTTGACGCGACAACGTCATGGTCGTCAGGGAAACAATATGAATATGTCAATGAATGAATTTGATATTGTATGTGTCAAACTAAAAAACTTTTGAATATTTTTTTGAAGTGAAAACTTCTTTAGCGGCGTTGAACACTTTTTGTAATGGGTAAAAAATGTTAAGCTCGCGTCAGGACAGGTGACCGTCAGGAGAGATTTCCCCCCCCCCCCCCCCAACTCTTTCTACGGCGGCGCCAACCGAAGTGAACCAAGCGAGACACGACAAAGATGGCCGAAGAAAATGACATTTGACGTACAAATGTTTGAAAAGTCAGTTTCGTAAACAATAGTACTTCGAGGAGCCGCAGTTGTATTTAATTTATTTTGAACTTCTGTTTAACCAATTTAGTTTATTATTATATAGCTGTTTAGCGTTAGTGCTTGTGTCAGTGTTTTTATTTTCTATTATGGAGACCTCTCCCTGACCAATTCTTCCAAAAAATCTAAGGATTAGAAGCAAAAGCAAGCATCAGTATAAGAAATTGAGAATGTTTACAAAACATAACTTACTTTGAACACATTTTAGCTGTAACAGTAGGTACACACCTTATCCTCCTCCAAGCAATATTCAATTTTTTGCCCTTTATTGCAACTAGTCTCCGATCTTAATTTCATTTATTTTAAATACAAAAAAAGTATTCAAAAGTTTTTTAGTTTGACACATACAATATCAAATTCATTCATTGACATATTCATATTGTTTCCATGACGACCATGACGTTGTCGCGTCAAAACTGTTGAAACTGTAGACAATAAATTAGTTTTTCATACGTAATAATGTCTATGGACACAAATATTCGGTTCGTAGACAGACATTCTCGTATGCCGATTTAATGTGTTGGCCAATTTGGTGGATGACTTCATTATAATGGCAACATTTAGAAGTTGTAGGACATTCTAGTTATAGAACATTTATGAAGCGTTTATGAATACAAAATTTTATCGAATGTTTTAAAGGCCTATTCAGCATTTTAACTAATGAATGGTTTAAACCTTCAATAGGCTTTTTTTATGAATAAGACCGAAAGTGTTTAAAATATGGAAATTGAACAAAGTGCATCTATTAATGAAAAAAGTAACGCAGGAATATTGAAAAAAAATGAGTAATATTAATTAAATTAATAATTGATTTATTTCAACGTTAATATTCAAGTTTTCACTTCTGCCGGCACTCCCGGAGTGCAACCCGTCTTTTTTTTGTATTTAAAATAAATGAAATTAAGACCGGAGACTAGTTGCAATAAAGGGCAAAGAATTGAATATTGGTTGGAGGAGGATGAGGTGTGTACCTAGTTATGCATGCTGTATCGACCCCTAATATTATAAGTTCGTGTTAGTTGTTACGCGCCTTGGGCGGCCGGAGCTGACACAGCATTCGCGGTAGCGCCGGGATGTTATGGCTAGACGCCCGGCGACACACATCCGTAGAGATAAGAACCTAGGCTAAGAACAATGTATTAGATTTAGTAAGCGCGCCATTTTAGTCTTGAATAAAACATCATCGCGACAAGACTCCTGTCGTTTCTTTTTAAAAACCTTCGGCAGTGCCTCCGGGAGTTAACTGGCGCAGCCGGTAGGATATCCGCTGTCTAAACGCTGTGTTCGAGTACACAAAAATCGGTCTCGCGCGCGGCTTCGGGTATCCTCGAACCAAATAAATAAGTTACCACGTCTGGCGCCGAAGGTTCCTGTCCACGGCACGAGCAGCTCTACGGGAAGGCATGGGATCGAGCAGACTGTAAGTAGACCTTTTTACTATCCTGTCTCGTCCTTGTTATTTCCTGTGTTGCTCCTGTAGGACTTATTACGTAACTTCCAAACTAAAATCGTTGAAAGTTATTTGACTTCTGCACAAAATTGGCAGGCCTATTTTTAAGTATAATTTTATAAAATAAAGTGTTTAAGTAAACTAATCTGATTAAATTGTTGATTAAAATGCCGGATCAAATTGGGGGAGCTGTCCAAATGATCCCTAAAGATATTTTAAGTTTAATTCCTAAGTTTGATGGTGACACAAATATATTAAATTTGTTTATAAAGAAAAGTGAATATATTTTAAGAAATTTTAACGGCCCTAATAATGCTGTTCAGACAACTTATAATTTCCATGCTATAACTAGTAGATTGTGTGGCAGAGCAGCGGCTCTATTAAGTGAAAGAGAGGATATAAGCACATGGGACCAACTAAAATTTATTTTTATTCAACATTTTGGTGACCCCAGATCAGAGGACTGCGTGGCTATTGAGCTAGAAAATTTAAAAATTAAATCTAATGAAGCTTATCTGGAATTCTGTAACAGAATTCAGCAAATACGCAGCACTCTGATCTCCAAGGTCAATTTACTCGCTAGTGAGGAAATGAAAGCAGCAAAAATGGTGATTTACAATAACTTGTCTCTTAACGTGTTTTTATATAATCTGCCAGAGGATTTAATTAGAATCGTAAGACTCAAAAATTGTACAAGCTTAGAAAGTGCACTTAGCGTCGTCATGGAAGAGGTCAATTTTCAATTTCAGTATAACGCAAAAAATAAAAGTAATACAAAAACAGCCCAGCCTCTTCCGAATACTAACCTTCAGGGTTTTAAATTCCAGCCTCCAATTAAACCTAATGTTCCAGCTGTAAATAATTTCGGTTATCCGGTTAACCAAAATTTTAAGTTTGGAGTTCCGCATCCGCCCCAAAATAATTTTAGGTCGGGTTTTAATAACAACTCTAGATTTGGTATACCAAACCAAACGTATCCCAAACCGGGTATGCAACAGCCTCGAGGCTATACACCAGTGTACATCTCAGGCGGCCCGCCGAACCAGAACAATTTTAAATTCGGTAACGGACCTCAACAAGGATTTAGACCTCAACTTAATAACGCACAGAATAGACCCAATTTTAATCCACCAAACCCGCAATTCAAATTCGGTATACCGCCGCAATATCAACCACAACGTAATTTACCCCAGCCACAAGACGCTGATGTATCTATGCGCACTGTCCGTCCCCTTAGAAATAATATGATTACAAATAACCCCGATGATGAGAATACGCTTTACTTTTATAATAATAATAATGAAACGCCTGTAGTCCAAGACCTGGATTTCCAACCTGACTACGTAAACTGTGAAAATAATATACACCTTACTGATAGTTACGAACACACCGCCTATGACAATAATTTCTACTTCGAAAATGTGGAGCCTGTTTCCAACGAGACTACAAACCAAGAAGAATACGTAAATTTTCCTATGATAGCCTCGGGAAACGACCGACCGAGGTAATCAATTTAAATTGCAATAGTATAAATCGATTACCACACATCTATATTCCGGAAATTAATGCCCGCCTAATGATTGATACTGGAAGTACAAGAAGCTTTATTAGCCCAGGAAAAGCCGATCAATACTTTTCTGCCTATAAATATTACGAACCATTCGAAGTTATTAGTACACATGCACGTAGCTCACACGACCAAGTTATATACATACCCTTATTGAAAACCTTCAAAAGCTTCCTCAAACACAAGTTCTATGTTTACGATGTCGATAGCCGATACGACGGATTAATAGGTTCGGATCTATTAAAAATGTTAGATGCAACAATAGACATGAAGACGCAAATTTTAAAAACACGAGATACAGAAATACCTATAGTATACAGCCTCACATGTGAAATCACTTTAGACCCTCGAACTGAAACAATAGTAAAAGTACCAACTGATCTAAATAACGGTGATGCAATCATTGACTTTAAAAATTTCGGTAATGACGTACGTATGCCTAGCGCTATAGTCACATGCATAGATTATTCTGCGACAACCGTTATTCAAAATGCTTCACAAAATAGCGTGACTATTACGTTTACTAAGCCTCTGACTACAACTAAACTTAATGACACTAATACCTGTGAAATAAACGTAACATCGGATGAGTTACTGAATAACTATGAAGTTGATGAATTACTGAAACAAAACTTAGCTAAATTACGATTAGATCACACTAACTTAGAAGAACGCGAGGCTATAGAAAAACTTTGTTTTGAATATAGAGATATATTTTATTGCGAACATCTTCCCTTAACATTCACAAACCAAGTAAAGCACCAAATCCGGACTACAAACGAAGAGCCTATTTTTATTAGACCTTACCGACATCCACCGTCACAAAACGCTGAAATACAAAAACAAGTTGATAAATTATTACATGATAATGTAATTCAAGAATCATTTTCGCCATGGAGTGCCCCCGTGCACCTAGTCCCAAAAAAGGTGGATGCTTCGGGTGAGCGTAAATTCAGAATGGTTGTAGACTATCGACGTTTAAATGACAAAACGACCGACGACAAGTACCCCTTACCGAATATTAATGACTTGTTTGACAAACTAGGAAAGTCATCTTACTTTAGTACACTAGACCTCGCTAGTGGTTATCACCAGATAGAGATAGAGAAACAAGACAGACACAAAACCGCGTTTACAACCCCGTCAGGACACTTTGAGTTTACCCGCATGCCATTTGGGCTTAAAACCGCACCTGCAACTTTTCAACGCGCAATGGATAACGTGCTAAGAGGTTTGCAAGGTATCCATTGCCTCGTTTATTTGGACGATATAATAATATATTCGAATAGTTTACAAGAACACATTGAAAAGTTAAGAAAGATATTCGACCGCCTTAGACAAAACAACCTCAAAGTGACACTAGACAAATGTGAGTTTCTGAGAAAGGAGGTACTTTACTTGGGACACAAGATTACTGAACATGGCCTAGAACCTAACGATGACAAAATCAGAGCAGTACTTAACTTCCCCCTTCCCCGCACACCCACCGAAATCAAAAGTTTCCTTGGCCTGGTTGGCTATTATCGAAAATTTATAAAGGATTTTTCTAAAATCACACAACCTCTTACTTCATGCCTGAAAAAGAAAAATAAAATAGAAATTACTCAACCATATATCGATGCTTTCCAAAGGTGCAAAGAACTACTAGTCAACGCTCCTATACTACAATTCCCTGATTTTTCAAAGCCTTTTATCCTAACTACAGACGCGTCAAATTACGCCGTAGGTGCTGTCCTTTCACAAGGAATTATTGGGAATGAAAAACCCATTGCATACGCCAGCAGGACATTAAATGAGGCGGAAACACGGTATAGTACTGTAGAAAAGGAATTGCTAGCCATAGTGTGGGCAGCAAAACACTTCCGTCCATACTTGTACGGACGCAAATTCACAATATACACCGATCACCGACCGTTAGCGTGGCTTAATTCAATCAAAGAGCCGAATAGTAAGCTAACTAGGTGGAAACTAAGGTTAGCCGAATTTGATTTCGATATAAAATACAAGCAAGGTAGTCAGAATAGCAACGCAGACGCCCTGTCTCGGATAAAATTAAATGTACTTACCAATCAAGATAATAACACATCCTTACAGGGTAACGTAGGTGATACTGAAAGACCTGATAGTCCAATATCAATATCGGACTCTTCAGAAACATTGACTGCCCCGTCACCTTCAGACATTATGTCATCTTACCCAGTCCGAGCATCTTCCTCCAGCACCCTCACAGCAGACTCATTACCTGAAACAATACACTCAGCACAAGATATCGATACAAACGGCATCCCTATCCTATATGAAGCTGTAGACACGAAGCCCCATCAAGTTCTTGTCTTTACCTGGAACAGAAATCAATTATCAGTAAAAGATTTATCACGTGATAAACAAAAAATTTTCGAGATACACTTACCTGTAGATAATCCACACTTAGTAAAACAATTCCTTCTAGAATACATACAACCTAAAATAAAATATTTCTTTTATTTTGAGGATCAAATACACCGTAACCAGTTTACAGACGCTGTTATTAAACTGTTTAAAAAAGATACTGTTAAAATTTACGAATGCACAAAAAGAATTATATATGTAGAGGACGAAGACGAACAACGTTCAGTCGTACTTACCTACCATCAAGGTAAAACCAGCCATCGCGGTATCAAGGAAACTCTCATGAAAATAAAGCGAAACTACTTTTGGAAAAATATGGACGTAACTGTCGCCACGGTAATAAATTCATGTGAAACCTGTAAAAAACTAAAATACGATCGTAAACCCCTGAAACCAGTATTACAGTTAACACAAACACAAACAAAACCCTTTGCTGAAATATTCATAGATCTTTTCTCAGTAGAAGGGAAATACTTTTTGACGATAATAGACGCTTTTAGTAAATTAGGACAGGCTTTCATACTCTCAAACCGATCCACTCCCGAAGTAGTCCGTGCATTAATTAAATTTTTCTCGTTCTATGGTGTACCAAACCGGATAAGTGCCGATCCTGGAACCGAATTCAACAATACCTTGCTTAAAGAAACACTTCAATTTTATAAAATCGATCTACACATAGGTACAGCACATAACCCTAATTCTATGGGTTTAATAGAACGCTTCCACTCAACCATCTTAGAAATATATCGTATCGCAAAATATGAGCGCCTAATTACTGATGCTGCCGACGTAATGACGTACGCGATTATGTCCTACAATCAAACTATACATTCGACAACAGGTCTTACGCCCTTTGAAGTTGTTTTTGGACACACCGATTCGAATAGCACCTTCGCAGTAAACTTTAATAAACAATATACGCAACAATTAGTTAACGATCACATGAAGCGAACTAAGTATCTCTACCAATACTTAACGGATAAAATAATAGCAAACAAAGAAAAGGTCCAAGAAAAGCGTGGTGGTGAAACATCGTTCGATATACAAGAAGGAGACACTGTATTCATAAAAGGAGTGAACATTAGACGAAGTAAAGACAAACCTCGTTTTCAAAAAGCACAAGTATCAGGCGAAATCGTTAGGAACATTTGCCCTGTTAAAATAAATAATCGTGACACAAAAGTGACACTTAAGGACATTAAACGACCTCCACAGGTTCCTCCTCGTGCTCCTGGCCCTGACCTCCAGGATACACACCCTTCAACTTCAAAGGATAGATAAGAACCCTGGCGTATTGATTCTGAAACAAGGTCAAGCTAGCGTAAGTTACAATAAGTGGACTATTATTAAGATTTTAGATTTAAGTTCGATTCACGAGGATTTAGAATTTAATATTAAAAGGTATGTAAACTTTAATGAATATATACAGAAACATTTGGGAAATGAAACCTCGAATTATCAGCTGTTTGATGCAAAACTCCAAACGGATTACGTTATGAACAGTAGCATAGAAAAATTTAAGCAGTTAGCCCCATCGATGAGGATTAAACGTGGAATTCTAAACCCTCTAGGATCTATTATTAAGATTATTACCGGTAACCTAGACAATGACGACGCTAGCAGATATGATAATATGATTGATAATATAAAAACACGTCAGGATGCATTAGCAAACAAGGTAACGCTAATAACTGAAATTTCCAAAGCTTTAGTTAAAATAACGAACTCTACTAAAAATAATTTCATTCAAATTGAAGAAGAAATTTGGGAAGTGACAAAATTAATTAATCAGACTAGCATTAACATTGCCATACATAACTTTGTAAATATCTATAATCTATTTTTACACAATTTCCAACTATTGTACAGCCGACTGAATGAGATTGAAATTTCTGTCACATTCAGTAAATTAAAAATATTACACCAGTCTCTGATAAAGTCTGATGAATTGTTCAAATCATTAAAATTCATAGAAAAATCTAATAAACTTATGTACCGAGTAAGCTATGATAACTTAGTTAAACTGGAACAGTGTATTGAAATAAAAGCTTATTCGAAGAGAAGTCAAATAACGTTCATATTAGAAATACCTTTAATTAAAGATGAAATATATACTTACTACAGAGCAATCCCCATACCTATTACCAATCATTTTAACCAGACCACAATCATTATTCCCAAATACCCCTACCTCTTAGTAAAAGGGTCCGAAATAGTCTCGCTCTCCCAGCCTTGCAACGAACTCTACGAGGCGAAGTTCCTGTGCTACGAGGACGAGTCCCAGCTGCCAATGGAAGACACCTGCATAACCGCATTAATGGGATTCTCCCATAACACAAGCTCCTGTTATCCTGTACCAGTTGAAATTCACACTCTTAAAATACAACCTGTGGGGAAAAGGCGTTGGATTATCTATAGTAGAGCCAAAAGTATACTATCAGAAATCTGCAATAACGAGATAACAAAAGAAGAAATAAAAGGTACTTACTCTCTTACCTTGGATGGACACTGCGATGTCAAGATTGGTAGAGTTACCCTAAAATCTAATCATACTACAAGTAATATCGGCTCTTCGAAACTACCAATTGTCAATCTCCCTGATGTAACACCCATCGAGCCACATCTGCAAAGCAAGCCTATCAATTTGGAGACTAGTGATTTAACAAATCTGCAACACCTAAATAACTTATTGGAAGTTAGTAAAAGTGAAGTGAAAATCGACAGTGAAAAGCCAATTAACGTGAAAAGTGTTAGCGTCGGCACTCTAGTGTTATATTTTATTATAGTTTTAAGCATTTCTGTATTCATAGCTTGTAAGTACAAAAAAACCTTAAAAGAACGTTTATCCCGAAATGATCGGAGTGACAATAATCATCCCAATGATAATCATCCCTCCGATAATTTCGAACTTATGGGGGGAGGAGTTATGCATGCTGTATCGACCCCTAATATTATAAGTTCGTGTTAGTTGTTACGCGCCTTGGGCGGCCGGAGCTGACACAGCATTCGCGGTAGCGCCGGGATGTTATGGCTAGACGCCCGGCGACACACATCCGTAGAGATAAGAACCTAGGCTAAGAACAATGTATTAGATTTAGTAAGCGCGCCATTTTAGTCTTGAATAAAACATCATCGCGACAAGACTCCTGTCGTTTCTTTTTAAAAACCTTCGGCAGTGCCTCCGGGAGTTAACTACCTACTGTTACAGCTAAAATGTGTTCAAAGTAAGTTATGTTTTGTAAACATTCTCAATTTCTTATACTTATGCTTGCTTTTGCTTCTAATCCTTAGATTTTTTGGAAGAATTGGTCAGGGAGAGGTCTCCATGATAGAAAATAAAAACACTGACACAAGCACTAACGCTAAACAGGGGCAGCCTGGCATGATTTACGAATTAGGTGCCTATCCAATTTACAATTTTACGAAGAACTTCGTTTGCCTGTATAAAATTCATTGTAACAAAAAAAAAACCCGCCATAAGAATAATAATGACTGTTATTTTGATGCCGCTACTGATTAATTAAACCAGTATAAATAAGATAATGAAGAGAAAGAATTTATAACATTAGTTTTGTATTTCAGGTCAATAGGACTAGTAAGGATGGTGGTTCACTACGAATAGCAGAAAATGAAACGGCCTACAGAAGAGATGGCACAGATGGCAAATGAAAAGCAAACATTTTAAAAATGTTGTTCTGCTTGCACAAGTTTTAGAAGCCAAATTAGAGTTTAGAGTATTGTTCAGCCGTGAACAGGCAAGAGTTACATACGCCAGCATCAGCATCAAGAGCGACATACATTCGTTCCACATAAATTAGTAATTAGTAAATGAATAAATTAGTCATCAAGCTGGAGTAGAGTTTGATTCATCTTCCATAATTCCTCTCACTATGGCCAAGACACCTTTAGCCATCACCAGTTCTATGAGTCTGTGGGACCGGCAATGACAAAACTATTTCCTGTGTACACATTGCACGACGTACACAAACCCCTATTCCTACCCAAATTCTGTCTGTTCCCGTAGGTCTCCCGTAGGTCTCCCGTAGGCTTGTATGATAGGTTAGGGTGTTAGGATAACTAGGGTGTTAAGTAGTTGCTGTAGGTTTACAATCAGTAGGGTGAGGTAACCATAGATACCAGGCTCAATTGTTACAAACTTAGCCACACTGCATGCATTTGGAATAACAGCCGTACTAAGCTGTAAGTCCCGGTGCGTACAAGTATTATAAAAATAAACTGATATTTGTATACAAGCTTTTTATTAATGAACTACTCCCTAAATTTCTTCTCTTTTACTTTAGATCTTGTTGGCTCAAAATATTGCCACTTCCACGTTGTCGTCGGTGGCAGCGCAGAGGTCACTTTGACTGCATGTTTTGGGTAGGACAAATAAGGCAGGATAGGACGTGGAGCATGTTTTGCAACATAGCTTCACAGCCACACCCTACTGGAGCATCTCCCTGCAGGGTGTAAACTTCCGTGGTCGACAAGGAAGCATTGTTTTCACACAAAAGCAGCAATGTCCCACAGTATTTCTTGTTGCTATAATGTGCTTCGTTATATTTTTCGTCGCTTCTATTTTGTATTGTAGGTAGGTATATAATAATAAACTAAATTGGTTAAACAGAAGTTAAAATAAATTAAATACAACTGCGGCTCCTCGAAGTACTATTGTTTACGAAACTGACTTTTCAAACATTTGTACGTCAAATGTCATTTTCTTCGGCCATCTTTGTCGTGTCTCACTTGGTTCACTTCCGTTGGCGCCGCCGTAGAAAGAGATGGGGGGGGGGGGGGGGGGGGAAATCTCTCCTGACGGTCACGTGTCCTGACGCGATGCCCTGACGCGAGTTTAACATTTTTTACCCATTACAAAAAGTGTTCAACGCCGCTAAAGAAGTTTTCACTTCAAAAATAAGATTACTAGTTACTTAGATAACTCAGATTGTGTGTATAGTATATTCAAATAAAAGTACTACCTACTGGGATTGTTTTTTTTTCCTAGAGAAATCAAGTACCTACCTAATCTATTCTATACAGGGTGTTACGGAAAGGGTATATCAATACAAACGGGTTGAAGAGTGTATCTGGTCTAGAATCTCTTTACAAAATTTCAGCTCAAAAGCATTAAATTTGAAAATGCTTAATATTTTTAACCGACTTTATTAACCGACTTTAAAAAAGGAGGTTCTGTATTCGACCCGTATGTATGTATGTTTGTATGTCCGCGATTATCTCAAAAATGCTGAACCGATTTTAATAATTCTTTCATTAGTGTGATCTACATACTTTCAGAAAGGTTTTAGTATATAATATATCAGGTAATTATTCTTATGTACGAAGTTAAATGCATAAATGTACTGCATCTCCGGCATTTCTATGGGAATTTTGATGATTCTTCGAGTCGTGTCTTCAATTCTTCAATGCACTAGTGTTAATTGAATTTGTGTGGGGTAGTTACAACTAAAAAGTGAAAAATAAAAACTTTTTTCAAGTCGGTTGTTATATTTCGACATCACGGCGCTGCACTGGCGCGCGGCGGCGTGATGTGCGTGTACTAGGCGCACAGACACACTACAGATAATGGATAATGACCCTCGTAGTGCAGTGACACGTTTGTTATGATTTCAATTTAATAAACCATCGAAATAAAAAAAAATATTAAGCATTTTCAAAGTTACTGCTTTTGAGCTGACATTTTGTACAGAGATTCTAGACCAGATACACTCTTCAACCCGTTTGTATTGATATACCCTTTCCGTAACACCCTGTATATACAGGATTTTTTTTAACCAGTGCCCAAACTGTAACCATGATTTCAATAAAAATAAAAAAAAATAAAAATTCAACGCTAGAGCGTAGAAATTTTTGGGTGGTTATCAAAAAAAACCTGCTGTTTCATAGAAAAGTTCAATACTTACCTACGCGGTCAAATTGTATGGACCACCTTTTTTTTATTCAATTAACGACGTAACATTTCTACGCAAGGGGTTCTAGAATCATGTGTTGAATACCTGGTGGCTCGTTAGTCAATTATTTTTATAAGCACTAGAATCCTCAAAAAATGTCGATTTAAACTGCTGTCAACAGAGACCTAGTGTACAAATTTGACATCTACTAATGAAAAAAGAAAAACATAGGGACACAGAATATTATATCCTTCTTCGTTTTTTCCTTTTGACGTACGGAACCCCAATAACCATACAGATAGAATACCTACTCTGTATTAAGTACACCATATAAATTATAGAAAAATGTTATAAGGGAAAATGGAATCGATGAAATATAAGCTGAAAAGCAAAAAATAATAAACCTATAAGTCTAACTAAGCTCTTAAGAAAAGTGAAGAGAGTAATATATTATAACCGAATATATATACAGGGTGAATTTTCCAAGTGGGCGTGGATGGCCAAATTCTAAACTATGAGGAATAGCGAAAAGTACTCAAAGGAGTCGCGGTCTCGATTTTGATGAAAACTAAAACTGCATCATTGGATTTTTGAAAAATCAATATTTCTAGCCAGGAATCAAACCTGTTGATTTTGAAAAAAAAAACACACACTGTATTATTCCACCATTCGATAGTGTCCCTAATAAGGATCAAATTCTGGGAAGTAATGACATACGGCAAACTTAGGGAAAATGTACAATTGTAATAAACTGCTTCTTATTTTGAAGTATTCATACCTACATTACGTACTGTTAGAAACAATTTCCATCACTACATTAAAATTGCTGAGTTGAAAATTCTTGTACTATATAAAACTGCTCGCTATGCAAGCAGCGCAGTCAACCCACAAATTTTGTTCAAAACGTATATTTTTAATGTAATATTCCGTGTACAGTTTTTTTTTTATTTAATTAGTTCTGTAGCAGCAAAAATAGTGTTTCAATTAAAAAAGGACCCACGGAGCCCCATTCTAACAAAATTGGTGTCAGAAGTGGCATCCCAGGAAAAATCTTGAGTACTGGGATCTATAGGTGTAGGCATCGCACAGCAGAATGCTGTTATAGAGGTATGAGGAACAGGGTTTACAGTTCATTCATACCCTATAGAAAAGGGAGGATCCTCCGACCAGACGGGTGTTGTGTCTGGCGGGCAACTGCCCAATGATTCATTTCGGGCCGTTGTATCTATGCTAGTTGCGCGGTAAACTCTGCTTGCGAGATGCAGGATTTGCGTGACTTCAGTATGACGCGTTGTTCGCATGTGGCGTTGTAGATACCGCTACATCACTCCCCTCCGGAGACCGGAGGTCGATAGTGGGCTAAGTCTTGTATCTTGCGATGCTTGCCAGGCCAGCTGAGGTTCCAGTGAGTCGGAACCGGCTGCCGCATAGTTCACGGTGAGTCGGAACTGTCTGCAAAGATGTCCCTATGCGAGGCAAAGCCCCAGCGCTGGTTTTCAGCGTTGACGTGATGACGTCAACCGGTGCAGCATACAATGAGATATAAATAAGAAATAAAATAAACATAAAATATTTAGTTGTTAATTAAAATGACAATAGTAAAGTAACTGCATAAAGTAATATGTGTGCACGTGTACAGTAATGCAATCTAACTTCTAATAAATACAATAAGCTACCAAAAACTTTAAATAGCATGACCAATATAAACCATTTTAAATCGCAACTTAAAAAAATCTTGATCGAAAAGGCTTACTACTCTATCAATGAGTTTTTAGATGATAGAAGCATAAAATAAAAAACGTCCGATCTACTTGTTATTCTATCTTGTTTACGACGTTTTCTTTGAAACAGATTTATTTAGTTTGTAGTTTTTTACGCCTAGTACCAATTACCTATGTTCAACAAATAAAAGCGTGGCGTGGCGTGGCGTGGCGTGGCTAGTTAACCTATGGCAAATAATTTAATTTAAGGTTCTGTGTCCTGTAATGTTAATTACTTTGCATACTTAGTATTGTATCAAATTAATTATTATCTAACTGAACAGACAGCTGTGCTGCTGGGGAGTTTGTTCCGCCACTTCTTCTCCCCAGCGAAAGCACTGGCGAACAGAAAGTGGCGAAGGGCGGGCGTTTTGGGGGACTGTCTTTTGTAATTTTGACGTTCAAAAAGTGCTGATTCTCAGCCTAGTTTGAATAAATGACTTTTGATTTGATTTGATAAAATACTTTGACTTTAATCTCAACAAAATATTAGGTCCTTACATATGAAATTGGCGTTTTTCGTACTGGCCACTTTAATCACGAATTTCTCCTCTTTGGTAAGGAATTCCAAATTCAAATTTGTACAGCTATTTACTCATGTATTTGTGCTTCGATGACCGTCATTCATTTGTTTTTTTTCTTCTGTTTTTTCTGTTTGCGTCACTCATTTTACAAAATGGAAAATTTAAAATATCGCATTATTTACGAGTACGAGTTCCGCCGTGGCACTAGTGCTGCGGAAACGACTCGAAGGGTGAATGATGTGTATGGCGGTCATGTTGCAAAAGAAAACACAGTTCGTTTTTGGTTCCAACGTTTTCGTTCTGGAAATTTCGACCTGCAGAACAAGCCCCGTGGACGGCCTGAGACCCAAGTTGATAATGGAGAATTGAAGGCTATTGTGGAAGCGGACCCATCGCAAACCACGTCCGAGTTAGCTGCAGGCTTCGATGTTAGTGATAAAACTGTTTTAATTCACTTGAAGCAAATTGGGAAGATTAAAAAGCTCCACGCCACTGCTGCTTCACGACAACGCCAGACCACACACTGCGCAACAGACGGCTACCAAATTAGAAGAGCTTGAATTGGAATGTCTTAGACATCCTCCGTACTCCCCGGACCTTGCTCCAACAGATTACCATTTTTTTCGCAATTTGGATAACTTTTTGCAAGGGAAAAAATTCAACTCCGATGGGGCAGTCCAAATCGCCTTCAAAGATTTTATTGATTCCCGTCCGACTGGTTTTTTTAGTAAAGGGATCAATGAACTACCTATAAGATGGCAAAAGTGCATTGAAAACAATGGTTCATACTTTGATTAATTAAATATATTATATTAAAAAATATTCGACTTTTTGTTCCTTCCATACAAAACGCCAATTTCATATGTAAGGACCTAATATTATCTACACCGTCTACATACTGTAGCGAATGTTATGGAAAGACACTTCACCGACAAACACGTTTAATTTTTGTTTAAAAAAATCGAAAACACAAATAGAAAAAAAATAAAAATACAAAAAAGAAAACTAAATATGAAAACTTGTCACATGGGTTTTAAATAATAAGAAACTATTGCATTACATTTTACATTTAGGTTTTAGTATCAAAAAAAATAAAATTTAGATTTTCAATACGACGCGACGAGTCTAATATCGATTTCAATCAATAGATATTGATCCACGCCAACGTGGTTGAAAATAAGTCCTCAAAAAGATACCAACCTGCTATAGTGTTAAAGGAAAAAATATAAGGTCTATAATAACAGGGTAAAAAAAAGGTAATTGGGGAATCGCTCTTGGTCCTGGAATACTTGCGGACTGCGGCCTGTGGCTCAGGTGGTCAGAAAGCAGCCAGCCGGTCAGGAGTCCAAATACAAGATGTCTGGGTGGGTGGATGGAGCCGAATAAATCGGCTCGCAGAAAATTCGGACTTCTATCTGGGGCAAAAATTATCACCATAAGAATCCCGAGTTGCAAGCAGATCTCATTAAACCCCAAAAAAACGTACAATTATACATACCAGACAATAGGATTCAATCAAAACGTGAAATGTAGGTAGTCTTCCGTCGAAGATGTGGGGAAACCTTTAGCACAGAACGGATGGGATTAATATAATGAAACATGACGAAAGACTATGAAAGGCCAAAAAGATAAAAAATACATACCCCGAATCAAATAATTAATAACACGATGAACATGCACGATCCAATAAATTATAATTTGCTGTTTTATTCAATAAATTTTGGTGTTTCTTTCACAATAAATAAAAATTCCGGACGTCGTATGAGAGAAAATTGAGACAAGTGAAGTATGTCACCAGGAAAAAATCTCATCTGACGTAAAAGAAATTATTTCAAAATTATTATAAAAAATAAAGGTTTTTGATAGGGCCAGTACAAAAAAAAGGTTGATTATAATGTTGAAGAAGGACGAATGGCGAAAATAATCAACATGCAGTAACTACTAATGCTGCAGTACCTCCTTTCCAAGAAAAAAAAAATATATAGGTAAGGGAGAGAAGAGAAAAAATTTAAATATAATCAATGAGTAAGAACCCAATAAAAATTAACCTAACTTAGCCTAAACAATAAGTCCAAAATGATAAGTAATCTAAACTAAACCTAAATGAACGACATCGAAGTGCAGCAGATAGTGAATAAATACGAAAGCGCATTCCATCTAAACGTTATCAGTGCGAACTCCAGAAGCGTCGACTAAAATCTAGGAAATAATAAGAAAACTAGAAACTAATAAGACTAACTTATTATCTAAGACTTAAGACCTAAGTAAAAAAGGAGGAACCTCAAAGAAATATAATTAAAGAGCAAAAGTTAAATAAAGAACAAAGACGACGAAAGAGAAGACTTAAAATAATGAAAGAAACGACATAAAACAACCAAAGGACTTAAGCCACACAAAGACTTTTAGTCAAAGACAGAACTTTAAAAAATAATAAGAAACTTATGCATGTTTCTTATAGAAAGAAAAGAGTCATCGATAATTATAACGATTAACAGAAAGGAAAAAAATAATATTTTAAACAATATATTATTGTGATGTTATCGATAAAAAATACGTCGACAGTGTCCCGACACTAAAGTATAACTATCGATAAGTGTTAATGGACCGTTTCCCAACACTAGAGCTATTATGTCAGACGTCACAACATGACATGTGCATGTAATGACATCTGCGGGCGTAGCCTGAACTATAAAGCATTGACAAATAAGAAAAGGTAGCTAACAAATTGTTTCGCTCAGGAACAACTAGATGTCGCTGTTAACGTTTTTTTGAAACTAGTAATTATGAATGAGCTTATTTATTTAAGTAAATATAAAGGGAATTTAATTTAAAGGGGTCAAACTAAACGTAAACATAACATTCCGAATGGGAATAAGTTAACGAGATTACGAGTTTAGAAATTACCAAGAAATTATTTAAGAATATCTTTGATTTGATATGGTATCTTCCAGAGTGGACAGAATCAAAATCATGAAGTTCATAAGTGGTCCTAGAAATAACCCTAGTCACACGGCATTTAATAAAACGAGGAGCTAGCTTTCCCGAAAAATAATCATCACCAGAAGATCTGGAAAAATTCCTTCTCCATACAGTATCACCAACATTCAGCGTGACGGCTGAACGATGCATATTATAAGCTCGTGAATTACGGAGGAAAGCCATAGAAAGATTATCAGCAACTTTCTCATAAAACTCGACAAGGGAAGAATGATTCTACGCGTGTTTGAGCCCGACTTTCAGCTAAATTGATGCTTAGAGTCTGACCATACGCACGGGTAGGAACGCATAAGGACTTCCCTATCGTTGTCACTGAGAATAGATATAGGAAATCGAAAATTAAAAAATCAGAACCTCCTTCTTCGAAGTCGGTTAAAAAAGGGGATCAGACTCAAAATAAGGATGGTTTTATTAGTCTTTCGTATTAGAATCTGATAGGAATAATCAAAGTAGACATTTTGAGAAAATGAATTAATAAAAATAATGGGATAATTAGGTACGTAACTTGAAAACGAGGTTTTTTGTTTATATAGAAATATTTACGTGATTTTAGGGTCATATGAGAGGATAACGTTTAAAACGAATATTCACGTTTGAATTAAGTAAATCGGTCCACGGGTTTTAGAGTTAGAAAGCATTTTGCAAAATGAAAACATGCCCAAAGACCGATTTTAGAAAGTTAATGTTTTAAAAAGTTTTTAATGTATAGAGATAGGAATAACCTTCATCTGCTATGTTAGGATGCAATAAAGACAAAACCAAAATTAAATAGGCAAATATGCTAGTATGAATGTACTTAGAAAGAGTTAGAAATTTAGTGAATAGTCTGATAGGGAACTGAACGCCAAAATATTAGCAAAGAGGAAAAAAAATGTTGAGAATAAAAAGCCATCAGACCCTAACAAACCAACACTAAACGAATAGCAAGGCTGAAATCATGATCAAAAGCAAACCTAGGCAGTCGGGCAACCAAAAAAAAAATCTAACCTTCAACTGCCATAGTAAAGAAAAAAACAGCAAATATACGGGTCACATCCCACGTTATAGGAAAGTGTTAGGTATCGTGTACTATGGCTGATATAGGAATGGCACGACAACGTGACATCACAGGAACGGCTGGGCTAAGAATTCAAAGCAAAAACAAATAGAAACTAGGAAACCAACTGCACCAAAGACAACGTACAGCTGGGCTAGAATCAAAGCAAAAACAAATAGAAACTAGGAAACCAACTGCACCAAAGACAACGTACAGCTGGGCTAGAATCAAAAAAAGACAAATAGAATCTAGCAATCAGCCGTGCAAAAAAACGCTTACCTTAGCCACGAAGTCTAAAACATTCACACACCAATCACACACTACCGGATGCTAACTACTTCTAAGGAGTGGAATAAAACCCAGGAAAAAATATGTATTTAAAGGGAAGAAATAAAAGCGTTTTATATGTTTTAAGGTTCTACAAAGTTATTATTATTTTATATTGCATCACAACACAGCACATTACAATAAAGCAATCAATCAGCAATGGAAGGGTTAGCAGAAGTTGTCAATCACAACATATTCCCTGGTAACTCTGGCAACCATTGAGTTATGGCGACAGTCTTGTTTGACGGAACGAGAAAAAATTCCTCTATTCTGGTACCTGTAAACATGAATACAGAAATGAAAGATATCTGTAATAAAACCACTGTATAAGAAAGATGACAGACAACATCCTAAGAATTATAGACCTGTAGCGTTAATTCCAATTTTCTCAAAAAAATTTGAAAAAGTTATTTACAATAACCTGTATCCTTTTCTTGAAAAACATCAAATATTTGCGGAAGAACAGTACGGCTTTAGAAAATGCAAAAATATTAATATGGCAATATACAGCCTTGTAAATAAAGTGGTAACAAATATGGATAGACGGACACGGGCGACTGCCTTATTCATGGATATGACCAAGGCATTTGATTTTGTTGACTTTAACATACTTTTGTCTAAATTAGAAAAATATGGAGTAAGGGGCAACGTATTAAAATTAATTGAATCGTATTTAAAAAATAGGTATCAAATAACGAGTATACAAAAGATCTGCCAGAAGACAAAATTAGAACTAACGTACCAATCAAAACCTAGAAAAACGAACTTTGGTGTACCTCAGGGTAGCGTCCTCGGCCCACCATTGTTCCTCGTATACATAAACGATATGCCTAGAGTTATTGAGCATCCCATGACCCTGTTCGCTGATGATAGTACAATTATCTTCACAGACCAAAATAGGGATTCACATAGTTATGAAATGGATATAAATCTAAATCTAAACAGGTTAATAACATGGTTAAATAATAACAATCTTAATGTAAATTTCGATAAAACTTATGTCATTTAAACAAAGAATAAATCAAGATAAACTTAATATAAAATATGCTGACAAAGCAATAGAAGAAACAAAGCACACAAAGTTCCTGGGACTCTATATAGACGAGAATATGAAATGGAGTAAACATATTGAACATATAATAAAAAGACTTAATCAGTTCCAGTACGCTTTGCATAATCTCAGTAAAATAGCAAGCCGCGAAACCGTACTGACTGCATATCATGCATACGTGTCTTCTACATTACGCTATGGCATAATGTTCTGGGGAAATTCATCGGATAGGGAGCTAGTGTTTAAGGCACAAAAAAAGTGTTTAAGAGCTGTGTGCCAAATAAAAGCTACTGATAGTTATAGACCACACTTTATTGACCTAAGAATAATGACTTTTCCATCTCTATACGCGTTTGAAGTAGCAATGTTCGTTAAAAAACACTTATACTTATTTGACACCCTGACTAGTAAACGTCACCAGGACAAGATTCACGCTGTGCCTCACAAAACAGCATTATATGCAAAAAGTTTTCTGGGAATGGCTCCAAAAATTTATAATATGATACCCACGACTATAAGACTTGAGAATGATGTAAACAAATTCAAAAGAATGCTAACAGACTTTATGGTTAAAAAAGCGTACTATTCCATTGGTGAATTCTTAACAGACAAGTTAAATAAACAATAATTAGATATGTCAAAAGGCCGATTTATTTAAGCTTAATTCTATCTAAGTGCAATTATATAATGTAATTTGAATGACTACTTGGCATATATTTTAATTTGAATAATACAATGCATGAAAAATTATAAATTGGTTAATGCTATTAATTACTTTGACATTACCTTTTAATTTGAATCTATGACATTGTTAACTTATTAATTTGAATTTATATCATTGTACAACTTATTTTTTATTATTTTTGAATTTATGACATTATGTAATGAAATTGTATAACTATAATTATGAATATTGCATGCCTGAATTGGTACAATACAGTGTACTGCGCATTCACTTAACATCTGGAAATGGATAAAATTACTGTGTTGAGCAATAAATATTTGAATTTGAATTTGAAAAGATTAAATTTGCTCAGAAAGAGCAATCACCCTCACGATAGCAAAAAAAAGATAATTTAGTAATTAGAATCAATAAAACTACTTACTTTTACTTCGGGCGCCATTTTGTAGCGAAATGTAATGGAAAGACACTTCACCGACAAAGACGTTTAATTTTTGTTTAAAAAAATCGAAAACACAAATAGAAAAAAAATAAAAATACAAAAAAAGAAAACTAAATATGAAAACTTGTCACATGGGTTTTAAATAATATGAAACTATTGCATTACATTTTACATTTAATTTTAGTATCAAAAAAATAAAATTTAGATTTTCAATACGACGCGACGAGTCTAATATCGATTGCAATCAATATTGATCCACGTCAACGTGGTTGAAAATAAGTCCTCAAAAAGATACCAACCTGCTATAGTGTTAAAGGAAAAAATATAAGGTCTATAATAACAGGGTAAAAAAAAAGGTAGGTAATTGGGGAATCGCTCTTGGTCCTGGAATACTTGCGGACTGCGGCCTGTGGCTCAGGTGGTCAGAAAGCAGCCAGCCGGTCAGGAGTCCAAATACAAGATGTCTGGGTGGGTGGATGGAGCCGAATAAATCGGCTCGCAGAAAATTCGGACTTCTATCTGGGGCAAAAATTATCACCATAAGAATCCCGAGTTGCAAGCAGATCTCATTAAACCCCAAAAAAAAACGTACAATTATACATACCAGACAATAGGATTCAATCAAAACGTGAAATGTAGGTAGTCTTCCGTCGAAGATGTGGGGAAACCTTTAGCACAGAACGGATGGGATTAATATATTGAAACATGACGAAAGGCTATGAAAGGCCAAAAAGATAAAATATACATACCCCGAATCAAATAATTAATAACACGATGAACATGCACGATCCAATAAATTATAATTTGCTGTTTTATTCAATAAATTTTGGTGTTTCTTTCACAATAAATAAAAATTCCGGACGTCATATGAGAGAAAATCTATCAAAAAGTACTCTGTGGAGAAAATTGAGACAAGTGAAGTATGTCACCAGGAAAATATCTCATCTGACGTAAAAGAAATTATTTCAAAATTATTATAAAAAATAAAGGTTTTTGATAGGGCCAGTACAAAAAAAAAGTTGATTATAATGTTGAAGAAGGACGAATGGCGAAAATAATCAACATGCAGTAACTACTAATGCTGCAATACTCATTATACATTGCACTCATTATGATAGCATAATGAGTGCAATGTATAATGAGTCATTTCCTAAATACTAGTATCTTGTTATATTCTGATGACATACTGGCCATATGCACAATATTAAGTTATTAATTTTAATGATCAAACAATCTAAATGCCTGTGTATGTATTTTATTATAAAGGTTTAATTCCTTATTTCCTGGCAATTATGCATTAAATTGCATATATAGTTACAGTAGTTAGGTGACCGCGAAATGTTATGTTTTGTAGATAGTTCCAGAAGTGGTTTACTATATAAATAAATCACCCGGTGCCAACAACTGACAGGCTTCATACACCTTTCTGAGTTTAGTCGTTTCATCAGTGTACCTAGTCGTCTATTTAGGAAAAGATATTTCAAGCTTTTGAGTTATCATAAAAATATAACCAAATTCAGTAAAGTAAAGTGAACCTAATAACTATAGTGTACCTACAAACGGGGTGAATAGGGATGCAGGGGTGAATTGGGACGAAACTTTAAAATGGATTTTAGCGTTGAAATTATATAGTTTTTTGCCGACAAGGGCACTTATTCGTTAATTATAATACAGTAAACACATTAGAGTCCTTTTTGGCAACAAACTATATTATTTCAATGTTAAAATCGCTTTTAAAGTTTCGTCCCGATTCACCCCTGCATCCCTATTCGCCCCGTTTGACGGTACTTACTATTATTCCCCATTTGCTGATTATTTATTAAAACTATCGTTATTAACTAAACGGTAACACGTGAATAGAAAACTGTGTAAACCCCTGCTAAATAATATAAATTCATAATGAATTTAAAATATTTGTACGTTGGTTTAATTTTCTATTTGCAATACCAACTCAGTCAATGTAAATCCAACAGTGTAAGTACCTATTTATAACTTCTTTCTATAATAATATAGGTAGGTATATATTTTGGTAAGTAAGTCCCGTTTTCTCAAACGTTTAATAAACCGGAAACATTATACAGGCTGAAATTGAATTAAATATTATAATTTATTATATATTCAATATTAAAATAACTTTAGCATCCTTTTAAGGGGTCATTTTACTCATCAATATGAACAACTTTTACTATGGGACTAAACCTAAAATCGCGAAAAAAATTCAGCTGTTCCTTGCATTTATGTTCACATAATTCGTCAAAAGAGCTGATTTTTTTTCGCGATTTCAAGTTTGGTCCTATAGTAAAAGTTGTTCATAATGATGAGTACAATGACCCCTTAAAAGGATGTCCATGAATTTAATTTCATTCTGTATAAGCAGTATATTGCGTAACACATTTTCAATCACAATCCGTCAGTATTGAAGCATTTTTTTTTTTACTAACCCATATGGATGCTGATTATCCGAATTAAAGATTATTTTATTTTATTTTATATTACTAATCCATTGCTTTTTGGGTTTGAAAAAATCGTCCGTCTGCTCAACAATGTAAACAACGCAATGAACGTAGGTGAACTGTCAAAATAAAACCCATCGCGACCAATTGTCATTAACGAAAGACATCGCACTGTCTAAAGGTAATCCAAATTTCATTTAAATTTTTATGCTTACTCTTGTATGGTTCTATGAAATTCAAAATTACTTGCTAAAAACATCTAGTTCCTTTTAAAATATTTATTATTCAAACAATATTAACACGATACTAAACTGCTATAATTTATTGTCCTAATTAACAAAAATAACATAATTAAAACCTAACTTAACTAAAACTATACAAAAATTAAAATATAGCGTCGAAAAATTCATCCGCATCGCTGTCGATTGGTAATGTACCCAAGAGACTGGCGGCATTGCCACGTTGTATGGCAATGCTTAGCCTTTGGCCAAGGTAAAAGCCAGCCCTTGGGTCACGGGAAGTGTCAACCAGCCGTTTTGAAATTTCTTTAAAAAGACCATGAGCACTCGGACCCCACGGCCCGAGGGTTTCAACCCCAAACGGCTCGAAAATATAATTTCCGATAAGGTTATTACACACATCAAAAGTGTCTAGGGATCAAGCATTTTTATGCGGATTTCTTGAGATTGAGATGTGGCTTTGTAATAAATTTATGATTTTATAAATTTATATGGATCCTTTTTGGTGCATTTCATAATTTGAATCAGGAACTGTGAATCAAATTCGAGTAAAAGATGAAAATCAGCTGTCAATATTTTCCCTATAAAAACATACAACGCATTGAAGACATTATTAGTGCTACTATTTCCCTACTACTGATTAAAACCAACGTTATTATGGAGCGGCGACGTCATTTAAGCAGGGAAGAAATGCTCAGAGCCGTGGGAATGATAGAAGCTGGTTCCCGGCAACGTACTGTGGCTTTAGCTCTGAATACAAGTCAGAGTGTTATCAGTCGACTTTGGATACGTTACCGAAGCACTGGTACCGTGGCTGAGCGCCATGGAGGACGGTATCGCTGCACCACACGGAGACAAGACCGATACATTCAAATCTTAACTCGAAGAGCTCCAACAATAACCGCCATGATGTTAGCCGTGAGGCTTCATCACTCTTCAGGGAACTTAATTAGCGACCAAACAGTCAGAAACCGCTTGCATGAAGTGAACCTTCATTCCCGAAGACCGCTACGGGTACCACCTATAGCAATGCACAATCGTAGGATTCGATATCAATGGGCTCTTGAACACAGAAATTGGGCAGAAGAACAATGGCGTTTCGTGTGCTTTTCTGATGAGTCTCGTTTTGGTATGAGACCAGATACAAGACGTATACGACACTGGAGAACCCCTGGACGCCAACAGCGATTAGAATCCTGCCAGGAAGTCCATCCTTATAGTGGTGGAACCATCATGGTATGGGCGGGTATTTGGATCGGCGGAAGAACTGAGTTGATTTGGATCAGAGGCAACCTCAACGCTCAAATTTATGCTGAGACGATTGTATCAGACGTCATCGTTCCTCTACAAGTGCAAATCGGTCCCTTATTTCAGTTAATGCATGATAATGCACGACCGCACACCGCAAGAGTTGTAAGACAGACTCTCGCCGCAGCTAACATCAATGTCCTGCCCTGGCCTGCTCAGTCGCCAGACTTGAACCCGATTGAGCATGCATGGGATATGCTACAGAGAAGAGCTCTGCCGAATATGGAGGGTATCCAGTCGCAAGAAGACCTTTTTTTGTTGTTGCAACGAACATGGGCGGCCATTCCACAGCGTGATTTGGATGAACTCATTTTGAGTATGCCAAACCGATGTTCTTGTGTTGTTAGTGTTCGCGGTAGAAACACGGATTATTAATTGTTTAAGTTACCCAATAAAATTTTAAAGAAAACTGTTATTTCAGTCTTTTTTTCGAACTTTTGTGTTAGTGGTTCAAATGTCAAAAATCCCTTTATTAGGAAAATGGCAAATTTCTTTATTAATGCAAAGGTGACTTGGTTTATCGTTACTGTGACAAACGAAAACACTTTATTTGATGAATCCTTAAAGAAAATTTTAATTAATATCAATCAGGAGAAAAGTTATTGCAAAAATATTTGTTGATCCCTAGACACTTTTGATGTGTGTATTTGAATAATTCAAAAAGTATTTGGAAAAAGGCAAAATACACTTAAAACTCAACTCAAAAATACACTTAAAACTCTCTTAAATTGCTGTAAAAAAAAAAAAACTAAAAGCGATCGGGACCTCGAATTCTTTTAAAAAGTTCTCTAGTTTGTTTGTGTGTTTGTTTCTACTATTGCGACGCGCGACGGGCCAAAGAACTTATTTACGCCACGGAAGAGTAAGCATAAAAATTGAAATAAAATATGGAGGCTATACTATCACTTTTTTTTAATTTAAGCTTAAATGAAGAGTTCTGGTATTTTATACATAAATATTAAAAACTCATAATAAAAAAACCGGTGTAACAAGGAATGAGTTATTGGGCCTTAAGATATAGCAAATCACCTCTCCTTTCGGCTAATTCCATTTGGCAATAAGCATTTTGGCATACTAATATTTAATAATATACAATAACTACAATTAGAGACATATTTGACTGACTGGTCTTATCACAAAACGAAAGTAGAATCCCAAATTGAAGAAAGAAGAACTACAGCTTACAAGTTGAATAATTAAGTAAAACCAAAAATTTGCTAGGAACGTTCAAGCCAATTCATTTATGAAAACACTAGCTGCGCCCCGCGGTTTCACCTGCGTAACTTTCGATCCCGTGGGAATATCGGGATAAAAACTATCCTATGTCCTTCCCCGGGACTCAAACTATCTCTATACCAAATTTCATCGAAATCGGTTCAGTAGTTTAGGCGTGAAGAAAAGACAGACAGACAGACAGAGTTACTTTCGCATTTATAATATTAGTTTGGATTATGTATGTAAGAAAAAATCTACATCTTTTTAATAAAATAAGCGATGGACATAACTTTAATACAAGAAATAAAGATAAAATACATCAACCATTTTTCAGATTAGCCAAAGTACATACATCTTTTATGTGGGGTACTGTGTTAAATGTTACAATAAAATACCTTGTGACATATTGCAATTAAATGAAAGAAAATTTAAAACTCACATTAAACGTACACTTTGTAAACAAGCATACTATAAATTAGAAGATTATATTCAAGATAAGAACGCTTGGAAACATGCTGGTCCTGCTCCATAGGACAATCTAGAGTCTAGACAAAATCAAACTGGTTGCTAATTTAATTGTAATTTTTTTTTTATTCTTGTTTACATTCATTACTCACACCCTGACTTAATATTTGTATTTTTTTTTTAATTAGAATCGTTTTGCTTGTACCATGTTTGTAAATATGTGAGCACCATGTATCTATCAGATAATTAATTTATATGTCATGGTTTCGTTTTTAATTCTTTTACCTATTGTGGTATAGTAATTTTATTTTAGGTGCATCGTCCTCACATGTTATTATATAATTAATGTACCCATGCAAAATATTGTACCTAAAACATTTTAAAAGAGTAACGTTGGAGTTTCTTGCCCATTCTTCTCCATACGAAAACTACCCTTTGCAATGGGCGACTAGAATCAATTCTATTTTAAGATAATTTTTGACGTTCAAAAGTGCCTTTTATGTGCCTATTTGAAATAAATGCTTTGATTTTGACTTTGACTTCTTTTCAAACAAATTCCTCTCCCACAGAGCGGGCACATAACACTTTCTCGAACTCATTTTTAAAACGTTTTCATACGTAGTAGTGTATCCAACTCATCCTAACCTAGTCCAATAAATACCAATATACATAGAATAAGTGTAGGTACCTACCAATCCCTCTTTAACTTCGACCCAAAGTGAACCCGATAACATCGTAACAAATTCTCCTCAAGTCCAAACTTGTCAAACTGACAAAACGTTCGTCCGTTTTGTAAATAGCGTTATCGGAAACCGCAACTCAAGTACTGATAGCTATTCTCATTTATTTGGGACAGTGGCACAATGATGGGATTTGGGATGCATGAAGAAGCCTCCCCGTGTAGCGCAGTTTGTTCCACCAGTTACTCAACTGAACCGAGCGCTCGGCGCATCCTGGGCAGTCACACCCAACATCTTATTTGACTGGCCAATTCTTCCCTTGCGGTGGTAGGGCTAACGCCCGCCTGGTTTGCGACCACCCTCCCACCGGAGTTCGGCGTCAAGCAGCCTGCTGTGTTTCGTCGATGCGTGGGAGTTCCAGTGCCTTAGGCATCTTCTGGGCACGCTCGTTCGATCATAGACCTCATCCAACGCTTTCCATCAGGCGTGATCGAGGTCAAGAGCGGGCCCATTCAGCAATAAAAAAAAAAAAAAAAAAAAAAATGATGGATAGCTGTCAGTCGTGGAATTCGGGCTAAGTTAGACATGCGACTGCGACAGCTCGGTGACTAGACGCAACGACAGACTGCGGCAGCTAATCCATACTATTATATTATACATACTAGCTACTGCCCGCGACTTCGACCGCGTGAAATTCGTACTTTCTTCTAAAAGTTTCGAAAATATATGTTGGTATGATCTTTATAATTAATTTAGATGAATAAGTATTCGGGCCAAATTTTAAGTTTATAGAACAAAGGAATCAGATTTTTCAAATAAACTGTATCCCGCTTTTCACCCCCACGGGGGTGGAATTTTGAAAAATCGTTTAAGATATGTTCATAACTTGAATCAAAGTTTATTTATACCAATATTCGAGGTAATCAAGCCACGCAGTAGTTAAAATTAACTAAGTACCTCTTTTCACACAGTTAGGGGTAGATTTTCGAAAAACCCTCAGTCGCCTCAGTGTAGTCGTCTATTTAGGAAGAGATATTTCAAGTTTTTGATCAAATTACTCTGAATTAGTCTCTCATCCTAAAAATATAACCAAATTCATTAAAGTAAAATAAGCGATAACTATTACTATTATTCCTCATTTGCTGATTATTTATTAAAACTATTGTTACTAACTAAACGAAGTCAGGCACATTGATCCATATTTATGTTAGTATACTTAAAAAAAAATGTTAGTTACCAATGAATAAAATACATGCCACAATAATTTAATACTGTTTAAACTAAATTGAAGTACATAAAATCAAATCAAATTGTAAAATAAATTCATAAGTTAAATCACAAAACATCTTTAAATTCATCAAAATCTTTAAGAAACGACATATTAATTTGATATAAATTGATAATGAATTTGAAATATTTATACGTTGGTTTAATTTTGTATTTGCAATACCAAATGGATCAGTGTACATCCAACAGTGTAAGTACCTATGTATAACTTGTATCTATAAATGTATATGATATATATTTTTTGGTAAGCTGTTCACCAAAATTTAATAAACCGAATACATTATTTAAAAAGTTCCATGGATATATTAATTTGACAGTGACATCTGGGATTGCGAATACACGTTCTTGTTTTTTGTAATGTGCGTTTAGTTTGGGCAGAATAAGCAATTTTTCTTTCTTCCTTTACTTTATAGAACAGTATGATCGATCATGGTCACTTCTTTACATTTTTGTCTTTTTAGGGTTCCGTACCTCAAAAGGAAAAGCGGAACCCTTATAAGATCACTTTGTTGTCCGTCTGTCTGTCCATCTGTCAAGATCCTTTTTCTCAAGAACGCGAGGAGTTATCAGCTGAAATTAATATCAAATTGTCAGGGTTACAATCCCCTAAAGCAGTGAAAAAATCAAACTTCTAAGTCCACTTGTTTTTTTTTGTACTGTGTTTAGTTTAGTTTGTGATCTTCCTGTACGAGTCGCAGTAAATACTTTTTCTTTCTTTCTTTCTTTCAACGCAATCAAAAGATACGGACGTTTATGTTCCGGAATCAAAACCTATAGGGTACTTCCCGTTGACCTAGAATCATGAAATTTGGCAAGAAACAATGTCTTATAGCACAAGTAAAGGAAAAAATCCGAAAAACGTTAATTTTTAGTTTCCTACAAATTTGTACGGAACCCTCGGTGCGCCAGTCCGACTCGCTTTTGGCCGGTTTTTTCTTTTTATTATAATAATTTCTGTCGTAGATAACTTACATCAGTACTGAGCGTCCAGCAGTCTACTGGTATGACACGAAATACTTCAAAAATGTTACCTTAACCAGTAAACGTTGGAGCCGGCAGGATCCTAGGCATTATGTGGACCTGTACGCACATACACTTTTCATAGTGGGCAATAACGTGAAGGTAAGTTAGAACTAACGCAGGAAAAAAAAAATATATAAATTTAATTAATAAAAATTTAATAAATATAAATTAAAAAAAAATTAATATAAATTATAATTAATTACTATTTTTTTATTAATTATTAATTTAATTAATACAAATTTTGCCTATTAAGTATTATTTTTATTTTTTAATGTAGTTGTTATCATTATTATTGTTGTTGCTTGTCATGTTGTGCATCTACGCTTTGGGTGATAGTCAGGTCGAAACCTAAAATTTGAACCTAGTGATATGCCCTAATGTGATTATTGCCTGTTGTAGTTGCCTTGTGAATAAATAAAAAAAAGCCACTAACCACTGACCTACTAGGCGGGCCGTATGATTGTACTAAATAATTTATAATCGACGTCGGGATGCATCGAGATGTAGTCTTGGTGGACAAGGACCTCACCCCGCTCTCCTTGGCTAAAGAGAACTGGCGCACTAATGATCGCATGGAGGATATTGTAATGTTTGTGTAAGTAGAGATGTTTTTGTGGACCTTTGGCATTCGTTACGGGTAGTCAGAAGCCCGAATGTCTGACAACCAGTCTTAACAAGGGGTATCGTATTACCCTCTAACTGGATTGTGAAGGCCCGATAAAAAACAAAAAAAAAAAATACTTGGGCGGAAAATACTTGTTTTCAGCTGCATCCGATTAGACTGGAAGCCGGCCCCAACATACTTGGGAAAAGGCTAAGATAATAATAATTGGTGCAGCAAGGGCATTTTTACATAATTTAAGTGTCCTGTTTGTGACTCCATCCCACCCAAGTGCCGAATTATGTTTGAGGTTTGCAATGATCTTTTTAACCTCAACTTCGTCTGTTGGCGTTAAATTGTTTACCTTTCATAACAAAAAGATGTCATCATCTGCCTAGCCATTTCCTAACTATGTTGGGGTCGGCTTCCAGTTTAACCGGATGCAGCTGAATACCAGTATTTTACATGAAGCGACTGCTTATCTGACCTCCACAACCCAGTTACTGGGTAATACGATACCCCTTGGTAAGACTGGTTATCAGACTTTCGGGCTTCTGACTACCCGTAACGACTGTCTAAGATCCACGAATGACAACCGGGGTCAACGGCTTAACGTGCTTTCCAAGGTTAGGAGGGGTCGCGGTATGTAAAAATGGTCACCCATCCACAAACCAACCGCGGCAAGCGTAGCTTAACCTGATCGATCGATCTGTGCGGCTGTTATTATTTAGCCACGGGCCCTTCAAACGGGCTAACATAAAGGTGTACGGTAAACTAATGATAATCTGTTAGAATCATAGAAATGTAAAAATATATCCATGGTTAGAATAATGATATAATGGATAATGTGGTTTATGTTACAGGTGGACTTCTACTTCTACCAGTTCCTCACAAATAGATATAAACCCAGTTTCGTTGAGATGCATTTCGAATTTTGTGACATGTTGGACTCTGACCCAATTTTCGGTCTAGCAATACGAAACGCAGCAGGAAGCCATAAGTGTCCGTTTCCTCCGGTAAGTATAATATAATACAAGTAGCTTCTTGACATAAGGCTAGAATCAGTGGTAACACTTTGACTTCGGACTCGCGCACCGAGAGTTCTGTACCATCATAATAATATGTTTTTAAATTTTCATCGGCGAGGCCTATATTCGTCAAAGAATTTTAACACTGCGCGCTGCGGTGTAGAATATTGCAGTTTTAGGTCAGCGCCATCTCTTGACCGATAGAGGAACTAATGTAACTTGTGTTGATGATTTCTGAAAAAGTGTGCTATTTACAGACATCGTTTTATTTTTCCTGTAATCTTTACATAAACTTTAGATTTTTCTCTTTACAAACTTCGGAGATAAGGGGGGGAACGGTATATTTTTTTTGTTTTTTCATCTAAAGTCGAAAACTGTGCAGCCTAATAAAAAAAAAAAAGTTTGAGAATGTGCAACCTGCGCTCTTTCATATGATACCCCACATGCCCTAGTAGGCCCAAATCAAAATTTTCAGACACAGTTTCAGTCCCTGTTGCAAAAAATAGTAGATTGTTATGCAAGGGTCGAAAGGAATCAATTCCAATACGAGGCATTTAGACGCCCGAGCGCAGCGAGGGCGGCTATAGCCCGAGTAGGAATTGATGACTTTCACCCGTGTTAAACACTCTACTTTTCATTTCGAATATAAGGAAAGTATAAAGTAGTAGTTTTTCTAAAATATTTATTGATAACAATAACATGCAATGTTTTTGAATTTCGGTACAGCTTACAGGGTTAGTATCCCACCAAATAATGCTATTGACTTTTTTTATTTTAAATATGGAACACACCGCGTCATCGCCGCGGGCTGTCCCGCTTAATAGGTTTTTTTTTAAATTCACACTGGCTGTTTATACACTCACAAGACTGCAGCATTTTTCTTAATTTATGTAAAAAATTTCGTAGCTGACTACAGTTCTATTTTTAAAATTCATTCCCACCCTAAAGAGGGAAGTAATTACTATGAGTCTTTCCCGCCCTGTGGTGGGAAGCAGCGTCTTCCACCCGCTGTTTGGATCAAACAAATACTACTTTCCAAATATGAGAAATGAAAAAAATATTTCATTCTTATTTGCAAAATAGTTGGGCAATCATCATCTAGAACTATTCCAAATAGCATTAATAGTTCTTGAAATATCCAGCTGTGATAGACGGACAGACAGACTGAGTCACACCATAGGGGTTCCTTTTTACCATGTTGGTACGGAACCCTAAAAAGGCCAGCATAAATAATGATAATTATTGTTTTTTTTTTTATTTCAGGGTACATATGATTGGAAAAACATGTCCATACCGTATGTACCAAAAGGCTTCCCGTTTCCTAAAGGTCGTATCTACTGCAATTTGTCACTTGCTGTAGACGGTGTGCTCAACCATATACTCCGAGGCAGTATTGATATGGAGATAAAAGTGGGCAAAATTAAAACATAAGATTATTAGTTGCTTAGATAACTCAGATTGTGTGTATAGTATATTCAAATAAAAATACTACCTACTGGGATTGTTTTTTTTTCTAGAGAAATCAAGTACCTAATCTTTCCTGTATACAGGGTGAATTTTTCAAGTGGGCGTGGATGGCCAAATCCGAAACTATGAGGACTAGCGGAAAATACTCAAAGGAGTCGCGGGCCCGATTTTGATGAAAACTAAAACTGCATCATTGGATTTTTGAAAAATCAACATTTCTAGCCAGGAATCGAACCTGTTGATTTTGAAAAAAAAAAACACACACTGTATTATTACACCAATCGGTAGTGTCACTAATAAGGATCGAATTCTGGGAAGTAATGACATGCGGCAGACTTAAGGAAAATGTTGAATCTTAATAAACTGCTTCTTATTTTAAAGTATTCATACCTACATTAAGTAGGTACCTTGTTCGAAATGATGCTCAATATTTTTATTAACACACCCGCAGCGCAGTCACCTTCAAAACATTATGTTCTTAATTAAAATTTTTATTACGATCTTTGGAAAATATTCTATTGGAATCAATAATATTGTAATGCTGAATGCAGTACAATCCTTGAGACGTCGAATCCAGCTATGTATTGAAAACAATGGTCATCACTTTGAACAATTAATCAGTTAAGGTTTAGTAGGTAGGTAACATAACCCGAGCCCGGCTAAATAATAACAGCCGCACTGGTCAATCCATCAGGTTAAGCTACGCTTGCCGCAGTTGGTCTGTGGATGGGTGACCATCTTTACGTGCCGAGACCCCTCCATGCCTCGGAAAGCACGTTAAGCCGTTGGTCCTGGCTGTCATTCCTGGATCTTTGACAGTCGTTACGGGTCGTCAGAAGCTCGAAGGTCTGACAACCAGTCTTACCTAGGGGAAGGGGTATCGTATTACCCAGTAACTGGGTTGTGGAGGTCAGATAGGCAGTCGCTCCATGTAAAATCATCATGCATCCGGTTAGACTGGAAGCCGACCCCAACATAGTTGGGAAAGGGCTAGGCAGATGATGATGAGGTACGTAACATAAGAAAAATAAAAAAATATTTTGTTAAAATAAGCTCTTTCCTTTAGTTTGCCCTATGTCATTACTTCCCAGAATTCGATCCTTATTAGCGACAATATCGAATGGTGTAATAATACAGTGTGTTTTTTTTTTCAAAATCAACAGGTTTGATTCCTGGCTAGAAATATTGATTTTTCAAAAATCCAATGATGCAGTTTTAGTTTTCATCAAGATCGAGCCCGCGACTCCTTTGAGTACTTTTCGCTAGTCCTCATAGTTTTGGATTTGGCCATCCACGCCCACTTGAAAAATTCAACCTGTATATACAGGTTGTTACGGAAAGGGTATATCAATACAAACGGTTTGAAGAGTGTATCTGGTCTAGAATCTCTGTACAAAATTTCAGCTCAAAAGCATTAACTTTGAAAATGCTTAATATTTTTTTATTTCGACATCACGGCGCTGCACTTGCGCGCGGCGGCGTGATGTGCGTGTACTAGGCACACAGACACACTATAGATAATGGATAATGACCCTCGTAGTGCGGTGACACGTTTGTTATGATTTCAATTTAATAAACTATTGAAATAAAAATTTATTAAGCATTTTCAAATTTACTGCTTTTTAGCTGAAATTTGGTACAGAGATTCTAGACCAGATACACTATTCAACCCGTTTATATTGATATACCCTTTCCGTAACAACCTGTATACAGGATTTTTTGTTATCCAGTGCGCAAACTGTAACCATGATTTCAGCATATGATTCTAGACACGCATATGATTCTAGCGTAGAAATTTTTGGTTAATTATCAAAAAAAAAAATCTGCTGTTTCAAAGAAAAGTGCAATACCTACGCGGTCAAAATTGCAAAAAAGCAACTTGTGGTATCGTAAATAACTTCATTAGCTAGCTAGCTAAAATCTCATTTTCACACACACTCACACACACACACACTCACAAACTTTCGCCTTTATAATATTAGTGTGATAAGATTTCTTTACATGTGAAAGTATGTTTATGGAACAAATGTCTTCCATGTATTTTGTGTGGGGCGTTGATAGCCGCGCCACAGTATTTTACTTTTGCAGATGTGATGATGTGATGTGTCTTTTGTTAAGACATAGGTACCTAAATTTTATTGTATAAAACATTTATTATAAAAGAAAAAGTATGGAACAACATTTTTTTTATTAGATAATAAATGTTTTATTGGGAGCAATCCATATCCATACTAATATTATAAATTTGAAAGTAACTCTGTCTGTCTGTCTGTGTGTTACCTTTTCACGCCTAAACCACTGAACTGATTTAGATGAAATTTGGTATAGAGATAGTTTGAGTCCCGGGAAAGGACATAGGATATTTTTTATCCCGATATTCCCATGGGGTCGAAACTTATGCGGGTGAAACCGCGGGGTGCAGCTAGTTTAGGTATATATACAGAATCATCTACTGAATCCATGGTCTCAGGTTGCGTCGATGTCCCTGCCACCCTGTATATCTTGGCTAGGAATATGACCATTACCTACAAACTATTCACAGAACGTAAAATCACGCCTGCATTCTTCGAAGGGATAGACAGAGGTGTATTACTGACCTACCTACCTAGGATACGAACTCAAACTCAAAGCATTTACAGGCACTTTTGAATTGTCAAGAAGTCAGTCAGTCAGAAAATATGAAGCTAGTTGCCCATTCCAAAGCGTAGGTACCTATGGAGAAGAACGGGCAAGAAACTCCATGGACACTCTTTTAAATTATAGGTATTTTTACAAAAATATTAGTTACATCATTAATATACTAATATTTTAATACTAATACTAATATTTAATAATATGCGATAACTACAATTAGAGACATATTTGACTGACTGGTCTTATCACAAAACGAAAGTAGAATCTCAAATTGAAGAAAGAAGAACTACAACTTACAAGTTGAATACGTGACGTGGCGTTGACGTGGGAATATATATTACCTGATACTATGAATAAAATTCCTAAATCTGTGCAGTCCAGTATCTTCACTACTACATATAAAAATGTAAATCTACCTTAAAAAAAAATTATATTACTGGTGATATTACATCTTAAGGTGCCACTATTCGATATTTTTTCCATACAAATTTCGGGAGAGTATTACTCCACTGTTTGACATTGTACATCCAAAGTTAAACATTGTATCGTTTTGTCTAATTATTAATTGTGTCTGTACGGAAATAGAATTGTAAAATAACAAGCCATTAAAAAGTTATGAGCCAACAAAGATTCGTTTTTCTTGCTATTTTTAACGTAACTTTGGGTGTAAATAAGTAATAAAAGAACTGAAAAATATTACAAATTAAATCCGTACCGACAAAGCTCAGTTATCGAAGAGTTCAAAAAACTTTATTTGTGATTGATTTATGTAGTGGATTTTTCATAGAACTCGATTTTCCAAAGCACTTTTCAAATATTTTTATGCGCCTATCAGTTCGGAACGGTGTTTCTGTGCGTGAGAACTAGATGTTGTGCGTGTAGATTAGCGTCTAACTGCTCATCACTGATACTAGCTCCGTCAGACACGAAGCCAAGTTAAACAGCGTGATTTTGGTCATGACCACCAGTGAGTTCGAGCTCGCGTTTAGTTTACTCTTAAGTTGTTAAATACATATTTTTGGTAATGTGTTGTGAGCGAGCTTGCTTCCTTCACCTTGTCACATAAACCTTCAAAGGTTTTTAGACAGGTGTATGCTTGTATAATTGATTAGTGTAACTTAATGTATTGGAAAACAAATAAAAAAATAATAATAATAATTAAGTAAAACCAAAAATTTGCTAGGAACGTTCAAGGAGCGACAATGTTAAGCAATTTTCAAACAAATTCCTCTCCCACAGAGCGGGCACATGACACTTTCTCGAACTAATTTTTAAAACGTTTTCATACGTAGTAGTGTATCCAGCTCATCCTAACCTAGTCAAATAAATACCAATATACATAGAATAAGTGTAGGTACCTACCACTCCCTCTTTAACTTCGACCCAAAGTGAACCCGATAACATCGTAACAAATTCTCCTCAAGTCCAAACTTGTCAAACTGACAAAACGTTCGTCCGTTTTGTAAATAGCGTTATCGGAAACCGCAACTCAAGTACTGATAGCTATTCTCATTTATTTGGGACAGTGGCACAATGATGGATAGCTGTCAGTCGTGGAATTCGGGCTAAGTTAGACATGCGACTGCGACAGCTCGGCGACTAGACGCAACGACAGACTGCGGCAGCTAATCCATACTATTATATTATACATACTAGCTTCTGCCCGCGACTTCGACCGCGTGAAATTCGTACTTTCCTCTAAAAGTTTCGAAAATGTATGTTGGTATGATCTTTATAATTAATTTAGACGAATAAGTATTCGGGCCAAATTTTAAGTTTATAGAACAAAGGAATCAGATTTTTCAAATAAACTGTATCCCGCTTTTCACCCCCACGGGGGTGGAATTTTGAAAAATCGTTTAAGATATGTTCATAACTTGAATCAAAGTTTATTTATACCAATATTCGAGGTAATCAAGCCACGCAG
The DNA here is from genome assembly GCA_947508005.1 of Amphipoea lucens. Lineage (NCBI taxonomy): Eukaryota > Metazoa > Arthropoda > Insecta > Lepidoptera > Noctuidae > Amphipoea > Amphipoea lucens. The sequence continues at coordinate 18,380,435 of OX382374.1, forward strand.
TAGTTAAAATTAACTAAGTACCTCTTTTCACACAGTTAGGGGTAGATTTTCGAAAAACCCTCAGTCGCCTCAGTGTAGTCGTCTATTTAGGAAGAGATATTTCAAGTTTTTGATCAAATTACTCTGAATTAGTCTCTCATCCTAAAAATATAACCAAATTCAGTAAAGTAAAATAAGCGATAACTATTACTATTATTCCTCATTTGCTGATTATTTATTAAAACCATCGTTACTAACTAAACGAAGTCAGGCACATTGATCCATATTTATGTTAGTATACTTAAAAAAAATGTTAGTAACCAATGAATAAAATACATGCCACAATAATACTGTTTAAACTAAATTGAAGTACATAAAATCAAATCAAATTGTAAAATAAATTCATAAGTTAAATCACAAAACATCTTTAAATTCATCAAAATCTTTAAAAAAACAACATATTAATTTGATATAAATTGATAATGAATTTAAAATATTTATACGTTGGTTTAATTTTGTATTTGCAATACCAAATGGATCAGTGTACATCAAACAGTGTAAGTACCTATGTATAACTTGTATCTATAAATGTATATGATATATATATATTTTTTTGGTAAGCTGTTCACCAAAATTTAAAAAACCGAATACATTATTTAAAAAGTTCCATGGATATATTAAATTTGCCAGTGACATCTGGGATTGCGAATACACGTTCTTGTTTTTTGTAATGTGCGTTTAGTTTGGGCAGAATAAGCAATTTTTCTTTCTTCCTTTACTTTATAGAACAGTATGATCGATCATGGTCACTTCTTTACATTTTTGTCTTTTTAGGGTTCCGTACCTCAAAAGGAAAAGCGGAACCCTTATAAGATCACTTTGTTGTCCGTCTGTCTGTCCATCTGTCAAGATCCTTTTTCTCAAGAACGCGAGGAGTTATCAGCTGAAATTAATATCAAATTGTCAGAGCTACAATCCCCTAAAGCAGTGAAAAACTCAAACTTCTAAGTCCACTTGTTTTTTTTTTTTTACTGTGTTTAGTTTAGTTTGTGATCTTCCTGTACGAGTCGCAGTAAATACTTTTTCTTTCTATCTTTCTTTCAACGCAATCAAAAGATACGGGCGTTTATGTTCCGGAATCAAAACCTATAGGGTACTTCCCGTTGACCTAGAATCATGAAATTTGGCAAGAAACAATGTGTTATAGCACAAGTAAAGGAAAAAATCCGAAAAACGTAAATTTTTAGTTACCTACAAATTTGTACGGAACCCTCGGTGCGCGAGTCCGACTCGCTTTTGGCTGGTTTTTTCTTATTATTATAATCATTTCTGTCGTAGATAACCTACATCAGTACTGAGCGTCCAGCAGTCTACTGGTATGACACGAAATACTTCAAAAATTTTACCTTAACCAGTAAACGTTGGAGCCGCCAGGATCCTAGGCATTACGTGGAGCTGTACGTACATTCACTTTTCATAGCGGGCAATAACGTGAAGGTAAGTTAGAACTAACGCAGGAAAAAAAAATAATATAAATTTAATTAAAAAAAAATATATATATAAATAAAAAAAAAATATCAATTAATATAAATTATAATTAATTACTATTTTTGTTATTAATGATTAATTTAATTAATACAAAGGGGTTTGAAGGTTTTGGCCCTAAAATCAGCCGCCATTTTGATTTTTTTTCAGAATCGCGGTGCACAACAAAAGTTATATATTTAGATAGAGGACACTTATACAAACAAAAAATGTTACATAACATAATATCCTAAAGCGTCAGGTTTCGGAGTTATTCACCGAAATATAAGTCGAAAACAACAAGGATTTTTTTTGTTTTTTTCCCTCCAGGTAAGCATATTGAACTATTGAGGTAATAGAAACGTTATGAAACCTTTATGGAGAAGAAACAAATGAAGAATAGACATTTTTTAAATAAATAATTAAACACGGCAATTTATAGTTCGTTTTTTAATCCCAGAGACTAATCTGACAAGTGTAATGTCAAACTTCTATACTAAAAAAAAACGAAAACACAAAAGACTTAAATGTCATATTAGTCTCTGGGATTAAAAAACGAACTATAAATAGCCGTTTTTAATTATTTATTTAAAAAATGTTTATTCTTCATTTGTTTCTTCTCCATAAAGGTTTCATAACGTTTCTATTACCTCAATAGTTCAATATGCTTACCTGGAGGGAAAAAAAACAAATAAATCCTTGTTGTTTTCGAATTATATTTCGGTGAATAACTCCGAAACCTGACGCTTTAGGATATTATAATATATAACATTTTTTGTTTGTATAAGCGTCCTCTATCTAAATATATAACTTTTGTTGTGCACCGCGATTCTGAAAAAAAATCAAAATGGCGACCGACCTTAGGGCCACCCTCCATACAAAAATCTTCTAACCCCTTTGCCTATTAAGTATTATTTTTATTTTTGACTGTAGTTGTTATCATTATTATTGTTGTTGCTTGTCATGTTGTGCAACTACGCTTTGGGTGATAGTCAGGTCGAAACCTAAAATTTGAACCTAGTGATATGCCCTAATGTGATTATTGCCTGTTGTAGTTGCCTTGTGAATAAATAAAAAAAGGCCACTAACCACTGACCTACTAGGCGGGCCGTATGATTGTACTAAATAATTTATAATCGAGATGTAGTCTTGGTGGACAAGGACCTCACCCCGCTCTCCTTGGCTAAAGAGAACTGGCGCAAGCCAGTATTGCTTGACACTAATGATCGCATGGAGGATATTGTAATGTTTGTGTAAGTAGAGATGTTTTTGTGGACCTTTGGCATTCGTTACGGGTAGTCAGAAGCCCGAATGTCTGACAACCAGTCTTAACAAGGGGTATCGTATTACCCTCTAACTGGATTGTGAAGGCCAGATAAATAACAAAAAAAAAAATACTTGGGCGGAAAATACTTGTTTTCAGCTGCATCCGATTAGACTGGAAGCCGGCCCCAACATACTTGGGAAAAGGCTAAGATAATAATAATTGGTGCAGCAAGGGCATTTTTACATAATTTAAGTGTCCTGTTTGTGACTCCATCCCACCCAAGTGCCGAATTATGTTTGAGGTTTGCAATGATCTTTTTAACCTCAACTTCGTCTGTTGGCGTTAAATTGTTTACCTTTCATAACAAAAAGATGTCATCATCTGCCTAGCCTTTTCCTAACTATGTTGGGGTCGGCTTCTAGTTTAACCGGATGCAGCTGAATACCAGTATTTTACATGAAGCGACTGCTTATCTGACCTCCACAACCCAGTTACTGGGTAATACGATACCCCTTGGTAAGACTGGTTATCAGACTTTCGGGCTTCTGACTACCCGTAACGACTGTCTAAGATCCACGAATGACAACCGGGGTCAACGGCTTAACGTGCTTTCCAAGGTTAGGAGGGGTCGCGGTATGTAAAAATGGTCACCCATCCACAAACCAACCGCGGCAAGCGTAGCTTAACCTGATCGATCGATCTGTGCGGCTGTTATTATTTAGCCACGGGCCCTTCAAACGGGCTAACATAAAGGTGTACGGTAAACTAATGATAATCTGTTAGAATCATAGAAATGTAAAAATATATCCATGGTTAGAATAATGATATAATGGATAATGTGGTTTATGTTACAGGTGGACTTCTACTTCTACCAGTTCCTCACAAATAGATATAAACCCAGTTTCGTTGAGATGCATTTCGAATTTTGTGACATGTTGGACTCTGACCCAATTTTCGGTCTAGCAATACGAAACGCAGCAGGAAGCCATAAGTGTCCGTTTCCTCCGGTAAGTATAATATAATACAAGTAGCTTCTTGACATAAGGCTAGAATCAGTGGTAACACTTTGACTTCGGACTCGCGCACCGAGAGTTCTGTACCATCATTATAATATGTTTTTAAATTTTCATCGGCGAGGCCTATATTCGTCAAAGAATTTTAACACTACGCGCTGCGGTGTAGAATATTGCAGTTTTAGGTCAGCGCCATCTCTTGACCGATAGAGGAACTAATGTAACTTGTGTTGATGATTTCTGAAAAAGTGTGCTATTTACAGACATCGTTTTATTTTTCCTGTAATCTTTACATAAACTTTAGATTTTTCTCTTTACAAACTTCGGAGATAAGGGGGGGAACGGTATATTTTTTTTGTTTTTTCATCTAAAGTCGAAAACTGTGCAGCCTAATAAAAAAAAAAAAGTTTGAGAATGTGCAACCTGCGCTCTTTCATATGATACCCCACATGCCCTAGTAGGCCCAAATCAAAATTTTCAGACACAGTTTCAGTCCCTGTTGCAAAAAATAGTAGATTGTTATGCAAGGGTCGAAAGGAATCAATTCCAATACGAGGCATTTAGACGCCCGAGCGCAGCGAGGGCGGCTATAGCCCGAGTAGGAATTGATGACTTTCACCCGTGTTAAACACTCTACTTTTCATTTCGAATATAAGGAAAGTATAAAGTAGTAGTTTTTCTAAAATATTTATTGATAACAATAACATGCAATGTTTTTGAATTTCGGTACAGCTTACAGGGTTAGTATCCCACCAAATAATGCTATTGACTTTTTTTATTTTAAATATGGAACACACCGCGTCATCGCCGCGGGCTGTCCCGCTTAATAGGTTTTTTTTTAAATTCACACTGGCTGTTTATACACTCACAAGACTGCAGCATTTTTCTTAATTTATGTAAAAAATTTCGTAGCTGACTACAGTTCTATTTTTAAAATTCATTCCCACCCTAAAGAGGGAAGTAATTACTATGAGTCTTTCCCGCCCTGTGGTGGGAAGCAGCGTCTTCCACCCGCTGTTTGGATCAAACAAATACTACTTTCCAAATATGAGAAATGAAAAAAATATTTCATTCTTATTTGCAAAATAGTTGGGCAATCATCATCTAGAACTATTCCAAATAGCATTAATAGTTCTTGAAATATCCAGCTGTGATAGACGGACAGACAGACTGAGTCACACCATAGGGGTTCCTTTTTACCATGTTGGTACGGAACCCTAAAAAGGCCAGCATAAATAATGATAATTATTGTTTTTTTTTTTATTTCAGGGTACATATGATTGGAAAAACATGTCCATACCGTATGTACCAAAAGGCTTCCCGTTTCCTAAAGGTCGTATCTACTGCAATTTGTCACTTGCTGTAGACGGTGTGCTCAACCATATACTCCGAGGCAGTATTGATATGGAGATAAAAGTGGGCAAAATTAAAACATAAGATTATTAGTTGCTTAGATAACTCAGATTGTGTGTATAGTATATTCAAATAAAAATACTACCTACTGGGATTGTTTTTTTTTCTAGAGAAATCAAGTACCTAATCTTTCCTGTATACAGGGTGAATTTTTCAAGTGGGCGTGGATGGCCAAATCCGAAACTATGAGGACTAGCGGAAAATACTCAAAGGAGTCGCGGGCCCGATTTTGATGAAAACTAAAACTGCATCATTGGATTTTTGAAAAATCAACATTTCTAGCCAGGAATCGAACCTGTTGATTTTGAAAAAAAAAAACACACACTGTATTATTACACCAATCGGTAGTGTCACTAATAAGGATCGAATTCTGGGAAGTAATGACATGCGGCAGACTTAAGGAAAATGTTGAATCTTAATAAACTGCTTCTTATTTTAAAGTATTCATACCTACATTAAGTAGGTACCTTGTTCGAAATGATGCTCAATATTTTTATTAACACACCCGCAGCGCAGTCACCTTCAAAACATTATGTTCTTAATTAAAATTTTTATTACGATCTTTGGAAAATATTCTATTGGAATCAATAATATTGTAATGCTGAATGCAGTACAATCCTTGAGACGTCGAATCCAGCTATGTATTGAAAACAATGGTCATCACTTTGAACAATTAATCAGTTAAGGTTTAGTAGGTAGGTAACATAACCCGAGCCCGGCTAAATAATAACAGCCGCACTGGTCAATCCATCAGGTTAAGCTACGCTTGCCGCAGTTGGTCTGTGGATGGGTGACCATCTTTACGTGCCGAGACCCCTCCATGCCTCGGAAAGCACGTTAAGCCGTTGGTCCTGGCTGTCATTCCTGGATCTTTGACAGTCGTTACGGGTCGTCAGAAGCTCGAAGGTCTGACAACCAGTCTTACCTAGGGGAAGGGGTATCGTATTACCCAGTAACTGGGTTGTGGAGGTCAGATAGGCAGTCGCTCCATGTAAAATCATCATGCATCCGGTTAGACTGGAAGCCGACCCCAACATAGTTGGGAAAGGGCTAGGCAGATGATGATGAGGTACGTAACATAAGAAAAATAAAAAAATATTTTGTTAAAATAAGCTCTTTCCTTTAGTTTGCCCTATGTCATTACTTCTCAGAATTCGATCCTTATTAGCGACAATATCGAATGGTGTAATAATACAGTGTGTTTTTTTTTTCAAAATCAACAGGTTTGATTCCTGGCTAGAAATATTGATTTTTCAAAAATCCAATGATGCAGTTTCAGTTTTCATCAAGATCGAGCCCGCGACTCCTTTGAGTACTTTTCGCTAGTCCTCATAGTTTTGGATTTGGCCATCCACGCCCACTTGAAAAATTCAACCTGTATATACAGGTTGTTACGGAAAGGGTATATCAATACAAACGGTTTGAAGAGTGTATCTGGTCTAGAATCTCTGTACAAAATTTCAGCTCAAAAGCATTAACTTTGAAAATGCTTAATATTTTTTTATTTCGACATCACGGCGCTGCACTTGCGCGCGGCGGCGTGATGTGCGTGTACTAGGCACACAGACACACTATAGATAATGGATAATGACCCTCGTAGTGCGGTGACACGTTTGTTATGATTTCAATTTAATAAACTATTGAAATAAAAATTTATTAAGCATTTTCAAATTTACTGCTTTTTAGCTGAAATTTGGTACAGAGATTCTAGACCAGATACACTATTCAACCCGTTTATATTGATATACCCTTTCCGTAACAACCTGTATACAGGATTTTTTGTTATCCAGTGCGCAAACTGTAACCATGATTTCAGCATATGATTCTAGACACGCATATGATTCTAGCGTAGAAATTTTTGGTTAATTATCAAAAAAAAAAATCTGCTGTTTCAAAGAAAAGTGCAATACCTACGCGGTCAAAATTGCAAAAAAGCAACTTGTGGTATCGTAAATAACTTCATTAGCTAGCTAGCTAAAATCTCATTTTCACACACACTCACACACACACACACTCACAAACTTTCGCCTTTATAATATTAGTGTGATAAGATTTCTTTACATGTGAAAGTATGTTTATGGAACAAATGTCTTCCATGTATTTTGTGTGGGGCGTTGATAGCCGCGCCACAGTATTTTACTTTTGCAGATGTGATGATGTGATGTGTCTTTTGTTAAGACATAGGTACCTAAATTTTATTGTATAAAACATTTATTATAAAAGAAAAAGTATGGAACAACATTTTTTTTATTAGATAATAAATGTTTTATTGGGAGCAATCCATATCCATACTAATATTATAAATTTGAAAGTAACTCTGTCTGTCTGTCTGTGTGTTACCTTTTCACGCCTAAACCACTGAACTGATTTAGATGAAATTTGGTATAGAGATAGTTTGAGTCCCGGGAAAGGACATAGGATATTTTTTATCCCGATATTCCCATGGGGTCGAAACTTATGCGGGTGAAACCGCGGGGTGCAGCTAGTTTAGGTATATATACAGAATCATCTACTGAATCCATGGTCTCAGGTTGCGTCGATGTCCCTGCCACCCTGTATATCTTGGCTAGGAATATGACCATTACCTACAAACTATTCACAGAACGTAAAATCACGCCTGCATTCTTCGAAGGGATAGACAGAGGTGTATTACTGACCTACCTACCTAGGATACGAACTCAAACTCAAAGCATTTACAGGCACTTTTGAATTGTCAAGAAGTCAGTCAGTCAGAAAATATGAAGCTAGTTGCCCATTCCAAAGCGTAGGTACCTATGGAGAAGAACGGGCAAGAAACTCCATGGACACTCTTTTAAATTATAGGTATTTTTACAAAAATATTAGTTACATCATTAATATACTAATATTTTAATACTAATACTAATATTTAATAATATGCGATAACTACAATTAGAGACATATTTGACTGACTGGTCTTATCACAAAACGAAAGTAGAATCTCAAATTGAAGAAAGAAGAACTACAACTTACAAGTTGAATACGTGACGTGGCGTTGACGTGGGAATATATATTACCTGATACTATGAATAAAATTCCTAAATCTGTGCAGTCCAGTATCTTCACTACTACATATAAAAATGTAAATCTACCTTAAAAAAAAATTATATTACTGGTGATATTACATCTTAAGGTGCCACTATTCGATATTTTTTCCATACAAATTTCGGGAGAGTATTACTCCACTGTTTGACATTGTACATCCAAAGTTAAACATTGTATCGTTTTGTCTAATTATTAATTGTGTCTGTACGGAAATAGAATTGTAAAATAACAAGCCATTAAAAAGTTATGAGCCAACAAAGATTCGTTTTTCTTGCTATTTTTAACGTAACTTTGGGTGTAAATAAGTAATAAAAGAACTGAAAAATATTACAAATTAAATCCGTACCGACAAAGCTCAGTTATCGAAGAGTTCAAAAAACTTTATTTGTGATTGATTTATGTAGTGGATTTTTCATAGAACTCGATTTTCCAAAGCACTTTTCAAATATTTTTATGCGCCTATCAGTTCGGAACGGTGTTTCTGTGCGTGAGAACTAGATGTTGTGCGTGTAGATTAGCGTCTAACTGCTCATCACTGATACTAGCTCCGTCAGACACGAAGCCAAGTTAAACAGCGTGATTTTGGTCATGACCACCAGTGAGTTCGAGCTCGCGTTTAGTTTACTCTTAAGTTGTTAAATACATATTTTTGGTAATGTGTTGTGAGCGAGCTTGCTTCCTTCACCTTGTCACATAAACCTTCAAAGGTTTTTAGACAGGTGTATGCTTGTATAATTGATTAGTGTAACTTAATGTATTGGAAAACAAATAAAAAAATAATAATAATAATTAAGTAAAACCAAAAATTTGCTAGGAACGTTCAAGGAGCGACAATGTTAAGCAATTTTCAAACAAATTCCTCTCCCACAGAGCGGGCACATGACACTTTCTCGAACTAATTTTTAAAACGTTTTCATACGTAGTAGTGTATCCAGCTCATCCTAACCTAGTCAAATAAATACCAATATACATAGAATAAGTGTAGGTACCTACCACTCCCTCTTTAACTTCGACCCAAAGTGAACCCGATAACATCGTAACAAATTCTCCTCAAGTCCAAACTTGTCAAACTGACAAAACGTTCGTCCGTTTTGTAAATAGCGTTATCGGAAACCGCAACTCAAGTACTGATAGCTATTCTCATTTATTTGGGACAGTGGCACAATGATGGATAGCTGTCAGTCGTGGAATTCGGGCTAAGTTAGACATGCGACTGCGACAGCTCGGCGACTAGACGCAACGACAGACTGCGGCAGCTAATCCATACTATTATATTATACATACTAGCTTCTGCCCGCGACTTCGACCGCGTGAAATTCGTACTTTCCTCTAAAAGTTTCGAAAATGTATGTTGGTATGATCTTTATAATTAATTTAGACGAATAAGTATTCGGGCCAAATTTTAAGTTTATAGAACAAAGGAATCAGATTTTTCAAATAAACTGTATCCCGCTTTTCACCCCCAGTGGGGTAGAATTTTGAAAAATCGTTTAAGATATGTTCATAACTTGAATCAAAGTTTATTTATACCAATATTCGAGGTAATCAAGTCACGCAGTAGTTAAAATTAACTAAGTACCTCTTTTCACACAGTTAGGGGTAGATTTTCGAAAAACCCTCAGTCGCCTCAGTGTAGTCGTCTATTTAGGAAGAGATATTTCAAGTTTTTGATCAAATTACTCTGAATTAGTCTCTCATCCTAAAAATATAACCAAATTCAGTAAAGTAAAATAAGCGATAACTATTACTATTATTCCTCATTTGCTGATTATTTATTAAAACCATCGTTACTAACTAAACGAAGTCAGGCACATTGATCCATATTTATGTTAGTATACTTAAAAAAAATGTTAGTAACCAATGAATAAAATACATGCCACAATAATACTGTTTAAACTAAATTGAAGTACATAAAATCAAATCAAATTGTAAAATAAATTCATAAGTTAAATCACAAAACATCTTTAAATTCATCAAAATCTTTAAAAAAACAACATATTAATTTGATATAAATTGATAATGAATTTAAAATATTTATACGTTGGTTTAATTTTGTATTTGCAATACCAAATGGATCAGTGTACATCCAACAGTGTAAGTACCTATGTATAACTTGTATCTATAAATGTATATGATATATATATATTTTTTGGTAAGCTGTTCACCAAAATTTAAAAAACCGAATACATTATTTAAAAAGTTCCATGGATATATTAAATTTGCCAGTGACATCTGGGATTGCGAATACACGTTCTTGTTTTTTGTAATGTGCGTTTAGTTTGGGCAGAATAAGCAATTTTTCTTTCTTCCTTTACTTTATAGAAGAGTATGATCGATCATGGTCACTTCTTTACATTTTTGTCTTTTTAGGGTTCCGTACCTCAAAAGAAAAAGCGGAACTCTTATAAGATCACTTTGTTGTCCGTCTGTCTGTCCATCTGTCAAGATCCTTTTTCTCAAGAACGCGAGGAGTTATCAGCTGAAATTAATATCAAATTGTCAGAGCTACAATCCCCTAAAGCAGTGAAAAACTCAAACTTCTAAGTCCACTTGTTTTTTTTTTTTTACTGTGTTTAGTTTAGTTTGTGATCTTCCTGTACGAGTCGCAGTAAATACTTTTTCTTTCTATCTTTCTTTCAACGCAATCAAAAGATACGGGCGTTTATGTTCCGGAATCAAAACCTATAGGGTACTTCCCGTTGACCTAGAATCATGAAATTTGGCAAGAAACAATGTGTTATAGCACAAGTAAAGGAAAAAATCCGAAAAACGTAAATTTTTAGTTACCTACAAATTTGTACGGAACCCTCGGTGCGCGAGTCCGACTCGCTTTTGGCTGGTTTTTTCTTATTATTATAATCATTTCTGTCGTAGATAACCTACATCAGTACTGAGCGTCCAGCAGTCTACTGGTATGACACGAAATACTTCAAAAATTTTACCTTAACCAGTAAACGTTGGAGCCGCCAGGATCCTAGGCATTACGTGGAGCTGTACGTACATTCACTTTTCATAGCGGGCAATAACGTGAAGGTAAGTTAGAACTAACGCAGGAAAAAAAAAATTAATATAAATTTAATTTAAAAAAAAAAAAATATATAAATAAAAAAAAAATATCAATTAATATAAATTATAATTAATTACTATTTTTTTTTATTAATGATTAATTTAATTAATACAAATTTTGCCTATTAAGTATTATTTTTATTTTTGACTGTAGTTGTTATCATTATTATTGTTGTTGCTTGTCATGTTGTGCAACTACGCTTTGGGTGATAGTCAGGTCGAAACCTAAAATTTGAACCTAGTGATATGCCCTAATGTGATTATTGCCTGTTGTAGTTGCCTTGTGAATAAATAAAAAAAGGCCACTAACCACTGACCTACTAGGCGGGCCGTATGATTGTACTAAATAATTTATAATCGAGATGTAGTCTTGGTGGACAAGGACCTCACCCCGCTCTCCTTGGCTAAAGAGAACTGGCGCAAGCCAGTATTGCTTGACACTAATGATCGCATGGAGGATATTGTAATGTTTGTGTAAGTAGAGATGTTTTTGTGGACCTTTGGCATTCGTTACGGGTAGTCAGAAGCCCGAATGTCTGACAACCAGTCTTAACAAGGGGTATCGTATTACCCTCTAACTGGATTGTGAAGGCCAGATAAATAACAAAAAAAAAAATACTTGGGCGGAAAATACTTGTTTTCAGCTGCATCCGATTAGACTGGAAGCCGGCCCCAACATACTTGGGAAAAGGCTAAGATAATAATAATTGGTGCAGCAAGGGCATTTTTACATAATTTAAGTGTCCTGTTTGTGACTCCATCCCACCCAAGTGCCGAATTATGTTTGAGGTTTGCAATGATCTTTTTAACCTCAACTTCGTCTGTTGGCGTTAAATTGTTTACCTTTCATAACAAAAAGATGTCATCATCTGCCTAGCCTTTTCCTAACTATGTTGGGGTCGGCTTCTAGTTTAACCGGATGCAGCTGAATACCAGTATTTTACATGAAGCGACTGCTTATCTGACCTCCACAACCCAGTTACTGGGTAATACGATACCCCTTGGTAAGACTGGTTATCAGACTTTCGGGCTTCTGACTACCCGTAACGACTGTCTAAGATCCACGAATGACAACCGGGGTCAACGGCTTAACGTGCTTTCCAAGGTTAGGAGGGGTCGCGGTATGTAAAGATGGTCACCCATCCACAAACCAACCGCGGCAAGCGTAGCTTAACCTGATCGATCGATCTGTGCGGCTGTTATTTTTTAGCCACGGGCCCTTCAAACGGGCTAACATAAAGGTGTAAGGTAAACTAATGATAAACTGTTAGAATCATAGAAATGTAAAAATATATCTATGGTTAGAATAATGATATAATGGATAATGTGGTTTATGTTACAGGTGGACTTCTACTTCTACCAGTTCCTCACAAATAAATATAAACCCAGTTTCGTTGAGATGCATTTCAAACTTTGTGACATGTTGCACTCTGACCCAATTTTCGGTCTAGCAATACGAAACGCAGCAGGAAGCCATAAGTGTCCGTTTCCTCCGGTAAGTATAATATAATACAAGTAGCTTCTTGACATAAGGCTAGAATCAGTGGTAACACTTTGACTTCGGACTCGCGCACTGAGAGTTCTGTACCATCATAATAATATGTTTTTAAATTTTCATCGGCGAGGCCTATATTCGTCAAAGAATTTTAACACTACGCGCTGCGGTGTAGAATATTGCAGTTTTAGGTCAGCGCCATCTCTTGACCGATAGAGGAACTAATGTAACTTGTGTTGATGATTTCTGAAAAAGTGTGCTATTTACAGACATCGTTTTATTTTTCCTGTAATCTTTACATAAACTTTAGATTTTTCTCTTTACATACTTCGGAGATAAGGAGGGGAACGGTATTTTTTTTTTTGTTTTTAGTGTTCCGTAGTCAACTAGGAACCCTTATAGTTTCGCCATGTCTGTCTGTCCGTCCGTCCGTCTGTCCGTCCTCGCTTAATCTCTGTGACCGTTAGCACTAGAAAGTTGAAATTTGGTACCAATATGTATATCAATCACGCCGACAAAGTAGTAAAATAAAAATTGGAAAAAAATGTTTTACTAGGGTAGCCCCCCTATATGTAAAGTGGGAAGTGATTTTTTTTTTAATTTCAACCCTAACGTGTGATATATTGTTGGAAAGGTATTTAAAAATGCGTATGGGTTTACTAAAATCATTTTTTGATAATATCAATCATTTCGGAAATAATCGCTTCAAAAGTAAAAAACAATGTGTCCCCCCCCCCTCTAACTTTTGAACCATAAGTTTAGAAAATATGAAAAAAATCTGAAAAGTAGAACTTTATAAGGACTTTCTAGGAAAATTATTTTGAACTTGATAGAAACAACAGTTTTTGTACAAAAAAGACAAAAGTTGTACAAAATCATTTCTGGACTAAGTTTGTAGTATAATCGTATATGCAAGCATTTTTTTTTTAACTTCGTTTACATATTTTATTATCCTGAACGTATCTTTTTTCAAACAAAAAAAGAATTATTAAAATTGGTTCTCGCAATCCAAAATTACCACCGAAAACTTCTGGCACGTCTATGTACTAATTAGTAACCCAATTCCCCGAGAGATGGCGCTGTAGGTACTTATTACATTGGGTCGGGTATTATCGAATTGTACGTGGGAACACTTATTGTGACGGACGGGAAACTACGGAACCCTACACTGAGCGTGGTCCGACACGCTCTTGGCCAGTTTTTTTCATCTAAAGTCGAAAACTGTGCAGCCTAACAGCCTAATAAAAAAAGAAAAAATGTTTGAGAATGTGCAAACTGCGCTCTTTCATATGATACCCCACATGCCCTAGTAGCCCCAAATCAAATTTTTCAGACACAGTTTCAGTCCCTGTTGCAAAAAATAGTAGATTGTTATGCAAGGGTCGAAAGGAATTGATGACTTTCACCCGTGTTAAACACTCTACTTTTCATTTCGAATATAAGGAAAGTAAAAAGTAAAGTAGTAGTTTTTGTAAAATATTTATTGATAACAATAACATGCAATGTTTTTGAATTTCGGTACAGCTTACAGGGTTAGTATCCCGCCAAATAATACTATTGACTTTTTTTATTTTAAATATGGAACACACCGCGTCATCGCCGCGGGCTGTCCCGCTTAATAGGTTTTTTTTTTAATTCACACTGGCTGTTTATACACTCACAAGACTGCAGCATTTTTCTTAATTTATGTAAAAAATTTCGTAGCTGACTACAGTTCTATTTTTAAAATTCATTCCCACCCTAAAGAGGGAAGTAATTACTATGAGTCTTTCCCGCCCTGTGGTGGGAAGCAGCGTCTTCCACCCGCTATTTGGATCAAACAAATACTACTTTCCGAGTATGAGAAATGAAAAAAATATTTCATTCTTATTTGCAAAATAATTGGGCAATCATCATCTAGAACTATTCCAAATAGCATTAATAGTTCTTGAAATATCCAGCTGTGATAGACGGACAGACAGACTGAGTCACACCATAGGGGTTCCTTTTTACCATGTTGGTACGGAACCCTAAAAAGGCCAGCATAAATAATGATAATTATTGTTTTTTTTTTATTTCAGGGTGCATATGATTTGAAGAACATGTCCATACCGTATGTACCGAAAGGCTTCCCGTTTCCTAAAGGTCGTATCTACTGCAATTTGTCACTTGCTGTAGACGGTGTGCTCAACCATATACTCTGATGCAGTATTGATATGGAGATAAAAGTGGGCAAAATTAAAACATAAGATTATTAGTTGCTTAGATAACTCAGATTGTGTGTATAGTATATTCAAATAAAAATACTACCTACTGGGATTGTTTTTTTTTCTAGAGAAATCAAGTACCTAATCTATCCTGTATACAGGCTGAATTTTTCAAGCGGGCGTGGATGGCCAAATCCGAAACTATGAGGACTAGCGAAAAGTACTCAAAGGAGGCGCAGGCCCGATTTTGATGAAAACTAAAACTGCATCATTGGATTTTTGAAAAATCAATATTTCTAACCAGGAATCTAACCTGCTGATTTTGAAAAAAAAAAAAACACACACTGTATTATTACACCAATCGGTAGTGTCACTAATAAGGATTGAATTCTGGGAAGTAATTATATACGGCAAACGAAAGGAGCTCAAAACCAAAAGCTCAAAAACGAAAGAGCTCATTTTTAACAAAATACTTTTTTAACCCCCGACGCAAAAACGACGGGGTGTTATAAGTTTGACGTGTCTGTGTGTGTGTGTGTGTGTGTGTGTGTGTGTGTGTGTGTGTGTGTGTGTGTGTGTGTGTGTCTGTCTGTGGCATCGTAGCTCCCGAACGGATGAACCGATTTTGATTTTGTTTTTTTTGTTTGAAAGGTGAATTAGTCGCGAGTGTTCTTAGCTATGTTTGAAGAAAATCGGTCCAAGATGGCCGCCGCCAGAAAATGGCGGATTACATATTTTTTCACAACTCCCTCAATATGGGTATCAAATGAAAGGGCTTGACAAGTAGAATACCAAACACTATGATAAATTTCAAAACCAAGATGGCCGCCACCACAAAATGGCGAATTATATTTTTTTTTTCATAATTCCCTCAATATGGGTATCAAATGAAAAGGCTTGACTAGTAGAATACTATACACTATTACAAATTTCAAATCTAAGATGGCCGCCACCAGAAATGGCGAATTCACAGAGGAATACGTTAGTATGGAATGAACGCCAACGACCACGAGTACCTAACTAGCTTCGCTTCACTGTGGTAAAAAAATACGTACAGCTGCGCAGATTTCGGCTAATCACATGTGGATCGTATAGTATGTTTACTAGTAATATAATATTATAAAGTTTAAAAAGCAAGAAATAAAATTAAATTAAAAATTTAAAAAACCCCCGACTCAAACAAAAACCTCTAAAAAGTAAAATAATAATATATATTAGCCCTTTAAGTTTAATATAAGTTGCAGGAAATATTTTGATCCAAGCGTCCTCATGTCGGGGGACGGCTAATGAAAACGCCAAACAGATGAGGCTTAAACCCAGCAATAATGAATGTAGCTATTGTAGAAACATAACTGCTGTTAACTTCCAATTTTCATTAGCCGTCCCCCGACGTGAGGACGCTTGGATCAAAATATTTCCTGCAACTTATATTAAACTTAAAGGGCTAATATATATTATTATTTTACTTTTTAGAGGTTTTTGTTTGAGTCGGGGGTTTTTTAAATTTTTAATTTAATTTTTTTTCTTATGTTGATAGGATCATCGTCATCTGCCTAGCCTTTTTCCAACTATGCTGGGGTCAGCTTCCGGTCTAACCGGATGCAACTGAATACCAGTATGTTACATGGAGCGACTGCCTATCTAACCTCCACAACCTAGTTACTGGGTAATACGATACCCCTTCCCCTTGGTAAGACTGGTTGTCAGACCTTCGAGCTTCTGACTACCCGTAACGACTGTCAAAGATCCAGGAATGACAGCCGGGACCAACGGCTTAGCGTGCTTTTCGAGGCATGGAGGGGTCTCGGTATGTAAAGATGGTCACCCATCTACAGACCAACCGCGGCAAGCGTAGCTTAACCTGATGGATTGACCTGTGCGGCTGTTATTATTTAGCCGGGCTCGGGATATGTTACCTACCTACTAAACCTTAACTGATTAATTGTTCAAAATGATGACCATTGTTTTCAATACATAGCTGGATTCGACGTCTCAAGAATTGTACTGCATTCAGCATTACAATATTATTGATTCCATTAGAATATTTTCCAAAGATCGTAATAGAAATTTGAATTTAGAACAAAATGTTGTGAAGGTGACTGCATTGCGGGTGTGTTAATAAAAATATTGAGCATAATTTTGAACAAGGTAGGTACGTAATGTAGTAACGAATACTTTAAAAAAAATAAGAACAAGTTTATTAAAATTCAACACTTTGCTTAAGTTTGCCGTATATCATTACTTCCCAGAATTTGATCCTTGTTAGGGACACTATCGAATGGTGTAATAATACAGTGTGTGTTTTTTTATCAAAATCAACAGGTTCGATTCATGGCTAGAAATATTGATTTTTCAAAAATCCAATGATGCAGTTTTAGTTTTCATCAAAATCGAGCCCGCGACTCCTTTAAGTACTTTTCGCTATTCCTCATAGTTTAGAATTTGGCCATCCACGCCCACTTGGAAAATTCACCCTGTATAAAGGTTGGTTACAAAATGTTGAAAATAAACTCAAGATGTGCTCAAGACCTAAGAATTACTTAAAACTACCATTCTTAAAAATACAAGATCAACCAAACATTAGCAAAAACATAAAAGCTTTGAATTTCTTAACTGACATAAAACGTCAAAAATATGAACGCTTTTCCCGCCAACGAAAAAAAAGTCTCATTAAAAATAAGGGCAATGAAAATACCGCATTCGATCAATGACCAAAGAAAATCGATGCCCCCAAGAAAGGTAATTAGCTGGTTGCCATGGCAACGAGGGTGTAAAAAATTTCTAAGCTATTCGTGCTGTAAAAAACTGTAATTGCATAAGAAAAATCTTGGATAAATGTAGCACGGAGTTGATGGGGTATAAAATTAAATGAACTTGGTCATTTTAGCGTTAAAAGTTTATAAGGAGTTTAGCATCGAAGTATAGTTTAGAAAAGCTTTTTTAATCCTGCATGGACGAATAGTCGAAAAAGATAAATCGATAGAATACTCTTTATTATGTACACCATCAAAATTAAAAATAAAACTGACAACCATAAAAATTGTAGAAAACAAAAGAATGTATGTGTGACATTTTAATGTGTGTGTTTTTTTGTGAAAAAAGTTTGTTTTTGTCATGATTCTGTTTTGATTATATCAATTGGCAACACGGTGAATATTATTTATTTCGATTGGCAAGACAGCCAACGGCGTTGGCGCGAAAAAAAAAGAAGAGAGGAAAAAACAAAAAAAGGAAAATTGGAACAGCTCACGCTGGGAACCGCTCAAAAAAGGAGAGATACCCTGGTCGTCCTAGTAAGACGTATAGACGACTAGCAGTTGTAATAGTAGAGTTATAGTTTAAGTTATATTATAGATACCTACTACATTGATATTGGTAATAACCAAAATATATTCTGATATAGCATAAAAAGTGGTTCCTTTATATATCAGAAGTGACACGTTCTACGCGCCCACCTTCGCTAAGACTTATTCAAAGGTATGTACTACTCACTAAATAACATTTAACTTAACGACTACAAACTGGCAAAGCTTGTGTGATTATTTGTTACATTACCTATAATTTGGGGTAATATTAATTTCTAAGCAAAACATTGGCATCTTATTCTACATTTTGGATCCGATAGCACTTGATCAGGCTACTCCTTGATAGTGTTATCGAGTCTAAGAGTGCACTATGCGGGCGAGTCTAACCGCGATGACATCGGGCACTTAGGCTACGCGAAAACGTTGGAAAGAATAAAGAACCAATTTTGGTTCGCCAAATTACGACGGTATGTTAAGAAATATGTAGGTTCCTGCATAGAGTGTGCTTATAGCAAGGATAGTGCGGCTAGAAAAAAACAGGGTCTACTTTTTCCAATAGAAAAAGTTAGTATACCGTTTCACACAATTCATATTGACCATTTGGGTCCGTTTGTAAGAAGCAGAAACGGTAACTCTTACATACTTACGATTGTAGATGGGTTCACTAAGTACGTATTCGTCAGAGCAGTGAAAGATACGAAAACAAAGAGCACAATTAAAATCTTGGAGAATATTTTCATTGACTTCGGTACAACGGCTAGAATAATTTCTGATCGTGGCACTTCGTTCACATCAACAGCTTTCGAAACCTTTTACGATGGTCTTGGTATAAAACAGGTTCTTAACGCAGTTGCTTGTCCCAGATCAAATGAGCAAGCCGAAAGGTTTAACCAAACAATTTTAAATTCACTATCTGCTCAAAATTTTAATAAAAATGAGCGTGACTGGGACAAGTGTCTAGGCAAGGTTCAGTGGGGTATTAACAATACTGTTAATGCGACCACACAAAAAACTGCAACAGAGGCTTTGTTCGGATTGAAATTGCGCGATAGTTTGTCAAATAAGTTCGATGCTCCACAACAGTCGCCAGTCGAAGATTGGTCTGCATTACGCCAGAATATTAGCGAATCTATTAAGAAAAGTCAAGAGGAACAAAAGCGTAAACATGACAGTGGTCGTACTTCTGCCCCTGCGTATCAGGTTGGCGATTTAGTTAAAATAACCCGAACCATTATAATAATGAAGGCAAGAGTACAAAGCTTCTGTCAAAGTTTATAGGCCCTTATAAAATTGTAGATGTATTGGGTAACGATATAATTATATAGGATAAATGATGTACCTGGTTTTAATAAAAAAAGGAACAATAATTATGAAAGTGTGGTGTCTGCAGATAGAATTAGACCCTGGATCCATCTCAAGGCCCTTGAGCTTGATGAAAATGTTAATAGTAGTTCAGATGAAGAAACTAGTAGCTAAGCATTTTGTAAGTGTACATATTAATTTGTAAGGTTGATTTAGTGAATGTAATAATTAAATACTTACCTAAAGAAGGATCCCGAATAACTTTATTTTATTTTTATTTATTGTTTTTGCCGTGATTGTTTATAAATGTAGGTATTTAAAACTAAAACTCTTGTACTATTTTTTTTTTTTTATATTGTAATTTGAAATAAGAACTGATTGAGCGGGTTCAAGTGGGAGTTGTGCTCCGGGAGTAGCACGTTGTCGGGTGGCCGAATGTCATGATTCCGTTTTGATTATTTCAATTGGCAACACGGTGAATATTATTTATTTCGATTGGCAAGACAGCCAACGGCGTTGGCGCGAAAAAAAAAGAAGAGAGGAAAAAGAAAAAAGGAAAATTGGAACAGCTCACGCTGGGAACCGCTCAAAAAAGGAGAAATACCCTGGTCGTCCTAGTAAGACGTATAGACGACTAACAGTTGTAATAGTAGAGTTATATTTTAACCATCAACCTTAGCTCATATCATTATTTGTGTTCGCATAATTTAATCATGCTTCACACTCCTTTCTTTAAACATTGTAAACTCCGATTCTGAAGGTGACCTTTACACACATTCGCCTTAAGCGCAATAGTACTTTATCCGCTTACGCTTATGCTTACGCGGCCATGGTCACCGTCAGGGATCGTCGAGGATTAGCAGAGGGCTCAGTTAGTTATTTCTTGGACATAAATTCCAGGGTTTCAAGTTCCGGGTTCATTTGGCCCAAGAAAACCGCTGCCGTACTACCGCGACATCGGGCGGTCAACACACAAGGCTGACATCTGGCACCACTTCCATCAACCCTGCGGGTCCTCTATCACCAGGGTCAACTCCTCGGCTCCTGCGTCATCTTCAGCTACGCGTAAAGCCAGGATAGTACTTGACGCGCCTACCTCCTTAGAACGGAAAAATTTATGACGGGCCTTTTGTACCTTCGACCTAAAATAAATTAATATTGAAAGTGTTTAGTGAGTTGTTATTTATCTCTTCAGTTTTAGTTTTTTAATAACTCACACGCTTCAAACATTACTAACAAATAAATAAATAAGTACCTACAAATCACAAAAACTGTAAGGGATAAAATAAAGCTAATAAATAAATCGTTTATTTCATGCTAAAACAACCTTCATTTTAATCATAACGTTTTAAGTCTCTATGCGTTAATCCTAAAGTAAATTGTAACCACTTTTCAAACTCTGGGGGCAAACGTCTCAATAAGCGGGGATTCTCTTTCAAAGTACCTACCCTCTTTCAAAGAATTTGCATCCCAGAAAGTATTATTAACTTTTTTTTGGAAATATTATTTTATGAATTCAATTTGAGGCGACGGCATTCCAGCTTTGAACGAACTGAAATGTTAACTTTTAATTGAAATGTTAAATTTAATTTCGAATACAGAGTATAAAAAACGCAAAGCATAAAGAATTATTTAAAAAGGCAGAGGATGTATATCCTCACAGGCTCATATTAAATTACTTGCCAAGACTGGCTAAATATAATAAAAGCTGTTTAGCCATGTGTAATCGGTTATATTTTAAACTAACAGCGCCCCGTGGTTTCACCCGTGTAAGTTTTGCTTTTAAAAAGTTTCGTGACGGGAATTAGCTATGCTTTGCAACATTTTTGATTAATTATGTACTGTGTACTTTATGCCTGTTTCATTTTCTCGCAATCGAAGTGAAAAACAGAGTGTATAACTCAGGCATAAACGAGCAATTTTACCCCTCGACTGAACTATCCACCCTCGCCTGCGTCTCGGGGTAAAATAGCTTCTTTTATGCATTAGTTGTACAATCTACTATTGTGTGACCTGAATAGATCGTACCATGGTAATAATACTGGCCAGTTATGGAGGCTGGCAGCCCACGGTGTCCAGACAAAAATTCAAGTATAGAAAGAAATCGACAGACAGATAAACATTTCATATTTTTTGTCACGGTATCACCTCATTACTTCTTTATTACAATGCATACTTATTTACTACTACTTTACATAACTTCAATCCCACAAAGAACCCTTCACGCTAATTTCTATTAGTCCTTCATTTTATATATATACAAAAGCAGACGACTTTCATATTCGTGGCTCCAGACAAAATTCCCTAGACAGCGAGTGACGCTAGTTTAATAATTTGACTAATTTGAACACGAGTTCTAAGTTATTAATATTTAAATATAAGTACATAGGTGAGTTGTGGAGTTTATCTAAATCTAAATGTAAAACATAACATGATGCGTGTATTTCCCTAATGGGAAAGGTAGAGTTGTACCTTTATATATTCAGGGTTAATGGAAAACCTCTTCAGGGGTCATTGTACTTATTTATTTATTTTATTACTAGCTGCTCCCCGCGGTTTTACCCGCGTAAGTCTCGATCCCGTGGGAATATCGGGATAAAAAGTAGGCTATACGTTAATCCAGGGTGTCAGCTACCTCCATACAAAATTTTATCAAAATTGGTCCAGCCGTTTGAGCGTGAAGAAGTAACAAACATATAAACACACACACATCCTCACACACTCATCCTCACACACTCGCAAACTTTCGCCTTTATAATAATAGTGAGATTGCCAAACTGGGCATATAAATAGATTCGTAAGCTAATTTTACCTGTGATAGCTATTTCGATATGGGAGGGTCTACTATGCAAAGCTATGAGGTCTTTGCTTCATGATTGGTTACAAGAGTCTTAATTTTAACCAATAACGGTCCGTAAAAATATACGAATCGGCGATTCAAAGAATATTCTTCTAAAACTATCTCCAGAAAAAAAGCAATCTATTTTCCCAAAAGCAGTTTCTATTCAAATCCCGAAAGGCCAATTTATCTTTTACCCAAATCCCTGAGGAATTTAAATTCTATTTAATTTGGGTGATCCGTAAGTATTAAACTAGTGGTATAATAAAATAACTTGGCCGGGTCCTGGCGGGCCGGTCCGGGCCGCAATCCGGGCCGCGAGTCGCGCTTTCTATATAAATTTTCACACCGCATTACCGTGAGTGATAAAAATACCGTCTTCATAGATTAGTCTTACAGTTCAGAGGCGGACAAATGATTATTTAATTTTCAATTTTACATCTCTAACTACTATTTTTATTCCCAAGTGATCTAGAGAGAGATTATTGATTGAAAAAAAAAAAGAAAAATGTTATTTAGGGAATTGATAGAATGATCATCTTGTACTTGGTAGTTAGAAGCTTGGTATTAAGATAATCAAAAACATAGGACTTTATTTTAGTTAAATTTTATTACTAGCTGCGCCCCGCGGTTTCACCCGCATAAGTCTCGATCCCGTGGGAATATCGGGATAAAAGTATCCTATGTCCTCAGTCCTTTCCCGGGACTTAAACTATGTCTATACCAAATTTCATCTAAATCGGTTTAGGCGTGAAAAGGTAACAGACAGACACACTTTCGCATTTATAATATTAGTATGGAAGTATGGATTGACTATGAAGATAGTTTAGGTGTAAGATAGAGAACACAGGCTTTATGCGGGTGAAACTGCGGGGCGCTGCTAGTTCAATATAAATATTTACGGTACGGTAACCGTTTTATAGGTGCAATAAAATCATTTGGTACCGCACTAAATTGGAGGAGAATTAACCCTTTTTCGCGGGATCCCGCGGGTTTTGGTATCGGGACTAATAATGGTACTAGAGCTGATACCTCTGCTTACCTTGCTTTATAGCTACTTGTAGTGTTGAGGCTGATAAATTATCCCTAAAGTGTCTTTATGTCAGTTATATATAAAGAGAAATATCGGACCGAAATCGTAGATGAAAAAAAAAAACGGGAGGTGTCGTAAGAAACGACAGGTGTCGTGGTGTTCCACGACATATCTCGTTTTGGTTTTCGTTTTTGTCTGCCACGACCCTCCCCGCCCCCCCCCCCCAAAACGGTGTCGAACAGCTAATGAAAACGCCAAACATACGAGGCTTACACCTAGCAATAATTAACGTATAGCTGGTCTTAATAGTCATAGGACTCATCATCTGCCTTGCCTTTTCCCAACTATGTTGGGGTCGGCTTCCAGTCTAACCGGATGCAGCTGAATATCAGTATTTTACATGAAACGACTGCCCATCTGACCTCCACAACCCAGTTACCGGGTAATACGATGCCCCTTGGTAAAACTCTTGGGCTTCCGACGACCCGTAACGACTGCCAAAGATCTACGAATGACAGCCGGGATAGGACGGAATAAATAAAATTTTATTTGTGAAAACTAACAATACTGACCTAGTTACCTAAGCACTATTGTTACTAACAACAAAATACTAACAAAATCTGGACCTTAGTCTGAAATATATTTGATTTAATTTTTATTTTATTAACCGTCCCCTGATGCGACATATTATATAAAGTTGAAGGGGGGCCAATACATTTTATTCTTTTACTTTTTTAAAAAGTTTTTCTTGTCGGGGGTTTTAAATTATGTAAAAGATAGAAATAAATGTGAGTGGTTGACCAAAAAGGGACCTCAAGGGAAAATAATTGATTTCGAGTAAATCGCGTTTGAAATTTCGTGTAGAAACAAGATTTGACTCGTGCGCGGGCGAAAAAAAAGTCATAAAAAAAACACTACGGCACCTAAAAATATCCTCATCATCATCATTTCAGCCGAAAGACGTCCACTGCTGGACATAGGCCTCCCCCAAGCACCTCCACTTCGACCGGTTTTGTGCTTCTCGCATCCAACGAGTTCCTGCGGCCTTCACAAGGTCGTCGGTCCACCTTGTGGGAGGCCTTCCAACGCTACGCCTTCCGGTACGCGGTCGCCACTCCAGAACCTTTCGGCCCCATCGGCCATCTGTTCTGCGAGCAATGTGCCCTGCCCACTGCCACTTAAGTTTGGCAATTCTTCGGGCTATGTCGGTTACCTTGGTTCTCCTGCGGATCTCTTCATTTCTGATTCGATCCCGCAGGGAAACTCCAAGCATAGCCCTCTCCATTGCCCTTTGGGTGACTTTCAGCCTTCTAATAAGGCCCATTGTGAGCGACCACGTTTCAGTGCCATATGTCATCACTGGCAACACGCACTGGTCAAAGACTTTCGTCTTGAGACACTGCGGTATGTGGGACGAGAAGATATTGCGTAGCTTCCCGAACGCTGCCCAGCCGAGTCGGATTCGACGATTGACCTCTTTCTCGAAGTTGGACCTACCTAACTGGACAGTTTGTCCTAGGTAAATATACTCGTCCACAACTTCGAGTGTAGCGTCTCCGATCTTCATGAGAGTGGGTGTTACATGGGCATTTGACATGACCTTCGTTTTGTCCATGTTCATTTTCAGACCCACTCTTTCAGAGGCTCTACTGAGGTCATCGAGCATTGTACTGAGGTCCTCCATAGTCTCAGCCATGACTACTATATCGTCGGCAAACCGAAGGTGAGTTATGTACTCGCCATTGATGTTAAAGCCAGCTCCTTTCCAGTCCAGAACCTTAAATACATCCTCCAGAGCAGCGGTGAACAGTTTCGGAGAGATAACGTCTCCCTGTCTCACACCTCGCTGCAGAAGGATAGGTTTCGAGGTCTGGTCCTGGAGTCGAACTGACATAGTGGCGTTTTCGTACAGACACTTCAGCACCTCGATGTACCGATAGTCGATCTGGCACCGTTGAAGAGACTGCAGTACAGCCCATGTCTCGATCGAATCAAAGGCTTTCTCGTAGTCCACAAACGCTAAGCAGAGAGGCAGGTTATACTCTTCGGTCTTCTGTATAACCTGTCGCAGCGTATGTATGTGGTCTACGGTGCTAAAGCCTTTACGGAATCCGGCTTGTTCGGGAGGCTGGAAGTCGTCAAACCTGCGCGCGAGACGGTTCGTGATGACTCTCGAAAACAGCTTGTAGACATGGCTCAGAAGTGAGATGGGCCTATAATTCTTAAGAAGGGCATTGTCACCCTTCTTAAAGAAAAGTATCACCACACCTCTGTTCCATGCCTGTGGTGTTTTACCCTCGAGTATGACGGAATCAAACAGCCTCTGAAGGGCCTTAAGAACGGGTTTTCCGCCGGCCTTCAGGAGCTCGGCCGTAATTCCGTCATCACCCGGTGCCTTGTTGTTTTTAAGCTGCTTCAGAGCCATCCTAATCTCGTACAGGCTGACGTCCGGGATGTCTTCGGTATAGTGTCGGGTCAATCTAGCTCTTGGATCGTTTGCCAGATTCGTAACGGGGTTGCTTGTTGACGTGTATAACTGTCCATAGAACCTCTCGATCTCTCTCAACAGCTCAGGTTTGGCGGATACGATCCTGCCATCATCAGTCTTCAGTTTCATAAGCTGGCTCTGCCCAATAGACAGATCTCTAGCAAAAACCTTGGAGCCTCTATTTTGCTCTATCGCTTCCTCAATACGATCTGTATTGAAGCGGCGAAGGTCGCTTTTCAAGGACTTAGAGATCTGTCTGTTGAGCCGCCGGTACTTTAGAACATCATCTGAAGACTGCAGGATCATCTCGCGCCTCTCCTTCATGAGCCGCAAAGTAGGATCAGAGAGCCTCTTTTTCGTATTCGTGCGACGGGTCTTGAAGATCTTAGACCCGACCGTATGGACAGCTTCCACGAACCCATCGTTATATTCGTCCACGGAGCTCCCCAGGCACTCGAAACGATTCTGAAGTTCGAGCTGAAAGCTCTCGGGGTTTTGAACTTGGATCGGCGCTGGGCGGAGCGTAGACCTCATTAGTCGAGACCTTTCCAGCTTTATATTTAAGTTCAATGTGCCTCTTACCATGCGGTGATCACTTCCGGTTTTCACCGCGTTGATCACGGAGACATCATTGAATATTTGCTTCTTCGTCGACATAATGAAGTCAATCTCATTTTTAGTTGCACCATCCGGGCTCTGCCAGGTCCACTTCCTGTGCTCACGTTTTCTGAAGAAGGAATTCATCATAAAGAGGCCTTCCTTCTCCATAAAACTAGCCAGTAGGTGGCCCCGGTGGTTCCGTCGTCCAACTCCAAATTGCCCCATTCGCAGCTCATCATCGCTTCGTTTACCCAGTTTCGCGTTAAAGTCCCCCATGACAACGGTGAAGTGAGTTTTAGAGCCATGCATGGCTCTGGAAATATCCTCATACATGGTCTCCACCTCATCGTCGGGGTGTGACGAGGTCGGGGCGTAAACCTGTACGACCTTCAGCGAATACCTTGCGGATATTCTGAGTATAAGGTACGCCACCCTGGTCGACACACTCTCGATCTTCACCACGTTGCTCACAAGGGACTTGTGGACGATAAACCCGACACCACCTTGGGACTGCTGGTCGCCCTCCCGGAAATAGAGCAAGTTGCCAGATTTAAGGATTATCGAGTCCTCCCCCTCTCTTCGGACTTCAGATAATCCCACTATGCCCCATCGCAACCTGCTCAATTCTTCCTCGAGTTCGGAGATCTTCTCGTCGGTCCGGAGTGTACGCGTGTTGTATGTTGCCAGGTCCAGTTTTCGGTTATTTTGGTAGCCGGATCTCTTCCGGGGATTCTTAGCACCCCTTGCCTCACCGTGGCCTTGGCCGCTACCGTAGCCAAGGGTAGGCGGGCCGCCGGGCACTAGGGGCCAAGTATTTTTCGTGCTTGTCATTTGGGGGGGGATTTGCCATAATCGCCACGCTTGGCATGCGGGTTGGCGATCGCAGTATGATATTAAATGCATAGAGAACGCTGCTGCCCATTCTCCGGTACGTCCCTTAGTCGCCTTTTACGACACCCATGGGAAGAAGGGGGGTGGTGCTATTCTTTAAGTCCGGCACCACACGGACAAGTCCGGCACTACACGGACAGAAATATCCTGGTTAGACCAAAACAAAGCTAAAAGACCACAGATTAAAAAATAAATAAATAACGGTTTCCAATCCCTCCAGGTCCCTTTTTGGTCAACCACTCACAAATATAATTTATCTACACATTATTAAAATTTTTGAATTTAAATTCTTTTGAATCTTTTAAATAAAGTTTAAATTTCATACAAAGTTTTACCCACGATGCGACGGTGTTCATATAAGCCCAAGTGTCCTCTAGTTGTGCTTACCCCTCAGGCGTCAAACACGTGCAGATTGGATCTCAGTCTCAGGACAAAGACTTATTACACTTTAAAGTTACTCTCAATATATGTAAGACACAAGCTTGAAACATATTGCGTTTGAGAAAAAATCGTTTTATATAATGAACTTGAGAATTACTTTTTATTTTGAAACTTTATAGTGAGTGTGTAGTGTATGTGTGTGTTAAAGAAGGAAAATTCATTTATTTATCACAATAAATAAATGCATTTTCCTTCTTTCTTTCTATAGTTTCAACCACGAGCTCCGTCTAAAAATCTTTACGATGAAAATCTTACGAGGTGCTACAAATTATCCAGCGCTGTCCTTACCAGAAACTTAGCTAAGTATAATTAATTACATACTATAAAACCTTCTAATTAATTGCCCTCCCCAATTTAATTTGTTGTTTCCATCGTAAAAAGTGGGATTACCTAAACTAAAGTTAAATATTTGGGAACCTAATTAGATTTTTTGTTAATCTGTGTTTTATAACATTAATTGGTTAGTAACTAATTAATGGAACGGTCCGCAAATTAGTGGTGAGAAAGTTCATTTAGTAAACAGTACAACCTATCTAATAAAAAGTATTTATTTAGGAGGAAAATAATTGGACACTGGATGAACTTCTAAACACACTATCACACTAATAAAGGCGAAAGTTTGTGAGAGGGTGTTTGCGTGTGTGTGTGAGGGTGTGGGGGTGTGTTTACATGTTTGTCACTTCTTCACGCTCAAACGGCTGGACCAATTTTGATAAAATTTCGCATGGAGGTAGCTGACACCCTGGATTAACATATAGGCTACTTTTTATCCCGATATTCCCAAAGAATCGACATTCACGCGGGTGAAAACGCGGGGCGCAGCTAGTATTAAATAAATATTGAATTAGTATATTTTCATATTAGCTGCGCCCCGTGTTTTCAGTTGCATACAACATTTTATGAAAATTGGTCCAACCGTTTGAGCGTGAAGAAGTAACAAACATATAAACACACACACACACACTCACAAACTTTCGCCTTTATAATATTAGTGTGATGTGATTATTTGTTTTACTTTATTAAGTGAAATTGTTTTTGATTTTGTCTATTTTATTTTCTCTTTTACTCACGGAGATGGCGGGATGAGCTGGACTCCTTCAACAAGAACTGGTCCTCAGCACCTTTGAACAGAGAGAAGTGGAAAGAGAGTAGGGAGGCCTTTGCCCTGCAGTGGGACGTCACAGGCTTTTAATAATGTAGTGTTAAATTTTTTATGGTGGTACGGAACCTTTCGTGTATAGTGAGTCCGACTCGCACTTTGCTGTTTTTTTTGGAAAGAAAAAAAAAGCAGCTAGCTTGGGAGTTTTTTTTTCTTTTTTTAAATCATTCCAATTCCTTTTTTATTCAACCCTTTCAACATAAATATCCCTGACAACTTTAGTACCCAAATACTAGACTAATAATAGTCCTTAATCAAAGTTAACCCTAAACTCCCTCTCAATAGCAGAGGCGTTTCGCTGCCACATCGGGCTCACAAGGACCCGCCTCTCCAATCTTCTGTATTTCTTTAACATCTCGCATTCTCCATTAGGGCTGCCAGATTGTATAATTGGATACAGATTCTGTATAATTTGGCCATTTTATGTACTTATGATGTTTTAATAGCATATTGTTTTGTATTGGAATTGTAAGTAAAATTTATGTTTAAGAGCAGTAGCGGCCCCGGCTTACGAGTGGTGAGTTCCAACCCAGGCAGGCGCTTCACTTCTTGTAAATAATTTCATCACCACTGCTCTCAAAACGGTGAAGGAAAACATCGTCAGAAAGCCGGTATATCCAAGAACTAAAACTTGGAAGACATATTGTGACCTCTACTAACACAAACTGGGCCTGCGTGGTAGATTATTGCTGTATTGATTTTGCTCCCTCTTAAAGAGAGGCGGCGTGTGTCCCAGCAGTGGGAACATTATAGGCTGATTATGCTATTATGCTTTATGATTTTAACCGGCTACTTTTCGGTAGTTAATGATATATTTCGTAAAATTATGGTAGTACTACTTCATACTTCTTGCTATAGTCCGCGCGGAACTAGTTGGCCGCGCCTTAGGTATATGAGCGGTGGGACGGAGGGGCGGGGGCGCATTACTCAGTACGTGCGTTGCGAACCACCGCGTCACCCCTGTCCCCACATCAGCGGCCAACTAGTTCCGCACGTACTATAGTGCTAACATTAACATAATTATTATCATCATCATTTCAGCCGAAAGACGTCCACTGCTGGACATAGGCCTCCCCCAAGCAAGCACCTCCACGTCGACCGGTTTTGTGCTTCTCGCATCCGACGAGTTCCTGCGGCCTTCACAAGGTCGTCGGTCCACCTTGTGGGAGGCCTTCCAACGCTACGTCTTCCGCTTCGTCTTCTACATTAACAGTAAAACGAAATTATACGAGCTAAAATGTTTTGTTGATCGTCGTTCTGTAACAAATTGTTCAAAAAAATTGACTTTGATTTTGTATAATATTGGAACCTAGCGGTATAATTTATGTTGGCTCTACTGGCACTCCTCGGCAAATTCTCTTCGCTTAGATATTTACTATATTTTCCCAGAATGGCCTAGATATCTTAAATTCTTTTTATGGACCAAACGATTTAAAATTCAGGATAGATCGTTTTAGGTTAGATAAGCGAAATCTTTGTTGTAAATCTGGAGACCGTTAAATTGTTTAATTCCGTTGATTTAGGTTTGTAGAATAAACTAAGTGACTTGGTAACGTAATTTATGAATTATTTAGATTTAGATGTAAAAGAGGGATTCTGCTAACAGGATAGGCACCAGCGTCGATTGGAATTCTCTATTTTATATACATGTTGACATTGATGAATACCTATTGTGGATATTTACTTTGTAAAGTATTATTTTGTATTTTTTAAAGTATTTTTTTAATGAGCAGTGGTGGCCCAGTGGTCACGGCCGCGACTTACGAGTTGTAGATCGTAGGTTCGAACCCAGTCAGGCGCTTTACTTGTTGTAAATTATATCATCACCACTGCTCTCAAATCGGTGAAGGAAAACATCGTGAGGAAACCGGCATGTCCTAGAACCAAAAATTTGAAGACATGTGACATCGACCAACCCGCACTGGGCCCGCGTGGTGGATTACGGCCCACCCCCTCTCACAGAGAAGAGGCCTGTCTCCCAGCAGTGGGAACATTTTAGGCTGAGTATGGGTATGAGAAAGTATTATTTTACATTAAATATTGTGAATGTGAGGACTATGTGGGTCATTCTTTTTTTTCTTTCTCTGTTAGTTTTAATTTTGGTCTGGTAGTTGTGAGTACTTTATGAGGCCTACCCAAATGTCCTTGCTTTGGTATTATTCGTCGAGTCATTGAGCTTCTCAAGTTCTGAGTTGTACTACACGATTATAGACTGACAAATGCTTGCACTGTACTGGACTGGTCTACTCAAATCTGTGTGGTACTTTCCGCAAAAGACAATTTTAGAAATCAATCTACATGGTCTTCACATGACCTGACCAAGATTATGTCTGGACTTTAAAAGAGACTGTGACCATGTTCTGTTAGTTTCGGCCTTTCTTCTCAGAGTAGTCAGATAGGAAACGCCGACCTCATCTAGTTTATTTTTTTTATCCTATTTACAGAATATTTTCATTTTATATTAATATTTACGTGCTATGGTCAGATCAAGGATGGCTAAATGAACACATTGAGCATCAACCTTGGAGAGCACATCAAGCCAGTGACGTAACTATAGGGTGGCATTGGGGCAAAATGCCACGGGCCCCCGGGCAGAGGGGGCCCCCGGCCCGAGAGGGCCATGAGCACAGTAGGATCCTAACATAAGTTTATAAAAGCAAACTTTTTTTTTAAATGTGCAACAAAGCACATCATTCAGGTTTAGAATATTTTGTACCTTTTTCCCATTGTTTGTCTAATTTTTTGGATAGGACCTCATGCTCAGCAGTAGCGCTTGCGACCACTAGACTAACGAAACGGTCAGGTTTTAAATTTTGTAGGGAAAATATGAAATCTACGCGGAAGAAGTCGCGGGAGAACTGCTAGTAAAAAAAAACTATAACGTTGGTTGAGCTTCTTTATATTGAGGGAGGGCCCCATCCCTAGAATTTGCCACGGGCCCCAAACGGTACAGTTACGCCACTGCATCAAGCCGTCGGTCCCAATGACTATACGAATATCTATGACTGCCGTTACGGTTATCTAGGGAAGCTCTGACAGGCTGATTTGTTGCGGAGGCCATGTTACGGTCCTTTCGAAGTGAATACAAGTTTTCTTTAACTACATTATGTAGTTCGTTCGTATGTAATTCCGGTTATTCTGTATGTATTCTTGAAGTGAAAACTTCTTTTGATTCTTTGGCATTTTTTGAGATGGGATAAAACCATTGAACTCCCGACACTGTTACCGTAACCGACACCGCTTCGGATGTGTTCGGCTGTCCTCGGGATGTACTCGGTTTTAATCTATTTCCGATATGTCAGTGAGTGATGATAAAGTATTCTGTTTGTGTGTTTGTGTGATTCCATAAAGCTGCCTTGTGGAATCTGCTACGATTTTAGAAAATACATAGTAAGAACGCAAACGTTCTTATTATTTTCTAAAATCCTCTCCTGAATGCAAACCCATTGCATAATCAGCCTATAATGTTCACACTGCTGGGACACAGGCCTCCTCTCGACGAGAAGGAATAGGCCGTAATCCCACGCGGGCTCAGTGCGGGTTGGTAGATGTCACATGTCTTCGAATTTTTGGTTCTAGGTCATGCCGGTTTCCTTACGATGTTTCCCTTCACCATTTTGAGAGCAGTGGTGATGAAATATATTACATAAAATAAAGTGCCTGACAAAAGGCTCGAATCTGCGACCTACAACTCGTAAGTCGCGACCGTTACCACTGGGCCACCACTGCTCCTGCAAACCCATTGCTTTGGTGAAAATTTCATGTTAAATGGTCAATGCAGTAGCCTATATGTTAATCCAGGGTGTCAGCTACCTCCATACAAAATTTTATCAAAATTGGTGCAGCCATTTGAGCGTGAAGAAGTAACAAACATAAACAACCACACATACACTCACAAACTTTCGCCTTTATAATATTAGTAGTGTGATAGTAATGTGATTAATCATTGTTATTGCTCAGAAAACTTAACAAGCCTGACAAATTCATAACATTATCATATAATATACTTACATAATGTATAAAACATGGCGGGAGAGTACCGGTGCTCGTCAAGACAGCGCTCCGGGACCCGCCGCCAAATTTGCAGACTTTGTTATTCAGATTTCTAATAGCGGTATCAAAGGGCGAGTGTTTGCAGACATTTGAGGTGCAGGGCTGCCTATAAACTTATGGAATAATCGGGTTTGATGGTTAATATGAAAGAAAATAGCTGAAGTCGTTTTAGTCTGCGGTTCCGCTGGCGTTGTGGTGGGAAATTAGCCCACGGGGACATATTACCGGGATGACGGGCTTGGGCTTGTGGCTAAGTAATAACAGTCGGACGGGTCGATCGATCAGGTTAAGCTACGCTTGCCGCGGTTGGTCCGTGGATGGGTGACCATCTTCACATACTAAGACCCCTCCGTACCTCGAAAAGCACTGTGAATCTTTGACAGTCGGTACGGATCGTCAGAAGCCCGTAAGTCATAAAACCAGTCTTACCAAGGGGTATTTTATCCAGTTACTTGGTTGTGGAGATCAGATAGGCAGTCGCTCCATGTAAAATACTGGTATTCAGATGCATCCGATTAGACTGAAAACCGACCCCAACATAGTTGGGAAAAGGCTAGGCAGATTACGATACAATAACCTATATCCAATTGTCCACCTGTGTGCCAAAATCCATTCAGCCGTAAAGGCGTGAAACAGTCAGACAGACTTACTCTCGCATTTATAATATAGTATTACTATACAGGCTAGCAGACCCCATCGACGCACAAACTAATGCATCCATCATATTTAAGGCGACAAACCAAGAAAGGAATAATAAGGCTTCAATATATCTGGGAGCACGGTAGTGCCCCCGCCAAGACGAGCCAAGCGAAGCGCAAGGGCACTACCTACCTTATCTCGAAGCACTTCGTCGTATTTTTGAACCTCCATAACTTGGGTTTGGATTATACCAGATAAACAAAATTTTCGGGATATGATGTCAGTGGTTGACTTATTAAACCTATAAAGTTTCAATTGCATAGCTCTTATACTTTAGATTTTATTGATATTATGCTGTCAGTTAGCCTGTTCCAGTTTGAATAATGTTGAATATTTTTTATCGTTCCTCTTAGAGCACCACGGCAAAATTAATTGGTGCTAAAATGGGAATACCTTTAGTGCTCCATGCATAGGTGCTCTAAAAATAGGTGCTCAAAAACATATTGGACACCTTCGTCGGCTCTGGGATCCGGGACTCTCAAAGTCCCTGGCGCCCATTTATTAGATTTTAACATAAACAATAACTGGAAGGTTACTTTCACCTTAGTTTTGAAATCTTTAATAATTTTTACCTTAAACTCTTTTAAAACGGAACAGTACGGGGTTTATCTCCAACCCCCCACGACCTTTGCTCTCTCTACTGAAATATTAGCTGGTTGGCAATAATTTGTATATGGTAAAGTTAAACTTACTTTATTAATAAACAGTGTATTAGTTTATTAATATACAGTGTTTGAGATAGTTGTCGTTTTCTTATTGCCATACTCAATAGTTTGATAATTAATCTTTAATGGAATGGACTTTAATCCCAAAAACTTCACATAATTAAAATAAATTAAACCATAATTTTCAAGAAGCAAAGTAACATTAAATTAAATTACTTTTAACAAAGGCAATTTCAACTTTTTCACCACATTTCAGCTCAGCCTACAAAAATTACCTACGCGTTACATAAAAAGCCTTGCAGCATACTCGCATGAAAAAATTAATTAAACCAGTTTTTAATCAATCCGCCGATCAGTTTTTAATTAATTTTAAAATCCCTGGACGATGGCACCCCTGGAGAGCAGACGGCCCCAGGACTGGTTCAATTTTCTATTGAAAACTATCTGGTACAGTCAATCAAACTTGTTGCTTGTTAAAATTATTGTTGAGCTTATTTTAGATCGATATTTTTGAGTTTTTAGACTGAAATACTTTTATAGATTTTGTCAGTGAATTTCATATTTAGATAGATAGATAAAACATTTATTTAGTGCAACAAGACACAATACAGGCATTAAAAAAACATCAAAAAAAGTGAGAAAAAAAAACAAAGATTGAAAAGATAAATTGACCCATAGACACCTCATATGACATTTATAACGGTCGATCACTACTGGTCGGTGTGTGATTTAGGACAGGTATTTACGGGTTAACAACATATCATACACATAACAACTAGTCTGTATATCCCGAAGAGTTTATAGGCAGATGAGCACCCATATTCCCCGCATTTCGCCAGTAATGTCCCATGTAATAGGGGAGCGAGCCTATTGCCAGCAATCGAGCACAAAACTAGACTCCAGGATGCTGATTCTATTCTATTCTGCTGAAAAATTCGTGATGGAAAACCCAATAGGTAACACTTTGCACGACCTGGGAATCGTACCCAGGACTTGCTCAGCAATGGCGCCTGCGACCACTAGACCAACGTCGCAGTACTAGGTATAAATTAAAATAATACTTACCTACCGCAGTCAATACTTCCCTACCGCAGTCAATGCTTTACTTTGCATCTAATTTTTTTTTTTAATACCTAAAGCACATAAATGTACGTAGGTGGACTTAATGCCATGGGCATTTTCTACCAATCAACCTTTAGGTGATGCAGAGACAAGCAATTCTATTAAATTTACCATTGCCACACAACGTGGCAATGCCGCCAGTCTCTTGGATACATTACCAGTTGGCTGCGATGCGGCGGAATTTTTCGACGTCATAATTATTTTGAGTTTTGTTAAGTTAGGATAGGATATTATATTTTTATTTTGTTAATTAATTAGGTATAAGTTGCCATTTATGTAAAGTTAGTTCATTTTAATTCTGAATACCCGTAGTTGCAGAAAAAAAAATACAATTTAATTTCCTTCCATCGCTCGCGTCTGACTGTACCAACCCCGGGCGGCGGGCGTGAATTAAAATTAAATGTAATATTATTGAAACATTGAAATGCAGCACGTCTCGCAACACTTATTTACTTGCATATTTTAACGAGGACAGCATTCTACTGTTGTCTCGCTCACACAAAGGGGTAATGTTAATTATCGGATAGTAGTAAAAGCTCCGACAAAAAAATAAGAATTATTGTCCTTACTAAAAATATTAAATCTACTGCCTAAAATACTAACGTTCCGACTACTTTTGTCCGAATAAAAATGACGAAACGACCGAATGAGATACTGAAATCTTCGAAAAATAAACATGACTGTATATTGCTATAATACTTTTCTACCAGCTTAATTTACATTTTGATATATACCTAGGTAAAGGTATTTGTATTGTCATTCGCTCGCTCTTGCATCCTATGTCGACGGAGCCCCGCAAAGCGGGGCTCCTATTTCTATGTAAAGGGTTTAAAGTAACCTAACCAAACCGAACCTCGGGGTGCCCTTGACAAAACCTCTGTTGTCGGTAACTTAGTAATTTTGTCGGAGGTTCAGTATATTATTCGGAAGTTTAGTTTTGTTATTCGAATATCCATTTTTTTTAGTCGGCCACAGCGTTTATTTTCGTTGGATCCCACTTTTGAATCCCATTTTTTAGGTATTAACGATGGATTTCGTTTGCTATTTCCGTTGAATCCCATATTATAACAACATGTGTACATTTCAGAAGAAAAGTGATTTACCTTTATCAAACACTAAAAAGAGATTATTTTTAGTGGGTTATCCGGAACTGAACTAGTTAGATTAGGTTCATTATTAAAAAAGAAAAACAATGTTAGGTTAGGTTAGGTTAAAACTGTGACCCCTACGCACGAGCCGAGCGAGCGAAGCGAGCGGTGCCGCGGCAGCGGCCGGCGAGTGCCAGAAACGACTAGATTATATAGAAAATGGAGTTTTGGTGAAACATTAGTGAACCCCTCATTTTATTATAAACAATTTTGTTGTTGAAAGTACCCGCATTCAGATTTTTTTAAGCATTCGGGATCCAACGGAAATACTTTTCGGGATTCAACGACAATAAAACGTAATTATCTTGCATTTTTTTAATTCGGGATCCAACGGAAATACATAATAATGTTTTGTGGGATCCAACGCCAAAAATATTAAAATGGGATTCAAAAGCGGGATCCAACGGAAATAAATCATCGCTGGAGATTAATTTGTTTTTCGGAACAATTATTATTTCCCTTACTTAATTATCTACGTTTGTTGTCAATTAACAAGATAATCATGTAGGGTTAATTTGCAGAATGTTATTATGGATCGACGACCGATTTCCGATAGATGGGACGGACTAATTGAGGCTCATAATGGGAGGGGGAGACTGCAATGGAATTACTTAGATGATTAATTTGAATTAATAATAGGCCTAGTGGTAATAACCGTAACTTTCGAGTTGTAGGTCGTAGGTTCGAACCCAGGCGCACAGGCGCTTTCATCATCATCATCATCATTTCAGCCGAAAGACGTCCACTGCTGGACATACTTAGGCCTTCCCCAAGCACCTCCACTTCGACCGGTTTTGTGCTTCTCGCATCCAACGAGTTCCTGCGGCCTTCACAAGGTCGTCGGTCCACCTTGTGGGAGGCCTTCCAACGCTACGTCTTCCGGTACGCGGTCGCCACTCCAGAACCTTTCGGCCCCATCGGCCATCTGTTCTGCGAGTAATGTGTAACCCTCTTAATAGATTATGTAGTTATCAGGACTAATAGGATTTTTTAAAGTAAGTCAGTTTGTTGACATGGCATGGCTGGTACAAATTGCCTTCTAATTGAGTAACACAATCACAATATGAATAATTTGTGAAAGATATTGCCATTCCATTGATTCATATTTTCGAAAAAAAATCTGCTTTAAAACGTAAACAACGCAATGAATATTGTTGAACCGTCAAAATAAAAGGCATTGCTACTGATGTGTTACGCAATTTACCCTTTTCAATATACATTTTTTTCTTCCTTTCTAACTTGAGCAAAGCCATAACCATGAGCACACCAACGTTGGTCGACACACAAACTCGCCACACTTAAGGAACCGGCGAACTGCGCATTCTAATGCGTTTTTCATACAAACGTAATACTAAAATAATTTTTAAATCAAACATATTCTTAAGGTAGTGTATATTTACTTCGACTGGATCACAGATTATCTAGGTTCCCAAATACATATTTTGAAAGGAGTCTAATATAAAGACGAGATATGAGGAATTTCAAATATTTATAGAAAACTTATTTTTCTCATAAGTCGTCTTTAAATCAGTGTCCATTCATAATCTGTAATCCAATTGGAATAAACACACACAATTGTTTTTACACACAATAATTACACAATAATTTGTATTAACAACGCATGCTTCGCCGGCCTCTTAAGTCAAAGCAAAAATAATAAACAAAATACAAACTTTTATCCCCAAAACATCTTGAAAACGTGTCTGAGCGTCTCCGTCTTTACTTATGTACCACCGACGTTGTTCCTGTGCACATAAGACAGCTCAGCTATTGTCTGTGTGTCTGTACGTCTAAAGACACGGTGGAGGTGTCTACGTTACCTATACGAGTATGTTACTGGCTCATTATTTGGAGTCATCGTACCGTAAATCTTGTCGCGACCGGGAGTTGACAACCTTTGGGTGTGGCTAAATTTTTTTGTTTTTTTAGAGTTCCGTACCCAAACGTCAAAAACGGGACCCTATTACTAAGACTTCGCTGTCTGTCCGTCCGTCTGTCTGTCACCAGGCTGTATCTCAAGAACCGCGATAGCTAGACTCTTGAAATTTTCAAAAAATATGTATAAATGTTGCCGCTAAAACAACAAATACTAAAAACAAAATAAAATAAATATTTAAGGGGGGCTCCCATACAACAAACGCGATTTGTTTGTCCTTTTTTTGCTCGTTTTTATATAAATGTAGTGTTAAATAACCCTTCGTGTGCGAGTCCGTCTCGCACTTGGCCGGTTTTAAATTATCTTGTTTAGTTTTAAGCCTAACCTAAACGAGAGGCTTGTGTGGTTAAGAAATAACAGCTGCAAGCGAAAACGAAATAATAGCGCGGGCGGGCGATGCGATACGACGCAGTGGGTCGGAGGCCGGAATTGCACGCGGACATAATTGCGAGCAGAAGCTAGTTAAAAATATACTTTAGAACACCTGTGTAGGTGTAGGTGTTGTAATTGTGAAGAAAGACGCAGGTACAAGTGAGAGTAAAGTTGATTTACATATTATTATGTAAATCTTTGAGCTCCAGTGGAGGAACTTTACCTAAACGCCTTTAACCCCATTTAAAACAGTTAGTAAAGACGTTTTTCTTGGGTCTTAAATTAAGATATAATATCTTGATTCTATCAATCAATCAACTCAGCCTATCGCAGTCCACTGCTGGACATAGGCCTCTCCCAGACTGCGCCACAGCACCCTGTCCTCCGCCTTCCGCATCCAGTCTACCCCAGCCACCTTGTTTAGGTCGTCCGTCCATCTAGCTGGGGGGCGTCCAACACTACGCTTGCTAGTACGCGGTCTCCACTCCAGGACTCGTCTGCTCCACCGGCCATCGGTCCTTCGACAGACATGGCCAGCCCACTGCCACTTCAGTTTG
This sequence comes from Amphipoea lucens, assembly GCA_947508005.1. Taxonomy (NCBI): domain Eukaryota; kingdom Metazoa; phylum Arthropoda; class Insecta; order Lepidoptera; family Noctuidae; genus Amphipoea; species Amphipoea lucens. Next base: position 18,420,051 of record OX382374.1, read on the forward strand.
CTTACTCTGCAAGCTATGTCGGTAACTCCGGTTCTTTTCCGGATAATCCTGATTTTATCCTTCAAAGAGACTCCGAGCATAGCTCGCTCCATAGCGCGCTGAGTGACTTTGAATTTGTGGACCAGCCCGACCGTCAGTGTCCACATTTCAGCACTGTATGTCATGACGGGCGGGACGCACTGGTTGAAGACCATAGTCTTCAAACACTGCGGGATAGGAGACGAGAAGAATTGACGGAGTTTTCCAAATGCTTTCTTGATTGAGTTCTCTTGATATTATAAAATTGAGTAACTAGGTAGTTATAAATCATAAATTTATGATTTCCGCCAACAGTTGTCAACCCCTGTCCATAATGTGTCGTGTCGTATCTCCAAATGACACTCGTGACATTGTCACAACAACTCTCCGCTTCACAATATGGCCCGCTTGTCACCTGACATGTAAACTAATCCCTGACAATAGTAGTACTGGTACCAAGAAATATAGGTTAGCCGTCTCTCCAAATTTAAGATCCCTCTTCCGATTAATTTCCCCTTCCTTTTAACATATCCTTCTCCAGATTTACTTGTGGCGCTGATGATATTCATCCGCCACAATAATATAAAATTATAATTTGTTTACTCAAATATTCTATCTATGTTTAGTTGTTGTGGCATAATTATAGAATAGAATAGAATATTTTTATTTCAGACCGGCAGCCTAATTGCGGAACGCCAAATCGTCAAATGATTCTGATCAGTTGGCTTCATTTCTATCACAATTGGCTTCATTTTACGATTTTCGAATTGCGAAACTCTAGTTTCTGCGCAGGGCCTTAACGTTCATAATTGGTTTCATAATAAACTAGAGTTTCGCAATTCGAAAATCGTAAAATGAAGCCAATTGTGATAGAAATGAAGACGACTGATCAGAATCATTTGACGATTTGGCGTTCCGCAATTAGGCTGCGGAGTCCATAGGGTTAGTAACAATTTTAATTATATTATGTATACTCGTATTTTTATGTTCTAACAATTATAATATAATATGTAATTTTATCTTTTTGTTTGTTTCAGTCCAGTACTAACCCCACAAGATCTACATTAAGTTCAACTGTAGCAACGAAATTATTATTATTTCTTTTTTTTGTCACACACTTGCTTTTCCAATTCACTTTTGACATTGGCAGAATAGTCGACATCGGCTTTACTTGCCATAATTAAAAATAGAATAGAATAGAAGAAATATAGGTACCCATCAAAGGTAAAAGTTAAAACACTAACCCCCTTACTAATAAACGTTGTATGCGTCTGTACAGTTACACAACGCTTTGTCTTCTTCTTTCAAAAGTCAAATTACTGACGACTGAAAGAGAGAAATCGGTGTGTAACTATTCATCTGATATAATCTGATATAGTAAGGGGGTAAAAGGGAACTATAAACTATTTGGGCTAAGAATCAGCAGTTTTTAGACTTCAAAAGTTACAGTGGACCGTTCCCAATACGCCTACAATTCACTGGTTCCTAGTGTTTATAAGAAGGGGCGCAACTAACTTCCTTGGGAAACGTTCTACGTTCTATAAGTGAGGCCACGCACCGGCACACGGCGCCACACGTTACACGGACCCTACATTTATGTCTCCACATTTTTAGCTCGGAGCAAATGTATCGTGTTCACGCTTGTGGAGTAGCTTCCAGAACGTTAACATCATCGTCTGACGATACAGATTTCTTAATGAGGCAATGAATGAGACAGAAAAGACGTTACTGGGTGGGTTCACCTGTCCAATCATGATACATAGAATTTACGATAGTAGCAAAATTTTGCAAGAATTATGGTTCGACTAAGAAATCCGGCTGTTGTTATAATCAGCGAGTTCATGGTTGTATAATAATAATAATATAATAACACATTTATTGCAGATTAAAAATCCATATGTTGTTAGTAAAAGTCTTAACCTAATGTTAGTAAAAAACACAAAACTACAAAATTGCAAATTGAAACGACTGACACCTAAGTGTGCAGCCGTATCCAGTGAGCCAGCATGGGGCTGTCCCACCTATCACACAATATACTCAGGATGCTGTGGGAGCTAGCACGCAATCTACCGAGAATGGAAGCGCATCGTTTCCGTATAATGGCATGAAAACCATCAACCCTGGCCTCGGCGAACATTCCGGAAGCGCTACAAAAGCGTGGTAGACCGATAAAGGGATTCTTTTAACCTCTGCAATAATCCCAAAGGAAAATCAAAAGTTGTCTTTAATTTTTGCAAATAAACGTGCCACAATATACGAACGTGTCCGATCTTGAATTCGTGTAGCGCGGCAGACGTCTCGCCACAAACTGCATCCGCTACAAATGTGTCCTTGGTGCGCGTGTTGACGCGCTGATACGCGGGAATGGTAAATGTGTCGCGTTTCAAATGTGGCGTCAATAATTGTTGTAATACAAGTGTATGCCTGGTGTGCAGCCTGCGTAATAAAATTATCTAGTCATAGTTTAAGCTGACCATACTATTGCTTTACAATAATGTGTACTTAGGTGGTAACTATATAATTTAGATCATTATGGACCCTGTAGGGCACAGCAAAAAGGGTAGGAGAGAGGAAGCCCTGTTTTTGAAGATAATTAAGTTGTTTTGTGGGAACAAGTTTTAACTTACCGTACTTAATTATAACACGAAAAATGGAAGGAGTGGAGGGAGGCCTTTGCCCAGGAGTGGGACAGCGCAGGCTAGATAAAAAAAAAATATAATCAGAGTCAGGAGATCACGAATAATATACTAAACATTTCGCTTATCTATTATTTATGTATTATCTGCAAGATGTACTTAACAAGCGTTTTAAGGTTATACAAGTACCTAATAAAACATTTTTGATTTTTTTTACCTCATTACAGGCTTAAATATAGGCTCCAAAGACATTCCATCTTTGTTTCTGTGATAAAAACGTACCTGCGATGCGCCTGGTGTTTTAATCAGGCCCACTTACCTTCACATAGACCACCTGCTTATTTGCCACCGAAAAACAAACAAAAAAAAAACAGAAGCATAAAAAAATAAAACCCGACTACTGAAAAGGATGAAATAAGAAAGTACCTTCCTGTACTAACATATTATAAGCTACGCTAGCATGCAACCACGGGAAGGTACTTTCTTGTTTCATCCTTTTCAGTAGTCGGGTTTTTGTTTTTAAACATTTTTATTTCATTATTTTGGGGCTTATTTCAGTAATACTTATATTTTTGAAATGTGCTAATTAAGCCGTTTCATTTGATACCCCATAAGGCATCATTCAAAAATATTTATTTTTTAATTCATTACTTTATGTCCTCTAGAGGGCGCCATATAGCCTATAACCAGCGGACGGTCAAGACGCTTCTAACGATACCTCATAATGTCAAATTATTATAAGTACTTTTTAAGTTATGAGGGAACAGATGAACATACATACATCATAACCCTCCTTTTTGCTTCGCAGTAGTCGGGTAAAAAATAATTCACTCCTAGAAATCACTTGTCATCACAATTTTCACAACATATGGGATTAGTAGTAAAACAAAACCTAGACGTGGAATCGAAATATTTGTACCGCAAAACTGAAACCTCAAATCCCAAGTCGCAGCCGAACTTACAGGCACCATCGGAGCGGAACAAGGGAGCCATGAATCAGGGAGTGTCGACACCAACGAAAATACGAAATGCTGTGTAAATCTTCTTTTAAAGATAGGGTCAATACTTTTTACTTACGATACGGATTTAGGTAAACAAACGTTGGGAGAACTAAATGTATTTGGTTTGGCCAAGATCGAAATGAAATGTACCTATACTTAGATTGTTTTTTTGAACTGAAATTTCTTTAGGCATTTTTTGAGAAGGGAAAAAGCCATTGAATTCGCGCCACTGTTACCGTAAGCGACACCGCTTCGGATGTGTTCGGCTGTCCTAGGGATGTACTCGGTTTTAATGTATATCCGATATGTCACTGAGTGATGGCAAAGTATTCTGTTTGTGTTTTGTTTTCATTTCTGTCGGCACTCCCGGAGTGCCACTGTTTTTTTTTTTGGGAGTTTTGGAGATATAGGTACCACAAAGATAACATTCACGGCTGTATTCCCTGTAGGGTAAGGCAGAGGTGCATATATAGTTAAGCTACATTTAAAGTACTATATTAAGTACTAAGTAGTACTAGTTATTTTAAGTACTATGTAATGTAGAGGGGCTTGTGCGATATCGTGGCTAGCTGACATAATATGGCAAATAATTTAATGTAATGTTCTGTGTCCTGTAATTGTAATTACTTTGCAAACCCAGTATTGTATAAAATCAAGTATTTTCTAACTGAACAGACAACTGTGCTGCTGGGGAGTTTGTTGCGCCACTTCTTCTCCCCAGCGAAAGCATTTTGGGGGACTGTCTTTTGTAGTTTTGACGTTTGAAAAGTGCTGATTCTCAGCCTAGTTTGAATAAATGACTTTTGATTTTGACCGATCAGGTTAAGCTACGCTTTCCGCGGCTGGTCCGTGGATAAGTGACCATCTTTACATACCAAGACCGTGCCTCGGAAAGCACGTTAAGCCGTTGGTCCCGGCTGTCATTCGTGGATCTTAGACAGTCGTTACGGGTCGTCTGAAGCCTGAAAGTCTGACAACCAGTCTTACCAAGGGGTATCATAGTATCCAGTAACTGGGTTGTGGAGGTCGGATAGGTAGTCGCTCCATGTAAAATACTGGTATTCAGCTGCATCCAGTTAGACTGGAAGCCGACCCCAACATAGTTGGGAAAAGGCTAAGTAGATGACGGCGTTTAAGTACCTACCATGTAACAGACGGCGTGGATATGATAGTAATAAATATTTTTGAAAAAGTATATAAGTATACATAAGTATGTAGCACCTTTTTTTTGTCGTGGAGAAATGCTCATGCATTCTGCACTACCACGGGGAGATAGTGCAGTTATGTGGGACTCTAACGCACTAAAACTCCACGGTGTCCTCCTCTGCCGCTTATGGCGGGAACACGGGCACGCGTTAGCACTCATCCGTGAACCCGCCGCGGCTGTCCGTCACCGGACCCTCCTCTGGGGAGTATTCCCCATCACCAGCCCACCAGACAGAACACATACCTAGCACGCCGTGACCCGCCGTACCCACATCGGTAGGTATAATATTTAAAAGTTGAACTCTAGGTTTACCTTTGATTCCTGGTGGCGCAAGATGAATTATTTTAGCTGTTTACTCCAAGTTATTTTGGGTAACATATGAACGCGCATTTGGGCCTTACTAGGTTTATTTTTTTTTTAGTAAAAAGTTTTTAACAGACGTTTTTTAAAGTTTCGATTAAAAGATACTAATAATTAATTTACAAAACCCATCATATCAAATCGGTTCAGATCAGAATCTGCGTAAATCTGATACTGATGCCATCAACAAGAAATATTCCCGTGCCGTCAAGACTAACTGCGCCTCAAAACTTGCAACACAATCTTAAAAAACCACCTCAGAAACTCCCCCGTCTCTCTTAACGTCTTAGCAATAAGGTCTAGAATGGAGATTTTTCAGTGTATAGTTAAGTTTGTAGTGGCTATCCAAAGAAATAGCAACCACTTATCATTTCTCGGCGCGTCGGTAATAAATACAGGGATGTCACACAGCGCCATCTGTCTTGCTAAACTCTTTGTTTTGTTATATTTGTTTATAGGCCGTCGATAAATATTGTAGGATCTCAGTTTTGTTCGATAAAGCTGATATTAGACACTACACTTTTGTCTTTCATTCAGTATATTTCGCTCCAAGTGAAATGTTTGAAGACAAAATTATCAAAAGTGAAAAATGAATTTACTGAATTATCAGCGGTACGCTGTGGGTTTCGCATACCGTACCACGGCCTCATACTAAGTGAAAGCCATTTTGTAACAGTTACGACGTGCAACTGTCGACTATTTCTGTTGGGTGATTAGCAGTGATCGGAAATAGGTGAGGTAAAATACCTAAAGTTCGAAAAAGAACAGAGATAAAGTGGAGTCGCCTTACGACTGAAAATATTTTAGTCGTCACGAAGTCTCCATTTTTTGTCTCTGTTCTGTGAACTTTAGGTATATTAGCTCACCTATTTCCGATCACTGTTGATGAGTGATTACAGATTTGTTTTTTGTGTTTTTATTCCAATTATCTTACTTATCTTTTTATGTGCACGTGTTTCCGAAACAAATAAACCTATTTCTCTTTTTTAAATTCATTAGTGAATCAATCCAATGATATTGAATGTCAGCATTCGGCATCTTTCGTTCTGCCTACCGAATGATCGAAAAATGAAATGCAATGAGCAGTTGAACTAAATCAAAATAATTTATTTAAATTAGGCTGAGAATTAAAATCAGTCCTCCAAAACGCCCGCCCTTCACCACTTTCTAGTGCTTTTGCTGAAATGTAATTTCTATGTTATTTTGTCGCTGAGTGAAAGTAGAATAAAAAAAAAGACGGGTTGCACTCCGGGAGTGCCGGCAGAAGTGAAAACTTGAATATTAACGTTGTGCATTTTTGATATTTTTCATTAATAGATGCACGTTGTTCAATTTCCATATTTTAAACACTTTATATACACGAATTTTACGAATACACAGCAGTGTGGCCACTACACAGACGGTCGAGCCATCAGCTGTCACCATCCATGGATGCGCGTGGCACGCTGTAACATAAACACACACGAACATTCGCGCAAGCGCCCTGCGCCGCCTAAACGAAACAGCAGGCATACATTTTCGCCGCGCCGTAGAAAGAGAGGGGGATACTTCCTCTTCTACGCCGCGCCGGCTGTCTACTCTCCATCCGTCTTACGAATTTTCGATCAGGTCACGTGTCCTGACGCGAGTTTAACATTTTTTACCCATTACAAAAAAAGTGTACAACGCCGCTAAAGAAGTTTTCACTTCTAAAAATCCCTTGAATAAGCCGTCTGATGTCAGCTTAAAGATGGCGGCTTAGTAATGCACCAGGATTGGCTCAGCTCATCTTTCTTTTGTGGTGTACTCGAGTTATATTGAAGATCAGGTGCAGTTTGAAGAATATTGCGAAAGAATTGGAGGTTTTTATAGCGAAGTTGCTTTATCGTGTGTTGGTATTTATAAAAGTATTGAGTATTTTATGTGCGATAAGCCGTGTGCCCTATGGGATTTCCCATCATAAGATTTTTATCATGTCGATGTTTATTTGGTTGGTTGGTTTGGTTGCACTGCATTTGATAATGAATAGGTAATTTGTTATATTAAAATTGTATTGTATGTGTTTTATATGGGCCTTGATGCCCCTGAAATAAATGGATAAATAAAATAATTGATACAGTGCATATTCAATTACTCAGTATGTACGTACAAACTTTTGCCCGACCCGGGAATCTAACCCAGGACCTCAGCTCAGCAGTCGTGCTTGTGATCACGAGACCAAGGTGCTAGCCCGAAAGTTTCCGAAGTCTTATTATGTAAAGCTGGTCACCCATCCACGGGCCAACCGCGGGCTGTTATTACTTAGCCACAAGCCCCTCACTTCTGCTCTGGGGTACAAGTTGCAGTATTGTTGCTCAAGATGGTCGAGATTATGCGACCCAATTTTTACCATGCTAATGCTATGTAATAAGCCGGTCCCAATGGTATTCAACCCAAAAAGGTATTACATAATAATATGTGAGCCTATAAATCTATTTGAGACTAGCTTCTGCCCGCGACTTCGTCCGCATGAAATTTCACCCTCCCCCCATTCACCCTCTTAGGGGTGGAATTTCGAAAAACCCTTTCTTATTGGATACCTACTCTTCACTAAGAATACACCCTCCAAACATGTCTCTAGGACCAGCGGTTTAGGCTGTGCGTTGATATATCAGTCAGTCAGTCAGGACTTTGAATTTTATGTGTATAGATAGATATTCGAAATATTATCCTTACTTCTTATAACCGAGACGATATCGAAGTTGTCTCCGCAGTTACGCTCATTTCCTTTCTAACAAATACTTTCAAGTCTACTCACAAAAGAGGGACCCGTGACTAAATAATAACAGCCGCACAAGTCGATCGATCAGGTTAGGCTACGCTTGCCGCGGTTGGTCTGTGGATGGATGACCATCTTTACATACCGAGACCCCTCCGTGCCTCGAAAAGCACGTTAAGCCGTTGGACCCGGCTGTCATTCGTGCATATTTGATAGTCGTTCAGAAGCCCGAAAGTCTGACAATCAGTCTTACCAAAAGCGGTATCGTATTACCCAGTAACAGGGTTGTGGAGGTCAGATAGGCAGTCGCTCTATGTAAAATACTGATATTCAGCTGCATCCGGTTAGACTGGAAGCTGACCTCAACATAGTTGGGAAAAGGCTAGGCAGGTGATGACTTTCAATTCTACTCACAAAATGGAATTCATTTACAAAATCTCAATTTCTAATGTCACAGATAGACGCAACCGTAGTTTTACATGAACAGGGAAGATAAACATTTAAATCTACATTTAACGAGGTACAGTCAACAAAGAGAATGGTATGCAGGCACAGATATAGATACACCTAGATAACGCAAAAGCAACTACTTCGCGTGCCAAAAATCGCACTATCTTACGATCGAGAATCATAAGCCGCCACTTTCGCGCTCAGTCCTGCGTACTGCTGGCTGGGTGAGTGTGAGCGAGAGAGCGCGAGCTTGTGACGTCATAGTAGGTAGTCAAAAAGCGGCACGCTTAGTTTTCATACAGTTCGTGATACTTGCGTTATCTAGGTATATCTATATCTGTGTATGTGGGAAATAATTCAAATGCATGAATTAATTTTTGGTTCTAGGACCTCACGATGTTTTCCTTCACCGTTTTGAGAGCAGTGGTGATGAAATAATTTACACAAAGTAAAGCGCCTGTCTGGGTTCGAATCGACGACCTGCAAATCGTAAATCATAGCCGTTTGACTTGGCCACCACTGCTTTGCGTAAGAGATACCTTATCCGGGGTACCGGGATTGTCCGAAAGAAGGAAGAAACACGGGTGGGTTTTAGTCAGTAAGAGTCTGACACTCCCTTCCGCTCCACTCAGAGCGGGAGGCGTCATTTGATGATTTCCCATCCACAAAAAAAAAGGTACCTTATTAAAACAAGTGTCTTAAAATCTCCTGTTTCCTGAAACTTTAGGCAGCATATTGAGACATATCATAAACATTATTTATTTAAAATATTATAATCAAGATATCCTCAGACCAAAAATCTGCATTTACTTAACAGACACGAAATACAACTTTGCACAAAACAAACGGCTTTGTCCGATGCCACGATAAGTATACAAATTCAGTTAAAGTTTGGTACAGTGAACGTAAAACAACATTGTTTGTGTTGGCAAGGCGAGTGACGCCGGGCGCTGTCGAGAGTACGGGCTACGCTGCTACGCTGCTACGACGCTACGAAGCTACGAGGCTACGGGCTACGAGTATTTGGACAAACACTTTTGTTGCTACTTTGTAGATGGTATAAGTTAGAGACCATTTTCTTCAGTTCTTATGCATCTATACAAATAAATAAAATTGGAGTGTCTGTTTGTAGTATTAAAATAACCGCTTTTTACTAAATGCATATGGATACACGGTACATATACCAAAATAACATTTTTTTTAATTTTTGTCTGTTGTCTGTTTGTTCCGGCTGATCTCTGAAATGGCTGGGCCGATTTTGACGGGACTTTCACTGGCAGATAGCTGATGTAATAAGGAGTAACTTAAAAATGATAAGTCCTCTTCTCCACATACTCGTATCTTTCTTTTGCTGTGCCCGACATGGTCCATGATTGTTTCTTTTGGCAAATATTTACCACCTAAGCCTACATTGTGGGATGCAATAAAGAATTGAGTATAGACCCCTTTTGGCCTCGCAGAGGACTTTTTAATGTCATTTTTGTTACTTGTTTACTATTTCTTGTGCGTATCCTAAACAAAATGTTTTTTCTGTTTTTTTTTTTTTCTTTTTTTTTCTTTAACACGGAAAATTGACGGAGGGTATCAATTTCCTTAACAATTAATTTCCCCAATTGTATTACATTGTACATATAAGGCCGCTGCACACTTGTAACACCCGACGCCACCCCACGCTTACTCATTGGCCAAATGACGAAAATAGCTCAACGAGACGAAAAATGTGGCCAATGAGCATTGTGCATTTTGTGGCCTAAGGCATTAAGTCCGCCTTTGTACCTTTTTGTGCGAAAGTTTAAATAAATAAATAAGTATGCTGCATTGATGTCGCGTAACGTGGCGTGTTATAAGTCTGTTTCCGCCTTAAATGTAGTAAACGTAAAGTAGTTCGACTTCGAGTCTCCAGATGCGGCTAAATATCGATCAACGCAACACATCCAAGAACCAGTAACTGTACACCAGGGAAGTATCCGATTGAGATTGTAAGTTAGAACTGTTTTCCAACTCAAGTGAGGGCAAACATCAAAATTGCGAATGTTTAGACTTTAACTAACAATCCGTGCTAATACTATAAATTCGAAAGTAACTCTGTCTGTCTGAATGCTACCTTTTCACGCCTAAACCACTGAACAGATTTCGATATTTGGCAGAGAGATAGATTGCATCCCGAGGAAGGACATAGGATAGTTTTTATCCCGATATTCTCACGGGATCGACACTTATGCGGGTGAAACTGCGGGGTGCAGCTAGTGTTATAATAAATGCGTTTGCATTTTAAAGAAAGAATACAAACATTGCATAGTTGCGACACAGGCAGACTTTATTAGAATGAATTCCTAATATCACAAGCGCTCGTTCCTGAAGACACAGTATAAAGAAAACTGAACAAGTATGAGGGGGGACCTTTGCCCAGCCGTGGGGCATTATATGTTAACAAAAAAAAAAACAGTGGCACTCCGGGAGTGCAGACAGAAGTGAAAACTTGAAAAATTACGTGTGTATTTTTTGAATCGTCATATAAACAAATCACAAACACAATACTTTGCCATCACTCACTGACATATCGGAAATACATTAAAACCGAGTACATCCCGAGGACAGCCGAACACATCCGAATTTAGCGCGGTGTCGGTAACAGTGTCGCGAGTTCAATGGTTTTTTTCCCATCTAAAAAAATGCCCAACTCGCCTAAAGAGAAGTTTACACTTCAAAAACAAAATCATGAAAAAGTGAATATATCAATCCCAAGTATCAAAACGTCTCACTCGAACTACGTGATTTTGGTAAAAAGTACGCGCGGACCAAAAGACCAAAGTTTTATTGTTGGGCAAAAGTTGCGACACAGATAGATTGCGTACGAGCTAGCCAGCAGAATACTGATAAATTATAAGATTACCCACTCTATCTATTATTCTATTAATTCGCCCCCTTGAGGGGTACCAGATAACTTTGTTTGTGTATGGTCAGTTGGGACGATGTGGGTCGAACGGCTTTGTAATTATTCCGTGTAATTAAAACCGCAATTGGAGTTGGTGGAATCAGATTGCGATTTACGTTACCTACGTTAAGGTATATTGACAACTTGCTTTTGCCAATGGCTTCGTCCTCGTGAAGAAATGATTCTACTGGAACGTACTATCGGGATAAAAAGTATCTCATGTCTGAACCCAGGTCATAGACTACCTGCGTGCCAAGTAAATATATATATATATGTCACCGGAAAATAACAAGAACCGCAAATTTATAAATTTTCTAGGAAATTTATAAACTTCCGTAGGATTCTAAACGAGAGATAAATTGTATTATTTTACGCCCACATTTTCGTAAATTGATAAACTTACCGAACTCACGCGTAAAATAATAAGTAAGCAATAACCAAACGCCATGTGCGCTCTGATTGGTTGAATATGTCACGTGTTCCTTCTCCTTCCTCTCCACCGCCATTGTTCGCCATGGAACATTTAATAAACAAACCATTTGTGCGTGTGTTTTTGTAAAGTTTTTAATGTTGTAACTGTGTTGGAACTGTGAAAATAGTTATATTTTGCTAAGGTTACTAAACTAGACCCATAATTGTACCTAAGTCTATGGACACAACCATTGCCACTGTCAACATCGACCAATCAGAGAGCAGTGTGTCATTTTCCGTATTTTAAAAAAGCGTAAAATTAAATGCTCTTCTGTGATTGGTCGAACCATTTAGAATCTTACGAATGGATATCCGTTAGTTTATAAATTTACCACGAGACGTCGCAAATTTATCAATTTGCGAAAATGTGAGCGTAAAATAATACAATTTATCTCTCGTTTAGAATCCTACGGAAGTTTATAAAGGGGTTAGAAGATTTTTGTATGGAGGGTGGCCCTAAGATCGGTCGCCATTTTGATTTTTTTTCAGAATCGCGGTGCACAACAAAAGTTATATATTTAGATAGAGGACGCTTATACACACAAAAAATGTTATATAACATAATATCCTAAAGCGTCAGGTTTCGGAGTTATTCACCGAAATATGTGAATAACTCCGAAACCTGACGCTTTAGGATATTATGTTAAGTAACATTTTTTGTTTGTATAAGTGTCCTCTATCTAAATATATAACTTTTGTTGTGCACCGCGATTCTGAAAAAAAATCAAAATGGCGGCTGATTTTAGGGCCAAAACCTTCAAACCCCTTTCCTAGGAAATTTGTAAATTTGCGGTTCTTGTTATTTTCCGGTGACATATATATATATTCGGTAATAATATATTACTCTCTTCACTTTTCTTAAGAGCTTAGTTAGACTTATAGGTTTATTATTTTTTGCTTTTCAGCTTATATTTCATCGATTCCATTTTCCCTTATAACATTTTTCTATAATTTATATGGTGTACTTAATACAGAATATTCTATCTGTATGGTTATTGGGGTTCCGTACGTCAAAAGGAAAAAACGAAGAAGGATATAATATTCTGTGTCCCTATGTTTTCCTTTTTTCATTAGTAGATGTCAAATTTGTACACTAGGTCTCTGTTGACAGCAGTTTAAATCGGCATTTTTTGAGGATTCTAGTGCTTATAAAAATAATTGACTAACGAGCCACCAGGAATTCAACACATGATTCTAGAACCCCTTGCGTAGAAATGTTAGGTCGTTAATTGAATAAAAAAAAGGTGGTCCATACAATTTGACCGCGTAGGTAAGTATTGAACTTTTCTATGAAACAGCAGTTTTTTTTGATAACCACCCAAAAATTTCTACGCTCTAGCGTTGAATTTTTATTTTTTTTATTTTTATTGAAATCATGGTAACAGTTTGGGCACTGGTTAAAAAAAATCCTGTATATACAGGGTGTTACGGAAAGGGTATATCAATACAAACGGGTTGAAGAGTGTATCTGCTCTACAATCTCTGTACAAAATTTCAGCTCAAAAGTAGTAACTTTGAAAATGCTTAATATTTTTTTTTATTTCGATAGTTTATTAAATTGAAATCATAACAAACGTGTCACCGCACTACGAGGGTCATTATCCATTATCTGTAGTGTGTCTGTGCGCCTAGTATACGCACATCACGCCGCCGCGTGCCAGTGCAGCGCCGTGATGTCGAAATATTAAGCATTTTCAAATTTAATGCTTTTGAGCTAAAATTTTGTAAAGAGAATCTAGACCAGATACACTCTTCAACCCGTTTATATTGATAATATACCCTTTCCGTAACACCCTGTATAGAATAGATTAGGTAGGTACTTGATTTCTCTAGAAAAAAAAAACAATCCCAGTAGGTAGTACTTTTATTTGAATATACTATACACACAACCTGAGTTATCTAAGTAACTAGTAATCTTATTTTTTAATTTTACCCACTTTTATCTCCATATCAATACTGCCTCGGAATATATGGTTGAGCACACCGTCTACAGCAAGTGACAAATTGCAGTAGATACGACCTTTAGGAAACGGGAAGCCTTTCGGTACATACGGTATGGACATGTTTTTCCAATCATATGCACCCTGAAATAAAAAAAAACAATAATTATCATTATTTATGCTGGCCTTTTTAGGGTTCCGTACCAACATGGTAAAAAGGAACCCTTATGGTTTGACTCAGTCTGTCTGTCCGCCTATCACAGCTGGATATCTCAAGAACTATTAATGCTATTTGGAATAAATAGTTCTAGATGATGATTGCCCAACTATTTTGCAAATAAGAATGAAAATTTTTTTTTTTTGCAACAGGAACTGAAACTGTGTCTGAAAAATTTGATTTGGGGCTACTAGGGCATGAGGGGTATCATATAAAATAGCGCGGTTTGCACATTCTCAAGCATTTTTTCTTTTTTTTTTAGGCCTCACAGTTTTCGACTGGATGAAAAAAACAAAAAAAAAATACCGTTCCCCTCCTTATCTCCGAAGTTTGTAAAGAGAAAAATCAAAAGTTTATGTAAAGATTACAGGAAAAATAAAACGATGTCTGTAAATAGCACACTTTTTCAGAAATCATCAACACAAGTTATATTAGTTCCTCTATCGGTCAAGAGATGGCGCTGACCTAAAACTGCAATATTCTACACCGCAGCGCGCAGTGTTAAAATTCTCTGACGAATATAGGCCTCGCCGATGAAAATTTAAAAACATATTATTATGATGGTACAGAACTCTCGGTGCGCGAGTCCGAAGTCAAAGTGTTACCACTGATTCTAGCCTTATGTCAAGAAGCTACTTGTATTATATTATACTTACCGGAGGAAATGGACACTTATGGCTTCCTGCTGCGTTTCGTATTGCTGGACCGAAAATTGTGTCAGAGTGCAACATGTCACAAAATTCGAAATGCATCTCAACGAAACTGGGTTTATATCTATTTGTGAGGAACTGGTAGAAGTAGAAGTCCAGCTGTAACATAAACCACATTATCCATTATATCATTATTCTAACCATAGATATATTTTTACATTTCTATGATTCTAACAGATTATCATTAGTTTACCGTACACCTTTATGTTAGCCCGTTTGAAGGGCCCGTGGCTAAATAATAACAGCCGCACAGATCGATCGATCAGATTAAGCTACGCATGCCGCGGTTGGTCTGTGGATGGGTGACCATCTTTACATACCGAGACCCCTCCGTGCCTCGGAAAGCACGTTAAGCCGTTGACCCCGGTTGTCATTCGTGGATCTTAGACAGTCGTTACGGGTAGTCACAAGCCCGAAAGTCTGATAACCAGTCTTACCTAGGGGTATCGTATTACCCAGTAACTGGGTTGTGGAGGTCAGATAGGCAGTCGCTTCATGTAAAATACTGGTATTCAGCTGCATCCGGTTAAACTGGAAGCCGACCCCAACATAGTTAGGAAAAGGCTGGGCAGATGATGACATCTTTTTGTTATGAAAGGTAAAGAATTTAACGCCAACAAACGAAGTTGAGGTTAAAAAGATCATTGCAAACCTCAAACATAATTCGGCATTTGGGTGGGATGGAGTCACAAACAGGACACTTAAATTATGTAAAAATGCCCTTGCTGCACCAATTATTATTATCTTAGCCTTTTCCCAAGTATGTTGGGGCCGGCTTCCAGTCTAATCGGATGCAGCTGAAAACAAGTATTTTACATGAAGCGACTGTCTATCTGGCCTTCATAATCCAGTTAGAGGGTAATACGATACCCCTTGGTAAGACTGGTTGTCAGATTTTCGGGCTTCTGACTACCCGTAACGAATGCCAAAGGTCCACAAAAACATCTCTACTTACACAAACATTACAATATCCTCCATGCGATCATTAGTGTCAAGCAATACTGGCTTGCGCCAGTTCTCTTTAGCCAAGGAGAGCGGGGTGAGGTCCTTGTCCACCAAGACTACATCTCGATGCATCCCGACGTCGATTATAAATTATTTATTACAATCATACGGCCCGCCTAGTAGGTCAGTGGTTATTGGCTTTTATTTATTTATTCACATGACTACTACAACAGGCAAGAATCACATTACCACTGTCAAATATCACTATATCACTCATTATATCACTAGGTTAAAATTTTAGGTTTCGACCCGACTATCACCCAAAGCGTAGTTGCACAACATGACAAGCAACAACAATAATAATGATAACAACTACAGTAAAAAATAAAAATAATATTTAATAGGCAAAATTGGTATTAATTAAATTAAATTAATAATTAATAAAAAAAAAATTAATTATAATTTATATTAATTAATAATTTTTTTATTTATATTTATTAAATTTTTATTAATTAATTTTTTTTTTTTTTTTTCCTGCGTTAGTTCTAACTTACCTTCAAGTTATTGCCCGCTATGAAAAGTGAATGTACGTACAGCTGCACATAATGCCTAGGATCCTGCCGGCTCCAACGTTTACTGGTTAAGGTAAAATTTTTTAAGTATTTCGTGTCATACCAGTAGACTGCTGGACGCTCAGTACTGATGTAAGTTATCTACGACAGAAATGATTATAATAATAAGAAAAAACCGGTCAAAAGCGAGTCGGACTCGCGCACCGAGGGTTCCGTACAAATTTGTAGGTAACTAAAAATTTACGTTTTTCGGATTTTTTCCTCTACTTGTGCTATATGACATTGCTTCTTGCCAAATTTCATGATTCTAGGTTTACGGGAAGTACCCTATAGGTTTTGATTCCGGAACATAAACGCCCGTATCTTTTGTTGATTGTTGATACCAAATGTTTAAGACGAGCGCTAATCCTGCCGACAAACTGTCACGCAGTTTGGCAGGTTTATGATAATGTGTACAAATGTTTGGTCTAAAATAAATTATTTTTTTGATTTTTTTGATTGCGTTGAAAGAAAGAAAGAAAGAAAAGTATTTATTGCGACTCGTATAGGAAGATCACAAACTAAACTAAACACAGTAAAAAAAAAATAAGTTGAGTTAGAAGTTTGAGTTTTTCACTGCTTTAGGGGATTGTAGCCCTGATAATTTGATATTAATTCCAGCTGATAACTCCACGCGTTCCTGAGAAAAAGGTTCTTGACAAACAACAAAGTGATCTTATAAGGGTACCGCTTTTCCTTTTGAGGTACGGAACCCTAAAAAGACAAAAATGTAAAGAAGTGACCATGATCGATCATACTCTTCTATAAAGTAAAGGAAGAAAGAAAAATTGCTTATTCTGCGCAAACTAAACGCACATTACAAAAAACAAGAACGTGTATTCGCAATCACATAGCCCAGATGTCACTGTCAAATTAATCCATGGAACTTTTTAAATATTGTATTCGGTTTATTAAATTTTGGTGAACAGCTTACCAAAAAATATATATCATATACATTTATAGACACAAGTTATACATAGGTACTTACACTGTTGGATGTACACGGATCCATTTGGTATTGCAAATACAAAATTAAACCAACGTATGAAAATTTTAAATTCATTATCAATTTATATCAAATTAATATGTTGTTTTTTTAAAGATTTTGATGAATTTAAAGATGTTTTGTGATTTAAGTTATGAATTTATTTTACAATTTGATTTGATTTTATGTACTTCAATTTAGTTTTAACAGTATTATTGTGGCATGTATTTTATTCATTGGTTACTAACATTTTTTTTAAGTATACTAACATAAATATGGATCCCTGTGCCTGACTTCGTTTAGTTAGTAACGAATAAATAATCGGCAAATAAGGAATAATAGTAATAATTATAGCTTATTTTACTTTATTAATAATTGAATTTGGTTATATTTTTAGGATGAGAGACTAATTCAAAGTAATTTGATCAAAAACTTGAAATATCTCTTCCTAAATAGACGACTACACTGAGGCGACTAAACTCAGAAAGGTGTATTTAGGCCTGTTGTAGGCACCGGGTGATTTATTTATATGAACCACTTCTATTCAAATATGTACAAAACATAACATGTATCATTTCTCGGTCACCTAACTACATACGCAGTTTAACGCATAATTGCCAGGAAATAAGGAAATAAACCTTTATAGTACCTAATCTATACATACACCGGTATTTAGGTTGGTTGATCATTAAAATAAATAACTTAATATTTTGCGTATGGCCAGTATGTCATCATAACAAGATATTAGTGTTTAGGTAATGGATAGCATTTTAGGCCGCATAGATCATTATTTGAGATTAGAAGGTACAGAACAAAGTGTCGATTGTGCTGCTCTGTCCTGCTTCGGTACATCTAGTTACTCCTGGTTGCTCTGGTCCTGCTGGTTGTACTCTGCATAGCTATTCACAAAGCTACGATACAGTTTGGTACCGTATCGAACGTCAATGATATCGACGAAGTCCTTTAATCGCTATTCACAAATCCGCAACCGTACAATTTTGACAGTTCATATACGGTATGAAGACATCGATTCTTCCGACAGGTATTTGCTGTCGGAAGTGTTATCGAACAACAAATATTGTTTATAAAAATAATATATATATGTAAAGTTATAATATTGTTTTGACCGCTGCATATCCAAGTACAACTTTATCGCTAAATTATAAGGTTCAAAGTTGATTGAGAAAATTTTACAATTTCGGGTAGCTTGATGTGCTGGCGTATACCAGATATTTATATAATTTTAGGTGATTACATACGTATCTAAATAACACTTAAACTCGTTCTAGACTTTGTTTGTTAAATTTTATTTATTAGTACAACCATTGTTTACTGTTTTTATATGTTAATAGTTAC
Source organism: Amphipoea lucens (assembly GCA_947508005.1). Taxonomy (NCBI): domain Eukaryota; kingdom Metazoa; phylum Arthropoda; class Insecta; order Lepidoptera; family Noctuidae; genus Amphipoea; species Amphipoea lucens. Next base: position 18,438,630 of record OX382374.1, read on the forward strand.
TAGATGCATAATCTATAGTTGCCCTTAATTAAACACCCAGTTAAAGTAATTTATGTACCACTTCAAATTTTCTACCACGAATATCTATTTACTACCATTTTGTAGCGCTCCCCGTATACACACCTATAGTCGGTTAGAAAAAAACCCTTCCAGACGGATCTGTGAATAGCGTTTTGTCAGTCCTTCGGTTCAGAAATCAGGTTATCGAACAAGAGTCATTATCGATACGATAGTGAATCGTATGTTTGTGAATAGCTATGCTGGTCTGTTTTCGTTCCCGGCCGGTTGGCTGTACCTTCATTTCCTTCCTCGATAGATTGATTTTCCTCATCAACATCATCCTCAGCTAATTGTGCGAGACTTTGAACAAAATATATGAAAACTACTACTACTGAGTTACTTTAAAATTTATAATATTAGTATGGATATGGATTGCTCCCAATAAAACATTTATTAATAAAAAAAATGTTGTTCCATACTTTTTCTTTTATAATAAATGTTTTATACAATAAAATTTAGGTACCTATGTCTTTACAAAACACACATCACATCATCACATCTGCAAAAGTAAAATACTGTGGCGCGGCTATCAACGCCCCACACAAAATACATGGAAGACATATGTTCCATAAGCATACTTTCACATGTAAAGAAATCTTATCACACTAATATTATAAAGGCGAAAGTTTGTGAGTGTGTGAGTGTGTGTGAAAATGAGCATTATGTTTTAGTCTAATAAGAGTTCTCTCTTATTAGACTAAAACATAATGCACATTTTAGCTAGCTAGCTAGTGAATTTATTTACGATACCACAAGTTGCTTTTTTGCAATTTTGACCGCGTAGGTATTGCACTTCTCTTTGAAACAGCAGATTTTTTTTTTGATAATTAACCAAAAATTTCTACGCTAGAATCATATGCGTGTCTAGAATCATATGCTGAAATCATGGTTACAGTTTGCGCACTGGATAACAAAAAATCCTGTATACAGGTTGTTACGGAAAGGGTATATCAATACAAACGGGTTGAAGAGTGTATCTGGTCTAGAATCTCTGTACCAAATTTCAGCTAAAAAGCAGTAACTTTGAAAATGCTTAATATTTTTTTATTTCGATAGTTTATTAAATTGAAATCATAACAAACGTGTCACCGCACTACGAGGGTCATTATCCATTATCTATAGTGTGTCTGTGTGCCTAGTACACACAGCGGCAGAGAAAAGGAACCCCCCAAGACTTTAAAGATTATCGCCCAAGCGGGCTTGAGCCCGCCGTCGCTCGTCGCTCGAGCGACGGCGGGCGCGTCACGTGACTCTGGCCTCGAGCAGCTCCCTCCCCCGCCGCCGCGCGCCGCACCCATCTCTGCCCGAGCATCCACCGATCCCACTCAAATATTATTTGCAAGTTTTTAATAATTATATTATGGTATTTTTTCGGCTTTTTGCCCGAACCGTATACCAAGAATAACTTAACTTACAAAAAGACACATTACGTGCCATTGTGGATACGAACCCACATCATCAGGCGCAAGCCTATCACGTAGACCGCACCTTATACCACTAGACTATTGGAACAGTTAGCAATTTTAACGAAAATTCGAATAGCATTACTCCTTTTATCGAACAAGGTTAATACTGGTCTAATCGTCTAGATATTAAGGTTTAAATTTCAACTTCCACCACGAGTTATAAATATTAACACCTTATCGTCTTGTTACCCGACTGCGTTTTACAAAATGCAATACGTAACTCCTCAAATTAACTAAAAGATAAGGTTGAAATTAGCATACATTTCTTGTTTGGTTAAATAGAATGTGTTTGATTCCGATTGTTGCACTACCGTAATTTTACTTTAGAAACTTAATTGCTGTATGAACTGCGAGTTAAGGTTTAATTTAGAATACTTCTTCGCCTTATTAACTAAATTGTGATTGAGGGTATAATAACTTTTCAAATCGTTTTGTTTTCGTGTCGATCCGCTTGTGTGTAATTAATTCTCGCCGAAATATTATCCAATTTATTAAGTTTTTGAACAGTTGATTCTATTAACCGATAGTATTGTTCGGATAACAACTTTTTTGAAGGCTAGAATTAAATAAACTGACGACTGAGGGAAACTGACCAGTGATACGCGGACTCTAAAATTGTTGTTCTCTGGGAACAGCCCAGGAACAAAGCATAAAGAAAATAGCACGAGATATGGGAATAACGGTAAGATTTACGTTATACACAACACATATATATTTATTGTTGCAATCATGTTGCATTATTACTGACAAGTTGGAATTTTTTTATGTATTTCTAATATTATTATTTTCGTTCCAGAGAAAAACAGTTCGTAGATGGATACACAGGTATCATGCGACGGGTGATTCGAAATGTGATCGCCAAGGCCGTCGCCCAATTGTTAACACTAATGAATCGGGGCGACACCGTAATATTGTGGAAGTTCACTCAGTGGCACCCTTCAAAACTACGCGTTCAAGTGCTGACTTCAAGAAGTGATAGACAGTGACGGCGACCCTCTCTGTTATTAATAGGCAATTTACTCGGCAGATTGATTGTGTAACTTATCTGATAGAATTGCATTGGAACATATGAGCAAGTGTTAATTCCCAATATTTGTGAGATCATTATCTCGTAGTTAATCAAAAATAAACAGCCTTTATTATTATCAATCCAGTTACTCTTGTTTACAAGTAGTCTTGTAATGTGTTAACGATGCACCATCTGACCTCACATATTTTTCTAATGTTGTGTTAAAAGGGTTATCAGAAAATGTGATAAAAGAGAAAGATGTATATTGCTATTACTGTTATAGTTTAGCATGTTGGTTCTTCCTCTGTAATTCACAGGCACAAATGACAACATTTAATTTTTTAACTGAGCTTTTTTTCCGATATGATCACACATATTTTAAATAAATAATGTTTTCTCAACTTTTAAAAAAATAAATATTGTAGTAACATTTCTAGAAATATCTATAAACGAACCGTTGTCTAATGTTAAACATTCTACACCCCACCCAGGGTATCTATTTTGGGTTTAGTTAATATTCTAAGTAAATTACCCCAATTTAACATAGAAAACTGTATACTCAACCAGGAAGTGAATTCCATGAAGTCTTAATTTGCCTAGCTTTTCTTATTAACCTCTTATCTACTTTAACATTTGATTTCTTAAATAATTAATTAACGAAAATCACCTAATCACTTATTAAAAAAACAAAAAAAAAGAAAAAAGAACATGCCGTCGGCGGATTTGAACTCGTGACCACCGCATCGTTATGCCGCAGTCTTTACCACTAGACCAACACGCCATTTACGTTGACTTACAAAAAACTTAAACGGTTTGATGTCGTTATCAAGGGGGGTTCCTTTTCTTCGATGCTTGCTGTACACGCACATCACGCCGCCGCGCGCCAGTGCAGCGCCGTGATGTCGAAATAAAAAAATATTAAGCATTTTCAAAGTTAATGCTTTTGAGCTGAAATTTTGTACAGAGATTCTAGACCAGATACACTCTTCAAACCGTTTGTATTGATATACCCTTTCCGTAACAACCTGTATATACAGGGTGAATTTTTCAAGTGAGCGTGGATGGCCAAATCCAAAACTATGAGGACTAGCGAAAAGTACTCAAAGGAGTCGCGGGCTCGATCTTGATGAAAACTGAAACTGCATCATTGGATTTTTGAAAAATCAATATTTCTAGCCAGGAATCGAACCTGTTGATTTTGAAAAAAAAACCGGCCAAGTGCGAGTCGGACTCGCCCATGAAGGGTTCCGTAGCAGCAAGTAACATAATATAAAAGTTCTTGTAGTTCGTTGTAACTTTGTGAAAGGTAAATTGCGGTTTTCGATTTATGACGTATTAAAAAAAAAACTATTTACTAGATCTCGTTCAAACCAATTTTCGGTGGAAGTTTACATGGTAATGTACATTATATATATTTTTTTAATTTTATCATTCTCTTATTTTAGAAGTTAGAGGGGGGGGGGACACACATTTTACCACTTTGGAAGTGTCTCTCGCGCAAACTATTCCGTTCAGAAAAAAATTATATTAGAAACCTCAATATCATTTTTGAAGACCTATCCATAGATACCCCACACGTGCAGGTTTGATGAAAAAAAATTTTTGGAGTTTCAGTTGTAAGTATGGGGAACCCCAAAATTTATTGTTTTTTTTCTATTTTTGTGTGAAAATCTTACTGCGGTTCACAGAATACATCTACTTACCAAGTTTCAACAGTATAGTTTTTATAGTTTCGGAAAAAAGTGGCTGTGACATACGGACGGACGGACAGACAGACAGACAGACAGACATGACGAATCCATAAGGGTTCCGTTTTTTGCCATTTGGCTACGGAACCCTAAAAAACACACTGTATTATTACACCATTCGATATTGTCGCTAATAAGGATCGAATTCTGGGAAGTAATGACATAGGGCAAACTAAAGGAAAGAGCTTATTTTAACAAAATATTTTTTTATTTTTCTTATGTTACCTACCTCATCATCATCTGCCTAGCCCTTTCCCAACTATGTTGGGGTCGGCTTCCAGTCTAACCGGATGCATGATGATTTTACATGGAGCGACTGCCTATCTGACCTCCACAACCCAGTTACTGGGTAATACGATACCCCTTCCCCTTGGTAAGACTGGTTGTCAGACCTTCGAGCTTCTGACGACCCGTAACGACTGTCAAAGATCCAGGAATGACAGCCAGGACCAACGGCTTAACGTGCTTTCCAAGGCATGGAGGGGTCTCGGCACGTAAAGATGGTCACCCATCCACAGACCAACTGCGGCAAGCGTAGCTTAACCTGATGGATTGACCAGTGCGGCTGTTATTATTTAGCCGGGCTCGGGTTATGTTACCTACCTACTAAACCTTAACTGATTAATTGTTCAAAGTGATGACCATTGTTTTCAATACATAGCTGGATTCCATTCAGCATTACAATATTATTGATTCCATTAGAATATTTTCCAAAGATCGTAATAGAAATTTTAATTAAGAACATAATGTTTTGAAGGTGACTGCGCTGCGGGTGTGTTAATAAAAATATTGAGCATCATTTCGAACAAGGTACATACTTAATGTAGGTATGAATACTTTAAAATAAGAAGCAGTTTATTAAGATTCAACATTTTCCTTAAGTCTGCCGCATGTCATTACTTCCCAGAATTCGATCCTTATTAGTGACACTACCGATTGGTGTAATAATACAGTGTGTTTTTTTTTTCAAAATCAACAGGTTCGATTCCTGGCTAGAAATGTTGATTTTTCGAAAATCCAATGATGCAGTTTTAGTTTTCATCAAAATCGGGCCCGCGACTCCTTTGAGTACTTTTCGCTAGTCCTCATAGTTTCGGATTTGGCCATCCACGTCCACTTGAAAAATTCACCCTGTATACAGGATAGCTTAGGTACTTGATTTCTCTAGAAAAAAAAACAATCCCAGTAGGTAGTATTTTTATTTGAATATACTATACACACAATCTGAGTTATCTAAGCAACTAATAATCTTATGTTTTAATTTTGCCCACTTTTATCTCCATATCAATACTGCCTCGGAGTATATGGTTGAGCACACCGTCTACAGCAAGTGACACATTGCAGTAGATACGACCTTTAGGAAACGGGAAGCCTTTCGGTACATACGGTATGGACATGTTCTTCAAATCATATTTACCCTGAAATAAAAAAAAAACAATAATTATCATTATTTATGCTGGCCTTTTTAGGGTTCCGTACCAACATGGTAAAAAGGAACCCTTATGGTGTGACTCAGTCTGTCTGTCCGTCTATCACAGCTGGATATTTCAAGAACTATTAATGCTATTTGGAATAGTTCTAGATGATGATTGCCCAACTATTTTGCAAATAAGAATGAAATAATTTTTTCATTTCTCATACTCGGAAAGTAGCATTTGTTTGATCCAAATAGCGGGTGGAAGACGCTGCTTCCCACCACAGGGCGGGAAAGACTCATAGTAATTACTTCCCTCTTTAGGGTGGGAATGAATTTTAAAAATAAAACTGTAGTCAGCTACGAAATTTTTGACATAAATTAAGAAAAATGCTGCAGTCTTGTGAGTGTATAAACAGCCAGTGTGAATTTAAAAAAAAACCTATTAAACGGGACAGCCCGCGGCGATGACGCGGTGTGTTCCATATTTAAAATAAAAAAAATCAATAGTATTATTTGGCGGGATACTAACCCTGTAAGCTGTACCGAAATTCAAAAACATTGCATGTTATTGTTATCAATAAATATTTTAGAAAAACTACTACTTTATACTTTCCTTATATTCGAAATGAAAAGTAGAGTGTTTAAGACGGGTGAAAGTCATCAATTCCTACTCGGGCTATAGTCTAAATGCCTCGTATAGGAATTGATTCCTTTCGACCCTTGCATAACAATCTACTATTTTTTGCAACAGGGACTGAAACTGTGTCTGAAAAATTTGATTTGGGGCTACTAGGGCATGTGGGGTATCATACGAAAGAGCGCAGTTTGCACATTCTCAAACTTTTTTTTTTTTTAGGCTGCACAGTTTTCGACTTTAGATGAAAAAACAAAAAAAATACCGTTCCCCTCCTTATCTCCGAAGTTTGTAAAGAGAAAAATCTAAAGTTTATGTAAAGATTACAGGAAAAATAAAACGATGTCTGTAAATAGCACACTTTTTCAGAAATCATCAACACAAGTTACATTAGTTCCTCTATCGGTCAAGAGATGGCGCTGACCTAAAACTGCAATATTCTACACCGCAGCGCGCAGTGTTAAAATTCTTTGACGAATATAGGCCTCGCCGATGAAAATTTAAAAACATATTATTATGATGGTACAGAACTCTCGGTGCGCGAGTCCGAAGTCAAAGTGTTACCACTGATTCTAGCCTTATGTCAAGAAGCTACTTGTATTATATTATACTTTTATTTATTTATTTATTACATTTGGGAAAACAAACAGTAGTATATTAAGTATAAACAGTGTTGTCTTAAAATTAAGCTTAACAAATATACTACCCACAACATTTTCCACAGATTACTGTAGCATATAAAAAACAAAAAACAAGAAACAAGCTGTTATGTAGCAGGGCTAACTATTGAGTCAGGCCTGCTACATGACAGAAAAAGATGTTAAAAAAAAAAAGATAAATTAAAAAAAAAATGATAAAGATGAACAAAAAAAAAAGAAAAAAAAAATTCTATAGGTATAAGTTGTAACAAACAGAAAAAAAAAAATCAATAAAACAAAAAAAAATAAAAAAAATCACGTGCGATGTATCATACAGGTCCCTATCCTATTAACAATGATACCTACATTGTGTAAAACCTATGGAGCCTACTGCCGATCCTTAAGAATCTTAATTATATCATTTTTGAATTTGTATCTGCTTAGGAATAGTATGTCTATTGCACCAAAACACGCATTGTATGTATCGACTAAGCGGTATAGCGGCGAACGCTTACCAGCATTGGATCTACAAAAGCTAGTAGCAAACAGTCGCCTGGTGCGTACCTCCCGTCCATGTACTGTTCGAGGAACCAGGTAACACAAACCAGACACCAAGTCAGGGCAATCAAACTTGTTTCGGCATACACTGAATAACGTCATTGTCTCAAGGAGAACGCGTCTTGACTGTAAAGTAAGCAGGTCGTATTCTTTAAGAAGTGATTGGTAAGATGTTTTCTTTCGAAAACATCTAAATTGCATAGCACGAAGGTACTTGCGTTGGACTAATTCGATAATTTCGACATATTTCGCATAGTAGGGATTCCAGATCGGAACTGCGTATTCTAATTGCGGCCTAATTATGGACTTATACAGATACAAGAAGGTGGAGGGACGATGGAAATCTCTGGATGCTCTCATAACAAATCCAAACATCTGATATGCCTTATTGACAATTTTTTCTACATGAATATCAAGATGAAGTTTTGAGTCCAGCTGCACACCAAGATCACGAAGATTGCTAACTTTATTAATAACACTATTAGCAAGTTTATAATTGAAATGTATGATATTTTTCTTTTTAGTGAACGTTATACTATGACACTTAGGCAAGCTAAGGTAGAGTTTATTATAAGAGCAATATTCTGAGAAACGATCAAGATCACGTTGGAATTTAACACAATCTTGTTCATTTGAAATTTGTTTAAAAACTTTTAAATCGTCAGCGTATAATAGTAAAGGTAAATAATAAAGGTCCTAAAATTGAGCCTTGAGGAACTCCTGATGTAACTTGAATACAATTAGACTCGAAGCCATTGATCACAACCTTTTGGGTCCTATTGGTTATATATGAGACAAACCAACGGAGGAGATCCCCTCTGATACCATTGTACGCAATTTTATTCAGCAGCAATCTGTGATCCACTTTATCGAATGCCTTTTGAAAGTCAGTGTATACCGCGTCCGTTTGTTGTCTGTTATCAATATTTTCAAAAAGTTGTGTTGTGAATATTAAGAGATTGCTTACGCAAGACCTATCTTTGACGAAGCCATGCTGCTCCTTTATTAGAATATGACGAATAATTGGATAAATCTCAGCATGGACAAGCCTTTCAAAGAGTTTAGACAATGCAGATAATATGGAAATTGGACGATACATCTCTACATCACTTTTAGAACCACCTTTGTGTACTGGTACGATATTTGCGCGTTTCCATACATCCGGAAAGACTCCACACGAAATACATTTGTTAAATAATATAAATACGGGATAGCATACTGTACTGTAGGTATTTTTTAAAAATAACGCAGGTATACCGTCTGGACCAGGTCCTTTAGTCGAATCCAACATTTTTAGTTCTCTGCGAATATTTTCTAAGGGGAAATACAATTTAGATAAGTTAACATCATGATCAGCACTTGTAGGTGGAGGTACCCATGAATCAGAGTTAAAAGTGGAGGGTTCGTACACAGAATGGAAAAAGGAAGAGAATAAGTTACTAATTGCAATAGGATCACTGGCTAAATTTTGTTTGTAGTGTATCGTGCCAGGAATTCTATTTGCAGTTTTACGGTTGGAGATGTACGACCAGAAAGCCTTGATATTGGTGGCAATATTATCTTCAACTGACTTCATGTATCTTTTATAGCATCTCTCTGCTTCTTTTTTGAACCTTGTTCTAATGACAGAATACTTTTCATAGTCACTTATATTGCCGCGTTTCTTCCACTTTATCCAAGCATAAGATTTATTTTTGAAGGTACGTATGAGTGAACGTGTGAACCAGATGGGAAAATTAAAAAAAAATACTTACCGGAGGAGACGGACACTTATAGCTTCCTGCTGCTGCTGTTCGCATTGCTAGACCGAAAATTGGGTCAGAGTGCAACATGTCACAAAATTTGAAATGCATCTCAACGAAACTGGGTTTATATCTATTTGTGAGGAACTGGTAGAAGTAGAAGTCCAGCTGTAACGTAAACCACATTATCAATTATATCATTATTCTAACCATGGATATATTTTTACATTTCTATGATTCTAACAGATTATCATTAGTTTACCGTACCCCTTTATGTTAGCCCGTTTGAAGGGCCCGTGGCTAAATAATAACAGCCGCACAGATCGATCGATCAGGTTAAGCTACGCTTGCCGCGGTTGGTTTGTGGATGGGTGACCATCTTTACATACCGCGACCCCTCCGTGCCTCGGAAAGCACGATAAGCCGTTGACCCCGGTTGTCATTCGTGGATCTTAGACAGTCGTTACGGGTAGTCAAAAGCCCGAAAGTCTGATAACCAGTCTTACCAAGGGGTATCGTATTACCCAGTAACTGGGTTGTGGAGGTCAGATAGGCAGTCGCTTCATGTAAAATACTGGTATTCAGCTGCATCCGGTTAAACTGGAAGCCGACCCCAATATAGTTAGGAAATGGCTAGGCAGATGATGACATCTTTTTGTTATGAAAGGTAAACAATTTAACGCCAACAGACGAAGTTGAGGTTAAAAAGATCATTGCAAACCTCAAACATAATTCGGCACTTGGGTGGGATGGAGTCACAAACAGGACACTTAAATTATGTAAAAATGCCCTTGCTGCACCAATTATCTTAGCCTTTTCCCAAGTATGTTGGGGATGGCTTCCAGTCTAATCGGATGCAGCTGAAAACAAGTATTTTCCGCCCAAGTATATTTTTTTTGTTATTTATCTGGCCTTCACAATCTAGTTAGAGGGTAATACGATACCCGTTGTTAAGACTGGTTGTCAGACATTCGGGCTTCTGACTACCCGTAACGAATGCCAAAGGTCCACAAAAACATCTCTACTTACACAAACATTACAATATCCTCCATGCGATCATTAGTGTCAAGCAATACTGGCTTGCGCCAGTTCTCTTTAGCCAAGGAGAGCGGGGTGAGGTCCTTGTCCACCAAGACTACGTCTCGATATAAATTATTTATTCCAATCATACGGCCCGCCTAGTAGGTCAGTGGTTATTGGCTTTTTTTATTTATTCACAAGGCAACTACAACAGGCAATAATCACATTACCACTATCAAATATCACTATATCACTCATTATATCACTAGGTTCAAATTTTAGGTTTCGACCTGACTATCACCCAAAGCGTAGTTGCACAACATGACAAGCAACAACAATAATAATGATAACAACTACAGTAAAAAATAAAAATAATACTTAATAGGCAAAATTTGTATAAATTAAATTAAATTAATAATTAATAAAAAAAAAAAAAAAAATTATAATTTATATTAATTAATATTTTTTTAATTTATATTTATTAAATTTTTATTAATTAATTTTTTTTTTTTCCTGCGTTTGTTCTAACTTACCGTCACGTTATTGCCCGCTATGAAAAGTGTATGTACGTACAGCTCCACATAATGCCTAGGATCCTGCCGGTTCCAACGTTTACTGGTTAAGGTAAAATTTTTGAAGTATTTCGTGTCATACCAGTAGACTGCTGGACGCTCAGTACTGATGTAAGTTATCTACGACAGAAATGATTATAATAATAAGAAAAAACCGGCCAAAAGCGAGTCGGACTCGCGCACCGAGGGTTCCGTTTGTAGGTAACTAAAAATTTACGTTTTTCGGATTTTTTCCTTTACTTGTGCTATAAGACATTGTTTCTTGCCAAATTTCATGATTCTAGGTCAACGGGAAGCACCCTATAAGTTTTGATTCCGGAATATAAACGCCCGTATTTTTTTATTGCGTTGAAAGAAAGAAAGAAAGAAAAATTCTTTTTTTTCTTTCTTTCTTTCTTTATTTCTGCTGCACATCAACGACCTGCTTCAGCTTGGTGCAATCGGGTACGCAGATGACAGCACAGTCGCAGAAAGATACCTGTCCAGTGCAAAAGCCAGCAGAGAGGAAATGGCTACTCTTAGAGAGGCCATGGTGGAACGAATGAATTTGTCCTTAAATCTCGTTTCCCAGTGGGGTGACGACAATCTGGTCAAATTCAACGCCTTAAAAACACAGGCGTGTCTTTTCACTGCGAAAAGGAGCCAGTTCCAGTTATGCCCTGCTTTCCAAGGTGCATCTGTACCGGTTACCAACCGCCTTCAGCTTTTGGGCATGGAGTTGACATCAGATCTCAACTTCGGCTCAACCATCGAGTCAAAAGCTCAGACCGCAGCCAAGAAGCTGGGCATCCTAAATAAGGTGAGGCGATACTTCACACCAGGACAGCTTTTAAGTTTGTACAAAGCTCAGGTCCGTTCCTGTATGGAGTATTGCAGCCACTTGTGGGATGGCTCAGCAAAATACCAGCTTGCTGCACTTGACTCGGTGGAACGCAGAGCTAGAAAGCTTATAGGCGACGAGACGTTGGTAGCTACGCTTCCCAGCCTGGCTCATCGGCGTAATGTCGCTTGCCTGACGGTCTTCTATAGACTGTACTACGGAGAGTGTGCGCAGGAGCTCCACGACCTGATCCCGCCATCGCCCTTTTACCACCGGACAACCAGACGTACTGCAGCGTACCATCCGCACTTGGTTGATATCCCGATGAGTCGTACTCGGCGCTTCTCCTCCACTTTTATTATGCGCACAGCCAAAGTGTGGAACTCTCTGCCGGCATCTGTGTTCCCTCCCACATTTAACCCGTCTGCCTTCAAATCAAGAGTGAACAGGCATCTTCTGGGCACGCTCGATCCATCATAGACCTCATCTATCGCTTTCCATCAGGCGTGATCGGGGTCAAGAGTGCGCCCATTTAGCAATAAAAAAAAATTAAAAAAAAAGTATTTACTGCGACTCGTACAGGAAGATCACAAACTAAACTAAACACAGTAAAAAAAAAAACAAGTGGACTTAGAAGTTTGAGTTTTTCACTGCTTTAGGGGATTGTAGCTCTGACAACTTGATATTAATTTCAGCTGATAACTCCTCGCGTTCTTGAGAAAAAGGATCTTGACAGATGGACAGACAGACGGACAACAAAGTGATCTTATAAGAGTTCCGCTTTTCCTTTTGAGGTACGGAACCCTAAAAAGACAAAAATGTAAAGAAGTGACCATGATCGATCATACTCTTCTATAAAGTAAAGGAAGAAAGAAAAATTGGATCAATGTGCCTGACTTCGTTTAGTTAGTAACGATAGTTTTAATAAATAATCAGCAAATGAGGAATAATAGTAATAGTTATCGCTTATTTTACTTTACTGAATTTGGTTATATTTTTAGGATGAGAGACTAATTCTGAGTAATTTGATCAAAAACTTGAAATATCTCTTCCTAAATAGACGACTACACTGAGGCGACTGAGGGTTTTTCGAAAATCTACCCCTAACTGTGTGAAAAGAGGTACTTTGTTAATTTTAACTACTGCGTGGCTTGATTACCTCGAATATTGGTATAAATAAACTTTGATTCAAGTTATGAACATATCTTAAAAGATTTTTCAAAATTCCACCCCCGTGGGGGTGAAAAGCGGGATACAGTTTATTTGAAAAATCTGATTCCTTTGTTCTATAAACTTAAAATTTGGCCCGAATACTTATTCGTCTAAATTAATTATAAAGATCATACCAACATACATTTTCGAAACTTTTAGAGGAAAGTACGAATTTCACGCGGTCGAAGTCGCGGGCAGAAGCTAGTATGTATAATATAATAGTATGGATTAGCTGCCGCAGTCTGTCGTTGCGTCTAGTCGCCGAGCTGTCGCAGTCGCATGTCTAACTTAGCCCGAATTCCACGACTGACAGCTATCCATCATTGTGCCACTGTCCCAAATAAATGAGAATAGCTATCAGTAGGTACTTGAGTTGCGGTTTCCGATAACGCTATTTACAAAACGGACGAACGTTTTGTCAGTTGGACAAGTTTGGACTTGGGGAGAATTTGTTACGATGTTATCGGGTTCACTTTGGGTCGAAGTTAAAGAGGGATTGGTAGGTACCTACACTTATTCTATGTATATTGGTATTTATTTGACTAGGTTAGGATGAGCTGGATACACTACTACGTATGAAAACGTTTTAAAAATGAGTTCGAGAAAGTGTCATGTGCCCGCTCTGTGGGAGAGGAATTTGTTTGAAAATTGCTTAACATTGTCGCTCCTTGAAGTCAAAGTCAAAATCAAAGCATTTATTTCAAATAGGCACATAAAAGGCACTTTTGAACGTCAAAAATTATCTTAAAATAGAATTGATTCTAGTCGGCCATTCCAAAGGGTAGTTTTCGTATGGAGAAGAATGGGCAAGAAACTCCACCGTTACTCTTTTAAAATGTTTTAGGTACAATATTTTGCATTGGTACATTAATTATATAATAAAATGTGAGGACGATGCACCTAAAATAAAATTACTATACCACAATAGGTAAAAGAATTAAAAACGAAACAATGACATATAAATTAATTATCTGATAGATACATGGTGCTCACATATTTACAAACATGGTACAAGCAAAACGATTTTAATAAAAAAAAAAATACAAGTAATAAGTCAGGGTGTGAGTAATGAATGTAAACAAGAATAAAAAAAAATTTACAATTAAATTAGCAACCAGTTTGATTTTGTCTAGACTCTAGATTGTCCTATGGAGCAGGACCAGCATGTTTCCAAGCGTTCTTATGTTGAATATAATCTTCTAATTTATAGTATGCTTGTTTACAAAGTGTACGTTTAATGTGAGTTTTAAATTTTCTTTCATTTAATTGCAATATTATGTCACAAGGTATTTTATTGTAACATTTAACACAGTACCCCATAAAAGATGTATGTACTTTGGCTAATCTGAAAAATGGTTGATGTATTTTATCTTTATTTCTTGTATTAAAGTTATGTCTATCGCTTATTTTATTAAAAAGATGTTGATTTTTTCTTACATATCTACATAATATTTTCATAAATGAATTGGCTTGAACGTTCCTAGCAAAATTTTGGTTTTACTTAATTATTCAACTTGTAAGCTGTAGTTCTTCTTTCTTCAATTTGGGATTCTACTTTCGTTTTGTGATAAGACCAGTCAGTCAAATATATCTCTAATTGTAGTTATTGTATATTATTAAATATTAGTATGCCAAAATGCTTATTGCCAAATGGAATTGGCCGAAAGGAGAGGTGATTTGCTATATCTTAAAGCCCAATAACTCATTCCTTGTTACACCGGTTTTTTATTATGAGTTTTTAATATTTATGTATAAAAATACCAGAACTCTTCATTTAAGCTTAAATTTAAAAAAGTGATAGTATAGCCTCCATATTTTACTTAAATTTTTTATGCTTACTCTTCCGTGGCGTAAATAAGTTCTTTAGCCCGTCGCGCGTCGCAATAGTAGAAAGGGGACAAACTAGAGAACTTTTTAAAAGAATTCGAGGTCCCGATCGCTTTTAGTTTTTTTTTTTACAGCAATTTAAAGTTGAGTTTTAAGCGTATTTTGCCTTTTTCCAAAAACTTTTTGAATTATTTAAATAATAACCTTATCGGAAATTATATTTTCGAGCCGTTTGGGGTTGAAACCCTCGGGCCGTGGTGCGAGTGCTCATGGTCTTTTTAAAGAAATTTCAAAACGGCTGGTTGACACTTCCCGTGACCCAAGGGCTGGCTTTTACCTTGGCCAAAGGCTAAGCATTGCCATACAACGTGGCAATGCCGTCAGTCTCTTGGGTACATTACCAGTCGACAGCGATGCGGATGAATTTTTCGACGCTATATTTTAGTTTTTGTATAGTTTTAGTTAAGTTAGGTTTTAACTATGTTATTTTTGTTAATTAGGACAATAAATTATAGCAGTTTAGTATCGTGTTAATATTGTTTGAATAATAAATATTTTAAAAGGAACTAGATGTTTTTAGCAAGTAATTTTGAATTTCATAGAACCATACAAGAGTAAGCATAAAAATTTAAATGAAATTTGGATTACCTTTAGACAGTGCGATGTCTTTCGTTAATGACAATTGGTTGCGATGGGTTTTATTTTGACAGTTCACCTACGTTCATTGCGTTGTTTACATTGTTGAGCAGACGGACGACTTTTTCAAACCCAAAAAGCAATGGATCAGCAATATAAAATAAAATAAAATAATCTTTAATTCGGATAATCAGCATCCATATGGGTTAGTAAAAAAAAAAAATCCTTCAATACTGACGGATTGTGATTGAAAATGTGTTACGCAATATACTGCTTATACAGGATGAAATTAAATTCATGGACATCCTTTTAAGGGGTCATTGTACTCATCATTATGAACTTCTTTTACTATAGGACCGAACCTGAAATCGCGAAAAAAAATCAGCTCTTTTGACGAATTATGTGAACATAAATGCAAGGAACAGCTGATTTTTTTTCGCGATTTTAGGTTTAGTCCCATAGTAAAAGTTGTTCATATTGATGAGTAAAATGACCCCTTAATAGGATGCTAAAGTTATTTTAATATTGAATATATAATAAATTATAATATTTAATTCAATTTCAGCCTGTATAATGTTTCCGGTTTATTAAATGTTTGAGAAAACGGGACTTACTTACCAAAATATATACCTACCTATATTATTATAGAAAGAAGTTATAAATAGGTACTTACACTGTTGGATTTACATTGACTGAGTTGGTATTGCAAATAGAAAATTAAACCAACGTACAAATATTTTAAATTCATTATGAATTTATATTATTTAGCAGGGGTTTACACAGTTTTCTATTCACGTGCTACCGTTTAGTTAATAACGATAGTTTTAATAAATAATCAGCAAATGGGGAATAATAGTAAGTACCGTCAAACGGGGTGAATAGGGATGCAGGGGTGAATCGGGACGAAACTTTAAAAGCGATTTTAACATTGAAATAATATAGTTTGTTGCCAAAAAGGACTCTAATGTGTTTACTGTATTATAATTAACGAATAAGTGCCCTTGTCGGCAAAAAACTATATAATTTCAACGCTAAAATCCATTTTAAAGTTTCGTCCCAATTCACCCCTGCATCCCTTTTCACCCCGTTTGTAGGTACACTATAGTTATTAGGTTTATTTTACTACACTGAATTTGGTTATATTTTTATGATAACTCAAAAGCTTGAAATATCTTTTCCTAAATAGACGACTAGGTACACTGATGAAACGACTAAACTCAGAAAGGTGTATGAAGCCTGTCAGTTGTTGGCACCGGGTGATTTATTTATATAGTAAACCACTTCTGGAACTATCTACAAAACAAAACATTTCGCGGTCACCTAACTACTGTAACTATATATGCAATTTAATGCATAATTGGCAGGAAATAAGGAATTAAACCTTTATAATAAAATACATACACAGGCATTTAGATTGTTTGATCATTAAAATTAATAACTTAATATTGTGCATATGGCCAGTATGTCATCAGAATATAACAAGATACTAGTATTTAGGAAATGACTCATTATACATTGCACTCATTATGCTATCATAATGAGTGCAATGTATAATGAGTATTGCAGCATTAGTAGTTACTGCATGTTGATTATTTTCGCCATTCGTCCTTCTTCAACATTATAATCAACCTTTTTTTGTACTGGCCCTATCAAAAACCTTTATTTTTTATAATAATTTTGAAATAATTTCTTTTACGTCAGATGAGATTTTTTCCTGGTGACATACTTCACTTGTCTCAATTTTCTCCACAGAGTACTTTTTGATAGATTTTCTCTCATATGACGTCCGGAATTTTTATTTATTGTGAAAGAAACACCAAAATTTATTGAATAAAACAGCAAATTATAATTTATTGGATCGTGCATGTTCATCATGTTATTAATTATTTGATTCGGGGTATGTATTTTTTATCTTTTTGGCCTTTCATAGCCTTTCGTCATGTTTCAATATATTAATCCCATCCGTTCTGTGCTAAAGGTTTCCCCACATCTTCGACGGAAGACTACCTACATTTCACGTTTTGATTGAATCCTATTTATTTATTTTATTTATTTATTGGCCTATCTACAATTGCTACACTGTTTATCCTTAAAATACAAGCAATATACAAGCATAGTGTACAATATGATGCGATAGACACAGCATGCAAAAACAAAGTAATAATATAAATAAAATTGCAATAATTGTGCAGAAATAACGCTTACAACACTAATGATTAGTTTTATAAAAACAGGACAAGGAAAAAATAATAACAATTAAATGAAGAAAGAAAAGAAAAGCAGTTAAAAACAGTTAATTGTGTTGGTAACTTTTTATGGACTTGGCGCTTGAATTTTTGAAG